>CM019829.1:86280783-86880783 GCA_009763385.1 Coix lacryma-jobi var. lacryma-jobi | reverse complement strand
CTTCTCATAATGGTCTCGCAAGAAATGAAAGCGCACATCAATGTGTTTGGTCTTAGAGTGCAGCACGGGGTTCTTAGCAACGCTAATAGCACTCGTGCTATCACAAAGCAAAGGAACGCGAGAAAAGCTCAGACCAAAATCACGCAAAGTGGCCATCATCCAAAGCAATTGAGAACAGCAGCTAACCGCAGCAACATACTCAGCCTCCATGGTAGACTGGGCGACACTAGACTGCTTGCGAGAAGACCACAATACAAGAGAAGAACCAATAAACTGACAAGTCCCAGAAGTGGACTTGCGATCAAGTCAGCAATGAGCAAAATCGGCATCAGAATAACCGCAAAGAGAGAGGGTGGAGGAAGCAGAATACCAAATCCCAAACTCTGGAGTGAAGCATAAGTACCTCATAATGCGCTTGACCGCCTGACGGTGAGACATGCGCGACGATGACTGAAATCACACGCAAAGACACACTGTGAACTGAATGTCCGGGCATGTCGCCGTCAGGTACAGCAGCGACCCGATCATACTCCGGTACTCCTTCTGGTCCACAACTTCTCCATCCACATCCGCATCCTGGGCCATCGTGGTCGACATGGGTGTTGGAAGAGGCTTGGCCTCACCCATATCGAACTTCTTCAGGATATCCTTGGTATACTTACCCTGGTGCACAAACGTTCCTTCTCGAGATTGCTTGATTTGCAACCCTGAAGGACCGAGAATGCAATAGCAAGGCAACCAGAGGGGGGGGTGAATGGGGGCTCAAAAATTTCTCTCAAAACTTTGGCCTATTGTCCCCAAAATCAACCCCCAAAAGCTTCGATCGAAACCGTGATGCCCACGACCCTTGGAAGAGGGTGGATGATCCCTAGGATCACAGCGAGGCACCACAAAGTGATAGCAAACCAAACGCCTAAGGTACCGGCACAAGTTCGACCCTCAAAAAACCAAGTCTCGAACGTAGATAGACAGCAACGTCGAGAAATCCCCAAATACCGATGCTAAGAAGTAGCAAAGATACCTAGAGAGGTTCCTTGGTCAACTATAAGGCCAAACGAGAAGTCCGAAAACCAAGCGAGGAAGCCGGGAGAGCAAACGCACAAAACCGGAAGCTTCAGGCGATTCCCGGACTGTGCGGACATGGGGTCCCGGACTGTCCGCCCCTACTGCGGACTGTCCGCGACTTGGTGGCGGACTGTCCGCCGGCCGAATGGACCAAATAGCAACGTTGCTGAAAGTCCCCTGGTCGGCTCCCGGACTATCCGCAAGTTAGACCGGCGGACTGTCCGCAGGTCACTCCGGACCAAAACTCCCGAGCGGTGACATCGGATGTCTCCATGACTCGGTTAGTATCAAGGTTAAGTACACGATAAGCTCTGGTGTGAGTGCCATAACCCAAAAATACACCGTCAGAAGAGAGAGACTCAAATTTGTCCCGGTTGCCTTTCTTCAATATAAAACAGTGGCAACCGAAGACTCTAAAATAACTCACCTTGGGCTGTCTCCCAAATCGCAACTCATAAGAAGTCTTTTTCAAGAAAGCTCGGAGAAAAATGCGATTGGAAATATAGCATGCAGTGTTCATAGCTTCGGCCCAATATCGCCTAGGAGTCCTATGCTCATCGAGCATTGTCATGGCCATCTCTACAAGGGTCCGATTCTTCCTCTCTACAACACCATTTTGTGGCGGTGTGTAGGGGGAAGAAAACTAATGCTCCAAACGCAAAGAGTTAAAAAACTTCTCAAAATCCGAATTCTTGAATTCGGAACCATTATCACTTCTAATAGCTCGCATCGAGTTCAAAGGGAACTCATTCTGAAGACGCAAAATCAGATTGCGAGCAAAAGAGAAAGTCTCGGTCTTCTAAGACGACAAGAAGACCCACGAATATCTCGAAAAATCATCGACAACAACAAGCACGTACCACTTCCCCCCAACCGAGCTCACCCGAGCCGAACCAACAAGGTCCATGTGTAAAAGCTCTCCAGGGCGCTGTGTCATGACCTGAGTCACTGGATGGTGGGGAGCGGCAACCATCTTCCCATGTCTACAAGAATGGCAAACAAGATCCTTCTCCATCGACAACTTGGGCAATCCTCGGATTAGGCCAAGTGAGCTAAGTCTTGCAAGCAAGTCAAAGCTAAAATGTCCCAGTCTCCTATGCCACTTCCAAAGATCAAAGGAGGAAGGACTAGCCAAAAGACAGCGGGAAATACCAAATGACTCCGAGAAATTCGGATGAAAGACTTTCCCAAAGGGCAAAATCAAACAAACAAGATTGCCCTGAGGATCTAAAATGTGATTGAGATTCGGTTTAAAAGGAATCTCATAGTCATCATCAAAAAGTTGCGAAACAGAGAGAAGGTTAAAATGCAAGTTAGAAACAAGAGCAACATTGCGCAACACAAAGTGCTCATTAACTCGCACCGACCCACGAGACAAGACCTTACCTTTGCTATTGTCGCCGAAGGTGATAAACTCCTTTCCGACGACCGGACTAAGACTGGAGAACCACTTGGCGTTTCCGGTCATGTGCCTCAAGCAACCGGAATCCACCAATGAAACGTTCTTCAATCGTTTTACCTACATCAGTAAAAAGACATAGGGTGAGCATACGGTCCAACACTCGGGTTAGTGAAGTAGTAAGAATACCAGTGTTGGCCCGGCTGCTCAAAAGAATGGTTAGCAGAAAAACCATTCCTAGCACGCCTATGGGAGGAGCGATTACCACGTAGACGAAAATGAGGTCCGCTAAGGGAAGAGCGTCCATCGCGATACTCAAAACGCGATGAGGGAAAACGCTCAACAGCAAAGCCACCGCCACGGGGTCCATAGCCCATAACTGCAGGCTCCCGCCGGGCATGACCTCCTCGCGGCCTAGGCCTAGGAACTTGAGGTTTTGGACCTCTAGGCCTAGCAGCACGCTTGTGAACATTCGGCACATGTACATCATGAAAAGGATGGTACATGTCCGTGTTGTTCATATCCTTTGCACGGCGCGCCTCTCTCTTGCGCCGAAAGCAAAACTCACTCAGGTGTCCATCTCTCCCACAGTGCTCACAATGGTACCTCACCGCTCTCATAGGGGGTTGTTGGTACTCACGGTAGTGGGTGTGGATCACTTTGCCTTTCTGTGGCATGAGCTCCTCTTGGATGGGTGGCATTGTGTCTAGTTTGTTCTTCAGGTGGTTTGGTTTTGGAGCCATGTTGGTTTCTTGGGTGGAGCTCTCGGAGGTTCAACAAACACCCCATCCTTTGTGTTAGGCTTGAGAGGCTCTTTGGGTGAAATCTTGGTAAGCTTGGGAGTAGTGGTGGAGTTGGGCTTCTCACACGGGTTCAGACCACTCGACTCTCCAATCTTGCCAAAAGATGAAGCGCACTCAACACCTTGAGCAAAGCCTACACCTGGACCTCCAGCAGCACGTTTGAATTGGGCAATCATCATCCCAAGCTGCGGCTCACCACTGGAAACCCATGACAAGATGGTCCGAAAGTATGCGTTTTCTCCCTCAATTTGCATCTTGTCATGCTTCACATTGGCTATCTCCATTTCCAAACCCTTACACAAAGCGCACCTAGTCACACAAGTGCTACCCGAGCTGGCCTTCTCAAGAGACACAATCTTGGCATTCTTCTCTGCCAACTCGGATTGCAAGCCTGCACAGGACTTGCACGCACCAAGCACCGAAGATCTAGCTCTAAGCTCATTCATCTCTCCTACCAACACAGCATACTTACTTCTCAAAGTGAGAAGGTCAGTCATGTGTGTGGTGCACATCTCGCACTCACCCTCCACAGAGACAACTACGGTGGACTTGGCAAACTCAAGCTTCTTCACCGTATCCTCCCACTTCTGCCTAAACTCCTTCTGCTCTCTAGCAGCATGGCTAAGCAGCTTGTCTTGACTAAGAAGGGCGGCAGTAAGTTTCTCGACCTCAGCAGAAAGCTCGTCGGGGGTCTGAGATACCTGGGAGGTGTCGTCGTCGTCGTCGTCGTTCCGAGGGGTCTCCTCCAGCTGACTGTCGACCTCCTTGCCGAGGGCCATGGTGCAGAAGCCCTCGTTGTCGGCGAAGAAGCAGAGGCCGTTCAGCTTGTCCTCGACCTTCTTCTTCTTCTCAGACTCGTCGTCGCTTGAAGACGCGGAGTCATCATCCAAGTCGTCAACGTCGCTGAGCGTGGCGAAGAAAGCACGCTGCTCGGCTTGGGCTCTCTCCATGTACTTCTTCTTGATGTACTCCTTGTTGAAGCCGCCCTTCCGCTTGTGCTTGGGAGGAACATGCTTCTCCTTATGCCGACCGGAATCGTACATGTGGCCACGATCGCCCTTGCCCGCCACTTGCTTGTTCTTCTTGGGGCAGTTGACGATGAAGTGGTCCGGGTCTCCACACTCAAAGCACCCAGCGCGTCCTCCTCCATGACGACGGTTCATGCGGTTGTTGTGAAGCCGCGACAACCGGTTGGCGAGCAAAGCCAACTCGTCGTCTCCCATGAAGTCCAACTGCTCCTCTGTGACAGAAAGAACAGAAGACAAAGCAAAGCCTCCAGAGGGGTTAGCAGAAGAGCCAGAAAGCAAAGCCATCGATGCGCCAGAAGGATTTTCATAAGAAGCCCTTGCCATGGCATCAATCTCACTAGACTTGAGCTTACTGAAGAGCTCCTCACACGTGAGGGTCTCATAGTTAGACGATTCGATGATCGCCTGACCCTTTGAGTTCCACATCGACCGATCGAGAGTATGCAAAAGCATCAAAGCTCTCTCATGGTTGTCGAAAGGCAACAACTCCTTGTTAGCTCTCATCCTGTTGACAATCACCTGAAAGCGAGCGAATAAACTCTCTATGCTCTCGTCAGACATATGTCGAAAGTTCTCATACTCCCGCTTATGCGACTCGTAGAGACGGGATTTGACTTGAGAGGTTCCCTCATGAAAGCGCATGAGGGTCGCCCAAATCTCACGAGCCGTGGGCAGATGAGAAACACGATCAAACTCAGAAACACTCAAGCAGGAGAAAAGAGCATTACGGGCTCGGCTATTGGCATCGTGCTCATCGATCTGCAGCTGAGTAACACGAGCAGCCAAGACCACGTAATCATCCTTGTTGCAAATCTCCCAGACAGAAGCACCCATGCTCTGAAGATAGGCCGACATGCGTATCTTCCAATAAGCATAGTTCGTCCCATCGAAAAACGGCGGTTTGGCCATGCCGCGATCCATGTCGCCTTCGGTGGATCTGGAACCGGCTAAGGTGGCAGATCCTTAACCCGCTCCGATACCAATTGAAGGACCGAGAATACAAAAGCAAGGCGACTAGAGGGGGTGAATGGGAGCCTAAAAAATTTCTCTCGAAACTTCAGCCTTTGTCCCAAAAATCAACCCCTGAAAAACTTCGATCGAACCGTGATGCCCATGACCCTTGGAAGAGGGTGGATGATCCCTTGGATCACAGCATGGCACCACAAAGCAAGAGTGAGCCAAAACACCAAAAGCGCCGTCTAGAGTTCGACCCCTGAAAACCAAGTCCTGAACGTAGATTGAATGCTATGTCGAGAAATCCCCAAATACCGATGCTAACAAGTAGCAAAGGTACCTAGAGAGGTTCCTAGGTCAACTCTAGGGCCAAACGAAAAGTCCGGAAACCAAGCGAAGAAGCCGGAGAGCAAACGCACTAAAGCTCAGCCTACAGCCGATTCCCGGACTGTCCGGACTCCCAGTCCCAGATTGTCCGCGCCAGGGGCGAACTGTCCGCGGTCCCGTAGCGGACTGTCCGCCGGCAAAAATCGCAAAACAACACAGTTGCTGAACACCCCCTGCACGACTCCCGGACTGTCCGCGGATTCCTACTGCGGACTGTCCGCCGGTCAATCCGAGTCAACACAGCCGAGCCGCGCGACCACTGCCTCGGTCAGAGCCCGACGCGCGGACTGTCCGCGCCCCCAACGGCGGACTGTGTGCGAGAGCCCAGTGAGGGCGATTTCGGTCGCCCTCAACTCAAATCTCCCCAAATCCGATTCAACTCAAAATCCCTAGTTCCCAAACTTGGAGAAGATGATCACGAGGTAGTTAGGAGACTATCCCCAAGAAATCATCCTCTCAAAATAGCTCAATCAATGGGAAACCGAAAGGGAGAAAGTATGAACGAAAAAAACACCACAAAAATTGAATCGACCCGATCTACTTGTTCATGAGGAGTTAGATGAATTCCTTCGGTGGAAATGATCTCCTCACTATAAAGAACAAGTTGATTAAAGTGGATTTCAAAAAGACGCAGTAGAGAGGGAGATCGAGTGACGGGAAAATCACGGAGAAACGAAGAACGCGAAGAACATGAACAAAACGCGAATCAACACATCGATCTGCAACCGTGTGGCTACCACACGCTACAACAGTGAGATTGCGGTCTCACTTCCTCAAAATCTGCAGTACACAGAGGTATGATTCTCTGCGGATCTCAATTGCTACAGCAGGGGATTGGGAGAGCAGGAAAACCTATAAGGCAAAGAGCAAATGACTGAGATAGGATGGGAGGTGGGTGTCTCCCTCTACTTATCCTAATTCTAATTCCCACTCTACCCCTAACTAATTACAGAGCGAACTAGCTAAACCCTAGGGTTATTCTGGACCAACTCATGGTAGGTGGTGATCCGACGGCCACGGCCGCACAACTTGTAGCGTTGCCTCGACACAACCTCAACGATTGCCACCACGTGCTGCCACCGCTCTGCTCATCGTTTTCATGGACCTCGCCCCTGGTTTTGAGGCCCAAACCGGAAACCAGCCTTCACGGCCAACCCCCGGTTTTGAGGACCAAACCGGGAAACTAGCTGTCCATCGCCTAAGTTTTGTGGCCCAAACTCAGAAACCCGCAGCGCCCAGGTTTTGAGGCCCAAACCTGGAAACCGTTTTCAGCCCGAGTTTTGTGGCCCAAACTCGGCAAACCCGCAACACCCAGGTTTTGTGGCCCAAACCTGGAAACCGTCCACCGGTGGTTTTTCTGTGGCTCAACCACCAAACCGACGCTGTAGAGGGGATGCACCGCCCGTGCACCCCGTCCACCAACACATGTCCCCAGGTCCTCGACCCGGGCAACACTATGCCCCGCAAGTCTTCGCTCGTCGCTGTCCCAGGCTGTCAGCCACCACAGCTGATCCTCAGGCCACCAGTCCCTTAGTCCAAGCCTCACGTCCGCCCTTCACCGCTCCTGGTCCATCGGCACGGCACGTCTTTACTTGACCTTCACCTTGCCTTCGATCACTGTATCCGTATTCGACACCTGCACAACACAAGCCAAAGAACATGCGCATTATCCCAGTTGACAATCACTTATCACTCGAGACTCGACATACACCCATGTATGTGCATTTATATTCATATTCGTATAGCGCTCATCTTAATGATCATTGGGTGGGTGATAGATGTTGTGTAGGCGTGGTGCCTATACACTATTTATCTGCGAATGCGTCCTATGTTCCGTATAGAGTGGTAGATCGCGGGTGTGATATTCCTGTTGAGTCCTTTGTATTCCACCTCCCGAATATAGTGTTCAGTATGGCTCAGTTAACTCATGGTTTAGGGGTTACTCTGTTTGGCACCTTTACTATGGAGTTGCCTCTTGATTATAAATATGATATGACCTAGTCTATGATTGCCAAATATGTTTGTACTAATCAATGTATGCTTTGACTTATAATTAGAATAACTTAGGAATATTTCTTATTAATACATGTTCTAATCATCACTTGCTAGGAAGTACTGTTCTAGGATTATGTTTGATTGATTTCCTCTCTGTCACCATTTATCATTTATCATTATCATTTATTCTACTGTCTGATCCCTGTTTAGAGTAATGAGTGTGTTATCAGTCTTTATCATAAGTGTGTGCCATATTAATTGTTGTTAAGTCCTCACTAGTATAATACCATCATACTTTGAATTGATTAGTCTCTTGGCTAAATATAAATAACGATACCTGAGACTAGCTTGGGTGAAATGTTTCTACAACAGGTGTATTTATCTGTGCGTTTGTGGGCAAATATTTATCTTTAAATTCAGTGCCCTGATATAATTACATTGCTAGCTTCATGTTAGGGATGACAACTTGACGTTAAGTGAAGTTAGTAGTGTCTCGTACACTCCTTAGGTGCCTTCACTAGATTATTGTTTATGTGGTTCATTCTTAGAGTGATTCCATTAAGGAGTGTCACAGCATTTCTGGTGTCGTTGTCAGGGATAGACTAAAACTCTATTCTTAGTAGCGGCGTTAAGAAATGCCAACAGTGAGATAGAGTGTCGGGCCCGCTTGGCAGTAAGGAAGAGGAGAGAGGTGCTGGGCAGTTGCTGGGCTGGCTTGCGGGCACGATGGGCCAGGGGGAGGCGTGCGAGAGTTGGGCCAGCGCAGTTGTGGCGTGGTTTGGGCCAAAGGAAGAATAGAGGGAGAGGGAGCTAGGCTCCGGAGTGGAAGAAAGGTCGGCGGGGTTTGGGCTGCAGCCAGGCCGAGAGAGAGAGGAGAGGCCCTTTTGCCAATTCTTTTTCTTTTTCTTTTGTTTTCCTTTTCTTTTCAAATTTTTTGCAAACTTTTGTAAATTCTTCTCAAATCCAATTTGAAAACTAGTTTGAAATCAAAACTAGTTCGTAAAACTTTGAAAATATTTTTCCTAGATTTTAAAAATAAAATTTGAGCTTGATATTTTATGAAACTTTTATAACTTCTTTTATTTGTTTTCTAAATAGAATAAAATTTGATTCAGCCTAAATGTGTTTTAAATAAATTCTTTTTCACCCAATGAAACTGTGCAACGACATGAACGCAACAAACATCTAGCTAGGATTTTTCCTCCATCTAGAATTTTGGCCATTTTCCTAATTAAATTCTAATTAATTAAACACCGGGGTTTTACAACCCCTAAAAAGGAACAATCAGAAACAACTTTCTAAACATCTGACACACCTTGGGAGGTCTGAACCAAGGGAAGGTCTGGTTCGTCAGACCTAAATATCTAAACCTTCGCCAAAAAGTAAAATCGGTAGTTATCCTCATATTTACTTTTCTGCATATTTCTCATATTTAGTCCATAGTCATTTCATTGCATCATCATATTTTATCCATAAGCATTTTAATTTCTGCATTGCATTAGAAAAAGGAAATAAAAATAATCATGTTGCATTATCACATTACATTTAAAATAAGAAAAAAACTCCTTAAGCCCCATGCGAATATTCAATTGTTTACTGTGCAGGCACAAAAAAATATTTCTTGCCTTTTGCATCTGCATATATAAAAATAAAAATCCAAAAATATTAAACTCTTGTTGAATCATACTTGCTTAAACATCTATGAGGCTCGATAAGACATAAATGATTTTACCACTAACGCTTAATCAGTTCCATGAGCTTTGTTGTCCATTTGAGTTTAGCAGGAATCAATAAGAAGGCTAGATAACTTCATCCACTCTAGTGAGACTGAAAAAAAAACTTTCCATTAAGGACCAGAGGAGTGGAGTTCTGGAGATTTATCCTTTGAAAACTTAAAATTGCTACATGATAAGATTCTCTATGATGAGTGTTTGAAATTCCTACCACAACCTTGTTGACACTCAAAAGTGTCATAGATAAAGATGAATTTAGAAGAGGTATTCGGCCTGTAATATTAGGGTCGAAATTGTCTAAGTCAAATGGACCTGATCATTTTGGACTTCCGACTAGTTATGTTATGTCCGACTAGGTGATGCTGGTCGGAGGCCTTATGGTGGTGGTGAATACTGAGTCCAGCGTTAACATATAGATCCTTCTCTTGTAAGGATGATTTGTTAAAATGATCAGTATGGGTTGATAAAGCCCATTAAACCGATTTAGTGTTGACGGTCCTTAATGTCAATATTATACCATCAACTAATGCATAGAATGACATGAAATGAACCATAAAGCATAGTTGTAGGGTTTGAAACTAACAAGTTCCATGAGTTTTGGTGCTCTCACTTGTTTTGTAGGACATCCATGTTTTTACCATATAAAAGTATCTCAAGTGATGAAAAACAGAGCACACCATTGCGAAGACCTCGTCAAGACGATCGAAACGGATATATGATTTGCTATATTTGGAGTCCCAGAGCGAGAGTCCTTGATGGATACAACTTGGAAGATTCTAAAACATTCCAGAACATTCCAGAAGACATGAGAAGGCAACCCACGGAAGGCGGGGCGCACCTGCCATAGAGGCAGACCGGTCAGTCTCCCTCCTAGGACGGTCGGTCAGCAATTGGGCCCAATCTGCTCCTCCTTCGCATGACGCATTCCAACCGACCTCTCCAATACGTTTTGGCCCATTAAGGCCCATGTGCATATGGCGAAGGATTTAGTCCCACATCGCTTGCCCAAGGTGGAGGGGAGGCCAGGAGCCCCTATATAATAAACCCAGGACCCCCCTGAGACAACATCATCATCATCTGGGAGTCTTTGCAGAGGCGTCCCTCGAAGGACAACCTCTCCTCCCTAGAGAATTAGGTTTAGATTTTCCAATGTAATAACTTAGCTTTAGTCGGAGTTAGGGAGAGCAGAGCTGCGCTCTGGTTCCGGAGGAGTCTTCAGAGGTTCGGTATGCCTTTGTATCTTTTGTTTTTAAGACTTATGCTTTAATATATTTATCTTCTCTATTTACTTTATGCCTTTCATATATGATTAGTATAGTTGTTATATCTAGTTATATGTAGTAATTAGAGTAGTAAGCGTTAGTGTAGACTTAGTGTCTAGACTAGGGTTTACCTGAGTTTGCGCCAAATCCTCCGGATAGTTGTGGTAGCTACAGGGGTGACAGCTTTGTAGATTGTTATAATCCACCACGTTAGGATTGGTGTTTTCGTAGAACTTTTTGGCAGCCTTCTCCCGATTACCCTTTTCCCAGTCTTTTTCGAGAATCGGAAAGGTACTGTTGCTCCAAAGTGCCAATGTTTATAACTTCTATATCTTTTCATCCTTGTTACCTTAGAACCCAAGTAATAGAGAAGTGCATAGGAACCTTGATCTCTCTCGTGGATCTCCCACTATAGTTATCTATACATTTATCATTAAATTCTCATTGATGTGCTTTCCTTATTATATATATCATATATCAATTACTCCTGCTTTAGTCTAATTAGTATTCTGAGTTAGTAGATGCATGATAGTGAATTATCAGATTCTTGACCCTAGCTTCCCTGTGGTAAAATATAAATAACGATCCTGCAATACTCCCGGTAAAATGCTACAATGATGTTCTGTGCGCTTGCGGAATCTTTCATATTCTATTTGCGTTAACAATCGTCAACAAGCATTTTTGGCGCCGTTGCCGGGGAAGCAATCGGTGTAAAGATTTTGATAATGATCTTGATGTCTGCTAATTTAGTGTACCACTAGCTTTAGTAGGATTACCCCTTGTTCTGTTGACTGTGGAATAGACAGGATATCATATGCCATTTCGAGCTTATGGCAAGATTCCACAAGAATGATGAACTCAGGTGCCTGAACATTCAAGATCCATCATTAATCCTGGAACCATGCCATCTCACAGGTTTGTGCATACATATATATTATTCTAACCATGTGTAGATTGGAGAAAAGGTCGTTGTCACAACAATTCAACTCTCATCCCATATGATGGATATTTACGCTGTGCCACTCACAAATCCCAGTTGTGAGTCATGGTAAGTATGATCGAGGTGAGACAGTCTTGCTCATGGACTTTTAACTTTATGAGTAGTTATCTTTTTAATTTCTTGCATTCCACTGCTTGTTTACTTCGAATCATCCTTGCATCCATTCCATTAAGTTTAGGTTTTCTGTTATCAAATCCACATCATGTTTAGTTCCTTATATGCATTCGTCCGCAACTAAAAAAAGAAAAAATATATATTCCTCACTGTGATCATACTCTGTCATCTCTTTTTGAATAAATCTCTTTTCTTATGCTCTCATTCGACCTATGTTTGCATATTATTGCTTTGGTTTGGTTGTGCTTTTCGAGCAGGACTTTCAAAGGTTTTAAATTATAGCATGGTGCTTTTAGCGTTAAAATGTGTCCTTAAAATCCAATTAGACATGGAGTCTAGTTTGATTATTGAACTGAAAATTACTAGTGTAGACATTGGATATTTTGTTAGAATAACCCTGCAGAGAACTCTAAATACACTTTGGGAAAGGCCTAAGATGAATTCACATCAGAGATGAGCAAGGCATACAGTGAAGTGCATAATGAAGACTCAGCTCATCATCATGGATGAATGAACTGTGAGTATTAAAGTTTATTTCAATTTATCTTCTACTGAAAGTTATCTTTTGCCTTGAACCTTGTTAAATGCAGCCAACATAAAAAACGCTAGTCTATGCTAAAGTAATCTTAAAATTATCTTTTCATTAGCATGGATGAATAACACATAGTTGTGGATAACCAACCATTTCAAATTCAGCACATCCTTCGGGTATAGTCACTAACATTTTGTAGGAGATGAGATTTGCTTGTTCATGGTGTAAACTTAAAGATCCAAAAAACCCAACCTATGGATAGGACAAAAACTCATCATGGGACAAGTCACTAGTGATGTCGAAGGCAACCAAGCTTTGAGCCATCCCAAGGCCTAAGTCAGGACACTGATGACGAATAGGATTGCAACTCACCCCGTATTGGGTCAATCTATGCCTACAACTCAGCATTGTCAAAGACATCAACACCGACACCAACAACAAATATCAAGGTGACGATATACCACTACATTATAACATCTATGTGTCGTCCGAAGGAAGTCTGTTGGTGGTTCACTATGAAGACAAGCAGTGGAAGTTCTCCTCATTCTATTATTTCAACACAAGAGCTAGTTTGGGGGATGAGGTGGAAGAACTTCAACAAACAACCAAGACCTACAATTTCAACTCATGAACATGTTGTTTGAAGAAATATCCACCTACTTCACAAGCCAGCTTGGGGGAGAACACAATTCCGTTGTCTAGATTTGCTTCACGATCAAGGAGAGGAAGGAGAAAAATCCAGCGGAAGAATCACAGACTTCAACACTTTGATCTAGTTTACAAGCCACTGGACGCTGCCCCAGCAAGAAGAAGAATATGATCCATCACTCATTCTGGAAGAACATTCTTGAAACACAGCCAATGTTGTCATCTTATGTCAGACCTGGAGACGTCCACTTTTGATCTTCGATCAAAAGGGACGCTGCTTCTTTAACAACTACACACTTATGAGCAGCCGAAGAAACCAAGAGAAGACGTTGACTCAACCGACAAATGAAAAACCAACTACCAGGAATTGAGAGGGAGACATCATGAAGGATGAAACCACTGCAATGCAAGAATTCAAAGATGGAGAGATAGTACCCGAGCCTAAAAAAATCAAGAGAATAATTGACAAAGCCTCCATCGTCTGGACCTATTGAGAACAAGACTCAGCTGGCCCACTATGAGATAAGCAAGAGAAGACAAGCCACTCATGAACAACAACCAGCTAGACAAGAGAAGCTTCCACAAGGTGGTTCGACGCAATCACTCTTCAATGATAAAGTATCATTTCAAGGTAAGTGACCATCACTTTAAAAGCTTCTCCTTGTTTCTGGTATGTGCATACATAAAGAACCAAACATGTTTAAAGTTGCACCTCACATGATCCAACCTAATCAACTCAACGTGTTTAGTTCTTTACTCTTTGTTCCTGGCTTTACTCTCTTGAATCTCACTTAAATGAGCTAAAATGTTGTGCTTCCAACCTTTGGAAGATAATATATCACAATCATGAAAAGTGCATAGATATCCTTCTTGGGTTAAGCAATCTGATCTATTAAATATTTTAAGATGCTACTTTCATGCGCTCATCTTCTGATCCTATCACTCATGTTAAGATTGAATAGAATACATAAACAACAAGTTTATCTTGTTCAATGTGCCTAAGGTTAGAATGAACAAAACTTTGGTTCTGTTGGTGTTTTTCCACCAACAGAGCCCATGCACTTGATCTCTACCTTGTCTTTATGAGCAGGACACACTCTTGAGCAAAACATAGAGGAGTTTGTCAACTTCTAAATTCTACAAAGTGAAGATCCTGGATCTACAAGAACATGCACACTAAGCAAGATGCTGCCAGCTTCCACAACTAATGCTTCACTTCAAATTGCTGGGCTAACAAAGAAACATGCGTGACACCATATCAAGAGGTGTAGTTATCAAGGTCTACATATTGGGATCAAATGATGCACCTCAAGAATGAACATGGTGAGAGAAGTCCTGTTCAGAGGACTTAAAGCATTGAACCCTCGCCGAAAGGTAAAATCGGTAGTTATCCATATTTATCTTTTCTGCATTAGTTTTTGCATGTTTAGTTTTCATCATCATCTCTCCATAGCATATTTACTTTTCTGCATTAGCATTGCATAAAAAAGAAAGAAAATAAAAATATTTACTTTTTGCACTGCATCATAAAACTTAAAGCCCCATGTGAATAATTCTGTGGTGTGTAAAAACCCAAATGAAATATTCACCGTGGTGGCATAAAAACAAAAAAAATATGCATACATTCATCCTGTTTGCATTTTCTCTTGCATCAAAAAAATATAAAATATAGAAAATATTGAGAAAGAGATCTTACTGAAACTCTAGACAACTAAGGCTTGAGTGGCCAACCGCTAATGCTTAATCTATTCCACAAGTTTTGTTGTCTATTTAGTTTCATAGGATTGAATGACCAAGAAAAGCTGATGAGCAAGTGGATGTTCCAAACACTGTGGAGCACTATTTCAACAACCATCAATATCAATCAATGCTCCGATAGAGGAAGAACATTTCACTGTCAGCCCGCTACATAGCAAGATCGAATGACTACGTCAACATTCAGCTTGGGGGAAGCACCCCCATGTATCCAGGTAAGTATCCTTATCCTCTTAAGTTTATCTTTCTATAAATAAATTCAAAATACAAAAAAAATGTGAGCGCATGAAGCTCAAACACTATTACAACAACATCGAGCTTGGGGGAGGAGCACCCCCATTATCTTCGTGATTCAGGTATGTCTCACTATTATCTTAGTGTTTTTTTAGTAATAGGTTATAGTGTGTGTTAGATTAAATAAATAAAGCATGTCTGATCTGAAGAACTCTCTCTCTAATTTCTTAAAATAGAAATGATGAATAGTTACTCTATTGTATTCTTTCTAGTACCTAGCCTTTAAGCGTGAGTTCTCCTAATTAATAATGCTTTAAAATAAAATTAAACACATGGGTAGCAAGTGCTTGATCCAGAGTCTAGGTAATTGAAGAAATGATATGTGATGATCTGAACTACTGTTATCTTGTTCTAAAACAACACTAGAGTTCCGGAGAGATTCCAATATTAATATGGCAAATAATTGCATTGTGTTAAAATTAAGCTTTGTTTACCCTATGAGAAGTTATCATGCTATTGAATTGAGATCACTTACACATTTCATCCATCTTCCGCATAAATGCTCATGATTATTGTTCCTATCCTCTCAAAAGTTTGTTGGAAGCATATGGCTATTGAAAAAAATTCCGAGGAAATAAAAAGGGACAAGTGTCCAAAACCTCAAAAAGATAGACCCCGAGGAAATCAAAAGGGACAATGTCCGGAACCTCAAAAAAAAAGAAAGAAAAAAAAAAGAGAGAGAAAAATATGAATATCAGAAAAAATGTGCACGTGCCCGACAGTAGAATTAGCCTGATAGCCATGTGACTCTAATAGACAAAAGAGAGTGATATTCAAAAGAGCATCCGCCTCCATTTTCCATACACGTGCACTTCTCGATTCAATGGTATGGTTGACTTTCTCTTTGGATCCATGTTTAATTTGGCAACATATGTTCTTAAGCTTTTTGAAAATTCATAAAAACTCTGGGATAATGGTGAAGTGAAAGAACTAGAGACATGGTGCTTGATTTGATCGTTCTATCGTTCATTACTCAAGATTCAAGGTAAAGTACTAAGCCCCGTGATATGATATCTTTTCTAATCAAATGAGAACTTTTGTTTGAATGCATGTGTACTTGTTAGAAGTGCAGATATGGCAGCAACTCCAGATCCATTGTTGAGTTTGGCTTTGCTAAGGGACTAGCAAAGGGTAAGCTTGGAAGAACTTGTTGACGGTCCTTAATGTCAATATTATACCATCAAATATGCATAGAATGACATGAAATGAACCATAAAGCATAGTTGTAGGGTTTGAAACTAACAAGTTCCACGAGTTTTAGTGCTCTCACTTGTTTTGTAGGACATCCATGTTTTTACCATATAAAAGTATCAAGTGATGAAACAAAGCACACCATTGCAAAGACCTCGTCGAGACGATCGCGAATGGATATATGATTTGTTTATTTGGAGTCCCGAAGCGAGAGTCCTTGATGGATACGACTTGGAAGATTCTAGAACATTCCAGAAGACATGAGAAGGCGACCCACGGAAGGGGGCCCACCTGCCATAGAGGCAGACCGGTCGGTCTCCCTCCTAGGCCGGTCGGTCAGCTATTGGCCCAATCTGCTCCTCCTTCGCGTGACGCACTCCAACTGACCTCTCCAATACGTTTTGGCCCATTAAGGCCCATGTGCATATGGCGAAGGATTTAGTCCCACACCGCTTGCCCAAGGTGGAGGGGAGGCCAGGAGCCCTATATAATAAACCCAGGACCCCCCTGAGACAACATCATCATCCTGGGAGTCTTTGCAGAGGCGTCCCTCGAAGGACAACCTCTCCTCCCGAGAGAATTAGGTTTAGATTTTCCAATGTAATAGCTTAGCTTTAGTCGGGAGTTAGGGAGAGCGGAGCTGCGCTCCGGTTCCGGAGGAGTTTCAGAGGTTCGGTATGCCTTTGTATCTTTTCTTTGTAAGACTTATGCTTTAATATATTTATCTTCTCTATTTACTTATGCCTTTCATATATGATTAGTATTGTTGTTATATTTGGCATGAGATCTCTGCTCGTATGAGTGCTCTAGTTATATGCAGTAATTAGAGTAGTAAGCGTTTGTGTAGACTGGTGTCTAGACTAGGGTTTTACCTGAGTTTGCGCCCAATCCTTCGGATAGTTGTGGTAGCTACAGGGGTGACAGCTTGTGAGATTGTTAAAATCCACCACATTAGGATTGGTGTTTTCGTAGAGCTTTTTGACAGCCTTCTCCCCGATTACCCTTTTCCCAGTCTTTTTCGAGAATCGGAAAGGTACTGTTGCTCCAAAGTGCAATGTTTATAACTGCTATATCTTTTCATCCTTGTTACCTTAGAACCCATGTAATAGAGAAGTGCATAGGAACCTTGATCTCTCCGTTGTCCTCCCACTATAGTTATCTATACATTTATCATTAAATTCTCTTGATGTGCTTTCTTTATTATATATATCATATATCAATTACTCCTGCTTTAGTCTAATTAGTACTCTGAGTTAGTAGATGCATGATAGTGAATTATCAAATTCTTGACCCTAACTTCCCTGTGGTAAAATATAAATAACGATCCTGGAACCCTGGAATATCCCGGTAAAATGCTACAACGATGTTCTGTGCGCTTGCGGAATCATTCATATTCTATTTGTGTTAACAAACGTCAACATTTAGTCGATTCGAGGATGACAAGATCAGGTTACCTTGTCTAGTCCGGATTGGACTCTTGGATTCCATGTTTTAATTTAGTTCGAGTAGGAAACTGGAGATCGTATCGGAGATGTTTCCTATTGGGATAAGACCAGCCCCCTCTATATATATGAGAGGATCATGGCCGATTTTGGCATCCAACCCTAATCGATCAAAACCAATCTACTATCCCTTTTATCCTTTTCCTCTCACTACTTTTGTTGTTCGGCGTGTCTCCCGGCGAGGCTCGACGGCGTTCTAGGCAGCCTTGCTGGTCCTAGAACAACCTCTACGTGCTTCTCCCCGACGGGTCTTCCTAGGAGGAGTTCTAGAGTTATCAACACAGGGATCTAAAATCCTAAATTGGCTTAGACCGGTCTCTAGATTGGTTTTCGTCGACTTAGCCAGGGTCCTTGCTGTCTCAGGTTGATCCGCAACCTCTTCGGGCATTCTAGCCCTGCTGGTGTGTGATTCGGATCATTTCCGACGTCAACACACTTTTTGGTGACTCTGCTAGGGAAGATTGAAATTTTATCTATTACCAACATGGGCGGCAAAGACGGTGCTACTGATAAGATAACATCGTCCGTCCTGCGGGCATTGACGAGCTCCCTGATGAGTTGAAGCAACAAGCGCAGGCCAAGCTCGACGCCGTATTGAAGGCTTTCCTGGAAAGCAGCTCTAAAGATCGGCGCGACAGGGTCACTCAAGACAAGGAGCAAGACTTCAGCGAGATTGTCCCTACCACATCAACTACAATGCTGAAGACGCTACTAACAAGGTAAACGTTAAGGTACCTGAAGATTCTTACCCAACCCATGCTAATTATTCTGCAATGCTGGTTGATACTTCAAAAACTCTTACCAATACTATTCAGCATTCGTTTAAATTACTTAGTGATCGCATGGATAAATTAGAAGGTAAAACCGTCGAACCGAACTTTCAATCGGGCAACCACAGTTCGGCATGCCTTTAATTCTTTTAGAGGACAAACTTCACATATCAATTTTGGGCCATCAGGGTCTGTTGAGACCAGGCACGGCGCAGTCGGTACCTCGGCGAATGTCAATAACGCCCATCATAACTCTGGTCGGACTACACAGACCGACCAGGGAACAACAACAAACAGAACTTTAGGAGGACAGGGAACAGTGTTGCCCAATCCACTGAAGTCCCCAAGCCACAATCCGATGCATAGTGGCACTCCTAATCTTGCTGACACCGATTTTAGACGAGCCATAAATCGGTTCAAGGAAGAGATAACTAGGTCTCTCGAGACCAGTTTGGGGGTCCAATTCAAGCCTACCAGGACAACTTATTCTAAAACGTACCCTTCGTGTTTTGATTTTATGAAAGCACCTGACGGTTGGAGGGTACCAGATTTTTATAAGTTTAGCGGTGACAGTAGTAAAACAACTATGGAGCATATCAGCATGTTCCTCGCACAAATGGGCGAAGCTAGTACTTTAGATTATATGAATGTATGACATTTTCCTTTATCTCTTACTGGTACGGCTTTCGCCTGGTTTACATCACTACCAGAATGCACCATAGGTTCTTGGCCGAGCTAGAAGAAAAATTTCATAATCACTTTATGACGGGGTTCAAGAAACTAGGTTATCACACCTCACGTCGGTTCGACAAGGACGTAGCGAGCCCGTGGTCGACTTCTTTAAGCGTTTCAAATAAATTAAGAACCGATGTTTTCATTTGATGATCTCCGACAGAGATCTAACGGATCTATGTCTCGCTGGTCTGCGTCGGGAGATCAAAGATAAGCTCGAGCATCATGATTTCTTAAATGTAAATCAGCTTTTGCAGAAGGCCCATTTCAATAGAATCACGCCTTAAGAACCTTACGATCCGCCTAAGACTCATCGGTCGTGCGTACATATTGTTGAATGAATTCGGATAGTTCTGACGATGAGTCTAAAGATTGTTATGCTGCTGAGCTTTTATGGCCAGCACAGAATAAACTAGTCACTTGTCCTTCCCTCAAACCGATTCAAAAGAACCGGGGTGAGGAGGTAAAGTTTACTTTTGATTTTTTTCCAAATGTGACTGAATATTTGATGAATTGCTTAAATTCGGTATCTTAAAGTTAATTATACTTTGCCATAACCCGACGAATTAAAAAGAAGGGCTTATTGCAAGTATCATAATTCTTTTTCTCATGCTACTAACGATTGCAATGTTTTTCGTCAGCAGGTCCAATCGGCCCTCAATGAAGGACGATTGAGTCTTACTGAGATGCAGATCAGTACCACCCCTTTCCCAGTTCACATGGTGGAAGCTGGGAACCCTGCTGTTCTAATTCGTCCAGAGCAAGCCGATACAACCAGAGGGAAGAATGTTGTCATCGGCGAACCACGAGTCGCACCGAATACTAAGAGCGATTCGGGGCGCAAGGTGGTGCTCGAGAAGGGTGATGATGGCAAAAGCAAGCTCATGATTACTGCAGGGTCAGCACGACACTTGCACAAACAAAGATATTTTGAGACTAGGGCGGCACAACAAAGACCGACCAGGTCGGGTTCTCAAGCCGACTAGCCTGGTTCATCTTCGAAGCAACCAGTGCAGTTGGAGCAGAAGGCCGACCAGGTCAAGCAGACTTCTCCCAACCCCAATGGAAGCAATAAATCGACTGATACAGTCGGTTTAGCTGGTTCTAAAGACCTTATTCCTTCCAAGTACATATCCTACGCACATTCGTCCCGCAGAAGCCTGAGGTCGGCACTTCGGAAGACTAATGTGGGATAGGAGTAAGGGGAAAGTTGCTAGGGAGCCATGCACCTTTGACAAGCTCATGGCTAAGTACAAACAGCAAAGGCCGATTCCCAGAATCGGCCATTAAAAAAGAGAGAGTCTACTCCTCCGAAGCGTGAGGATGAAAAGTCCAGCAAATGAATGGTGTCCCAGGCAGCATCTCCACAACCGAAGACCGGCCCTTATTGGCTCAGTGGGCCCTCCTATTTTGCCACCGCCACAATGGGGTCCTCAAGGAGTGTGGGTACCTTACCCTATGCCAGCACATATGTACTACCAACCAGGATGGGGAATGCCCACCAATCATCCTACAAGAGTCTCAGTGTTCAATCGTTTATGTGATCAGTCAAGCTCTAGTAACGCAAATCAGAATCGGCTGATCATGTCAAGCACCTTAAACTCTCAGGAAACAGGGAAGGCGCAAATGCGACAAATTATGTACCTATAAGGTGCAAAGTGTCCCCATTATTTCTCTGACCAGACCCCGATCATGTACCCACTATTACGATCGGGTCTATGGAGGTCCCTCTTGCCAATGAACCCGACCCAATGGCGGTTAAGGAACCAACTGAAGAAAAGGTTTCCAGAAGCTCAAAAATACTTCAACCGGGGCAGAGGTAGAAAAGCATGTTGAGCGTGATCCCAAGTACATGCAGCCTAGGGTGGCCCTCCTGGTTTAAGTAAAATACAACGAAGGAACTACAGAGGGCTCGCTGCCAAACAAACAGAGGCGGGAACAACTTGAGAAAATGAGGGAAGATATATTACTCGACACATCCCATTTTTTCAGGGCAAGCGAGGGGTGAAGAGCCGGCTTGTATCAAAAGCCAACTTTGATAATTGTAGAGCTAAATAGGTCGGATCCTGAACCGACTAGTCTAAACGCCGAATCTACCAGAATGGCTTCAGAACCAATCAGGTCGGACCCCAATCTGACCACCACAGGGCAGGTGTCGACCAGTTTGGGAGTCGAGCAGGTTAAATCGCTATTGCTGAATTAAGAATTGAGCCGACTCGACCAGATTCTGAGATTAAATCATTTCCTGATATTCGGATGAGACCTGCCCGTCGCTTAACGACCCTGTTTCCTCCGCTGGTATTGTTGCGACCAGTGAAGAATTAACTGAAGAACAAGATGAGGAATGGTGGACTATGACCTTCCCCGGAAAGGGCGGAAGTCAATTTGGTGTACTTATCGGCCGACTACTATGTGGTCGAAGATGATTCGACAGCGGCGGAGTTCAACTTCGCTACAAAGTTTGCTGTGTTCCAGAAGCTGGAGGAAACTGTAAATCATCTTAAGCCGTTGCATATAAAGGTCACATCAATGGTACAACCAGTTCACAGGATGTTTGGTCGACAGCGGGGCGATTGTAAATTTGATGCCATACTCGCTTTACCCGAAGCTTGGTGGCACTAATGAAGAGCTGATCAAGACCAATATGACTATCACTGGAGTCGAAGAGGAGATCCTATTCCGGCCAAAGGAGTTGCGTCCATGGAGTTGATCGTTGGGAGCAAGACTTTGGCCAGTGCTTTCTTCGTCGCTGACATACAAGGTAGTTACAACCTTATACTTGGGTGTGACTGGATTGATGCTAATCGGTGCGTACCTTCTAGCCTACATCAGTTTCTCATTCAATGGGTGGGGGAAGATGTTGAGGTTGTACACTCAGATTCATCGGCCTATGTAGCTACGACCGATGCTCCTTTGCTCGGGGGGCATGACACTATTGCTTGTTTATCTGGTCGGACCTTTGTGATTTCCAGTTTGTTAGTGTTACTAGGGAAGGTTTTGTACCAATATCTTTAAAGTCGATCGACAATCGGTTCAACATTATCATATATTTGACGGATGCTAATGTTGATTGGTTAAAACATCGTGTTGAGCAGTATCAGACCTATAAGGCCGATACTTGTGAAGCTATTGATGATTTTGATGAGCTCAATAAGTTGGGCCAAGGTTTCACGTCGGCCCGACCCTTAGAACAAGTAGATATTGGGATGGTTCTATACCTAGGCCGACCTTTGTAAATCAAAATCTTGAAGCCGATTATAAAATAAAATTAATCGCGCTTTTGAAGGAGTATGTTGATTGCTTTGCATGGAGTTTATACGAGATGCCCGGATTAAGCCGAGAACTTGTTGAGCATCGGCTTCCTATTAAGTCGGGGTTCAGACCATTCAAACAACATCCTCGCTGTTTTAATTCTACAATATATGACCGGATTAAGGAGGAAGTTAATCAGTTTATGCAAGCGGGGTTTATCCAGCATGCAGATATGCGGAGTGGGTCTCTAATATCGTGCCTGTGGAGAAGAAGGACACTTGGAAAATTAGGGTTTGCATTGATTTTAGAGATTTAAATAGAGCCATTCCCAAAGATGAGTATCCTATGCCTATAGCTGATATGTTGATCAATGACGCTTCAGGACATCAGGTGTCAGTTTCCTTTTCCTTGACGGCAACGCTGGTTATAATCAGATATTCATGGCCGAGGAGGATATGCCAAAAATGGCTTTTATTTGTCCTGGGTTTGTTGGTCTTTTTGAGTGGGTTGTGATGGCGTTTGGTCTGAAGAATGCAGGTGCTACTTATCAACGCGCTATGAATCTGACAACACTGAAATGTATATTGATGGAAGTGATCAAATCGGTTGCTCATGTATCTCATTTCGCCGATTTGCATTTAGCGTTTGGAGAATGCGCCGTTATGGTTTGAAGATGACCCACTGAAATGTGCTTTTGGTGTGTCGGCTGGGAAGTTCTTAGGATTTATTATTCATGATAAAGGCATAGAGATTGATCCTAAAAGGATAGAAAAGATCAAGAAAGTTCAAGCGCCTACATGCAAAAAGACTTGCAGAAGTTCTTGGGAAAAGTGAACTACTTGAGGAGATTTATTGCAAACTTGTCCGGGAAAATTATTTCTTTTACCCCCATATTAAAATTGAATAATGAATCTGAGTTTATTTGGGGGGCAGAGCAACAATAAGCATTTGAAAAGATAAAGGAATATTTGTCGTCTCCACCAGTTCTTCGAGCGCCTAAGAGAGGAATCCCTTTCAGATTATATATCTCATCCCGAAGAGAAGGTCATTGGAGCTGTCTTAAACACAAGAAAATGGAGGTAAAGAATACGTAATTGCTTATATTGGTCGCCGTCTTCTTGATCCCGAGACAAGGTACGCCCATATTGAAAATTATGCTTATCCTTGTACTATACTTGTGCTAAAATGAGACACTATTTGCTATCTAGTACATGTGTTGTTGCGTGTCAGGCGATGTAATTAAGCACATGTTATCTCAGCCAATCCTTAGAGGAAGGATTGATAAATGGGCGTATGCGTTGATTGAGTTTGACTTGACTTATGAACCATTGAAGACGTTAAAGGGTCAAGTTCTTGCTGATTTCATTATTGAGCATGGTATTTTTAGAGGATGAAATCAGTTATTTTACATTTTCTCCATGGAAACATTATTTTGATGGATCGGCTTGTAAGGAGGGTCAAGGTGTTGGTGTGGTCATTATTTCTCCCAATGCGCTGAATTTGAAATGTTAAGCCAGTTAGATTACCTTGCACCAATAATCAAGCCGAATATGAAGCTCTGTTATTCGGTTTAGAAATATTATGTTCCATGGAGGTTAAACATGTTGAGGCTTATGGCGATTCCTTGCTAGTATTGCAACAGGCTGCTGGTGAATTTCAATGCTTAGAAGGGTTGTTAAATGTTTATCTTGATATGTGCCTTGATATCATTACTCACTTTGCCGAATTCTAGATTCGGCATGTGCCAAGGAATAAAAGTCATAAAGCCAACATGTTAGCTCAACAAGCATCTGACTATAATATCAGTAGGCGCAATTTTCACATAAAGCTGGTGCGTCAGTATGCGGAAGTATTGTCGGCTCGTATGGACGACCAGACTTTTTCCGAGCCAGTTCGGCCACCTTACCCCGGAGACCAGGTATATATTAAGCATATTTGGGTAGATACTTTAGCCGACCAGGTTGTTCGTGAATCAAGTCAGTTATTTCGTCCGATTGACCTGGTCGATCCTAGAACGATTAATTCAGTTGATTTATCTGAAAGAACTTTAAATCGGTCCGAGTCAAGTTCCAATGGGAGTGAAACCGATTTAGAAGATTGGAGGACTCCCTTGCTAAATATCTCAGTGATCCGAGTACTAAGGTTGATCAAAGTGTTCGGCGGAGTGCGTTTAAATATGTACTGCACAATGATGAGCTTTATCGAAGAACTGCCGAAGACTTTTGCTTAAGTGTTTAGGATCTGATCAAGCAAAGGTGGCTATGGGAGAAGTTCATGAAGGTATTTGTGGTACACGTCAATCGACACAAAGATGAAATGACACGTTGATGGCTGATTGTTTTCGTTACTACAAGGATGTGAAGAATGTGAACGGTTTGGAAATATACAGCTTGCACCTGCTGCTATGCTTCATCCTATTATCAAACCATGGCCTTTTCATGGTTGGGGGCTAGACTTCATTGGCCAAATTCATCCCCCATCTTCAAAGGGACATCGTTTTGTTCTGGGTCGCTACCGATTACTTCACTAAATGGACTGAAGCGGTGCCTTTGAAATATGACACACAAGAGGTGATTGAGTTTATTACTAAGCAAATTATACATAGATTTGGCATACCTCAGACGTTAACTATAGATCAAGGAACATCTTTTATCTCTAAAAAGGTACGGGACTTCGCCAGATTATACAAGATAAAGATGCTCAATTCGTCTCCATACTATGCTCAAGCTAATGGTCAGGCGGAGTCTAAACAAGACTTGATCAAGCTTATCAAAAAGAAGATTGAGGATAACCCAAGGAGGAGGCATTAGGTTTTGTCTGAGGCTCTATGGGCTCATCGAATATAGAGGCAAGGTGCTATGAATGTTACTCCTTTCGAGCTGGTATATGGTCAAGAAGCGGTGTTACCTGTCGATGTAAATTTGGATGCATATAGACTGGCTAAACAAAATAATTTATCCGCTGTTATGTATCATGATGCCAAGATGGACAACATTGATTAAGTGACCATAAGAGATTAAAGGCTCTTAAGGAGATGGAGAAAGACAAGCAAGCACGGGTTGCCGAGCTTACAACAAAAGGGTGCAAAGCAAATCGTTCCAAGTGGGAGAATTGGTATGGAAGATGAGAACATATATGATGATGATTGACTTTGTTAGGAAGGTTTGAGGCTTTTACCCGGTTGAGTGATTATCTCGCTATGTGCTTAATGCTTATGACTAACCGGAGGCGTTGAGTTGTGGTGTATCATGTGTTGATGTGTGTGTGCAACATGTGTCTCTTGGCTGTGTTGATGTGCAGGTGTTGAGCTCGGATACAGTGGTCGATGGCGAGGTGAAGGTGGAGTAGAGACGTGCCGTGCCGACGGACCGGGAGCGGTGAAGGATGGGCGTGCCGTGCGGCGGACGTGCCATGCCGATGTACCCAGAGCGGTGAAGGGCGGACGTGAGGCTTGGACCGACGGACCGAGAGGCCAGAGGACCAGCTATGGTAGCTGGCACATGGCATCGGCGAGCGAGAGCACATGGGGATGTGCGGTGCATCGGCCGAGTCGGGACGAAGACGATGGCGTCGTGGCACTTGGCGGGAGGTCGGACACGGGCTTGTGTGCGGCGCAAGTGCCATCGGCCGAGTCAAGAAGGAAGGCGAAGGCGTTGTGCCCGGCGTGGAGGCTGGACATGCATCGGCATCGGTGCCGGTGGTTGGGGTGTGCGAACTACATCCCGTCTATGGTGCAGGATCGGTAGCTGAGCCTCAAAAAGCTACCTCGACGGTTTTTTGAGTTTATATGCCTCAAAACTCGGGTGGCCGGTTTCCGAGTTTGGGCCTCAAAACTCAGGATGGACGGTTTCCAGGTTTGGGCCTCAAAACCTGGCTTGCGGGTTTCTGAGTTTGGGCCTCAAAACTCGGGGTGGACGGTTTTCAGGTTTGGGCTTCAAAACCTAGGCTGGCAGGTTTCCCAGTTTGGGCCTCAAAACCAGGGGAAGGTCCAAAAGGACGGTTGACATGTGGTGGCGTGGAGATGCTGGTTTGGTGGCGAAGCTATCCACGAAGAAGACGCGGTGGTCGACATGACGTCACGTGGCGGCATCAGGGAGGTCGCGTCGAGGCGAAGCTACCGGATGTGCGGGCGTGGCCATCGGATGAAAACTGCTCGGGTTGCACAGTTTTACCCCTGGTGGGTATTTGGGTTGAGTGCTTCATGTGAGGGCATTTTGGTCTTCGGACGTCCGCCTATATATATATGAACGGGGCTGGTTAGGGTAGCCTATCCTTGGAGGTGTCACTCTCATTTTGTTTAGGTGAGAGGAGGCTAGGGCTAGAGGAGTGACCGGCTCTTGTTCTTGAGCTTTTCGCCATCCAAGCTTTGTGTTGCTAGGAGTGGCTTGTAGCCCGACACCAAGTGCTTATTCAAAAATCATCCATTCCTCTGAATCCAAGGATCAAATTCGTGTTGATTTGTCTTTGATTTTGTCTTCGCGTTTGCACGTTTCCCCTCTTTGATCTTCACGGGAATTCTTGTTTCGAGGGAAGATTTGCAAATCCGTTTGAACCATCTTGTGTAGCTTCGTGAGAGTCTTCTTTCTACCGAAGGAATTTCTCTAATACCTCACGAACTCATAGATCGGGCGGATTTAGTTTTGGGATCGAGTTCTTGCCCGTTCTTCACCGTTTTCTTCGATTCACCGATTTGGAGTTAGGTTCGAGCCATGATCTCTTAGGAGTAGTGCACTAACATCCTTGTGATCCCTCACTCCAAATTTGAGCCCTAGTGCTTTTGATTTGAGGGAGATGGGTCGATTGGTGGACGAACAGAGGATTGCTCGGGTTGCCCGGACGCTGCCTCATAGCGACCGGACGCACCGAGTTAGAGTCCGGTCGTTGAACACCCGCGTTGACCAGTTCACGTAAGGTGACCGGATGCACGCCTCGAATCGACCAGGACGCTGACCTCGTGCGTCCGATCGTTGAAGGCCAAACGTTTCACTCTAGGCGAACTTGACCGGACGCACTGCTACTACTGTTCATTGAGTAGCAGTGACCGGACGCTCGCTAGGGAAGTGATCGGACGCTCTCTCACTCAGAGTCTGGTCAGTTCCAGAGAGCTCCCGAAACGGTTTTTCTCTGACCGGACGCGTCCGATCGATACTGACCGGACGCACCTCAGAGTCCGGTCAGTGCAGACAGCGCGAGTTTTTGTTCGTGTCTTTTGCGTTCGAGCTCCGAATTGAGATCCGCTTTTTGCGTTGGATTCCCGACTCTGTGCTCTACAGAAACCGGGCTTCACGCTTTGCGAAAAAGCCGGAATCCCGCTGTGTTCCTAGGGAACATCCACCCATTCTCTTGGGTCGTGGACATCACATGTGTCGGCTTTGTTCTTGGGGTTGATTTTGTTGGGACAGAGGCCAGAATTTTGGAAGGAATTTTTAGGCTCCCATTCACCCCCCCCTTTGGTCACCTTGCTCTAGCATTTTTGGTCCTTCAATTGGTATCGGAGCCAGTTAAGGAGTTCTCTACCTTAACTGGTTCCGGATCCGCGAAGGCGACCTTTTGAGAGCAGTTGTGTTTTTGACTTTGCATGTCGAGGTGTTGAGCTTGTGTTTTTGCTAACACTAACGGTGCTTTTGGAAATGGCACCAAGTTCTTCTTCGAGTGTGTCTTTGTCCTTAGGTTTGAGTCTTGGACATGCGATTGAGGACGACATTTTGGCAAGAAGGAGGAGTGCGGCTCTTGAGGCGGAACGTGAGGTGGATGCTTTGCTGGACTTCCTAGGAGATGATGAGCATTCAATGGAGGATCATATACGTGAACTTGGCAAGGCCAAGAAAGCTACACTTCTCGCTAGTCTTGGGATTTTGTCCCAACGATTTGAAGCTTGTTGTGATGATAACATTAGATATGATGAGCTTTGTGATACCTAGCATAGAAAGATCAAGAAGTTGAAATGCTCCATTGCTAGGTAAAATGTGTGGCCTTTTCATTGGAAGTCTAGTGCATTTTTACCTTGCACCTCTCGTAGTGACATGGTTAGGAAGAATGATGAGCTATGCTTTTCTCTTGCTAGCTTAAAATCTGAGAATGAAATGTTGAAATCAAATGCTTCCATACCATGTCTTGTTTGTTTTGACTTGCGCAAGGATCTTGTTCGTGCTAAATCTGAAACTAGCCTTGCTTAGAGTCAGAAGCTGTTGCACCATGTGGTTTCATGTGAGTCATGTTGCATGCAGAAATTAATGAACTAAATTGGACTCACACCACATGTGTAGATGAACTTGAGCATGCTAGGGCTGAAATTTGTTGAGATAAATGCTAGGCCTTGTAGCTTGTGCTCTTTAAAAAAAATACTTGCCATGCCTCTAGTGCTATTCATGATTCTTTGCTTGATGTGAATGTGATGTTTCTTCCACCGATTTCATTTGCACTTCATGCATTGATTGGAAAAAGAGGTTTTGGCTTTGAGGGTTTTGCGCGATGATATGACGCCAAGTTGGTTGAGCACAATGATATGAGTGCCAACCTTGAAAAAGAAATTGAACTCTTGCGTACCACATATGCCGAGTGCATTAGAGAGGAGATGGAAAATCTTAAAAATGCTCCGTGTGGAACTTGTGATCGCCTCAGTTTGAGAATGAGGTTTTAGCTAAAAGATGCAAGAGTCTTTGTGCTAAGATTTTTGAGTCACGCATTTCTTGCAACTCCGATGTTGGTGTTTCCAAGTCTGCATCTTTGCAACCGGAGTTGAGTTCTTGTGTTGTGTGTGAGTCTTTTGACGATAGCACTTGTGTCAAGGTTTCGGTATAGCTCTTTCATAGCTACTCCTAACCTTGTTGTTTCTTCGAGGAGGTCCAAGGGACTTCTCTTGACAAGGGTGCTTCTCATATTTTTTGGGACTCGTGTTCCTAATCCGATTTTCCATTGCACCTTTTGCAAGAAGGATGGACATTCATCGATTTTGCTTTCGCCGTGTCAAACACGAGAGATGTATTCGAGCTAAGGCTTTTAGGAAGCCGCGTAGCCTTTCCCATGGCACGTGTGCTCCTAGTGTTGGCACCAGTTGAATGTTGATGCTTCTTGTTCTAAGTCCCAAGGGACTGCTCACTTGTCGGAGAACGGTGTGCCTTCCAATAGGCCTTTGTATCATTGCTCTTTTTGTGAGAAAGATGGGCATCCAGAAAGCTTTTGCTATCGGCGTGCCAACGCTTGCGCCAAGCTCATTCTTGAAGGACCGAAAGTGCTACCAGAAAGCGACCAAGGGGGGGTGAATGAGAGCTTCAAATTTTCTTTTCAGAAACTTGTTGCTACTGTTCCGAGAATCATCCCCCAAGAGCGAACCTAGAGCTTGCAAGTGTCCACGACCCTAGATGTAGGGTGGATGCTTCCGAGAAGCACAGCGGGACACTACACAACTCTAGAAACCCCACAAAAGCCGGAAATCAAAACCGACAATGTACGAGCGAACTGCAGACGAAACGAAGCAGAAACACCTGCATCGGAAGGTGGCCTGCTTCCGATGACAAACACCGGAAGTGTCCGATGCAAATAGGAGCTCTCGGGAAACCTTACTGGACAGGCATCGGATGCTGCTACAGTGAAAACCTAGCGTCCGATGCTTGCCCCTCGGTGCGTCCGATGACAACTGAGGCTCCGATGGTCCGCATCCGATGCTCCTTCAAAAACGCTGTCAGATGAAACGTGGCATCGGATGCATCCGATGTGATGAACGCAACATCCGATGCTCCCGACGTCAGCGTCCGATGCCCCCGACGCAGCACAGCTCTTCCGCGGATTCAACCAGATCTCCTCCGAATCAAAAGCTCTATGGCTTAGACTTGGTATGAGGAGTTCCAAGGGAGTTAGTGAGCTATCCCAAAGAGATCATGGCTCGAACCTAACTCCAAATCGGTGAATCGGAAGAATTCGGGGGAAAGGAACAAAACTCGATCCGAAACGAAAATCAACCGATCTACTAGCTCGTGAGGATAGAGGTGAATTACTTCGGTGGAAAGAAGTGCCTCGTGATCTAGAACAACTTGATTCAACGGATTTGCAAAAGACGCACCAAGTAAAGAGATCGATCAACGGGAAAATCATGGAGAAAAGCAACCCACGAAGAACAACTCCAAAACGCGAATCACAGCCACGAATTTGCCACCGTGTGGCTACCGCACACAACAACAGTGAGATTACGGTCTCACTTCCTCAAAATCTCACGAACACAGAGGTATGATTGTCTTCTCTGTGGATCTCAGTTCGCTACAACACAGAATGGGAGAGCAGGAAAACCTAGAAGGCAAAATAGCAAATGACTAAGATGAGATGGGAGGCGGGTGTCTCCCTCTACTTATCCTAAATCAATTCCAACTCTACCCCTAGTTATTTACAGAGCGAACCAGCCAACCCTAAGGCTATCCTGGACCAACTCGAAGATGATGGTGATTCGACGGCCATGCCCGCACAACTGATAGCGTTGCCTCGACGCAACCTCCCCGATTGCCGCCCACGTGCCGCCTCCGCTCTGATCGTCCTTTTCCCGGACTATGCCCCCGGTTTTGAGGCCCAAACCGGGAAACCAGCCGTCCATCGCCTGAGTTTTGTGGCCCAAACTCAGAAACCCGCAGCGCCCAGGTTTTGAGGCCCAAACCTAGAAACCGTCCTCAGCACGAGTTTTGTGGCCCAAACTCGGAAACCGGCCGCACCCAGGTTTTGAGGCCCAAACATGGAACCCGTCCACTCGGTGGTTCTTCTGTGCTCAACCACCAATCCGAGCCGTAGAGGGGATGCACCGCCCATGCACCCCGTCCATCGACACATGTCCCCAGGTCCTCGACCCGAGCACACTCATAACAACAAGTCTTCGCTCGTCGTTGTCCCAGGCTGTCAGCCACCACAGCTGAACCTCGGGCCCCCGGTCCCCAGTCCAAGCCTCACGTCCGCCCTTCGCCACTCTCGGTCCATCGGCACGGCACGTCTCTACTTGACCTTCACCTTGCCTTTGATCACTGTATCCATGCTCGACACCTGCACAACACAAGCCAAAGAACATGCTGAGAACACAAGGTTGATATGTGCCCTTGTGGTTCCCTTCCTGAGTGATGAGTGATCGATCAACGGGCAACATGTCTCTTGGCTGTGTTGATGTGCAGGTGCGGAGGTCGGGCAGTGGTCGAAGGTAAGGTGAAGGTCAAGTAGGGACGTGTCGTGCCGACGGACCAGGAGTGGTGAACGGCGGACGTGGAGCTTGGACCGACGGACCAGGAGACCTGAGGACCAGCTGTGGTAGCTGGCATGTGGCGTTGACAAGCAAGAGCACATGGGGATGTGCGGTGCATCGGCCGAGTCGGGAGGAAGGTGATGGCGTCGTGACACTTGGCGGGAGGCCGAGAAGGATGGCGAATGCATTGTGCCCGGCGTGGAGGCTGGACATGCTCTGGCATCGGTGCTGGAACTCGAGGTGTGCAAACAACATCCCGTCTACGGCACGGGTTCGGTAGTTGAGCCTCAAAAGGCTACCCTCGACGGTTTCCGAGTTTGGGCCTCAAAACTCGGGGTGGCCGGTTTCCGAGTTTGGGCCTCAAAACTCGGTGTGGACGGTTTCCAGGTTTGGGACTCAAAACCGGGGCTCGCGGGTTTCTGAGTTTGGGCCACAAAACTCAGCCTGAGGATAGGTTTCCTGGTTTCAGCCTCAAAATCGGGGGAAGGCCCAGGTTTCCCGGTTTTGGCCTCAAAACCGGGGGGAGGTCCGCAAAAAGGACGGTCGATGCGTGGCGGCGTGGAGAGGCTGGCGCGGCAGCGCAGCTATCCGTGAGGTAGGCGCGGCGGTGTGCAGGGCGGCACGTGGCGGCATCCTGAGGCTTGCGTCGAGGCGAAGCTAAGGATGAGATGGGCGAGTGGCCGTCGGATCGTCAACAAGCAGAGTTGGACCGGGATACCCCTAGGGTTGGCCGCTTCGCTCTTGTATCTAGGAGTAGAAGGGGATTACTGTATTAGGCTATAAATAAGAGAGGAACCCCTCCTCTCTCCTTATCCTTGCAGTCATTTGTTCCTGAGCTCTCTCTCTCTAGCCCCCGCTAAGGTTCTAATCATACCTCGCTGCAAGCGATCCACAGATACGGGAATCAAACCTCTGTGTATTTGGATCTTTTGAGGAAACGAGACCGTATTCTCGTTGTCTCCTCGTGTGGAGGAATTTTGGCTGAAATCAAATTGATTCGCGTTTGTGTTGGTGTTCTTCATCTCGGTTTTTTCATCTCCCGAGATTTGCCTCGTTCTCCCTCTTCGTGAGATGATTTTTCGATTCCACTTGAATCAATTTGTTCTTGGTCGTGAGCGCCTTCTTTCTACCGAAGGATTTCTCCCCTAACCTCATGAATCAATAGATCGGATCGATTTCACGTTCGTTCTTCTTTCTTCCCCCTTTTACGGTGATCCACGAATTTCTCTTGATTGACTTGGTTTGGTGCGATGATTTCTTAGGATTAGCACCCCAATACATAGAGGAACACCTGGGAGGAGTTTGATCGAAGTCCCTTTCATTTTGGTTGAGATCAACGGATTTGGTTTTGAACCTGTGCAGTTTCGTGTTCTGTGCAGTCGCGGACAGTCCGCGACCTGAACGGCGGACAGTCTGCGCGTCGGGTTTTGGCCGAGTCAGTCAGGCGCAGCCCTCTGACTGTTCACTGTCGAGTGAACGGCGGACAGTCCGAGGTACAAACCCACGGACAGTCCGGGACTTGACCAGAACTGTTTCAGAACAGTCCATTTTCTAGTCTGTGGCCGGCGGACAGTCTGGACCCCCAGTTGCGGACAGTCCGGCGTTCAGCAGACAGTCTGGGACCCTGACCCCGGACAGTCCGCGAACCTGTAGAGTGTGCAGTTTTGCTCTGGGGCTTTTGTAGTTGGTTTTGGGGTTTCTACAGGAGTTCCGCTGTACCTCTAGGACATCTCCTAGGGTATCCACCTACTCGTAGGTCGTGAACTCTTCGGTCGTTTCGAGTCTTAGCTTTTGGGGTGATTTTCTGGGAAAAGGGCCATTCTATTCATGAGTTGAATTTGAGGCTCCCATTCACCCCCCCTTTGGTCGCTAATCCGTCCTTCAATTGGTATCGGAGGCCGGTTAAGGGATCTACACTACATTAATCGGTTTTGGATCCTAAGGGCGACATGGATCGAGGGAATGACAAGGCTCCCTATTTCGATGGGACGAACTATCCCTATTGGAAGATTCGGATGCGTGCTTATCTCAACAACATCGGATCTTCTGTCTGGGAGATATGTGAGAATGTTGAGTACGTAGTCCTTGCGGCTTGTGTGGGTCAGATCCAGATTGACCAGCACGAGGCAAACTCCAAGGCTCGTAATGCTCTTTTGGCCAACATCTCCTTCCTGAGTTTGAGCGTGTCTCTGAGCTTGAGACGGCACGAGAGATCTGGGTGAAGCTTCAGAGCTATCACGAGGGGACCGCTCAGGTCAAGACCAGACTCTTGGAGACCTACAAGCGAGAGTACGAGAACTTTGTTCAGTTGGAGGGAGAGATGATTGACGCCATGTTCGCTCATTTCCAAACGATTGTGAACAAGATGCGTGCCAATCGGGCTAACCTACCCTATGACGATCATGAGAGGCTCTCAAGTTGCTATACCCCTGGATCGGAGGGTATGGGAGGTGAAGTGTCGACATCATAGAGTCTCCATCCTATGACACCCTCACTGTGGACGAGCTGTTCACAAGCTCAAGTCCACCGAGATCGATCACCGACCCAGGCCAGCTGAAGAACCCATCTTCACATTCCATGGCTTTGGTCTCAAGCACGGGTGGATCGACTTTCTCTGCTGACGCTTCACCTCCTCTGGTTTCTTTGTCTTCTTTGCTTACAGTCACGGAGTGCGGATACATGGGTGTATGCCGAGTCTCTGAGTGATGAGTGATTGTCAACGGGTTTGATGCGCATGTTCTTTGGCTTGTGTTGTGCAGGTGTCGAGCACGGAGACAGTGATCGAGGGCAAGGTGAAGGTCAAGTTGAGACGTGTCGTGCCGACGGACTGGGTGCGATGAAGGATGGGCGTGCCGTGCGGCGGACGTGCCATGCCGATGTATCGAGCAGTGAAGGGCGGACGTGAGGCTTGGACTGAGGGACCGGAGTGCCTGAGGATCAGCTGTGGTGGCTGGCAGCCTGGGACAGCGACGAGCGGAGACTTGCGGGGCACGGTGTTGCTCGGGTCGAGGACCTGGGGACACGTGTCGGTGGACGGGGTGCACGGGCGGTGCATCCCCTCTACAGCTCCGGTTTGGTGTTTGAGCCGGGAAAAACCACCGGGTGGACGGTTTCCGAGTTTGGGCCTCAAAACTCGGGTGCTCGGTTTCCAGGTTGAGCCACAAAACCTGGGCGCGGATGGTTTCCGAGTTTGGCCACAAAACTCGGGTGATGGGCCGGTTTCCGAGTTTGGGCCTCAAAACTCGGGCGCTGCGGGTTTCTGAGTTTGGGCCACAAAACTCAGGCTGGAGGCTGGTTTCCCGGTTTGGGCCTCAAAACCGGGGGTTGCTGGAAAAGGCTGGTTTCCCGGTTTGGGCCACAAAACCGGGGGTGCAGAGCGAGGACGGCACGTGGCGGCAATCGGAAGTTGCGTGGAGGCAACGCGGACGAGTTGTGCGGGCGTGGCCGTTGGATCTACCTACCACCGAGTTGGTCCAGAATAACCCTAGGGTTTAGCTGGTTCGCTCTGTAATTAGATAGAGAGGGGTAGAGTAGGAAATAGACTTAGACTAGAATAGGATAAGTAGTCAGGGGAGACACCCTCCTCCCTATCATAGTCATTTTCAGTTTTAGCCATCTCATTTGCTTCCTGCACTTAGGGTTTCCTGCTCTCCCATCCCCTGATATAGCTGAGATCCGCAGAGAGACTTGCAACTCTGTGTACTGTTGATTTTGAGGAAAGGAGGCCGTAACCTCCTTGTCGTAGCGTGTGTTTGCGCTTCGGCTTGCAATTCGTGGGTGTGATTCGCGTTTTGTTCGTGTTCTTCGCGGAATCCTTTTTCCCCACGATTTCCCGTCGCTTGATCTCTTTGCTCGGTTCATTTTTTGCAATTCCGTTTGAACTGGTTTGTTCTAGATCGTGAGGCACTTCTTTCCACCGAAGGAATCATCCTCTAACCTCACGGTCTAGGAGATCGATCGATTTTTCGTTTCGGGTCAAGTTTTCTCCCTTCCCCCGAAATTCTTCGATTCATCGATTTGGAGATAGGTTCGAGCCATGATCTCTTAGAGATAGCTCACTATACTCTTTGTGACTCTTCTCACCAAGTTTGATCCCTAGAGGATTTGTTTTGGGTGAGATCGAGTCGAATCGGTGAACGAACAGCCTGAATCGGGGTGACCGGACGCTGCCTGTTCAACGACCGGACGCTGTCAGTGAGTCCGGTCGATGAACACCTTCGCTGTGTTCGGTTCGTGACTTGACCGGACGCACCTTTCGCTAAGTGACCGGACTCGCTCATTGTACTGTTCACTTGGCTTGTTTTTGTGACCGGACGCACTGCTCTCGACCGGACGCTCGTCTCTGGTGAGTCCGGTCAGAAACAGTAAGCTCCGAAAACTGTTTTTGCATGACCGGACGCGTCCGGTGGTCAGCGACCGGACGCAGGCAGAGTCCGGTCAGTGCTGGTTCGACGCGTTTTTGTCCGCAGTTTGTTCGTTCGTCTTTCGATTCGAGATTCGTTTGTTGCGTTGGATTCCTAACTTCGTGCTCTACAGAATTTGGGCTTCCCGCTTTACAAAATAGCCTGAATCCCCCTCGCGTTGCTCGGGGGAGGTTGAGGTTACCCAAAACCCATCCCGTCACTAGTTGACTTGCGTGAACTTGGGTGAGGAAGTTTTTGTGGTGCCTCGCTGTGATCCCAGGGATCATCCACCCTCTTCCAAGGGTCGTGGGCATCACGTTTTTGGTAGTAGCTCTTGGGGATTGATTTTGGGACACTTGGCCAAGTTTCGTGAGAAATTTTATTGGCTCCCATTCACCCCCCCTCTGGTCGCCTTGCTTTTGCATTCTCGGTCCTTCAATTGGTATCGGAGCGGGTTAAGGATCTTCCACCTTAGCCGGTTCCAGATCCACAGGAGGCGACATGGATCGCGGCGTGGGCAAACCACCGTTCTTTGATGGGACGAACTATGCGTATTGGAAGATACGCATGTCGGCCTATCTGCAGAGTTTGGGTGCTTCTATTTGGGATATTTGCAACTCTGCTGATTACGTGGTCTTGGCTGCTCGTGTTTCTCAGCAACAGATCGATGAGCACGATGCCAATAGCCGAGCCCGTAATGCTCTCTTTTCTTGTTTGAGCATGGGTGAGTTTGATCGTGTTTCTCACCTTGCTACGGCTCGGGAGATCTGGGACACCCTCATGCGTTTCCATGAGGGCACCTCTCAAGTCAAAACCCGACTCTACGAGTCGTTCAAGCGTGAGTATGAGAACTTTCGACATCAGCCTGGCGAGAGCATAGAAAGTTTATTCGCTCGCTTTTAGGTGATTGTCAACAGGATGAGGGCTAACAAGGAGCAGTTGCCTTTTGACGATCATGAGCGTGCTTTGAAGCTCTTGCACACTCTTGATCGGTCGGTGTGGGATTCCAAGGTTCAGGCGATCATCGAATCGCCTAACTATGAGACCCTCACCTGCGACGAGCTCTTTAGTAAGCTCAAGTCCAGTGAGATTGACGCCATGTCGAGGGCTTCTTATGCGAATCCTTCTGGCCCGACTATGGCTTTGGTTTCTGGCTCTTCTAACCCCTCTGCTGGCTTTGCACTTTCTTCACTCTTTTCTGTCACAGAGGACCAGCTTGAGTCATTAGGGGATGACGAGTTGGCAATGCTCGCCAACCGGTTCACGCGGTTCCACAACAACCGCATGAACCGTCGCCGCGGTGGAGGACGCTCAGGATGCTATGAGTGCGGCGACCCCGACCACTTCATCGCCAACTGCCCCAAGAAGAAGCATTCATCTGGGAAGGGCGATCATGGGCACAAGTACGACTCCGGCAAGCGCAAGGAGAAGTACGTCCCCGCGAGGCACAAGCGGAGGGGCGGCTTCGACAAGGAGTACATCAAGAAGAAGTACTTGGAGAAGGCCCAGGCTGAGCAGCGTGCGTTCTTCGCCACGCTCAGCGACGTCGACGGCTCGGATGACGACTCCGCTTGCTCAAGCGATGACGAGTCCGAGAAGAAGAAGAGGATCGAGGACAAGCTGAACGGTCTCTGCTTCCTCGCCGACGACGATGGCTTCTGCACCATGGCGCTTGGTGATGAGATCGACGGCAAGCTAGAGCACACCCCTCGGAACAACGACGACGACTCCTCCCAGGTATCTCTCACCCACGACGAGCTTTCTGCTGAGGTCGAGAAGCTTACTGCCGCGCTCCTTAGTCAGGACAAGTTGCTTAGGCGTGCCGCTAGAGAACGCAAGGAGTTTAGGCAGAAGTGGGAGACACGGTGAGGAGCTTGAGTTTGCCAAGTCCACCGTGGTTGTGTCGGAAGAGGTTGAGTGTGAGTCGTGCACCACGCACATGACTGATCTTCTCACTTTGAGAGGAAAGTATGCTGCGTTGGTTGGAGAGCTGGATGAGATGAGGGCCAGACCCTCTTTGCTGGGTGCATGCAAGACCTGTCCCGTCTTGCAATCTGAGTTGGCAGAGAAGAATGCCAAGATTGTGTCTCTTGAGGAGGCCAGCTCAGGTAGCACTGGAGTGGCGAGGTGCGTTTTGTGCGAGGGCTTGGAGCTGGAGATTGCCAATGTGAAGCATGGCAAGATGCAAACCGAGGAAGAAAACACATACCTTCGGACCATCTTGTCATGGGTCTCCTGTAGTGAGCCGCAGCTCGGGATGATGATCTCCCAATTCAAGCGAGCTGCTGGGGCTCCTGGTGTAGGTTTTGCTCAGGGTGTTGATCTTTCTGCTTTTGGGAAGATTGGAGAGTCGAGTGGTTTGAATCCATGTGAGAAGCCTAACTCCACCACTACTCCCAAGCTTGCCAAACTTCCACCCAAAGAGCCTGCCAAGCCTACCACCAAAGATGGTGTGGTTGAGGAACCCCCGAGAGCTCCTCCCAAGAACCAAATTGGGCACCCAAGCCAAACCACCTCAAGAACAAGCTTGATGCTATGCCACCCATTAGAGAGGAGTGTTTGCCTCAGAAGGGCAAAGTGAACCACACCCACAGCCCTGGTCACCAACAACCCCCTTTGCGTGCGGTGAGGTACCAGTGTGATTTCTGTGGGAGGGATGGTCACTTGATCGAGTTCTGTTTCCGGCGCAAGCGAGAGGCGCGCCGTACTCGGGAGATGGAGAACCCGGACATGTACCATCCAACTCATGGTGGACATGTGCCGAAGGCTCAGGGGAGAGCTGCTAGGCCCGGACGTCAAGGTCCCCGGCCTAGGCAGGAGATGAGAGTCCCTAGGAGGGAGACTAGGCCTAGAGGTCCAGCACCTCAGTTTGTTAGGCCTAGGCAGTAGAGAGCTCCGAGGAGAGACGCTAGAGCAGTTGAGCCCCAGGCTCCTAGGCGTAGATCTCGTAGAGAGCGTGCCCGACGGGGTCCTGCTTTTGCAGGTAATGGACCCCGTGGCGGAGGCTTAGTTGAGCGCTTTCCCCCACCGCAGTTTGAGTACCGCGGTGAGCGCTTCTTCCCCAGCGGACCACGTTTTCCTGTACGTGGTGATCGCTACCCCGTAGACAGGCTAGGAATAGTTTTTACACTGACCGTTCTTTTGAGCAGCCGGCCCAACACTGGTATTCTCCTTACTTCACTAACCCCAGTGTTGGACCGTATGCTCACCCTATGTCTTTTTATTGATGTAGGTGAGACGGTTGGAGGACATTTGGTTGGTGGATTCTGGTTGCTCGAGGCACATGACCGGAAACGCCAAGTGGTTCTCCAGCCTTAGCCCGGTCGCCGGAAAGGAGTACATAACCTTCGGCGACAATAGTAAAGGTAAGGTATTGTCTCGTGGGACGGTGCGGGTTAATGAGCACTTTGTGTTGCGCGATGTTGCTCTTGTTTCTAACCTGCATTTTAACCTTCTTTCTGTTTCGCAACTTTTTGATGATGACTATGAGATTCGTTTTAAACCGAACCTTAGTCGCATCTTAGATCCTCAGGGCGATCTTGTATGTCTGATTTCGCCCTTTGGGAAAGTCTTTCGCGCGAATTTCTCGGAGTCGTTTGGTTCTTCTCGCTGTCTTTTGGCTAGTCCTTCTTCCTCCGATCTTTGGAAGTGGCATAGGAGCGGGCTCGGTCATTTAAGTTCGATGCTTGCAAGACTTAGCTCACTTGGCCTAATCCGAGGATTGCCCAAGCTTTCGATGGAGAAGGATCTAGTTTGCCATTCTTGCAGACATGGGAAGATGGTTGCCGCTCCCCACCATCCAGTGACTAAGGTCATGACCTGCACCCCTGGAGAGCTTTTACACATGGACCTTGTTGGCCGGCTCGGGTGAGCTCGGTGGTGGCAAGTGGTATGTTTTGGTTGTTGTTGACGACTTTTCGAGATATTCGTGGGTCTTCTTTTTGACTGAGAAGACTGAGACTTTCTCCTTCGCTCGCAATCTGATTTTGCGTCTTCAGAACGAGTTCCCTTTGAACTCGATGCGAGCTATTAGAAGTGATAATGGTTCCGAATTCAAAAATTCGGATTTTGAGAAGTTTTGTAACCGCCTTGGCTTGGAGCATCAGTTTTCTTCCCCCTACACACCGCCCCAAAATGGTGTTGTAGAGAGGAAGAATCGGACCCCTTGTTGAGATGGCCAGGACGATGCTGATGAGCATAGGACTCCTAGGCGCTATTGGGCCGAAGCTATGAACACTGCATGCTATATTCCAATCGCATTTTCTGAGAGCTTTCTTGAAAAGACTTCTTATGAGTTGCGTTTGGGCAAACTGCCCAAGGTGAGTTATTTTGAGTTTTGGTTGCCATTGTTTTATACTCAAAAAGGGCAACTTGGACAAATTTGAATCTCGTTCTTCTGACGGGGTGTTTTGGGTTATGGCACTCACACTCGAGCTTATCGTGTACTTAACCTTGACACTAACCGAGTCATGGAGACATCCGATGTCACCTTCGACGAGACCATGGTTGTCCTTCTTCTCGTTTGAGCGTGCAGGTGATCATGAGGTTGGTGAGCCTCTTTTTGATGACGAGGACGAGGGTGCTGAAGGTATGGATGATCCAGCACCCCCTCCACCTGCCGCGCCGCAAAGAGCGGCCTCGACGACGACTCACGGCCCGACACCTCTTCTTCCTGGGGGCCGTGGGATCCGCCACCCGAGCGGTACCATTTGTACCCGGGGAGGCACCAGCTGCTGTTGAGGGGGAGGCTACTTCAGCTCGGGAGGCGCCACGACATATCCAGCGCCAGCACCCGCCTCAGCAGATGATCGGCAACATCGACGAACGGGTCACTCGGTCCAGGTCACAGCAATCTCGCACTTCGCTCATTCTGCTTTTGTTGCTAATTTTGAGCCCCGAGATGTTGGACACGCTTTGACGGATCCGGATTGGGTTAATGCCATGCATGAGGAGTTAGAAAATTTTGAGCGAAATCGGGTTTGGGTTCTAGTTCCACCTCCACCTGACTGTAAGCCTATTGGGACAAAATGGGTTTTCAAAAACAAGCAAGGAGAGGATGGCCACGTTGTTAGAAACAAGGCCCGGCTTGTAGCGAAAGGCTATAGTCAGAAGGAGGGGATAGATTATGAGGAGACGTTTGCTCCTGTAGCTCGTTTGGAGGCTATTAGGATACTCTTGGCTTTTGCTGCATCCAAAGGTTTCAAACTTTTTCAAATGGATGTCAAGAGTGCCTTCTTAAACGGCTACATAGAGGAGGAGGTTATGTTGAGCAACCCCCGGTTTTGAAAATCCCAAGTTTCCAAACCATGTCTTTAAACTTCACAAAGCTTTATATGGTTTGAAACAAGCCCCTAGAGCCTGGTATGATAGGTTGAAAACCTTTTTGCTTGCTAAGGGTTTTAAAATGGGATGTGTAGATAAAACGCTCTTTCTCCTCCGGCAAGGCAAAGACACGCTCTTGGTCCAGATTTACGTGGATGATATCATTTTCGGTGGTTCTTCTCACGCTTTGGTTGCCAAGTTTGCAGATACTATGAGCAGGGAGTTCGAGATGAGCATGATGGGCGAGCTGACATTCTTTCTCGGCTTTGCAAATCAAGCAATCCCGAGAGGGGACATTTGTGCACCAGGCAAGTACACCAAGGAACTGTTGAAGCGGTTCGATAGAGGTGAGGCCAAGCTCTTCCAAGCCATGTCGACGACGACTGCCCTGGATGCAGATGTGGATGGAAGAAGCAGTGGAGCAGAAGGAGTACCGCAGCATGATCGGGTCGCTCCTCTACCTGACGGCGACACGCCCGGACATCCAGTTCGCGGGGTGTTCTGTGTGGCGCGCTTTTAGGCGTCACCGCGCACCTCTCACCGTCAGGCGGTGAAGCGGATTTCAGGTACCTTCGTTTCACGCCTGAGTTGGGATTTGGTATTCTGCTCCTCCACCCTCTCCCTTTGCGGTTATTCGGATGCTGATTTTGCTGGTTGTCGTATTGAGCGCAAGTCCACTTCTGGGACTTGCCAGTTATTGGTTCTTCTCTTGTTTCGTGGTCTTCTCGCAAGCAGTCGCGTCGCTCAGTCCACTACGGAGGCTGCTGAATATGTTGCTGCGGCTAGCTGCTGTTCCCAGTTGCTTTGGATGATGGCCACTTTGCGTGATTTTGGTCTGAGCTTTTCTCGCGTGCCTTTGCTTTGTGACAGCACGAGTGCCATTAGCGTTGCTAAGAACCCCGTGCTTCACTCGAAGACCAAACACATTGATGTGCGCTTTCATTTTCTGCGAGACCACCAGGAGAAGGGTGATATCGACCTTCACCATGTCGATACTCATCATCAACTGGCTGATATTTTCACCAAGCCTTTAGACGAGTCAACCTTTAATCGGTTGAGGGTGAGCTTGGTGTATGTTTCCCTTTTTAGATGGGGGAACTTTGGATCTTGTATATTTGACTGACTCTTTTGTCTTTCTTTTCTTTTGCATTTCAGCATATGCATTCACATTCTAAGCTTATGTTTATAATCACTAGAATGTAACTATGCTCTATTTAGTATGCTCCGATGCTTATATGGATGCTTGTAGCTTATGCTCTTCCTGATCACTAGTACATGTTATGAGCTGAAGCTATTTTTGGAATGGTGAATTTACTTAATGTATATAAAATCTGAAGATGTTCACCATTGAGATATGCAACTAGCATGTGTAGGATGTGTTGAGTCCATTCAGGCTTTTCATATATGCTAGGTTGCTATGTCTCTAGTTCTGAGTCATTCACTTGCTTGGTCTGTTCATATCATGTATAAATTTTGAACCAAGTTTTAGTGAATTGAAAAGATCGAGATGGGATTGCTTGTCAACACCTCACGGTATCGAGACTGTTTCTCATTGCACTTTGAGCTAAACTTGAGCCGTGTAGTGTATGACCGAAACCGTAGCTTTTAGCTTCTGATTGCTTCGGCATAGGCTTCGCTCGGTTGAAAAGTTAGGCAATGACAAGCTTTCACCTCTCGCAATCACATGCCAATAATTGAACTTGTGTAATTTCACCGCTGCAACTCCAATCTAAAGTTGAATTCACAAGTGTATGTTTCATTCCTATGCATGATGATTGAACTTTGCTAGGGGTAGTTCACCTTGTATACATGTTTAGCACTTGTCTGGATTCCTATCTATACATGTGTAGTGCTATTTTGATGGTGACTATCTTTCTGGCTAAAAAATGCTCACTTGCTCATATGCTTCATATTTGTATGTGTGATCAGTTTGAGCCTTTTCTATTTGAGTGCTTAGTTGTGCCATTGGAGCTATACCGATTAGAGCATTTTTGCACTCTTTTGATTATATGCCTGAAGCTGCTAACTTGCATTTCTGACTTCATATGCATTTTGGAAGGGGGAGTTGTGTTGGCTCAAGGGAAGAGTTTGTGCTTGATAAGTGCATTTTCAACTAAGGGGAGAGTTTTTGCAAATCATATGTCTCCTGGCGTTCAATTAAGGGGGAGCTTTTGCTAAGGGGGAGATTTTCAGATCTTTATGCTCTTTCTTGTTGGACCTAAGGGGAGTCCCTGGTTGCTTGCACTTGTCGAGGGGAGTTTGCTAGTTGTGTTGAGCCGTTGCCTCTGTCTTGAGGGACAAGCAAACATTTTCCTCATTTGGCGTCGAGGTGATTTTGATTGGTTCGGAGACCTTCGGTTGTTTTTCAATTGGTTCGGAGTGGTTTCGTGCTAGTTGTGTTGAGCCTCTGTGCCTCTATCTTGAGGGACTAGCATTTTGCCATTTTAGCTCTGATTTTCAATTGGCTTTTGCTAGCGGTGTTGAGACTATTCTACCTCCTCTTGAGGGCTAGCTTTGCTTGCGGTTGCGTCGAGCCGTTGCCCATGTCTTTGGGGACCAAGTTCTCGCTTCTTCCACTTGACCTTCTTCGGCTTTGCTATGCTTTTGGGTCATTTGGTTGAGTTCTCTTCCTCTCCTCCTCCTACCTTCTTCTTTATTTTATGATTTCTGTGTGTAGCTTGACAAGCACTCATCAAGGGGGAGATGCGGATACATGGGTGTTATGCCGAGTCTCTGAGATGAGTGATTGTCAAAGGGTTTGATGCGCATGTTCTTGGCTTGTGTTGTGCAGGTGTCGAGCCGGAGACAGTGATCGAGGGAAGGTGAAGGTCAAGTTGAGACGTGCCGTGCCGACGGACTGGGTGCGATGAAGGATGGGCGTGCCGTGCGGCGGACGTGCCATGCCGATGTATCGAGCAGTGAAGGGCGGACGTGAGGCTTGGACTGAGGGACGGAGTGCCTGAGGATCAGCTGTGGTCGCTGGCAGCCTGGGACACGACGAACGGAGACTTGTGCGGGGCACGGTGTTGCTCGGGTCGAGGACCTGGGGAACGTGTCGGTGGGACGGGTGGCACGGGCGGTGCATCCCCTCTACAGCTTCCCGGTTTGGTGGTTGAGCCAGGGAAAAAACCACCGGGTGGACGGTTTCCGAGTTTTGGGCCTCAAAACTCGGGTGCTCCGGTTTCCAGGTTGAGCCACAAAACCTGGGCGCGGATGGTTTCCGAGTGTGGCCACAAACTCGGGTGATGGGCCGGTTTCCGAGTTTTGGGCCTCAAAACTCGGGCGCTGCGGGTGTTTCTGAGTTTGGGCCACAAAACTCAGGCTGGAGGCTGGTTTCCCGGTTTGGGCCTCAAAACCGGGGGTGCTGGAAAAGGCGGGTTTTCCCTTTCGGTTTGGGCCACAAAACCGGGGGTGCAGAGCGAGGACGGCACATGGCGGCAATCGGAAGGTTGCGTTGGAGGCAACGCGGACGAGTTGTGCGGGCGTGGCCGTTGGATCTACCTACCACCGAGTTGGTCCAGAATAACCCTAGGGTTTAGCTGTTTGCTCTTGTAATAAATAGAGAGGGGTAGAGAGTAGGAAATAGACTTAGAATAGAATAGGATAAGTAGTCAGGGGAGACACCCTCCTCCCTATCTCAGTCATTTTCAGTTTAGCCATCTCATTTGCTTCCTGCACTTATGGTTAGGGTTTCCTGCTCTCCCATCCCCCTGATATAGCTGAGATCCGCAGAGAGACTTGCAACTCTGTGTACGGTTGATTTTGAGGAAAGGAGGCCGTAACCTCCTTGTCGTAGCGTGTGTTGCGCTTCGGCTTGCAATTCGTGGGTGTGAATTCGCGTTTTGTTCGTTTCTTCGCGGAATCCTTTTTTCCCCTGATTTTCCCGTCGCTTGATCTCTTTGCTCGGTTCATTTTTTGCAATTCCGTTTGAACTGGTTTGTTCTAGATCGTGAGGCACTTCTTCCACCGAAGAATCATCCTCTAACCTCACGGTCTAGGAGATCGATTGATTTTTCGTTTCGGGTCAAGTTTTCTCCCTTCCCCCGAAAAATTCTTTGATTCATCGATTTGGAGATAGGTTCAAGCCATGATCTCTTAGAGATAGCTCACTATACTCTTTGTGACTCTTCTCACCAAGTTTGATCCTAGAGGATTTGTTTTGGGTGAGATCGAGTCGAATCGTTGAACGAACAGCCTGAATCGGGGTGACCGGACGCTGCCTGTTCAACGACCGGACGCTGTCAGTGAGTCCGGTCGATGAACACCTTCGCTGTGTTCGGTTCGTGACTTGACCGGACGCACCTTTCGCTAAGTGACTGGACTCGCTCATTGTACTGTTCACTTGGCTTGTATTTGTGACCGGACGCACTGCTCTCGACCGGACGCTCGTCTCTGGTGAGTCCGGTCAGAAACAGTAAGCTCCGAAAACTGTTTTTGCACGACCGGACGCGTCCGGTGGTCAGCGACCGTACGCAGGCAGAGTCCGGTCAGTGCTGGTTCGACACGTTTTCGTCCGCAGTTGTTCGTTTGTCTTTCGATTCGAGATTCGTTTGTTGCGTTGGATTCCTAACTTTGTGCTCTACAGAATTTGGGCTTCCCCTTTACAAAATAGCCTGAATCCCCCTCGCGTTGCTCGGGGGAGGTTGAGGGTACCCAAAACCCATCCCGTCACTAGTTGACTTGCGTGAACTTGGGTGAGGAAGTTTTTTGTGGTGCCTCGCTGTGATCCCAGGATCATCCACCCTCTTCCAAGGGTCGTGAGCATCACGTTTTTGGTAGTAGCTCTTCGGGATTGATTTTTGGACACTTGAACAAAGTTTCGTGAGAAATTTTATTGGCTCCCATTCACCCCCCTCTGGTCGCCTTGCTTTTGCATTCTCGGTCCATCACGGAGGAGCAGTTGGAGGCGTTTGGAGACGACGAGCTCGCCCTCGTCATCACCCGGTTCTCGCGGTTTCACAACAACCGCATGAATCGCCGGCGTGGTGGCGCAGGCAAGGGTTGCTACAAGTGTGGTGATCTAGACCACTTCATGGCGAACTGTCCCAAGAACGACAAGAGCTTCCCCGACAAGAACCGCAACTCCGGGCGCAAGGGCAAGCCGGAGAACAAGGCCGGGAAGAAGAAGAAGGGCAGCTATCACCGGGAGGACGTGGAGAAGGCTTTCGACGCCGGTCGGCGTGCCTTCCTCGCCACCATCAGCGATGGTGAGAAGACCTCCGACGGTGACTCCAGCGATGATGGGTCCAAGCACAAGACGGAAGAACGCTTCAACGGACTCTGCTTCTTCGGCCACTCCTCCAAGGGCCTCTGCACCATGGCCTTGGACGAAGAGGACCTCAAGTGCCAGACAAAGGACGCCGACACTGACGACGATGACGACGATGATGCTTCCGAGGTATCAACCTCTTCTCTTGTCGATCGTCTTACCGGTGAGCGCGATTCTCTTGTCGACATAGTTTCTCTGTCAGGACAAGCAACTCAAGTGAGCTATCCGAGAGCGCAACGAGTTTAAGGCTACGATGAATGACGTGCTTAAGGAGCTTGAGTTTGCTAGGTCCGAGGTGAAGGTGACCGATGTGGAGTATGAGGAGTGCACGATGCATATGACAAACTTTGCCACCTTGCAAACCAAGTATGCCACTTTGATTGAGGTGTATGATGAGCTGAAGAGTAGGCTAGACTTGGTGGGTGATTGCAAACAATGTCCCTCCCTGAAGAACGAGCTGGAGGAAGTGAAGGCGAGGCCTTCTCTGCTGGGTGCATGCAAGCTTTGTCCTAGCTTGTGAACTGAGTTGGCTGGAGTTAATGCCAAGCTTGCTGAAGCCTTGAAGGCCAGCACAGTTAGCACCTTGTCCGCTCTATGTGAGCGATGCATGGGGATGGAGCTTGAGATTGCCAACTGTCGGCATGACAGGATGCAAACCGAGGAGGAAAACACATACCTTTGGTCCATCCTGAGTTGGGTGTCATGCAGTGAGCCGCAGTTGGGCATGATGATCAGTCAGTTCAAGAGGGGAACTGATTGTTCGGGAGTAGGCTTTGCTTCAGGTGGGAAGGGCGCTAGTAGCTTTGGTAAGATCGGTGAGTTTAGTGGAGTGAGCCCTATTGAGAAGCCATCCGCTATCCCTAAGCTTACCAAGATCACTCCACCTGAGCCTCCCAAGCCTATCACCAAGGATGGCATCCTTGATGAATCTCCCAAGGCTCCACCTCGCAAGCAAGTGTGGGTTCCCAAACCTAACCATCTGAGGAACACACTTGACACCCTTCCTGATGTCTCTAGTGATCCCCTTCCGAGAGGCAAGCAGCCAGCCAGAGTGAACAACCGTCGCAACCCTAGGAACCAACAACCCAAGAGAGTGGTGAGGTTCGAGTGCGAGTACTGTCACCGTGAGGGTCACCTAACTGAGTTTTGCTTTCAGAGGAAGAGAGACGCTAGGAAGGAGTTGGAGCTGAACAACCAGGCCAGGCACCACCCTCTCCATGGTGTGCAAGGTCGGGGAGTTCAGAGGCAGGGCGCTAGGCCTGGAGGTGCACCCCCTCAGGTAGCTAGGCCCAAGGCAGCTAGACCACGGGGTGGTGGTCATGCCCGTCGCAGTTCCGGTCGTTCTCAATACGATCGTGAGCTGGGTGTAAGAGGTTTTGCTGCTCAGTCCCATAGCGAACCACCTTTTCAGTATGGTGGTGATCGCTTTGCTCAGATGGGACAAGTAGGTCAGTTTGGAGGTTTTCCGTTCCATAGCGGACCACCCCTTCAGGTTGATGGTGATCGCTATCCACCCATGGGACGAGGACAGCTTGGTGTTGCTGCTAACACTTTTTCTGGGCCTATGACACAACACTGGTGTCCTTCTCAGTATACTAACCCCAGTGTTGTGCTATACGCTCACTTCCTGCCTTTCTATTGATGCAGGAACTTCGGTTGGAGAACATTGGCTCATGGATTCTAGGTGTTCGCGCCACATGACTGGAAAGATGGAATGGTTCTCCAGCCTTAGCCCCGTGATGCACAAGGAGTACATCACTTTCGGGGACAATAGTAGAGGTAAGGTTGTTTCTCATGGAGCTATTCGGCTCAATGAGAACTTTGTTCTTAAGGATGTTGCTTTGGTTTCTAACTTGCATTACAATTTGCTTTCTGTTTCGCCACTTCTGAGGATGATTGTGAAGTGCGTTTTAAGAAGGGTCTGAGTCGTGTTTTAGACCCTCGGGGAGATCTTGTGTGTCGGATCGTCCCTTTTGGCCGTGTTTTCAGAGCTGATTTTTCTCGTTCTTTCGGCTCTGCTAGATGTTTGATGGCTGGTCCTTCTTCTGATTTGTGGAAGTGGCATAGGAGGCTCGGTCACTTGAGTTTTGACTTGCTTGCAAGACTTAGCTCACTTGGCCTAATCCAAGGATTGCCCAAGCTTAAGTTTCAGAAGGACCTTGTTTGCCATCCTTGTCGTCATGGGAAGATGGTTGCTGCTTCTCTCACCCACCTGTTAATCAGGTGATGACAAAGCAACCCAGCGAGCTTTTACATGGACACAGTTGGTCCAGCTCGGGTTTGCTCAGCGGGTGGGAAGTGGTACGTTCTAGTGATCGTTGATGATTTTTCGAGGTACTCTTGGGTGTTCTTTATGCATGGTAAGGATGAAGCTTTTTCTTTTGCTCGCGATTTGATTCTGAGGTTGAAAACTAAGTTTCCCCCTGATACCATTAGAGCTATTCATAGCGACAACGGTACTGAGTTTGATAACTCTCAGTTTGCCTCTTTCTGCTCATCTAATGGAGTCGAGCATAAGTTTTCTTCTCCTTATGTCCCCCAGCAGAACGGTGTTGTTGAGCGCAAGAATCGGACCCTTGTTGAGATGGCCAGGACGATGCTCGATGAGCATAGGACTCCTAGGCGTTTCTGGGCCGAGGCGATCAACACCGCTTGCCATGTTTCAAATCACATTTTTCTTCGGGCTTTCATGAAGAAAACTTCTTATGAGTTGCGTTTTGGACGGGTACCCAAGGTGTCTCATTTTCAGGTGTTTGGGTGCAAGTGCTATATCCTGAAGCAAGGTAATTTGGACAAATTTGAATCTCGCTCTGCTGATGGGGTGTTTCTTGGTTATGCTTCTTATTCACATGCTTATCGAGTTCTTAACTTGGAGACTATGCGGATACATGGGTGTATGCCGAGTCTCTGAGTGATGAGTGATTGTCAACGGGTTTGATCGCATGTTCTTTGGCTTGTGTTGTGCATGTTCTTAGATCCTCAGGGCGATCTTGTATGTCTGATTTCGCCCTTTGGGAAAGTCTTTCGAGCGAATTTCTCGGAGTCGTTTGGATCTTCTCGCTGCCTTTTGGCTAGTCCTTCTTCCTCCGATCTTTGGAAGTGGCATAGGAGGCTCGGTCATTTAAGCTTCGACTTGCTTGCAAGACTTAGCTCACTTGGCCTAATCCGAGGATTGCCCAAGCTTTCGATGGAGAAGGATCTAGTTTGCCATTCTTGTAGACACGGGAAGATGGTTGCCGCTCCCCACCATCCAGTGACTCAGGTCATGACCAAGCGCCCTGGAGAGCTTTTGCACATGGACCTTGTTGGTCCGGCTCGGGTGAGCTCGGTTGGTGGCAAGTGGTATGTTTTTGGTTGTTGTTGACGACTTTTCGAGATATTCGTGGGTCTTCTTTTTGACTGAGAAGACTGAGACTTTCTCCTTCGCTCGCAATCTGATTTTGCGTCTTCAGAACGAGTTCCCTTTGAACTCGATGCGAGCTATTAGAAGTGATAATGGTTCCGAATTCAAAAATTCGGATTTTGAGAAGTTTTGTGACCGCCTTGGTTTGGAGCATCAGTTTTCTTCCCCCTACACACCGCCCCCCCAAAATGGTGTTGTAGAGAGGAAGAATCGGACCCTTGTTGAGATGGCCAGGACGATGCTCGATGAGCATAGGACTCCTAGGCGCTATTGGGCCGAAGCTATGAACACTGCATGCTATATTTCCAATCGCATTTTTCTGAGAGCGTTCTTGAAAAAGACTTCTTATGAGTTGCGTTTTGGTAGACAGCCCAAGGTGAGTTATTTTAGAGTCTTCGGTTGCCATTGTTTTATTTTGAAGAAAGGCAACCTGGATAAATTTGAGTCTCGTTCTTCTGACAGTGTGTTTTTGGGTTATGGCACTCACACTCGAGCTTATCGTGTACTTAACCTTGACACTAACCGAGTCATGGAGACATCCGATGTCACTTCGACGAGACCATGGTTTGTCCTTCTTCTCGTTTTGAGCGTGCAGGTGATCATGAGGTTGGTGAGCCTCTTTTTGATGACGAGGACGAGGGTGCTGAAGGTCTGGATGATCCAGCACCCCCTCCACCTGCCGTGCCGCAAAGAGCGGCTTCTAAGACGACTCACGGCCCCGACACCTCTTCTTCCTGGGGGCCGTGGGATCCGCCACCCCGAGCGGTACCATTTGTACCCGGGAAGGCACCAGTTGCTGTTGAGGGGGAGGCTACTTCAGCTCGGGAGGCGCCACGACACATCCAGCGCCAGCACCCGCCTCAGTAGATGATCGGCAACATCGACGAATGGGTCACTCGGTCCAGGTCACAGCAAATCTCGCACTTCGCTCATTCTGCTTTTGTTTGCTAATTTTGAGCCCCGAGATGTTGGACACGCTTTGACGGATCCAGATTGGGTCAATGCCATGCATGAGGAGTTAGAAAACTTTGAGCGAAATCAGGTTTGGGTTCTAGTTCCACCTCCACCTGACTGTAAGCCTATTGGGACAAAATGGGTTTTCAAAAACAAGCAAGGAGAGGATGGCCACGTTGTGAGAAACAAGGCCAGGCTTGTAGCGAAGGGTTATAGTTAGAAGGAGGGGATAGACTATGAGGAGACGTTTGCTCCTATAGCTCGTTTGGAGGCTATTAGGATACTCTTGGCTTTTGTTGCATCCAAGGTTTCAAACTGTTTCAAATGGATGTCAAGAGTGCCTTCTTAAACGGCTACATAGAAGAGGAAGTATATGTAGAACAACCCCCCGGTTTTGAAAATGCCAAATTTCCAAACCATGTTTTTTAAACTCCACAAAGCTTTGTATGGTTTGAAACAAGCCCCTAGAGCCTGGTATGATAGATTGAAAACTTTTCTACTAGCTAAGGGTTTTAAAATGGGATGTGTAGATAAGACGCTTTCTTCTCCTCAGGCAAGGCAAAGACACGCTCTTGGTCCAAATTATGTGGATGATATCATTTTCGGTGGTTCTTCTCACGCGTTGGTTGCCAAGTTTGCAGATACTATGAGCAGGGAGTTCGAGATGAGCATGATGGGCAAGCTGACATTCTTTCTCAGATTGCAAATTAAGCAATCCCGAGAGGGGACGTTTGTGCACCAGGGCAAGTACACGAAGGACTTACTGAAGCGGTTCGATATGGGTGAGGCCAAGCCTCTTCCAACACCCATGTCGACGACGACTGCCCTGGATGCGGATGTGGAGGGAGAAACAGTGGACCAGAAGGAGTACCGCAGCATGATCGGGTCGCTGCTCTACCTGGCGGCGACACGCCCGGACATCCAGTTCGCGGTGTGTCTGTGTGCGCGCTTTCAGGCGTCGCCGCGCACTTCTCACCGTCAGGCGGTGAAGCGCATCTTCAGGTACCTTCGTTTCACTCCTGAGTTTGGGATTTGGTATTCTGCTTCCTCCACCCTCTCGCTTTGCGGTTATTCCGATGCCGATTTTGCTGGTTGTCGCATTGAGCGCAAGTCCACTTCTGGGACTTGCCAATTTATTGGATCTTTCTGTTGTATCGTGGTCTTCTCGCAAGCAGTCTAGTGTCGCCCAGTCTACCACGGAGGCTGAGTATGTTGCTGCGGCTAGCTGCTGTTCCCAGTTACTCTGGATGATGGCCACTTTGCGTGATTTTGGTTTGAGCTTTTCTCGCGTGCCTTTGCTTTGTGACAGCACGAGTGCTATTAGCGTTGCTAAGAACCCCGTGCTTCACTCGAAAACCAAACACATTGATGTGCGCTTTCATTTCTTGCGAGACCACCAGGAGAAGGGTGATATCGACCTTCGCCATGTCGATACTCATCACCAACTGGCTGATATTTTCACCAAGCCTTTAGACGAATCAACCTTTAATCGGTTGAGGGGTGAGCTTGGTGTGTGTTTCCCCTTTTAGATGGGGGAAACCTTTTGGATCTTGTATAGACTGACTCTTTTATTTAGAGTTTCTTTTCTTTGCATTTGTGCATACGCATTTACATTCTGAGCTTCATGTTTATAATCACTAGAATGTAACTATGCTCTGTTTAGTATGCTCCGATGCTTATGTTGATGCTTGTAGCTTATGCTCCTTCTGATCACTAGTACATGTTATGTGTTGAGCTATTTCGGAATGGTGAATTTGCCTAATGTGTATAATCTGAAAATGATCACCATTGAGGTATGCAACTAGCATGTGTAGGGTGTGTTGAGTCCATTCCTGCTTTTCATATATGCTAGGTTGCTATGTCTCTAGTTCTGAGTCATTCACTTGCTTAGTTTGTTCATATCAAGTTTAAAATTTGAACCAAGTTTTAGTGAATTGAAAAGATCGAGATGGGATTGCTTGTCAACACCTCACGGTATCGAGACTGTTTCTCATTGCACTTTGAGTTAAACTTGAGCCGTGTAGTGTATGACCGAAACCGTAGCTTTAAGCTTCTGATTGTTTCGGCATAGGCTTCGCTCGGTTGAAAAGTTAGGCAATGACAAGCTTTCAACCTCTCGCAATCACATGCTAAATTTGAACTTGTGTAATTTCACCGCTGCAAACTCCGATATAAAACTGAAATCACAAGTATATGCTTCATTCCTATGCATGATGATTGAACTTTGCTAGGGGTGGTTCACCTTGTATACATGTTTAGCACTTGTTTGGATTCCTATCTATACATGTGTAGTGCTATTTTGATGGTGACTACCTTTTTTTGGCTAAAAACTGCTCACTTGCTCATATGCTTCATATTTCGTATGTGTGATCAGTTTGAGCCTTTGCTATTTGAGTGCTTAGTTGTGCCATTGGAGCATACCGACTACCGATTAGAGCATTTTTGCACTCTTCTGATTATATGCCTGAAGCCCCTAACTTGCATTTCTGACTTAATATGCATTTTTGAAAAGGGGGAGATTTTGTTGAGGGGGAGACCTTTGCTCGGTTCCTGGTTCTTGATAAGTGCATTTTCAACTAAGGGGGAGAAATGACAAATCATATGTCTCTTAGGGGGAGTTTTTGCTGGGGGCGAATTTTTTAAATCCTTGTGTCTTAGGGGGAGTTTTTGTTGGTTGTGTTGAGCCGTTGCCTCTGTCTTGAGGGACTAGCAAACATTTTCCTCATTTGGCGTTGAGGTTGATTTTGATTGGTTCGGAAACCTTTCGTTTGGTTTTAAATTGGTTCGGAGTGGTTTCTCGTGCTAGTTGTGTTGAGCCTCTGTGCCTCTATCTTGAGGGACTAGCATTTTGCCATTTTTAGCTCTGATTTTCAATTGATATTTTGCTAGCGGTGTTGAGCCTGTTCTACCTCTTCTTGAGGGCTAGCTTTGCTCTGCTTGGCTGCGTCGAGCCGTTGCCCATGTCTTTGGGGACCAGTTTTCGCTTCTTCCACTTGACCTTCTTCGGCTTTGCTATGCTTTTGGGTCATTTGGTCGAGTTCTCTTCTTCTCCTTCTTCTTTCTTCTTTCTTTCATTATGATTTGTGTGTGTAGTTGACAATGCACTCATCAAGGGGGAGATTTGATACGAACCCGCTAGGGTTTTTGCCCAATCTTTCGATGAGAAGCGGGGGATAACTTCGATTTGGACTGAAATGACGTTCACGACCCGACTACAACCATCCAAGGATGCTGCGCCTTAGCAATCGATACACCAATTCCAGCGGTTGCTCGCGATCTTGTGGATGCACGACCAACCAAACCACTAGGGTATTCCTGCAAGCAATCGAAGAACAAGCAAGAACAAGTAGAACAAGCACTCTATTGCAAAATAAGATGAAGGTTCAAATCTGATACACATGAAGGTGGGGTTCCGAAATCAAGTAGAACGGATGGTCTAGTCGACACAAACGTTTACCAGGAAGTAGCAATGGCTAAACTTACATCTAAACAAAACCAATCTGTTTGTGGCGGCTATGGGGAGGTATTAGAGGAGGAGAGGACGACCAGGAGGGTGTTGGGGTCGTCCTCCAACCCTAGGACGTGTCCTTAATGGACCCAACTTGATACATGAGCCAATAGCCCAAGATATGGTGACGCAGCACCCTGGACAGCAAGATCTCTCGGTAATATTTGGATAATTGTCGCCGCTGTGTAGAAGATACGGACATGGGGCTGGATCCAAATGAAAGTAAAAACTGACGTGGTGACTTTGTGGAGAACATTAAGAACACTTGGACTTGGTCCCCAATCAACTTCATTGATCTTCCAAGCTTTCCTTATGCAATCAAACCTTCCCTTGATCCATGCATGTAATTCTGAAAATGACAATACACATATTTTATGGTGCAGCACCCATTCATCAAATGTATCAATAATAAGTCTCATATAGAATGGTTGCACCTTTGGTTTAGAAGTTGATAAGATACTCATATATGAATCGGTGATGTCCTCATCATTCTCCCTTTCTTGGCTGCAAGTCGTCCTCGACTTGCTCCAGTGGTATTCAAATGTGGTTATATTGATATCAGAAAACCGAAGGACGACCATGTTGCATGTCAACAACAAACAATACTTCCCTTCTTTAGGATAGCCCTGTTGCATATAGAAAAACTAGGGATACTTTGTAGGACATTATTAGTGTTAGTGCATCCCTCGATTTGATTATGGTATTGTAGCTCCAAAGTAGATTTTATATTAGAGCTAATATAAATTTTATGCACCAAATAATTTCTGTTGCTATCATATTTGCCAATTGCATAAAGTGAACAATGATTAAAGCTTGGCAAAATACATTTCATAGATATATCATTCTCCAAACTATTCAGGTCACAAAGAAACCAAATTTGATATAACCTAAACATTTAAAGATGATATGATATTCAGCTCCTCTTTCTCACTAGCAATGCGACAACTCTCCTTACTTCAGCATGCATGTCGTTAAGAATAGAATTATCATGTCCAAGCACTAGTCGTGTTGTAGATATAAGTGAAGCATGATCATACTCACATGGAGTGATTGCAGCATCATATGTGTTGCTTTTCTCGCTCTCCTCTGACATGGTGGGTGTTGCACAAAAGTCTTTTCCAACTTTTGTAGTGGGTGTAGCTGCTCAAATGGCTCAATGCATTCAATAGTATTGCTCTCATCCTCCTGCAAAATGTTATGGACAGCAAGGGAAAAAGAGGGTGCTCTATCTCTAGTCGTGGTGATGAAGTTAGAGAAGAAGTATCACACAACTCTTCTTTGTCACAAGGTACAACAAGCAAATCATGTTGTGACAAAGGCATATCATCAACAAGTTCCACTATATTTTGCTCCCTTTCAACATTTAATGTAGATAATTGCTGGCTATAATGTGTCATACCATTCTTGCAAGTATTCAAAGCTGAAAGAATCTGATTTTCAACTTTACAAGCAAGACAAAACAAGCAAGATATATGATTATATGTTTCACACTGATGAGCAAAGTTTGAATTTCGGAATTGAGCCCTTTCATGAACCTACTCATAATATCTTCCATGCATTCATCCAAGCCACCAAACAGGATACAAATTTTAAAATCATGATAGTATTGTCTCACGGTCCTACTACCCTGTTTTAAATCCTCTAGTTGGTAAGCAAGTAATCAGCATAATATGCAGGAACATATACACCTCTAAATGCATTTTGAAGTCTTTCCATGTTTGCGGAACAATGTCATGCCTACAAAGATATTTCCATTCATACAAAGCATCCTTAGTTAAAGCACTAGAGGCAGCAAAACCATTTGTTTCTCTGACAAATCATACTCAACAAATTCCTTATCTACAGCTAGCTCCCATTCAATATATGCATGAGGATCATAGTTTCCTTCAAAGTAAGGTATTGCAGATTTTATTGTATCAAGTAAAACATTGCAAACCTCATGAGTGCCAAGCTTGTTACCATCCATTTGTTGAGCAAATTGCGAATACACAACCTGAGTAAGGCCATGCTTATTTTCCATGTGAATCCCTGCCATGATTAGAAGAAAACCAAAAACATCCACAATAATATCTATGCTCCAATCAACTACTAGGATGTGGTTTTTGTAATTATAATTCTCTCACTCTCAACCTGTTCAAACGAGCTCTTACCAGTTCTTACCAAGCCAAACAAGAGGTGGCAGCAACCAACAAGTCGGAAACCTTAGAAAATAGTATATCGATACCGCAACAACAACACCTTTGAAGTTGTAGTTGGATATGTGGAGCTGTAGGAAGGCTGAAATTAATGTGCAAGGAAGTACTAGCACCACATTAGTCACAAAGCGAGTTGAGAAATCGTTCAGCGGTGGTACCGTGCTGGTCCTAGGCTAGACCGTGCTAGAGACGCGAGCCTAGACACAAACAAAGTCACGGTACAATAGGAAACAAAAAAGAACAAGAACAGCAAGTTATCACACCCTTTTTCTCTTCCTCCTCTGTTTTTTTTCCTCTTTCTCTTTCTCTTTTCTTTTCTTTTCTTTCTGATTTTTCTTCTTCTTTTCTTTTACTTTGCACAACTAGAACAAATCTGAATTTTGACAAATCAGATTTTGAAAGAAACAACTTACAATGTATTTCTCTTTCTTTTCAGGAGTAACAAGAATAGAGCTAGCAACTCAAATTTTAATATGTGCCCAAACAGATTTTTTTGATGTAAAAAAATGGTGATGGATATGGTGCAGCGAACACGTATATGATAGTAATGATTGCAATGGAGATGTAAAAGGTGTAGTGGATATGTATATGATGGTGGTGATGGTGGCAGCGAAGATGGATATGATTGATAGTGACCGAAACGTGACAAAACTCGAAACTCTAAAAGCCTAACTCTAAGACCAGCAACTTGACTCAACCGATGTAAACCAAACTCAACAAGCCCTAACTAAGAAGTACCAGCAAAGGCTCAAAAAGATTTATAGGATTATGGAAAAAAACTAATCTACTATTTTTTGGCTTTTTTGGACTATAGGAAAAATAAAACAACGAAGGATTGGAAATCTCTCACCGATAAACCTCGCTCTGAATACCAATTGATACGAACCCGCTAGGGTTTTTGCCCAATCTTTCGATGAGAAGCGGGGGATAACTTCGATTTGGACTGAAATGACGTTCACGACCCGACTACAACCATCCAAGGATGCTGCGCCTTAGCAATCGATACACCAATTCCAGCGGTTTGCTCGCGATCTTGTGGATGCACGACCAACCAAACCACTAGGGTTATTCCTGCAAGCAATCGAAGAACAAGCAAGAACAAGTAGAACAAGCACTCTATTGCAAAATAAGAGATGAAGGTTCAAATCTGATACACATGAAGGTGGGGTTCCGAAATCAAGTAGAACGGATGGTCTAGTCGACACAAACGTTTACCAGGAAGTAGCAATGGCTAAACTTACATCTAAACAAAACCCAATCTGTTTGTGGTGGCTATGGGGAGGTATTAGAGGAGGAGAGGACGACCAGGAGGGTGTTTGGGTCGTCCTCCAACCCTAGGACGTGTCCTTAATGGACCCAACTTGATACATGAGCCAATAGCCCAAGATATGGTGACGCAGCACCCTGGACAGCAAGATCTCTCGGTAATATTTGGATAATTGTCGCCGCTGTGTAGAAGATACGGACATGGGGCTGGATCCAAATGAAAGTAAAAACTGACGTGGTGACTTTGTGGAGAACATTAAGAACACTTGGACTTGGTACCCAATCAACTTCATTGATCTTCCAAGCTTTCCTTATGCAATCAAACCTTCCCTTGATCCATGCATGTAATTCTGAAAATGACAATACACATATTTTATGGTGCAGCACCCATTCATCAAATGTATCAATAATAAGTCTCATATAGAATGGTTGCACCTTTGGTTTAGAAGTTGATAAGATACTCATATATGAATCGGTGATGTCCTCATCAAGATTGCGGATACATGGGTGTATGCCGAGTCTTTGAGTGATGAGTGATTGTCAACGGGTTTGATCGCATGTTCTTTGGCTTGTGTTGTGCAGGTGTCGAGCACGGAGACAGTGATCGAGGGCAAGGTGTAGGTCAAGCTGAGACGTGCCGTGCCGATGGACTGGGTGCGATGAAGGATGGGCGTGCCGTGCGGCGGACGTGCCATGCCGATGGATCGAGCAGTGAAGGGCGGACGTGAGGCTTGGACTGAGGGACCGGAGTGCCTGAGGATCGGCTGTGGTGGCTGGCTGCTTGGGACAGCGACGAGCGGAGACTTGCGGGGCACGGTGTTGCTCGGGTCGAGGACCTGAAGACACGTGTCGGTGGACGGGGTGCACGGGCGGTGCATCCCCTCTATAGCGTCGGTTTGGTGGCTGAGCCAGCGAAAAACCACCGGTGGACGGTTTCCAGGTTTGGGCCTCAAAACCTGGGTGCTGAGGGTTTCCGAGTTTGGCCACAAAACTCGGGCTAATGACGGTTTCTAGGTTTGGGCCTCAAAACCTGGGCGCGGATGGTTTGCTGAGTTTGGCCTCAAAAGTCAGACGCTGGTGAGCTGGTTTCCTCCCGGTTTGGGCCTCAAACCGGGGGATAGCTGGAAAAGGCTGGTTTCCTCGGTTTGGGCCACAAAACCGGGGTGCAGAGCGAGGGCGGCACATGGCGGCAATCGGAAGGTTGCGTGGAGGCAACGCGGACGACTTGTGCGGGCGTGGCCGTCGGATCTACCTACCACTTGAGTTGGTCCAGAATAACCTTAGGGTTTAGCTCGTTCGCTCTGTAATTAGAATAGAGAGGGGTAGAGTAGGCATAGACTTAGTCTAGAATAGGATAAGTAGTCAGGGGAGACACCCTCCTCCCGTATCTCAGTCATTGCTCTTTCACACTTAGGGTTTCTTGCTCTCCCATCCCTGCTGTAGCCTGCTGAGATCCGCAGAGAAACTTGACTCTGTGTACTGGTGATTTTGAGGAAGAGGCCGTAACCTCCTTGTCGTAGCGTGTGTTTGCGCTTCGGCTACAAGATCGTGTTTGTGATTCGCGTTTCATTGGTGTTCTTCGCGAATCCTTTCACGTTCTCCCGTCGCTGATCTCCTTGGTTGGTTCGCGTTTGAACTTTTGTTCACTGTTTTTTTTACATTTCTTCCTGTACTTGATCTCTTTGCCCGTTCTATTCTTTTTGCTCTTTTCTCGTTTGATTGTTTTTTCTTTTTTTGTTCTTGATTTGATTTTTGCAACCGTAGAAAATCTCATCATAACACTTCTTTCCACCGAAGGAATTAACCTCTAACCTCACGGTCTAGGAGATCGATCGACTTTTGTTCTGGATCGTGTTTTTTGCTCCCTTGTCCCGAAATTTCTTGATTCATCGATTTGGAGTTAGGTTCGAGCCATGATCCTTAGAGATAGCTCACTAACATCCTTGTGACCCCTCAGATCGAATCCCAGGCCTAGAGTTTTTGATTCGGAGGAAATCGGGTTGAATCATCAAAGAACAGCACAGTTTTCGGGGGCATCTGACGCTGACACGGGAGCATCGGACGCTAGGGTTCATCTAAGCTTCGGACGCTCCGGTGACGCGTGTCCCTTTCTGAGCGTTTGTAGTGGCATCGGACGCTAGGCATCGGACGCGTCCGTTGGGCCATGGATGCGCCGGAGCCAAGCATCGGACCTGGTTATTCACTGTTCACAGCATCCGATGGTGCAACAGTAAGGTTCCCGAGAGGCAGTTTTTCGCATCGGACGCGTCCGTGGTCTGGCATCGGACGCAGGCAGCATCCGATGCTACTATTTTTCACACGTTTTTGACCGCGGTTCGCTCGTTCGTTGACGGAATTGATTTCTGTCTTTTGCGTTGGCTTTCTAGAGTTGTCTAGTGTCCCGCTGTGCTTCTTGGAAGCATCCACCCTACATCTAGGGTCGTGGACATTTTGCAAGCTCTAGGGTTTGCTTCTGGGTTTATTCTGGGACACAGTGGCTACTAGTTTCCGTAAGGAAATTTGAAGCTCCCATTCACCCCCCTCTGGTCGCTTTCTGAGTGCTTCTCGGTCCTTCAGACTAACCGGATAGTGGAGACCTGTGGGGTCAAATTCGATGAGACTATGCCTTGTGTTTCTTCTGCTTTTGATGTTGCAGGAGAACAGGAGCTGGGAGAGACCATCTTTGTGGAGGAGGAGCAGGAGAATGCCGATTGGGGTGATCCCGAGCAAACTCCACTGGTTGCCCCCCTCGACCCTGCGACTACTACTTCAGCTCGAGGACCTGATCCCATGACGTCTTCTTCTTGGGGTCCTCTAGAGCCACCTCACCAGCGAGCACCCGCTGCACCTGACGGAGCGACAGCGTCTGGCGAGGGGGAGGCGACTTCAGCGAGGCAAGCACCCCGGAGTGTTCAGCAAGTTCACCCTCCACATCAGATGATCGGCGGCATCGACCAGCGAGTCACGCGGTCGCGAGCGTATGAAATCTCACACTTTGCTCATTCTGCATTTGTTGCTTCTTTTGAGCCCAAAGATGTTGGACACACACTTTCTGATCCTAACTGGGTTAATGCCATGCATGAGGAGCTAGAAAAACTTTGAGCGAAACCAAGTTTGGACCCTAGTTCCACCTCCACCAGAATGCCACCCTATAGGTACCAAATGGGTTTTCAAAAACAAAGATGGTGAGGATGGGATGGTAGTGAGGAACAAGGCTACTAGTAACCCCAGGGTTTCTGCTAAAAGAGGGGATAGACTATGAGGAAACCTTTGCCCCTGTAGCCCGTTTAGAAGCCATTAGAATCCTTCTAGCCTTTGCTGCTTCGAAGGGTTTTAAGCTTTACCAGATGGATGTCAAGAGTGCCTTCTTGAATGAGTATATAGAGGAAGAAGTTTATGTTAGGCACCCCCTAGTTTCGAGGATCCCAAGTTTCCAAACCATGTTTATAAACTTTCAAAAGCTTTGTATGGTTTGAAACAAGCCCCGAGAGTGTGGTATGATCGTTTGAAAACCTTTTTACTCTCCAAGGGTTTTAAAATGGGATGGGTCGATCGAACTTTGTTTCTCCTCAAGCAAGGCAATGACACCCTGTTAGTCCAGATTTACGTGGATGATATCATCTTTGGTGGCTCCTCTCACGCACTTGTTGCCAAGTTTGCAGATACTATGAGCAGGGAGTTTGAGATGAGTATGATGGGTGAGTTGATCTTCTTCCTCGGGTTGCAAATCAAGCAAACCCGAGATGGGACGTTCGTGCATCAAGGCAAATACACGAAGGACATCCTGAAGAAGTTCGACATGGGCGAGGCCAAGCCTCTTACAACGCCCATGGCGATGACTGCTGCGATGGACGCGGACCAGGATGGAGACCCAGATGACCAGAAGGAGTATAGGAGCATGAACGACTCGCTTCTGTACCTGATGGCGACGAGGCCGGATATAAAGTTTTCTGTGTGTATGTGCGCTCGTTTTCAGGCGTCCCCTCAGACTTCCAACAAGCAAGCATTCAAGCGCATCATGAGGTACCTTCGATACACTCCTGAGTTCAGACTTTGGTACTCTTCTTCTTCGACTCTTTTGCTCTGTGGTTATTCCGATGCGGATTTTGCCGGTTGTCGACTTGAGCGCAAGTCTACTTCTGGGACTTGTCAGTTTCTTGGCTCTTCTTTGGTTTTGTGGTCTTCTCGCAAGCAGTCGAACATAGCCCAGCCTACTACAGAAGCCGACTATGTTGCCGCTGCTTCCTGTGCTTCGCAGCTTTTATGGATGGTTGCTACATTGCGTGATTTTGGTCTTGATTTCAGTCAGGTTCCTTTGCTTTGTGACAGCACTTCTGCCATTAGTGTAGCAAAGAACCCTGTTCTTCACTCCAAGACCAAACACATCGATGTTCGCTTTCACTTTCTTCGTGATCACTATGAGAAAGGCGACATTGATCTTAGGCATGTAGACACCCATAACCAGGTTGCGGATATTTTCACCAAGCCTTTGGATCTCTCAACTTTTGCTAGGTTGAGAGGTGAGCTTGGTGTGTGTTTCCCCTTTTATATGGGGGAAGCATTATGCTTGATGTACCATAGACTGACTTTCTTATCCTTTTTGTTTTTGGGTCTTGAGTCTTTTTGGTTTTGTTTTGGCTCCGGTTCTGACTTCATCATATGTGCATCTTGCATTTTAAAGCTTCATGTCTATATTCTTAGAATGAACTTATGCTCTGATTAGTGTATGCTTCGATGATATATGATGATGCTTGTAGCTTAGGCTGTCCTTGATCACTAATACTTGTTGTGAGCTAAGCTGTATTTTTTAGAATGATGAACATGCTTAATGAACCTAAAATTTGATACATGTTCGCCATTGAGATTGGCAACTAGCATGTGTAGGATGTGTTGAGGTCACTTGAGCTATTTCATATATGCTAGGTTGCTATGTCTCTAGTTCTGAGTCTTTCACTTGCTTGGATTGTTCATATTCTGCTTAAAATGAACCATGTGTTAGTGAATTGAAAAGATCGAGATGGGATTGCTTTGTCAGCACATCACGGTATCGAGACTGTCTCTCATAGCACTTTGAGTTAAACTTGAGCCGTGTAGTGCAAGACCGAAACTGATGCTTTAAGCTTCTGATTGCATATGCATAGGCTTAGCACGGTTGAAAAGTTAGGCAATGACAAGCTTTCAACCTCTCAACCTCTCGCAATCACATGCTGAATTTAAACTTGTGTTAATAACCGCTGCAAATTCTCCGATAAAATCTGAAAACACAAGTCTATGTTTCACTATATAGCATCATGATTGAACTTTGCTAGGGTTCACCTTGTATACATGTTTAGCACTTGTTTCACTTCCAGTCTATACATGTTCAGTGCTATTTTGATGGTGAAACTCCTTTCTGAATGGCTTAAAACTGCTCACTTGGCTTCTGCATTCATATCTTGTATTCGGAGATCAGTTTGAGCCTTTGCTAGCACCTTTGCATCATGCTTTGTAGTCGGATCAGCACTCTTTAGAGCATTCTTTCCACTCTTTCGAGTATATACTTGAAGTTGCTAACATGCATTTTTGACTCATGTGCATTTGCTTGACTCCGATAGGAATGACCTAGCTCCGTTTGACTTACTTGAGTGCTTTTTCCCTTCTCTTTTGATTGCAAATTGCCCCCAAGGGGGAGAATGTTTCCAATGATGAGATTTTTAGACTTTTTGTGGTGACAATTTGCAATTTATGCTTCACGTGCTGAGGGGGAGTTCTATGAGTGAGGGGGAGTTTTTCTGCCTATGCTGCTCCGAGTCGGTTTTTATTTGATATCAATCTTTTTAGCTAGTTGTGTCGAGCCTTTGTGCCTCTGTCTTGAGGAACTAGCTGTCTTCACCATGTTTTGATGGTTTTTGATTGGTATCAGGCTTACTGCTGGTTGTGTTGAGCCTCTATGCCTCTATCTTGAGGGACTAGCAGTAGCTACTTCTGATGCAGTATTCAGTTGGTATTGAAGCTTTCAGCTAGTGGTGTTCAGCCCTTTCTGCCTCTTCTTGAGGACTAGCTTGTTTCTGACTTGGTTGCGTCGAGCCGTTGCCCATGTCTTTGGGAACCAAGTCTTGTGCTCTGATTTGATCGAGTTTTGATCCTTGATGAGTTGTTGCTCCGATTTCTTGCTTGGTTGTGTCGAACCGTTGCCCATGTCTTTGGGGACCAAGCCTTGCTTATCTCGAGTTGTTCTTCTTCGGCCTTTTCTTTGGCTTTTGGACATCTCGAGTGAGTTTTTCTCCTTCTATCTAATTTTGCTTTCTTTTATGTTGGTTACGGTTACTATGAGTTGACGATGCACTCATCAAGGGGGAGATTGAGAACACAAGGTTGATATGTGCCCTTGTGGTTCCCTTCCTGAGTGATGAGTGATCGATCAACGGGCAACATGTCTCTTGGCTGTGTTGATGTGCAGGTGCGGAGCTCGGGCAGTGGTCGAAGGTAAGGTGAAGGTCAAGTAGGGACGTGCCGTGCCGACGGACCGAGAGCGGTGAAGGGCGGACGTGGAGCTTGGACCGACGGACCAGGAGACCTGAGGACCAGCTGTGGCAGCTGGCACGTGGCGTTGACAAGCAAGAGCACATGGGGATGTGCGGTGCATCGGCCGAGTCGGGAGGAAGGTGATTGTGTCGTGACACTTGGCGGGAGGCCGAGAAGGATGGCGAATGCACTATGCCCGTCGTGGAGGCTGGACATGCTCCGGCATCGGTGCTGGAACTCGGGGTGTGCGAACCACATCCCGTCTACGGCACGGGTTCGGTAGCTGAGCCTCAAAAAGCTACCCTCGACGGTTTCCGAGTTTGGGCCTCAAAACTTGGGGTGGCCGGTTTCCGAGTTTGGGCCTCAAAACTCGGTTTGGACGGTTTCCAGGTTTGGGCCTCAAAACCTGGGGCTCGCGTGTTTCTGAGTTTGGGCCACAAAACTTAGCCTGAGGACAGGTTTCTCGTTTTCAGCCTCAAAATTGGGGGAAGGCCCAGGTTTCCCGGTTTCGGCCTCAAAACCGGGGGAGGTCCGCAAAAAGGACGGTCGATGCGTGGCGGTGTGGAGAGGCTAGCGCGGTGGCACAGCTATCCGCGAGGTAGGCACGACAGTCGGCAGGGCGGCACGTGGTGGCATCCTGAGGCTTGCGTCGAGGCGAAGCTAAGGACGAGATGGGCGCGTGGCCGTCGGATCGTCAACAAGAAGAGTTGTACCGGGATACCCCTAGGGTTGGCCGCATCGCTCTTGTATCTAGGAGTATAAGGGGATTACTGTATTAGGCTATAAATAAGAGAGGAACCCCTCCTCTCTCCTTATCCTTGCAGTCATTTGTTCCTGAGCTCTCTCTCTCTAGCCCCCGCTTAGGTTCTAATAACACCTCCCTGCAAGCGATCCGCAGAGACGGGAATCATACCTCTGTGTATTTGGATCTTTTGAGGAAACAAGACCGTATTCTCATTGTCTCCTCGTGTGGAGGAATTTCGGCTAAAATCAAATTGATTCGCGTTTGTGTTGGTGTTCTTCATTTCGGTTTTTCATCTCCCGAAGATTTGCCACGTTCTCCCTCTTTGTGAGATGATTTTCGATTCCACTTGAATCAATTTGTTCTTGGTTGTGAGCCCCTTATTTCTATCGAAGGATTTCTCCCCTAACCTCACGAATCCATAGATCAGGTCAATTTCATGTTCGTTCTTCGTTCTTCCCCCTTTTACGGTGATCCACGAATTTCTCTTGATTGATTTGGTTTGGTGCGATGATTTCTTAGGATTAGCACCCTAATACATAGAGGAACACCTGGGAGGAGTTTGATCGAAGTCCCTTTCGTTTTGGTTGAGATCAAATCAGATTTGGTTTTGAACCCATGTAGTTTCGTGTTCTCTGTGCAGTCGCGGACAGTCCGCGACCTGAAAGGCGGACAGTCCGTGCGTCGGGTTTTGGCCGAGTCAGTCAGGCGTAGCCCTCTGACTGTTCACTGTCGAGTGAACGACGGACAGTCCGCGATACAAACCCGCAGACAGTCCGGGACTTGACCGGAACTGTTTCAGAACAGTCCGTTTTCTGGTCCGTGGCCGGCGGACAGTCCGGACCCCCAGTCGCGGATAGTTCGTGGTTCAGCAGACAGTCCAGGACCCTGACCCCGCGAACCTGCAGAGTGTGCAGTTTTGCTCTGGGGCTTTTGTAGTTGGTTTTGGGGTTTCTCCGGGAGTTCCGTTGTACCTTTAGGACATCTCCTAGGATATCCACCTACTCGTAGGTCGTGAACTCTCCGGTCGTTTTGAGTCTTAGATTTTGGGGTGATTTTCTGGGACAAGGGCCATTCTATTCATGAGTTGAATTTGAGGCTCCCATTCACCCCCCCTCTGCTCGCTAATCCGGTCCTTCACATGCGCATTATCCTAGTTGACAATCACTCATCACTCGAGACTCGGCATACACCCATGTATCCGCAATCTCCCCCTTGATGAGTGCATTGTCAACTATCAACACAATTCATAATGGAATAGAAGAAGGAAGGAAGAAGGAGAGAGAACTCGACCAAATGACCCAAAATCATTGCAAAGCCGAAGAAGGTCAAGTGAAAGAGCAAGACAACTTGGTCCCCAAAGACATGGGCAACGGCTCGACGCAACCAAGCAAAGCAAAGCTAGCCCCCAAGAAGAGGTAGAACAGGCTCAACACTACTAGCGAAAAAAAACTTGACACCAATTGAAATACCAATTGAAGTTCAAGCAGAAAAGAGCTAGCCCTCAAGAAGAGGCAGAACGGGCTCAACACCGCTAGCGAGAAAGCTCGATATCATGAGTTGAATTTGAGGCTCCCATTCACCCCCCCTCTAGTCGCTAATCCGGTCCTTCACATGCGCATTATCCCAGTTGACAATCACTCATCACTCGAGACTCGGCATTCACCCATGTATCCGCAATCTCCCCCTTGATGAGTGCATTGTCAACTATCAACACAATTCATAATGGAATAGAAGAAGGAAGGAAGAAGGAGAGCGAACTCGACCAAATGACCCAAAATCATTGCAAAGCCAAAGAAGGTCAAGTGAAAGAGCAAGACAACTTGGTCCCCAAATACATGGGCAATGGCTCGACGCAACCAAGCAAAGCAAAGCTAGCCCCCAAGAAGAGGTAGAACAGGCTCAACACTACTAGCGAAAAAAAACTCGACACCAATTGAAATACCAATTGAAGTTCAAGCAGAAAAGAGCTAGCCCTCAAGAAGAGGCAGAACGGGCTCAACACCGCTAGCGAGAAAGCTCGATATCACCTGAAGAGCACAAAGGCAAAGGCACTAGTCCCTCAAGAAAGAGGCAAAGGCTCAACACAACTAGCTACCAAAAATGCTCCGTACCAATTAGAGATTTCAGAAAAGCTCCGAACCATTGGTAATTTAAAAACCTCAAAATCTGAGCCCCCTCCAATAGTGCACACAACCGAGAAATCTCCCTCTTAGTTGATCTTATGATTTGAGAGAATTTCTCCCCCTTATGATTTGGCAAATTCCCCCCCCCCCCCTTAGTTGAAATGCACTATCAAGTATCTCCCCTCCAAATGCATATGAGTTACATGCAAGTTAGCAGCTTCAGGAATATAGTCGATAGAAAGAGAAGATGCTCGACAAAATGCCGATCCGATGATTCAATAATATGCACAGAATGCTAGCAAAGACTCAAACTGATCACCAAATACGTAATCTGAACATTGGAGCAAAATGAGCAGTTTTCAGCCAAAAAGGTATTCACCATCAAAATAGCACTAAGCATGTATAGACAGGAAGTCAAACAAGTGCTAAACATGTATTCAAGGTGAACTACCCCTAGCAAGGTTCAATCATCATGCTATAGAATGAAACATAGACTTGTAATTCAATTTTATCGGAGTTGCATCGGTTAATTTACACAAGTTTAAATTTTAGCATGTGATTGCGAGAGGTTGAAAGCTTGTCATTGCCTAACTTTTCAACTGTGCGAACCTATGCAGAAGCAATCAAAAGCTTAAAGCAACAGTTTCGGTCATACACTACATAGCTCAAGTTTAACTCAAAGTGCAATGAGAGACAGTCTCGATAATGTGATGTGCTGACAAGCAATCCCATCTCGATCTTTCCAATTCACTTAACTTGGTTCAAATTTAAGCAGAATATGAACATACCAAGCAAGTGATTGACTCAAACTAGAGACATAGCAACCTAGCATATATGAAAAGCACAAGTGATTTCAACACATACTACACATGCTAGTTGCATATCTCAATGGTGAACATTTTCAAGTTTTATGTTCATTAAGCAAATTCACCATTCATAAAATAGCTCAGCTCACAACATGATCAGTGATCAGAAAGAGCATAACTACTACAATCACCATCATAAAGCATCGGAGCATACACTATACAGAGCATAGTTACATTCTAAAGATTATATACATGAAGCTCTGAATGTAAATATGCAAGATGAAATGCAAAATGCATGATGAAACCAATGAAGGAAAGAAGAGTCAGTCTTAATACACGAACCAAAATGTTTCCCCATCTAAAGGGGAAACACACACCAAGCTCACCTCTCAACCTAGCAAAAGTTGATTGGTCTAAAGGCTTGGTGAAAATATCAGCCAACTGATGATGAGTATCGACATGGCAAAGGTCGATATCACCCTTCTCATAATGTGTCGTCTCGCAGAAAATGAAAGCGCACATCAATGTGTTTGGTCTTAGAGTGCAACACGGGTTCTTAGCACGCTAATAGCACTCGTGCTGTCACAAAGCAAAGGAACACGAGAAAAGCTCAGACCAAAATCACGCAAAGTGGCCATCATCCAAAGCAACTGGGAACAACAGCTAGCCACAGCAACATACTCAGCCTCTGTGGTAGACTGGGCGACACTAGACTGCTTGCGAGAAGACCACGATACAAGAGAAGAACCAATAAACTGACAAGTCCCAGAAGTGGACTTGCGATCAAGTCGGCAACCAGCAAAATCGGCATCAGAAAAACCGCAAAGGCAGAGGGTGGAGGAAGCAGAATACCAAATCCCAAACTCTGGAGTGAAGCATAAGTACCTCATAATGCGCTTGACCGCCTGACGGTGCGAGGTGCGCGGCGACGACTGAAATCGCGCGCAAAGACACACACAAACTGGAATGTCCGGGCGTGTCGCCGTCAGGTACAACAATGACCGATCATACTCCGGTACTCCTTCTGGTCTACAGCTTCTCTCTCCATCCACATCCGCATCCAGGGCCGTCGTGGTCGACATGGGTGTTGGAAAGGCTTGGCCTCACCCATATCGAACTTCTTCAGGATATCCTTGGTGTACTTGCCCTGGTGCACGAACGTCCCCTCTCGGGATTGCTTGATTTGCAACCCAGGAGAAATGTCAACTCGCCCATCATGCTCATCTCAAACTCCCTGCTCATAGTGTCTGCAAACTTGGCAACCAAAGCGTGAGAAGAACCACCGAAAATGATATCATCCACGTAAATCTGACCAAGAGAGTGTCATTGCCTTGCTTGAGGAGAAAAAGCGTTTTATCCACACATCCCATTTTAAAACCCTCTAGCAAGCAAAAGGTTTTCAACCTATCATACCAGGCTCTAGGGGCTTGTTTCAAACCATACAAAGCTTTGTGAAGTTTAAAAACATGGTTTGGAAACTTGGATTTTCAAAACCGGGGGTTGTTTCACATACACCTCTTCTTCTATGTAGCCGTTTAAGAAGGCACTCTTGACATCCATTTGAAAAAGTTTAAACCCTTTGGATGCAAGAAAAGCCAAGAGTATCCTAATTGCCAAACGAGCTACAGGAGCAAAAGTCTCCTCATAGTCTATCCCCTCCTTCTGACTATACACCCTGGGCTACAAGTCTGGCCTTGTTTCTCACAACATGGCCATCCTCTCCTTGTTTGTTTTTGAAAACCCATTTTGTCCCAATAGGGTGACACTCAGGAGGAGGTGGAACCAAACCCAAACCCAAACCGATTTCTCTCAAAATTTTCTAACTCCTCATGCATGGCATTGACCCAATCCGTATCAGATAAAGCGTGTCCAACATCTCGGGGTTCAAAATCAGCAACAAATGCAGAATGAGCAAAGTGAGAGATTTGTTGTGACCTTGACCGAGTGACACGTTCACCGATGCTGCCGATCATCTATTGAGGCGGGTGTTGGCGCCTGATGTGTCGTGGCGCCTCCCGAACTGAAGATACCTCCCCCTCAACAGCAGCTGGTGCCTCCTCGGGTACAAAGGGTACCGCTCGAGGTGGCGGATCCCACGACCCCCAAGTAGTTAAAGAAGAAGGATCGGGGCCGTGAGTGGTAGTAGAGGCCGCTCTTTGCGGCACAGCAGGTGGAAGTGGTGCTGGGTCGTCCATCCCTTCAGCACCTCGTCCTCATCATCAAAAAGAGGCTCACCAACCTCATGATCACCTGCACGCTCAAAGCGAGAAGAAGGACAAAACATGGTCTCGTCGAAGGTGACATCGGATGTCTCCATGACTCAGTTAGTGTCAAGGTTAAGTACACGATATGCGCGAGTATGAGTTCCATAACCCAAAAACACACCGTCAGAAGAACGAGACTCAAATTTGTCCAGGTTGCCTTTCTTAGTATAAACAGTGGCAACCAAAAACTCTTAAATAACTCACCTTGGGCAGTTTTCCAAACAGCAACTCATAAGAAGTCTTTTTCAAGAAAGCTCGGAGAAAATGCGATTGGAAATGTAGCATGCAGTGTTCATAGCTTCGGCCCAATATCGCCTAGGAGTCCTATGCTCATCGAGCATCGTCTTGGCCATCTCTACAAGGGTCCGATTCTTCCTCTCTACAACACCATTCTGTGGCGGTGTGTAGGGGGAAAAAACTGATGCTCTAGACCCAAAGAGTTACAAAACTTCTCAAAATCCAAATTCTTAAACTCAGAACCATTATCACTTCTAATAGCTCGCATCGAGTTCAAGGGAACTCATTCTGAAGACGCAAAATCAGATTGCGAGCAAAAGAGAAAGTCTCAGTCTTCTCAACTAAAAGAAGACCCACGAATATCTCGAAAAATCATCAACAACAACGAGCACATACCACTTCCCCCCCAACCGAGCTCACCCGAGCCGGACCAACAAGGTCCATGTTAAAAGCTCTCCAGGGTGCTTGGTCATGACCTCAGTCACTGGATGGTGGGGAGCGGCAACCATCTTCCCATGTCTACAAGAATGGCAAACAAGATCCTTCTCCATAGACAACTTGGGCAATCCTCGGATTAGCCAAGTGAACTAAGCCTTGCAAGCAAGTCGAAGCTCAAGTGACCAAGTCTCTATGCCACTTCCAAAGATCAGAGGAGGAAGGTCCAGCCACAAGACAACGAAGTGCCAAAAGACTCCGAGAAGTTCGCACAAAAGACTTTCCCAAAGGGCGAAATCAAACACACAAGATTGCCCTGAGGATCCAAAATACGACTGAGATTCGCCTTAAAACGAATCTCATAGTCATCATCGAAAAGTTGCAAAATAGAAAGAAGGTTAAAATGCAAGTTAGAAACAAGAGCAACATCGCGCAACACAAAGTGCTCATTAACTCGCACCGACCCACGAGACAACACCTTACCTTTGCTATTGTCGCCGAAGGTGATAAACTCATTTCCGGCGACCGGACTAAGACTGGAGAACCACTTGGCGTTTCCGGTCATGTGTCTCGAACAACCGGAATCCACCAACCAAACGTTCTCCAATCGTTTTACCTACATCAATAAAAAGACATAGGGTGAGCATACGGTCCAACACTGGGGTTAGTGAAGTAGGGAGAATACCAGTGTTGGGCCGGCTGCTCAAAAGAACGGTTAGCAGAAAAACCATTCCTAGCACGCCTACGGGAAGAGCGATCACCACGTACGGAAACATGGTCCGCTAAGGGAGGAGCGTCCATCGCGATACTCAAAACACGGTGGTGGAAAACGCTCAACTACAAAGCCACCGCCACGGGGTCCATAGCCTACACCGCAGGCTCCCGCCGGACACGCTCTCTTCGCGGCCTAGGCCTAGGAACTTGAGACTTTGGGCCTCTAGGCCTAGCAGCATGCCTCTGAACATTCGGCACATGTACATCATGGAAAGGATGGTACATGTCCGTGTTGTTCATCTCCTTTGCACGACGCGCCTCTCTCTTGTGCCTAAAGCAAATCTCACTCAAGTGTCCATCTCTCCCACAGTGCTCACAATGGTACCTCACCGCTCTCATAGGGGGTTGTTGGTACTCACAGTAGTGGGTATGGATCACTTTGCCCTTCTATGGCATAAGCTCCTCTTGGATAGGTGGCATGGTGTCAAGCTTGTTTTTCAGGTGGTTGGGCTTAGGAGACCATGTCTGTTTCTTTGGTGGAGCTCTTGGAGGTTCCACAAACACTCCATCCTTGGTGTTAGGCTTGAGAGGCTCTTTGGGTGGAATCTTGGTAAGCTTGGGAGTAGTGGTGGAGTTGGGCTTCTCACATGGGTTAAGACCACTCGACTCTCCAATCTTGCCAAAAGATGAAACATCAACACCCTGAGCAAAACCTACACCTGGACCTCCAGCAGCACGCTTGAGCTGAGAGATCATCATCCCAAGCTGCGGCTCACCACTAGACACCCATGATAAGATGGTCCGAAGGTATGTGTTTTTTCCTCCTCGGTTTGCATCTTGTCATGCTTCACATTGGCTATCTCCATCTCCAAGCCCTCACACAGAACACACCTAGCCACACAAGTGCTACCCGAGCTGGCCTCTTCAAGAGACACAATCTTGGCATTCTTCTCTGCCAACTCGGATTGCAAGCCCGCACAGGACTTGCACGCACCCAACAGCGAGGATCTAGCCTTAAGCTCATCCACCTCTCCTACCACCACACAACATACTTACCTCTCAAGTGAGAAGGTCAGTCATGTGTGTGGTGCACATCTCACACTCCTCCTCCTCGTGACAACAACGGTGGACTTGACAGATTCAAGTTCCTTTACCGTATCCTCCCCCACTTCTGCCTAAACTCCTTCCACTCTCTAGCAGCATGCCTAAGAAACTTATCTTGACTAAGGAGGGCAACAGTAAGCTTCTCGACCTCAGCAGAAAGCTCATCAGGGGTCAGAGATACCTGGGAGGTGTCGTCGTCGTCGTCCTCCTTGTCGAGGGCCATGGTGCAGAACCTCTCGTTGTCGGCGAAGAAGCAGAGGCCGTTCAGCTTGTCCTCGATCCTCTTCTTCTTCTCGGACTCGTCGTCGCTTGAGGAAGCGGAGTCGTCATCCGAGTCATCGACGTCGCTGAGCGTGGTGAAGAATGCACGCTGCTCAGCCTGGGTCTTCTCCAACTACTTCGTCTTGATGTACTCCTTGTTGAAGCCGCCCTTCCGCTTGTGCTTCGCGGGGACGTACTTCTCCTTGCGCTTGCCGGAGTCGTACTTGTGCCTATGATCCGCCTTGCCGAAGACTTGCTTGTTATTCTTCGGGCAATTAGCGATGAAGTGGTTGGGGTCGCCGCACTCGAAGCATCCCGAGCGTCCTCCTCTGCGGCGACGGTTCATGCGGTTGTTGTGAAACCGCGAGAACCGGTTGGCGAGCAATGCCAACTCGTCATCCCCCATGAACTCCAACTCCAGCTGCTCTCTCTGTTACAGAAAAAAGAGATGAAAGTGCAAAGCCTCCAGAGGGGTTAGCAGAAGAGCCTGAAAGCAAAGCCATTGACAGGCCAGAAGGATTTTCATAAGAAGCCCTCGCCATGGCATCGATCTCACTGGACTTGAGCTTACTAAAGAGCTCATCGCACGTGAGGGTCTCATAGTTAGGCGATTCAATGATCGCCTGAACCTTGGAATCCCACACCGACCAATCGAGAGTATGTAAAAGCTTCAAAGCCCTCTCATGATCATCGAAAGGCAACAACTCCTTGTTAGCCCTCATCCTGTTGACAATCACCCGAAAGCAAGCGAATAAACATTCTATGCTCTCGCCAGGCATGTGTCAAAAGTTCTCATACTCCCGCTTGTGTGACTCGTAGAGACAGGATTTGACTTGAGTGGTTCCCTCATGGAAACACATGAGGGTAGCCCAAATCTCCCGAGCCGTAGCGAGGTGAGAAACGCGATCAAACTCACTCATGCTCAGGCACGAGAAAAGAGCATTACGGGCTCGGCTATTGGCATCATGCTCATCGATCTGATGCTGAGTAGCACGAGCAGCCAAGACCACGTAATCAGCAGAGTTGCAAATATCCCAAATGGAAGCACTCATGCTCTGAAGATAGGCTGACATGCGTATCTTCCAATACGCATAATTCGTCCCATCGAAAAATGGCGGTTTGCCCATGCCACGATCCATGTCACCTTCTGTGGATCTGGAACCGGCTAAGGTGGAAGATCCTTAACCCGCTCCGATACCAATTGAAGGACCGAAAGTGCTACCAGAAAGCGACCAGAGGGGGTGAATGGGAGCTTCAAATTTCTTTTCAGAAACTTGTTGCTACTACTGTTCCGAGAATCACCCCCAAGAGCGAACCTAGAGCTTGCAAGTGTCCACGACCCTAGATGGTGGATCTTCCGAGAAGCACAACGGGACACTACACAACTCTAGAAACCCACACAAAGCCAGAAATCAAATCGACAACGTACGAGCGAACTGTAGACGAAACGGAGCAGAACACCTGCATCGCAAGCTGGCCTGCTTCCGATGGAAAACAACCGGAAGCGTCCGATGCAAACAGGAGCTCTCGGGAACCTTACTGGACAGGCATCGGATGCTGCTACAGTGAAACCCTAGTGTTCGATGCTGGACCCCCTACGCGTCCGATGACAACGGAGGCTCAGATGGTCAGCGTCTGATGCTCCTTCAAAAACGCTGTCAGATGACACGTGGCATCGGATGCATCCGATGTGATGAACGCAACATCCGATGTTCCCGACGTCAGCGTCCGATGCCCCCGACGCAACACTGTTCTTCCGCGGATTCATCCCGATCTCCTCCAAATCAAAAGCTCTAAGGCTTAGACTTGGAATGAGGAGTTCCAAGGGAGTTAGTGAGCTATCCCAAAGAGATCATGGCTCGAACCTAACTCCAAATCGGTGAATCGGAAGAATTCAGGGGAAAGGAACAAAACTCGATCTGAAACAAAAATCAACCGATCTACTAGCTCGTGAGGATAGAGGTGAATTCCTTCGGTGGAAAGAAGTGCCTCACGATCCGGAACAACTTGATTCAAATGGATTTGCAAAAGACGCACCAAGTAAAGAGATCGATCAACGGGAAAATCATGGAGAAAAGCAACCCGCAAAGAACAACTCTAAAACGCGAATCACAGCCACGAATTTGCCACCGTGTGGCTACCACACGCTACAATAGTGAGATTACGGTCTCACTTCCTCAAAATCTCACGAACACAGAGGTATGATTGTCTTCTCTGTGGATCTCAGTTCGCTACAACAGAGAATGGGAGAGCAGAAAACCTAGAAGGCAAAATAGCAAATGACTGAGATGAGATGGGAGGTGGGTGTCTCCCTCTACTTATCCTAAATCTAATTCCCACTCTACCCCTAGTTATTTACAGAGCGAACCAGCCAAACCCTAAGGCTATCTTGGACCAACTCGAAGATGATGGTGATCTGACGGCCACGCCCGCACAACTGGTAGCATTGCCTCGACGCAACCTCCCCGATTGCCACCACGTGCCGCCTCCGCTCTGATCTTCTTTTTCCCAGACTTCGGCCCCGGTTTTGAGGCCCAAACCGGGAAACCAGCCTTCACGACCAACCCCCGGTTTTGAGGCCCAAACCGGGAAACCAGCCGTCCATCGCCTGAGTTTTGTGGCCCAAACTCAGAAACCCGCAGCGCCCAGGTTTTGAGGCCCAAACCTGGAAACCGTCCTCAGCCCGAGTTTTGTGGCCCAAACTCAGAAACCGGCCGCACCCAGGTTTTGAGTTCCAAACCTGGAAACCATCCACTCGGTGGTTTTTCTGTGGCTCAACCACCAAACCGAGCCGTAGAGGGGATGCACTGCCCGTGCACCCCGTCCATCGACACATGTCCCTAGGTCCTCGACCCGAGCAACACTGTGCCCGCAAGTCTTCGCTCGTCGCTGTCCCAGGCTGTCAGCCACCACAGCTGATCCTCGGGCCACCGGTCCCTCAGTCCAAGCCTCACGTCCGCCCTTCGCCACTCTCGGTCCATCGACACGGCACGTCTCTACTTGACCTTCACCTTGCCTTTGATCACTGTATCCGTGCTCGACACCTGCACAACACAAGCCAAAGAACATGCACATTATCCCCAGTTGACAATCACTCATCACTCGAGACTCAGCATACACCCATGTATCCGCAGTTCTTCTAGGAAGATGGTGGTTCATAGCCCTTCTCATGGCATGAATGCTTGTGCTCCTAGTAAGAAGTCCCTCTTTGTTGATGGGTTGTATGACTCCTTTTCTAGTGGGTTAGGTCATGATCGTGGACATGCCTCTAGTGCTTCTTCTCTTGGTCCACGTCATGCTTCTCATGGTGCTTCTATTGGTTCTTCTACAAAAACCTTGGAAGATGTTTGCCTCTTTTCCCGTGGTACGACTCATTCTTCTCCTCGAGTTGTCCTTTTGAGGAATGCTTCCAAGGATGTTTCAAAACGAAATTTGAACCAACATTTGCATCATGCTAACCCACATGATAAGTTGAGTGCGCCTTTGAGAGTTGTGACCAAGTCTTGGGTTCCTAAGTATATGCTTGCTAACCCTTCCGGATCCAAGACTCGAGTTACTTTGTCCTCTTGTGTGTAGATATGATGACGCGGGGTGGAGAACATGTGCCTCATGGAGCTTGATCTTTTAGATGTGATCAAGACTTGATGGTTCTCTACACCCCGCTTAGATGTGCCTCGAAAGAGGTTTTTGAAGTTTGGTGAGCTTTCACATACACTCATACCTTGTACATCCATGATTTATGTCTTGTGGTATGAGATGGAATTTCATGTGCCCACTTGTATAGTTCTTACATGTACATTTTCCTTTGTATCATGTTTTGTTTTTGTCTAGCATGTGCTACCCTGTATATCATATGTCATGCTAGCTTTGTGTATAGCTTTGGTGGTTAATCCACTTTTCATGCTAGTTTGTGATCCTCATGAACATTGTGCCATGTTTTACCATATTACTCAATGAGCTTGATTTGTAGTGGTATGATGTTCATTAGGTGTCACTTGTCAGGTGCTACATTTGGTTAGCTACATGTATCCTGTTGATATGATTAGTTTGAGCACTAGCCTTTCCACAATTTTATCATGTTACATGCGTTTGGATCTATTGCTACCATTATCTTGCATTGTAGCATGTGTTGAGTTTGAGGCTATGTTTGGGTTGATCATGTCTTTAGGCTACATTTTGCTATACAGTGCTTTATCCTGTTGCATGGTAGTCTTGACTAGTTTGAGTTCAGATCTCCTTGCGGTATCATTCATAGGTAAATCACTTTTTGTTGAGAGTTCACCTTATGCTTATTATGTGACTAACCGTTTTTGTGGAGACCTTGAGGTCACACTAGATGAGACAATGCCTTGTGTTTTCTTCTGCTTTTGAGTGTGCAGGAGAACAGGAGCCTGGAGAGAGCATTTCGGCTCACGGACCCGATCCCACTTCTTCCATGACTTGGGGTTCCGTTCGAGCAGCTCTCCAGCGAGCACTAGCTGCACCTGTGGGAGCGACAGCATCAGGCGAGGGGGAGACGACTTCGGCGAGGCAGGCACCCCAGAGATTTCAGCAGATTCAGGCATCCCCTCGGGTATCACACAAGCAGGCGGTCATGCGCTTCATGAGGTAACTCCGACACACTTCTAAGTTCGGGTTTTGGTACTCTTCTTCTTTGACCACTTTTTGCTATGTGGTTTTTCTGATGTGGATTTTTAATGGCTGTTCGCTTGAGCGTTTCTTGGCTCTTTTCTTGTGAGTTTGGTGTGTGTTTCCCTTTTAGTTGGGGAAGCATTTTGCTCATTGTATCATAGTTTGACTTCTCCGATACCCTTTTTGTTTTGGGTTTTCCTTTTAGGCTAGGTTTGCTTTGTCTTTGATAGACTAGCTTTTGCATGCATTTCATCATGTACATCTTGCATTTTAGAGCTTCATGTATATAGTAATGAAAATGAGACTGCTCTTTTTGGTATGTCCTGTTTATTCATGATGATGCTTGTATCTTAGGCTCTTTTTGATCACTTGATACATGTTATGAGCTAAGCTATTTTTGCAAATGGTGAACTTGTTTAATCAACTATGAAACCTTTAATTTGTTCACCATTGAGAGTGGCAACTAGCATGGGTAGGATGTGTTGAGATCACTTGTGTTGTCTTTGTATGCTAGGTTGCTATGTCTCTTGCACTAAGTCATTCACTTGCTTGGATTGTTCATATTTACCTTGTGCTTAAAATTTGATCCAAGTCTAAGTGAAATGAAAAGATCGAGATGGGATTGCATGTGTCAGCACATCACGGTATCGAGACTATTTCTCATTGCACTTTTGAGTTAAACTTGAGTCGTGTAGTGTAAGACCGAAACCGGTGCTTTAAGCTTTTGATTGCTTTTCTCGCATAGGCTTAGCCCGGTTGAAAAGTTAGGCAATGACCATGCTTTCAACCTCTCGCAATCACATGTTTTAATTTGAACTTGTGTTAATACCGCTGCTATCTCCGATAAAATTTGAAAATAACACAAGTTTATGCTTCATTCTATGGCATGATGATTGAACTTTGCTAGGGGTAGTTCACCTTTTATACTTGAGTTAGCACTTGGTTGTTTTCCTGTCTTTTCATGCTTAGTGCTATTTTAGTGGTGAACTGCTTTTTAAATGGCTTAAAACTGCTCATATGCTATCTTGTTCATATTTCATGTTCATTTGATCAGTTTGAGCCTTTGATAGCATTTGTATTGGTTGCTACGCTTTAAGGGCAGCACCCTTTTTGAGCATCTTTTCATTTTGATTGCTATACACTTGAAGCAGTTGCATTGTGCATATCATGCATTTTTAGCTTAGTGTACATACCCCCAGCTCCGATACACTTTGTGGTCATTTTCAATGCTTTTCTTTGCCCCCATATGTTTTTGGTTGATGACTTATCTTGTGTTTGTGTCAACCTCTTGTGGAGAAATGTCAAAACCCCTCAGCATGTTCCTTTTTGTCAAGGGGAGAAGCTGTTTGCAAGGGGGAGCTTGAGTGTTGGCACAAAGGGGAGAGTCATGCATTTTGGGGAGAGCTTTGAGCTAGGGGGGTTTAGCTCTTTTATGTGTTTCGATTGGTATCCTTTTATATCCTTCTTCAATTGGTATCATTCATAGTGAGCTTAGTTGCTTTGTTGCATAGCCTTTGTATATAGGCTTGCTTTCAGGGGGAGTTTTTTTGTTTTGCAACTTCTCCGCGTGCTCCGAATGTTTGTGCTCCATTTAGTTTTGAGCTTCTCTTTGTGTCTTTCTCAGTCAGTACGAGCCTGCTAGTCGTGTTAAGCCATTTTGCACTGTCTTGAGGGACTAGCAGTTTTTGCTTGGTATTTTCGATTTGTATGGAGCCTTCAGCTAGTTGTGTCGAGCCACTTTTGCCTCTATCTTGAGGAACTAGCTGTCTTCACCAATTTTTGGCTATTTGTGATTGATATCGAGTCTACTAGTTGTGTTGAGCCTCTGTGCCTCTATATTGAGGGACTAGCAGTTTTACATTCTAATGTGTTGTTTCAGCCTCAATTGATATCGAGCCTTGAGCTAGTGGTGTTGAGCCTTTTCTGCCTCTTCTTGAGGGCTAGCTCATTTTTGACTTGGTTGCGTCGAGCCGTTGCCCATGTCTTTGGGAACCAAGTCTTTTGCTCTATGTGATCGAGTTTTGCTCTTTGTTGAATTGTTGCTCTGATCCTTTGCTTGGTTGCGTTGAGTCGTTGCCCATGTCTTTGGGGACCAAGTTTTCGGTTTTGGTATCTCAAACCATCTCTTGTGCCTAGTTTTTGTCAATTCTATCATCAAGGGGGAGAAATTTCGAAACCCAAGAAGTAACCTTAAATTTCGAAACCCATGTGGATAAGTACCTTGGTTTCTTTTGTGATCCAAGTGGATAAGTACCTTGCTTTCTTTTGTGATGATTGTTTGACAATTTTATTTGAGATTGGTTTTTGAGTGCCTTTTGGGATTCATGAACTCTTATCTTCTCTTGTCTCTTCGGTTGTGTGGAGGCTTTGCCCGCTTTTCCCGTTTCTTTCGGGACCAAGAGCTTTTATTTGGAGTTTTCATGATCCTTCTTCATTCCATGTGGCCTTGTGTTTTCTTTTGCTTGGCTTTTGGGCACTTGAATGATGCTTGCCTTCAAACCCTTCCTTTGTGGTTTTATTTTTAGTCAATGCATTCATCAAGGGGGAGATTGAGAACATATATGATGAATGATTGACTTTGTGAGGAAGGTTTGAGGCTTTTACCCGGTTGAGTCATTATCTCGCTATGTGCTTAATGCTTATGACTAACCGGTTGTGGTGTTTCATGTGTTGGTGTGCGTGTGCAACATGTGTCTCTTGGCTGTGTTGATGTGCAGGTGTTGAGCTCGGATACAGTGGTCGATGGCGAGGTGAAGGTCGAGTAGAGACGTGTCGTGCCGACGGTCCGGGAGCGGTGAAGGATGGGCATGTCGTGTGGCGGACATGTCATGCTGATGTACCCAGAGCGGTGAAGGGCAGACGTGAGGCTTGGACCGACGGACCGAGAGGCCAGAGGACCAGCTGTGGTAGCTGGCACATGGCATCGGCGAGAGAGAGCACATGGGGATGTGCGGTGCATCGGCCGAGTCAGGACGAAGACGATGGCGTCATGGCACTTGGCGGGAGGTCGGACACGGGCTTGCGTGCGGCGCAAGTGCCATCGGCCGAGTCAAGAAGGAAGGCAAAGGCGTTGTGCCCGGCATGGAGGCTGGACATGCATCGGCATCGGTGCCGGTGGTTGGGGTGTGCGAACCACATCCCGTCTACGGCGCAGGTTCGGTAGCAGAGCCTTAAAAAGCTATCGCGACAGTTTCCGAGTTTGGGCCTCAAAACTCGGGTGGCCGGTTTCTGACTTTGGGCCTCAAATCTTGGGATGGATGGTTTCCAGGTTTGGGCCTCAAAACCTGGGCTCGCGGGTTTCCGAGTTTGGGCCTCAAAACTCGGGGTGGACGGTTTCCTGGTTTAGACCTCAAAACCTGGGCTGGCAGGTTTCCCGGTTTGGGCCTCAAAACCGGGGGATGGTCCAAAAGGATGGCCGACACGTGGCAGCGTGGAGAGGCTGGCGCGGCGGCGAAGCTACACGAGGAAGGTGCGGTGGTCGACATGACGGCACATGGCGGCATCAGGGAGGTCACGTCGAGGCGAAGCTACCGGATGTGCGGTCGTGGTCGTCGGATGAAAACTGCTAGGGTTGGACAGTTTTACCCCTGGGGGTATTTGGGTTGAGTGCTTCATGTGAGGGTGTTTTGGTCTTCGGACGTGCACCTATATATATGAAGGGGGCTGGTTAGGGCAGCCTATCCTTGGAGGTGTCACTCTCATTTTGTTTAGGTGAGAGGAGGCTAGGGCTAGAGGAGTGACCGGCTCTTGTTCTTGAGCTTTTCGCCATCCAAGCTTTGTGTTGCTAGGAGTGGCTTGTAGCCCGACACCAAGTTCTTAATCAATCATCCATTCCTCTGAATCCAAGGATCAAATTCGTGGTTTGATTTGTCTTGCGATTTTGTTCTTCGCGTTTGCACGTTTTCCCCTCTTTTGATCTTCATGGGAAGTCTTGTTTCCAGGGAAGATTCGCAAATCCGTTTGAACCATCTTGTGTAGCTTCGTGAGAGTCTTCTTTCTACCGAAGGAATTTCTCTAATACCTCACGAACTCACAGATCGGGCGGATTTAGTTTTGGGATCGAGTTCTTCACCGTTTTCTTCGATTCACCGATTTGGAGTTAGGTTCGAGCCATGACCTCTTAGGAGTAGCTCACTAACATCCTTGTGATCCCTCACTCGAAATTTGAGCCCTAGTGCTTTGGATTTGAGGGAGATCAGATCGATTTGGTGGTCGAACAGAGGACTGCTCGGGGTGACGGGACCGATGCCTCATAGAGACCGGACGCACCGATTCAGAGTCCGGTCATTGAACACCCGCGCTGTCCAGTTCACGCGAGGTGACCGGACACACGCCTCGAACCGACCAGGACGCTGACCTCGTGCGTCCGATCGTTGAAGGCCGAGCGTTTCACTCTAGGCGAACTTGACCGGACGCTCGAAGATCACTTGACCGGACGCACTCCTACTACTGTTCATTGAGTAGCAGGGACCGGACGCTCGCTAGGCAAGTGATCGGATGCTCTCTCACTCAGAGTCTGGTCAGTTCCAGAGAGCTCCCGAAACGGTTTTTCTCTGACCGGACGCACCTTAGAGTCCGGTCAATGCAGACAGCGAGAGTTTTTGTTCGTGTCTTTTGCGTTCGACCTCCGATTTTAGTTCCGCTTTTTGCGCTGGATTCCCGACTCTGTGCTCTACAGAAACTGGGCTTCACGCTTTGCGAAAAAGCATGAATCCCCCTCGCGTTGCTTGGGGGAGGTTGAGGTTACCCAAAGTCCATCCGGTCACTAGTTGACTCGCGCGGATTTGGGTGAGGGAGCTTTTGTGGTGTCCCGCTGTGTTCCTAGGGAACATCCACCCATTCTCTTGGGTCGTGGACATCACGTGTGTCGGCTTTGTTCTTGGGGTTGATTTTGTTGGGACAGAGGCCAGAATTTCAGAAGGAATTTTTAGGCTCCCATTCACCCCCCTCTAGTCGCCTTGCTCTAGCATTTTCGGTCCTTCAAAAGACTATATTACCGCTTGGATCAAGAAACAATAAGTTTGGCAAGTGGTCGCCGAGCTGGGAGGGTCCTTATAAAGTGATCAAAGTGATATTCGGGAATGCATATATGCTAGAGACGTTACAAGGTGAAAGTCTCCCGAGAGCAATAAACGGGAGGTATTTGAAAAAAATACTTTCCAAGTGTTTGGCAAGAAGCCTGAGTGCCTTCTAAACAATGGTCGATACATGTATCACCCTTAGAATAAAAATGATCAGGATATTTATCCTTAATTATCGAATAGCCAATGAGTTGGACATTGTTGTTATTTGGTTTGTTTTTAGGTTCTGCTAAAGATCACCTAAAAACAGGGGGCATATGTTGACACTCAAAAGTGTCATAGATAAAGATGAATTTAGAAGAGGTATTCGGCCCATAGGTCAAAATTGTCTAAGTCAAATGGACCTGAAAATTTTGGACTTCCGACCAGTTATGTTATGTCCGACCAGGTGATGATGGTGGTGAATACTGAGTCCAGCGTTAACATATAGATCCTTTTCTTGTAAGGATGATTTGTTAAAATGATCAGTATGGGTTGATAAAGCCCAATAAACTGATTTAGTCGATTCGAGGATTGGCAAGATGAGGTTTACCTTGTCTAGTCCGGATTAGACTCTTGGATTCCATGTTTTAATGGAGTTCAAGTAGGAAACTTGGAGATCATATCTGGACATGTTTCCTATTGGGATAAGACCAGCCCCCTCTATATATATGAGAGGATCATGGCCGATTGAGGCATCCAACCCTAATCGATCAAAACCAATCTACTATCCCTTTATCCTTTTCCTCTCTCTACTTTTGTTGTTCGGCGTGTCTCCCGGCGAGGCTCGACGGCGTTCTAGGCGGCCTTGCTGGTCCTAGAACAACCTCTACGTGCTTCTCCCTGACGGGTCTTCCCGGGAGGAGTTCTAGAGTTATCAACACAGGGATCTAAAATCTTAAATCGGCTTAGACCGGTCTCTAGATCGGTTTTCATCGACATAGCCAGGGTCCTTGCTGTCTCAGGTTGATCCGCGACCTCTTCGGGCATTCTAGCCCTGCTGGTGTGTGATTCGGATCATTTCCGATGTCAACAAACCTGATATCCATGCCTGATAGACTAGGAAGTCCACTCTTTATATTTACTGCTTGCATATGTATTGAATATTGTCAAATCGTGTTGACCCTTAGAGACTCGTCATATAGTTAAAATCAAGATCACGTACACTCCACCCATATATGTTGCTTCTACACTGGGAGTACGCAACAACATTCCTTCCATTTAGATCCACTCAAAAATATTTCACTTCTACCCTGGGAGTGAACAACAAAAAATATTCCCTTCATCCATACGACCTTTTATGCTTCATTGTCATTCATGAATGCTCCAATTCATTATTGTTATCTCTTCAAACTTTGTGCTGCAAAAAGATGCATGGGCTAGGCAAGAGTTATCTAAAAAAAGTAAAAACGGACAAGTGTTCGACAGTAGAATTAGGGGTGTTTCGATACCCACCTGAAAAAAGAGAAGAAAAAGATGATACTCAATGTTGCCTCTAGCAGGAGTCATAAAAGAGAGAGAAGTATCTTCGTAAGGAGCGAAGTAAGCAAAGGTCTACACCCAATATCCATCATTATTTCCATCGTCATCACTATGTTTTTCACCCTCACATGTTTATCGCCATTGTTCCACCATACATATCCATTCCACATATAGGTCCACACACATGCACATCTTGATTTGATTGTATGCCAAGTTTCTCTGGATCCATGCTTTGACTACGCAATATCTGCTATGTAAGTATGTACAAGTTGTCTCCCACCTATGAACTCCATAAAAATCATATTAGTTATAGGGTAAGAGAAGGCACAACATTCACTGCCTTGGAGAGAATCCACAAATACCACATATGAGAGACTTGAAAGGATCATATGAAGAAATCTCTAAGTTTTTTTTGAAATCTTACAAAACTTCAGAATGAAGGTAGATCAAAGAACTTGAGACATAGTATTTAACCTGATCGTTCTGCTTTTCAAATTGCTCAAGACCCAAGTGAAAGCTACAAGCACAACAGTTGAAGGTAAGAGGTAAGTTTGAAAGTTCAAATGATTGATTCTAATTTAGAGAGAATTTTTTTGTTTGAACACCGGTGTACTTTGAGGCAAGAAAGCATAGTAGCAACTCCTGATCCATCATAATATTTCATCTAATGTTTGCTAAGGGACTAGTAAAGGTTAAGCTTGGGGAAACTTGTTGACAGTAGATAACTTCTATTTTAAACTATCAACTAACCCCATAAATGACCAAGAATGATCCAAAGGGTGTAGCTATAGGGTTTGATTCTAACGAGTTCCGTGAGTTGTGTTGTTCTCACTTGTTTTGCAGAATACTCAATATTTCATTATAAGAAAGTATCTCAAGTGAAGAATCAAAGCACACCATTGTGACGAGCTCGTCGAGACGATCGAAACGGACATATCACTTGGCATATTTGGAGCCCCGGAGTGAGAGTCCTCTATGAATACGACTTGGAAGACTCTGGAACCCTCTAGAAGTATTATCCATATAAAGATCAGGGGTGTAACAAACAAGATTCCATCAGCTACAGAATACTAGATTTATCTAGGGACCAGACAGAAAGATGACTACAAGGAATACAATCACGCCACGACTTATTGCGCAAACCAATCAAACAAGGACTCTAGGTGAATAAGGAAGGTACTAGAAGACTCCCGACCGAAGGGGGAGGCTGGCGGCGACCAGGGGCGGCCGGCCAGCTTGGGCCCACCTAGCAGCTAGCCAGCCTTCGTGCGACGTGACATAACTGACCTCTACTTTGTATCTTGACCGTTGTTCAAGTTTGGTTTGAATGGAGGGCTACGGTTCATCCCACAAGGCTATATAAGAAACCACAGACCCCCTCCTGGAGGCATCACCAGATCAATCAATCAATCTTCAGATCATGTAGTTCAGAGGTAGCCTAGACAACCAAGAGCTCCACCATCCTAGGGCGTAGCTAGAATAGAATTAGAAGAGTCAAGAGAAGCTCAGATTCCGGATCTAGTCAATAGGAGGCTAGGTAATTAGCCTTGTAATTTCTCTCTTGTATCAACATTGTTCTTTTATTTGTCTAATTGTCTTCTAGTTAATCATCTTTGTGTTCTAATTGTGTTCTAGTTCATCTTTGTGTTCTAGTCTAGTTCTAATTACCTTTCTAGTTCATCCTTGTGCTTCTAATCTACTTCTAATTGTTCATCTAGTTCTTATTCATCTTCTAGTTCTTGCTCTAGTTGATACTTTGCGGATACATGGGTGTATGCCGAGTATCGGTGTGATGAGTGATTGTCAACGGGTTTGATCGCAGGTTCTTTAGCTTGTGTTGTGCAGGTGTTGAGCCTGGAGACAATGATCGAAGGCGAGGTGAAGGTCAAGTAGAGACGTGCCGTGCCGATGGACCGGGAGCGGTGAAGGGAGGACGTGAGGCTTGGACTGAGGGACCGGAGGGCCTGAGGATCAGCTATGGTGGCTGGCAGCCTGGGACAGCGACGAGTGGAGACTTGCGGGGCACGGTGTTCCTTAGGTTGAGGATTTGGAGACACGTGTCAGTGGACGGGGTGCACGGGATGTGCATCCCATCTACAGCTTCGGTTTGGTGGTAGAGCTAGGGAAAAACCATCGGGTGGACGGTTTCCAGGTTTGGGCCTCAAAACCTGGGTGCAGCTAGTTTCCGAGTTTGGCCACAAAACTCGGGCTGAGGACGGTTTCCAGGTTGGGGCCTCAAAACCTGGGCGCTGAGGGTTTGCTGAGTTTGGCCTCAAAACTCAGAAGCTGGTGGGCTGGTTTCCCGGTTTGGGCCTCAAAACCGGGGGTTGGCTAGAAAAGGCTGGTTTCCCGGTTTGGGCCATAAAACCGGGGGTGCAGAGCGAGGACGGCACGTGGCAGCAATCGGGAGGTTGCGTCGAGGCAACGCTACGAGTTGTGCGGGTGTGGCCGTCGGATCCACCTAACACCGAGTTGGTCCAGAATAACCTTAGGGTTTAGCTGGTTCGCTCTGTAAGTAGTTAGGGGTAGAGTGGGAATTAGGAATAGTTTAGAATTAGAATAAGTAGGGGGAGACACCTACCTCCCCATTGATCTCAGTCATTTGCTATTTTGCTCCTAGGTTTTCCTGCTCTCCCTCTCCCCTGCTGTAGCGAACCTGAGATCCACAGAGAAGAGAACAATACCTCTGTGCCCGTGAGATTTTGAGGAAGTGAGACCGTAATCTCACTATTGTAGCGTGTGGTAGCCACACGTTTTCAATTCGTGGTTGTGATTTGCGATTTGTTCGTGTTCTTCGCGAAATCCTTTTTCTCCACATTTTTCCCATCGCTCGATCTCTTTGCTCGGTTCATCTTTTGCAAATCCGTTTGAACCAAGTTGTCCTAGGTCGTGAGGCACTTCTTTCCACCGAAGGAATTCACCTCTAATCTCTCGGTCTAGGAGATCGAACGATTTTCGTGTTGGATCGGTTTTTGCTCCATTGCCCCAATTTCTTCCAATTCCTCGATTTGGAGTTAGGTTCGAGCCATGATTCCCGTGGGATAGCTCACTAACATCCTTGGAATTCCTCACACCAAGTCTAAGCCTTAGTGCTTTTGATTCGGAGGAGATCGAGTGGATTTCACGGAAGAACTGCACTGCGTCGGGGCATCGGACGCTCGAGTTCGTAGCATCGGACGCTGACCCCTTTGGCATCGGAGGCTCCGTTGCCACGTGTCAGGATCTGACATTTTCTAAAGAGCATCGGACGCTACCACCAGACGCTCCGTTGTGCATCGGACGCGCCGGAGTGTGACCATCGGACGCTGAGAGTTCACTATTCACAGCGTCCGATGCGTATGCAGTAAGGTTTCTGAGGGGCACTGTTTGCATCGAACGCGTCCGATGCTTGGGCATCGGACGCAGGCCAGCGTCGGATGCTGGTGATTCAGCACAGTTTTGTCAACCGTTCGTTCATCCGTTCTCGGAATTGGTTTTGGGTTTTTGCGTTGGCTTTCTAGAGTTGTGTAGTGTCCCGCTGTGCTTCTTGGAAGCATCCACCCTACATCTAGGGTCGTGGACATTAGCAAGCTCCAGGGTTTGTCTTTCGGGGTGATTCTCGGGACAATGGCTACTAGTTTCCGAAAGGAAATTTTGAAGCTCCCATTCACCCCCCCTCTGGTCGCTTTCTGGTTGCTTCTCGGTCCTTCAATTGGTATCAGAGCAGGTTAAGGATCTTCCACCTTAGCCGGTTCCAGATCCATAGAAGGCGACATGGATCGCGGTGTCGGCAAACCGCCGTTCTTTGATGGGATGAACTATGCGTATTGGAAGATACGCATGTCGGCCTATCTTCAGAGCATGGGCTCTTCTGTTTGGGAGATTTGCAACAGGGACGATTACGTTGTCTTGGCTGCTCGTGTTACTCAGCTTCAGATGGATGAGCACGATGCCAATAGCCGAGCACGTAACGCTCTCTTCTCCTGTTTGAGCATGTCTGAGTTTGATCGTGTTTCTCACCTCCCCACGGCTCGTGAGATTTGGGCGACCCTCATGCGTTTCCATGAGGGAACCTCTCAAGTCAAATCTCATCTCTATGAGTCGCACAAGCGGGAGTACGAGAACTTTCGACACATGCCTGGCGAGAGCATAGAGAGTTTATTCGCTCGCTTTCAGGTCATTGTCAACAAGATGAGAGCAAACAAAAAGCTGTTGCCTTTTGACGATCATGAGAGGGCTTTGAAGCTTTTGCACACTCTTGATCGGTCGGTGTGGGACTCAAAGGTCCAGGCGATCATCGAATCGTCTAACTATGAGACCCTCACTTGCGACGAGCTCTTTAGTAAGCTCAAGTCTAGTGAGATTGACTCCATGTCGAGGGCTTCTTATGAAAATCCTTCTGGCCCGACTATGGCTTTGGTTTCTGGCTCTTCTGCTAACCCCTCTGGTGGCTTTGCTCTTTCATCTCTCTTTTCTGTCACAGAGGACCAATTGGAGTCTTTGGGGGATGACGAGCTGGCGATGCTCGCCAACCGGTTCTCGCGGTTCCACAACAACCGCATGTACCGTCGCCGCGGAGGAGGACGCTCAGGATGCTGTGAGTGCGGCGACCCCGACCACTTCATCGCCAACTGTCCCAAGAAGAAGTACTCATCTGGGAAGGGCGATCATGGGCACAAGTACGACTCTGGCAAGCGCAAGGAGAAGTACGTCCTCGCGAGGCACAAGCAGAGGGGCGGCTTCGACAAGGAGTACATCAAGAAGAAGTACTTGGAGAAGGCCCAGGCTGAGCAGCGTGCGTTCTTCGCCACGCTCAGCGACATCGACGGCTCGGATGATGACTCCGCTTGCTCAAGCGATGACGATTCCGAGAAGAAGAAGAGGATCGAGGACAAGCTGAACGGTGTCTGCTTCTTCGCCGACGACGATGGCCTCTGCACCATGGCCCTCGGCAAGGAGGTCGACGGCGAGCTGGTGAACTCCCCTCGGAACAACGACGACGACAACGATGGCACCTCCCAGGTATCTCTGACCCATGATGAGCTTTCCGCTGAGGTCGAGAAACTTACTGCCGTGCTCCTTAGTCAAGATAAGTTGCTTAGGCGAGCCGCTAGAGAGCGCAAGGAGTTTAGGCAGAAGTGGGAGGACACGGTGAAGGAGCTTGAGTTTGCAAAATCCACCATGGTCATTTCTGAAGAGGTGGAGTGTGAGATGTGCACCACGCACATCACTGACCTTCTCACTTTGAGAGGTAAGTATGCTACGTTGGTAGGCGAGGTAGATGAGTTTCAGCTAGACCCTCGCTGTTGGGTGCGTGCAAGACTTGTCCTATCTTGCAATCCGAGTTTGCAGAGAAGAATGCCAAGATTGAGTCTTTAGAGAAGGCCAGCTCGGGTAGCACTTGTGTCACTAGGTGTGCTTTGTGTGACGGTTTGGAGATGGAGATTGCCAATGTGAAGCATGGCAAGATGCAAACCGAGGAGGAAAACACATACCTTCGGACCATCTTGTCATGGGTCTCTTGTAGTGAGCCGCAGCTCGGGATGATGATCTCCCAATTCAAGCGAGCTGCTGGAGGTCCCGGTATAGGCTTTGCTCAGGGTGTTGATCTTTCTACTTTTGGGAAGATTGGAGAGTCGAGTGGTCTGAACCCGAGTGAGAAGCCCAACTCCACCACTACTCCCAAACTTACAAAGCTTCCACCCTAAGAGCCTCTCAAGCCTAACACCAAGGATGGGGTGTTTGAAGAACCTCCATGAGCTCCACCCAAGAACCAGCAGTGGGCTCCCAAACCAAACCACCTCAAGAACAAGCTTGATACAATGCCACCTATCCAGGAGGAGCTTATGCCATAGAAGGGCAAAGTGATCCATACCCACAATCGTGTGTACCAACAACCCCCTATGAGAGCGGTGAGGTACCATTGTGAGCATTGTGGGAGAGATGGACACTTGAGTGAGTTTTGCTTTCGGCGCAAGAGGGAGGAGCGTCGTGCAAGAGAGATGAACAACCCGAACATGTACCATCCTTTCCATGATGTATATGTGCCGAATGTTCAGCGGAGAGGTCCGAGGAGAGCTGCTAGGCCTAGAGGTGCAGCACCTCAAGGTCCTAGGCGTCAGGGAGGTCGTGCCCGGCGGGAGCCTACAGTTGTGGGCTATGGACCCCGTGGCGGTGGCTTTGTAGTTGAGCGCTTTCCCCCACCGCATTTTGAGTATCGCGGTGAGCGTTCTTTTCCCAGCGGACCATGTTTTCCTCAGCGTGGTGATCGCTCCTCTCGTAGACGCACTAGGAATGGTTTTTCTGCTAACTGTTCTTTTGAGTAGTCGGCCCAACACTGGTTTTCCCCTTACTTCACTAACCCTAGTGTTGGACCGTATGCTCACCCTATGTCTTTTTATTGATGTAGGTAAAACGATTGGAGAACGTTTGGTTGGTGGATTCCGGTTGTTCGAGGCACATGACCGGAAACGCCAAATGGTTCTCCAGTCTTAGTCCGGTCGCCGGAAAGGAGTTTATCACCTTCGGCGACAATAGCAAAGGTAAGGTGTTGTCTCGCGGGTCGGTGCGGGTTAATGAGCACTTTGTGTTGCGCGATGTTGCTCTTGTTTCTAACCTCCATTTTAACCTTCTTTCTGTTTCGCAACTTTTTGATGATGACTATGAGATTCATTTTAAACCGAATCTCAGTCGCATTTTGGATCCTCAGGGCAATCTTGTTTGTTTGATTTCGCCCTTTGGAAAAGTCTTTCGTGCGAATTTCTCGGAGTCCTTTGGCATTTCTCGTTGTCTTCTGGCTGGACCTTCCTCCTCTGATCTTTGGAAGTGGCATAGGAGGCTCGGTCATTTAAGCTTCGACTTGCTTGCAAGACTTAGTTCACTTGGCCTAATCCGAGGATTGCCCAAGTTGTCCATGGAGAAGGATCTTGTTTGCCATTCTTGTAGACATGGGAAGATGGTTGCCGCTCCCCACCATCCAGTGACTCAGGTCACGACTAAGCGCCCTGGAGAGCTTTTACATATGGACCTTGTTGGTCCGGCTCGGGTGAGCTCGGTTGGGGGGAAGTGGTATGTGCTTGTTGTTGTTGATGACTTCTCGAGATATTCGTGGGTCTTCTTTTTAGCTAAGAAGACCGAGACTTTCTCCTTTGCTCGCAATCTGATTTTACGTCTTCAGAACGAGTTCCCTTTGAACTCGATGCGAGCTATTATGAGTGATAATGGTTCCGAATTCAAAAATTTGGATTTTGAGAAGTTTTGTAACCTCTTGGGTTTGGAGCATCAGTTTTCTTCCCCCTACACACTGCCCCAAAATGGTGTTGTAGAGAGGAAGAATCGGACTCTTGAAAAAGACTTCTTATGAGTTGCGTTTTGGTAGACAGCCCAAGGTGCGTTATTTTAGAGTCTTCGGTTGCCACTGTTTTATATTGAAGAAAGGCAACCTGGACAAATTTGAGTCTCGTTCTTCTGACGGTGTGTTTTTGGGTTATGGCACTCATACTCGAGCTTATCGTGTACTTAACCTTGACACTAACCGAGTCATGGAGACATCTGATGTCACCTTCGACGAGACCATGGTTTGTCCTTCTTCTCGTTTTGAGCGTGCAGGTGATCATGAGGTTGGTGAGCCTCTTTTCGATGATGAGGACGAGGATGCTGAAGGCATAGATGACCCAGCATCGCCTCCACTTGTTGTGCCGCAAAGAGCGGCTTCTACAACGACTCACGGCCCTGATACCTCTTCTTCCTGGGGGCCGTGGGATCCGCCACCCCGAGCAGTACCTTTTGTACCCGAGGAGGCACCAGCTGTTGTTGAGGGGGAGATCACGTCTGCTCGGGAGGCGCCAAGACACATCCAGCGCCAGCACCCTCCTCAGTAGATGATCGGCAACATCGACGAACGTGTCACTCGGTCCAGGTCATAGCAAATTTCTCACTTTGCTCATTCTGCTTTTGTTGCTAATTTTGAGCCCCGAGATGTTGGACACGCTTTGATGGATCCGGATTGGGTCAATGCCATGCATGAGAAGTTAGAAAATTTTGAGCGAAATCGGGTTTGGGTTCTAGTTCCACCTCCTCCAGACTGTAAGCCTATTGGGACAAAATGGGTTTTCAAAAACAAGCAAGGAGAGGATGGCCACGTTGTTAGAAACAAGGCCAGGCTTGTAGCAAAAGGCTATAGTCAGAAGGAGGGGATAGACTATGAGGAGACTTTTGCTCTAGTAGCTCGTTTGGAGGCTATTAGGATACTCTTGGCTTTTGCTGCATCCAAAGGTTCAAACTTTTTCAAATGGATGTCAAGAGTGCCTTCTTAAACGGCTACATAGAAGAAGAGGTTTATGTTGAGCAAACCCCTGGTTTTGAAAATCCCAAGTTTCCAAACCATGTTTTTAAACTTCACAAAGCTTTATATGGTTTGAAACAAGCCCCTAGAGCCTGGTATGATAGGTTGAAAACCTTTTTGCTCGCTAAGGGTTTTAAAATGGGATGTGTAGATAAAACTCTCTTTCTCCTCAAGCAAGGCAAAGACACTCTCTTCGTCCAGATTTACGTGGATGATATCATTTTCGGTGGTTCTTCTCATGCCTTGGTTGCCAAGTTTGCAGATACTATGAGCAGGGAGTTCGAGATGAGCATGATGGGCGAATTGACATTCTTTCTCGGGTTGCAAATTAAGCAATCCCAAGAGGGAAAGTTTGTGCACCAAGGCAAGTACACCAAGGACTTGCTGAAGCGGTTCGATATGGGTGAGGCCAAGCCTCTTCCAACACCCATGTCGACAATGACTACCCTGGATGCGGACAAGGATGGAGAAGCAGTGGACCAGAAGCAGTACCGAAGCATGATCGGGTCGCTCCTCTACCTGACGGCGACACGCCCGGACATCCAGTTCGCGGTGTGTCTGTGTGCGCGCTTTCAGGCGTTGCCGCGTACTTCTCACCGTCAGGCGGTGAAGCGGATTTTCAGGTACCTTCGTTTCACACCTGAGTTCGGGATTTGGTATTCTGCTTCCTCCACCCTCTCCCTTTGCGGTTATTCGGATGCCGATTTTGCTGGTTGTCGTATTGAGCGCAAGTCCACTTCTGGGACTTGCCAGTTTATTGGTTCTTCTCCTGTGTCGTGGTCTTCTCGCAAGCAGTCTAGTGTCGCTCAGTCTACTACAGAGGCAGAATATGTTGCTGCGGCTGGCTACTGTTCCTAGTTGCTTTGGATGATGGCAACTTTGTGTGATTTTGGTCTGAGCTTTACTCGTGTTCCTTTGCTTTGTGACAGCACGAGTGCTATTAGCGTTGCTAAGAACCCCGTGCTTCACTCGAAGACCAAACACATTGATGTGCGCTTTCATTTTTTGCGTGACCACCAGGAGAAGGGTGATATCGACCTACGCCATGTCGATACTCATCATCAGTTGGCTGATATTTTCACCAAGCATTTAGACGAATCAACCTTTAATCAGTTGAGGGGTGAGCTTGGTGTGTGTTTTCCCTTTTAGATGGGGGGAAATATTTTGGATCTTGTATAATAGACTGACTCTTTTCGTTTGTCTTTCTTTTCTTTTGCATTTTAGCATATGCATTTACATTCTGAGCTTCATGTTTATAATCACTAGAATGTAACTATGCTCTATGTAGTATGCTCTGATGCTTGTAGCTTATGCTCTCTCTGATCACTAGTACATGTTGTGAGCTGAGCTATTTTGGAATGGTGAATTTGCTTAATGTACATAAAATCTGAAAATGTTCACCATTGAGATATGCAACTAGCATGTGTAGGATGTGTTGAGTTCACTCGTGCTTTTCATATATGCTAGGTTGCTATGTCTCTAGTTCTGAGTCATTCACTTGCTTGGTCTGTTCATATCCTGTTTAAAATTTGAACCAAGTTTTAGTGAATTGAAAAGATCGAGATGGGATTGCTTGTCAACACATCACGGTATCGAGACTGTTTCTCATTGCACTTTGAGTTAAACTAGAGCCGTGTAGTGTATGACCGAAACCGTAGCTTTAAGCTTCTGATTGCTTCGGCATAGGCTTCGCTCGGTTCAAAAGTTAGGCAAAGACAAGCTTTCAACCTCTCGCAATCACATGCTGAATTTGAACTTGTGAAACTTCACCGCTGTAACTCCGATCTAAAACTGAAATCACAAGTGTATGTTTCATTTTATAGCATGATGATTGAACTTTGCTAGGGGTAGTTCACCTTGTATACATGTTTAGCACTTGTTTGGATTCCTGTCTATACATGTTTAGTGCTATTTTGCTGGTGAATACCTTTTGACTCAAAACTGCTCATATGTTCATATTTCGTATTCGGTGATCAGTTTGAGCCCTTGCTATTTGAGTACCTAGTTGTGTCATTGGAGGTATACTGTTTAGAGCATCTTTGCACTCTTTTGACTATATGCCTGAAGCTGCTAACTTGCATTTTGACTCATATGCATTCTGGAAGGGGGAGTTCTTTGCTCATTTGCCTGATGGTGCCTTTTCTTGATAAGTGCATTTTCAACTAAGGGGGAGGAAAATGACAAATCATGTGCTCTCCGATCGGTTGACTAAGGGGGAGAAAATTTTGCACATCATATGCTTCCTGTGTTCAACTAAGGGGGAGTTTTCCTTGGTTGCTTGCACTATTCGAGGGGGAGTTTGCTAGTTGTGTTGAGCCTTCGCCTCTGTCTTGAGGGACTAGCAAACATCTTTCAGGACATTTGATTTCGATTGGTTCGAAGCATGTTTTGGTTCGGATCGAGCTTTCTTTGCTAGTTGTGTTGAGCCTCTGTGCCTCTTTCTTGAGGGACTGGCATTTGCTTCGATTTCTCATTTGGTGACGAGCTCTTTTTCTGGAGTTTTTCAATTGGTATTTGCTAGCGGTGTTGACCCTGTTCTACCTCTTCATGAGGGCTAGCTTTGTTTTGCTTGGTCGCGTTGAGCCGTTGCCCATATCTTTGGGGATCAAGTTTTCTAGCTCTTTTCACTTGACCTTCTTCGGCTTTGCTATGCTTTTGGGTCATTTGGTCGAGTTCTCTCTTCTCCTTCTTCCTTCCTTCTTCTGTCATTATGATTTGTGTGAGTAGTTGACAATGCACTCATCAAGGGGGAGATTGCGGATACATGGGTGTATGCCGAGTCTCGGTGTGATGAGTGATTGTCAACAGGTTTGATCGCAGGTTCTTTAGCTTGTGTTGTGCAGGTGTTGAGCCCGGAGACAGTGATCGAAGGCGAGGTGAAGGTCAAGTAGATACGTGTCGTGCCGATGGACCGAGAGCGGTGAAGGGAGGACGTGAGGCTTGGACTGAGGGACCGGAGGGCCTGAGGATCAGCTGTGGTGGCTGGCAGCCTGGGACAGCGATGAGTGGAGACTTGCGGGGCACGGTGTTGCTCAGGTCGAGGATTTGGGGACACGTGTCAGTGGACGGGGTGCACTGGATGTGCATCCCATCTACAACTTCGGTTTGGTGGTAGAGCCAGGGAAAAACCATCGGGTGGACGGTTTCTAGGTTTGGGCCTCAAAACCTGGGTGCAGATGGTTTCTGAGTTTGGCCACAAAACTCGGGTTGAGGACGGTTTCCAGGTTTGGGCCTCAAAACCTGGGCGCTGAGGGTTTGCTGAGTTTGGCCTCAAAACTCAGAAGTTGGTGGGCTGGTTTCCCGGTTTGGGCCTCAAAACCGGGGGTTGGCTAGAAAAGGCTGGTTTCCCGGTTTGGGCCACAAAACTGGGGGTGCAGAGCGAGGACGGCACGTGGCGGCAATCGGGAGGTTGCGTCGAGGCAACGCTACGAGTTGTGCGGGCGTGGTCGTCGGATCCACCTACCACCGAGTTGGTCCAGAATAACCTTAGGGTTTAGCTGGTTCGCTCTGTAAGTAGTTAGGGGTAGAGTGGGAATTAGGAATAGTTTAGAATTAGAATAAGTAGGGGGAGACACCTACCTCCCCATTGATCTCAGTCATTTGCTATTTTGCTCCTAGGTTTTCCTGCTCTCCCTCTCCCCTGCTGTAGCGAACCTGAGATCCACAGAGAAGAGAACAATACCTCTGTGCTCGTGAGATTTTGAGGAAGTGAGACCGTAATCTCACTATTGTAGCGTGTGGTAGCCACACGGTTGCAATTCGTGGCTGTGATTTGCGATTTGTTCGTGTTCTTCGCGAAATCCTTTTTCTCCACGTTTTTCCCATCGCTCGATCTCTTTGCTCGGTTCATCTTTTGCAAATCCGTTTGAACCAAGTTGTCCTAGGTCGTGAGGCACTTCTTTCCACCGAACGAATTCACCTCTAACCTCACGGTCTAGGAGATCGAACGATTTTAGTGTTGGATCGGTTTTTGCTCCATTGACCCAATTTCTTCCAATTCCTCGATTTGGAGTTAGGTTCGAGCCATGATTCCCGTGGGATAGCTCACTAACATCCTTGGAATTCCTCACACCAACTCTAAGCCTTAGTGCTTTTGATTTGGAGGAGATCGAGTGGATTTCACGGAAGAACTGCATTGTGTCGGGGGCATCGGACGCTCGAGTTCGTAGCATCGGACGCTGACCCCTTTGGCATCGGAGGCACCGTTGCCACGTGTCAGGATCTGACATTTTCTAAAGAGCATCGGACGCTACCACCGGACGCTCCGTTGTGCATCGGACGCGCCGGAGTGTGACCATCGGACGCTGAGAGTTCACTGTTCACAGCGTCCGATGCGTATGCAGTAAGATTTCTGAGGGGCACTGTTTGCATCAGACGCGTCCGACGCTTGGGCATCGAACGCAGGCCAGCGTCCGATGTTGGTGATTCAGCATAGTTTTGTCAGCCGTTCGTTCATCCGTTCTCGGAATTGGTTTTGGGTTTTTGCGTTGGCTTTCTAGAGTTGCGTAGTGTCCCGCTGTGCTTCTTGGAAGCATCCACCCTGCATCTAGGGTCATGGACATTAGCAAGCTCTAGGGTTTGTCTTTCGGGGTGATTCTCGGGATAGTGGCTACTAGTTTTCGAAAGGAAATTTTGAAGCTCCCATTCACCCCCCTCTGGTCGCTTTCTGGTTGCTTCTCGGTCCTTCATACTTTATGGACTACAGGCCCAATCATCTAAGAGGTAGCCGATAAGTTCGAGTGATGGAGATCTCGACGTTGGCGATCTGGCTTCAAATCAGACATGATTCGAACCCTGCAACCGTTACACCACTGCTCCATTGGTTATCAACCAAGTACAACTTGATTGACGTGGCCAAGAAGGCTTTTCCTGCAAGCGAATCGAAGAACACAAGCAAGAAGCTAAAGCACGGAATCCAAAATTGCAAATATGAATGAACCGAATATCAATAGAGTATTCAAGAACTTGATTCCAAAGGACTAATCGACATAGTGGAGGAGATCAAGAACGGGGGCTCTGGATCACTGTAAAAGGTTTCGACACCACAGTTGCAATGAAAGATTCAGTTTCTCGATGGAAAACTAAACTGTAAGCAAAACCCAAACCCTAAGGACGACGGCAGCGGCTAATTTTAGAGTCTAGGTCATCACCCATGTTGGACGCGCCCCCTAATGGGCTCTAAGACGATACACGACCCAACATACCAAAAGACGGTGTCGCAGCACCCTGGCAGATTCTGGACGCTGACTTGTTTTGACGATTCCCGTTGACTCCGAATGAATTTTGACGTGACACCAAAGCCATTGGTTAGCTTATCAAATTATTTTTCCATGCATATCTGGTTTGTTGAAAATAGAGTCAGTATGTGTCCAGGGCATTGATTTTACCCGGAACTACTCTTGGAATCCGAGATGGACTCCAACTTGAGTTGGACTGGCCCTCCGCCATGGGAAACTCGAGTTGGATGTCCTCGCTGGTACTCCTCTTCTCCTCGGGTTGTACATGATGGAGTGATGTCCCCATCATCCTCCGCTTCTTGAATTCGAGTCGTCCGCTACTCCATCTCATCAACAAGCTTCTGCAAAAGGTTAGTGACCGCACAATGCGAAACACAAGGTATAAGATCATGTGCAGCAATACTAACATGTCGACAAAGCATTGTATAACAAGAAGCATCATTATTATCACATAACTCAGCAGTAGCAGAAGTTGTAGCAAGAAAAGCACCTCCTTTTAACATAATCCCATTATTTTTAGCAATGTCTGTTGGGGGTTTATTTTTATTTTTAATCTCATTAGCATGTTTAATAATATCCGTAGGAGACAAAGGCAACAATGTAATTTTCTTGTCCTTATGTATGATAGTGTATGTATTAGTTCTACCATGGTGTAAAGCATCTTTATCAAATTTCCATAGGCGACCTAACAAAATGGAACAAGCTTGCATAGGGACAACAACAAAATCAGCAGTATCATGATAAGAGCCTGTGAAAAAGCTAATGTGTGCTGATTTAGTTACCTTAGTCGTACCATTATTATTGGACCATTGAAGTTTATATGGATACGAATGTTGTCGTGTGGTCAAGCCAAGCTTCTCAACCAAATCTGAACTCACCAAGTTGTTGCAACTCCCGCTATCAATGATAGTGAGAACACGACATCCCTGCACAATGAGATACATGTGGAACAAATTGTGGCGTTTAATCTTCATCTCTTCTTCATGTCCCACACGTGTACTCAACACATGCTACAAAAGAAGACTAGGGTAGTCCGCGGTAGCAGCCACATAGTCAATGGTGATGGTCTCCTTGTCTTCATCGTCCTCAGTGGAATCTGAATAAATGTTAGCAACAAGGGTAAATCATCTTCAACATCACTAGTACTTACATATCCATCCTCAGTAGCAATGAAGGCGCGATGACTGGGGAAATCCTTCATGACATGTCCCTTGCCTTTGTATTGGTGGCAAATGATTTTAGAGCAGGACGAGGAGCAGGAGCTAGTAGAAGCACCCAAAGTGGCACCTTTCTTCAGCTGTGGAAACTGCACATTAGCCAATTTACTTACCCCGGAAGGTGTAGATGGCTATGGTGCAACATGAAGCTTGGGCATCTCTGGCTCGCAACGCTGCTAAAAAGTCCTCCCATTGTTAGACATGAAAGGCTGGTTGTGTTGTTTGCATCCCTGTACTTCTCTTTCAACTTTAAGAGCAAGATGATATGATTGGGTGAACCAGTTCCAATCTTTGTAATCGAGAATATCCTGGATATCACGATTCAAACCACCAAAGAATATAGCACTAGCATCATTATCATCTTCATGTCTACCACATCGTGCTAAACCAATAAGCAATTTTTGATAGTATGCTTCTACTCCTTTATCACCTTGTTTTAAAGTTTGTAGTTTCAAACGTAAATCACGTTGGTAATATGGAGGAACAGAACGAGATTTCATACGTTGCTTTAAAGTATTCCAAGTTTGAGGCACAACAGCAGCATTATTAGCATTGCAAAATTAGTAAACTCAATAGTAGCCAGTCTAACTCTATGCTCAGCGGGAATATTATGAGAATCAATTTTTTGTTGAACAGCAAGCTCCCAATCTAAATATGCCTCTAGATCCATATTACCAACAAAAGGAGGTAGACTAAATTTAATTTTAGAAAAAGTATCATTATTACCATGATTATTACCTCTAATACCGCGATGATTGAAGTTGAGATGGCGACGGGCACCAGCGTCACGATCCACATCTTCATCATCAAAAGCATTCGCATCTACATCATCAGCACGATGAGGGTGAGGGTGTTGCTCAAGCTGTTCAATGCGGGTGACCAGATTGTTCACGTTGCGCGTCAGCTCAGTCATAAGATTGCGTTGTTCACTCATGAACGTTGTAAGCTCACCCTTGGACACGCACTCATTGAAGTTCGTCGGAATTCCTGCCATTATTAGAAGATAGAGAAAACAACACCAAAGTATTATCCTATCAACTAAAAGGAATCAAGTGGTGGTGGTGGTGAAAGTGAAATGTAAAATCACAAGCGGCTTACCACCGTCTTGCCTGTATTCTTACCAACGTCAAACAGGAGCAAAACCAAAGTGACGAAGCAATCTATTGTTGAGCGCGGGTAACAATTGCAAGATGAACCTGTGCTGACAGAAGAATATGTGGAGCTATGAGTAGGTACACAATATGACAGCAAGGATTAGCAATTAACGAATGCAGATTAGCAAAGTTCAATAAGTATCCAAAGCATAAGTCACAATTGCTGGCTAAGACTTGTGTAGACGTAGCGCAACAAGGTGAAAACAAAGCATGATGGAAAGAACTCACAGAACAAGCGAAAGCCCAAATTTTTCCTTTTCCTAAATTTTTTTCTGATTTTCCCAAAAGGCACTAGCTGGAATCAAACTTTTTATTTTTTCACTATTTCTTTTATATTTTTCTCGAAACAAGGATCACAAAAGATGCAATCACAAAAATTGGTACCTACAAGTATGGTGGGATGTGGTCTACAGAAAATCAGCACGTTCTCTGAAAAGCGTGCAGAAACTTTAACATTTTTTTTCTTTATTTTCCCAAAAAATTTTGGCAATTTTGATGAGACCAAATAGGGCAAAGCCAAGTTTGAGTCGGCTCCAAATGGTGTCAAAAAACCGCTATAAAAATTTCAGATTTTCCTGATAAATGAGCGAAAAGTTATGTCTATTTTACCGAAGGTACCTCAAGTTATGTTTTCCGGAAGGCACAACACGAGAGCGGCAGTTAGGGCAAAGCTTCCCTAAACTCCAACCCCGATCATAAGATCAATCGTCATTGTGACTAACAATAGTAGGTATTCGCCAGATGATGTAAGGAGGGCTGCGATGCAGGAAAAATAAGAACCAACAACCTATCTAGGGTTTGTGCGGTGGCGAGAAGTTACACAAGGCGGCTAGCCGGGCAAGTCGAGTAATGTGGTGGCTTTGACTTGTTGTTTGGATACGGTGGGCGGAATATCGGCGGAAACAAAGAAACTGCAACGGGCACGTTGAACTATGACAACGAACACAATCCTAAACTAGCAACAAGACTCGACCACGGACACAAACTCAACAATGCGAATCTGAAATGAAATTGCAAAGACACAAAGGGCGATAGGACAACAGAAATTGAAATATTTTTGGGCTTTTTGTGGACTCTAGGTAATGAACAAATATGAATCTAAGGCAAACGAGATTATACCTCGCAGTAAACCTGAAAGCTCTGATACCAACTGATGGAGTACAGGCCCGATCTTCCGAGAGATAGCCAATAAGTTCGATTGGTGGACATCTCGACATTGGCGATCCGACTTCAAGTCAGACACGACTCGAACCCTGCAACCGTTACACCACTGCTCTGTTGGTTATTGTAACATCCCGGTCCAGAGCTTCATAGGAATAATAGGATACTCATATCAAGAAGTTCCAACTTCTTTTTCGAAAGCCCATCTCTAACAAACTCTAATGTTAAGCGTGCTTGGTATGGAGAAATTTTGGGATGGGTGACCGACCGGGAAGTTCTTCTCGGGTGCGCACGAGTGCGGACAAAGTGTACAAAAAAGACTAGTGTTGGTTTGTGAGGGAAGTCTATGTCTTAGAAAAGCTGCCAGATATAAGTGGACCCGACCTCGTGGAGGCGGGACGTTACAGAATGATATCAGAGCCTACTCTCATGGTTTCACGGGTGCGTCTGTCGCAGTTGCTCAGGCATGGTGCACATGGCTGTCATGCACCCGGAGTGGTCACACAGCATGACACATGTGCTAGCATAGGACACACGGACATGACCAAGAGAGGACGTTCCAGGCTTGGGGTTGACCGACGAGGACGTCGGTCTCTTAAGGGGGTGAGGATGTAAAATCCCGGCCCAGGGCTTAATAGGAATAATAGGATACTCATACCAACAAGTTGCAATTTCTTTTTCAGAAGCCCATCTCCAAAGAACTCTAAAGTTAAGTGTTCTTGGCTCGAAGAAATTTAGGGATGGGTGACCAACCGGAAAGTTCTTCCCGGTGCGCACGAGTGTGGACAAAGTGTGCAGAAAAAGACTGGTGTTGGTCTGTGAGGGAAATCTATGTCCTAGAAAAGCTGCCAGATATAAGTGGGCACGGCCTCGTGGAGGCGGGACGTTACAGTTATGAACCAAGTACAGCTTGATTGACCTCGCCAAGAAGGCTTTTCCTGGAAGCGAATCGAAGAACATAAGCAAGAAGTACAATGAACGATTCAGTTTGTCAATGAAAAACTAAACTCTAAACAAAACCCAAACCCTAAGAACAACGGTGGCTAATTATAGAGTCTAGGTCGTCACCCCTACTGGACGCGCCCCTAATTGGCTCTAAGACGATACACGACTGTTACACCCTGATTTTTAAATAACTAAAATTAATTAGAATTTAATAAGGAAATAGACAAAATCCATGCATTCATGCCAGTGCATAATTTTGTGTTGAGAGAAAAAGAATTTTTGTTAAACCCGGATAGGGCGAATCACTTTTATTCTATTTATGAAATAAATAAAAAGGTTTATAAAATTTTACAAAACTTTAAAAACTCGGTTGTAATTGCAAAACCTAGGGAAAATATTTTCAAAAGTTTTAAAACCAGTTTTGATTTCAAAAGGTTTTGAAATTTGAATTTACAAAAGAATTTGCAAAGTTTGAATAACAAAAGAGAAAAGCTGGCTTGGGCCCTAGTCTCTCTCCCTCCTTCCTATTTCAGCCCAACCCTCCCTCTCCGGCCCGTCGTTTTCCCTCTCCCTCCCAATTTCCTTCCTGGGCCAGCCTAACCTCCCCCTCCATTTCTTTTCTCCCCTGAGAGGCCCAGCAACTACGTGGCCCGCCCAATTATTCCCCGCTCATCTCGGCTTTCTCCCTTTGGCCCACTCCTCCCTCAGCCCGTTTCCCCCACGCGACCGTCGAGCCCGCTTCGCTGCTCCCGGCCCGCCAAGACAACCGACCCAACCTCACCTCCACTCCTTCGCGAACACGCCCCGGCCCAGCTCATCGGGAGAGCGCGCTGCCTCGCCCAAGCTTCTCACCAACACCCCGACCCCACGCCTACAATCTCTAAATTGTGGGGTCACCCTGTCAACGTTTTCTCCTTCCCCCAACCTACGCTCCACCGGTCGCTCCCAAACTCCCCCCGACTCTCCCGGGGTGAATCTGCAATAGCACAGGGCGCCGCCTCCCTTCTCCCCTCTGCCTACCAGTAGCGACACGTAGTCCGCCCGCACTAACCCATCTACCTGACCCTAGGCCCTCGTTTCCTTCACCAGGAGGGCCGCCACCATTGCCGAGCCGGCGACAGCTCGACTCCACCCGCAAAGGCCGCCACCGCTCTCCCTCTGCACTCCATTTGACTCACAAAGAGGTGCCGCGTCCAGGAGGCCCTTTACAGCCGAACCTCTGTGCCTAGGGACGTGTTTGTCGACCTCGCTGAGCTTCAACCCATGGGACATCACCTCCGACGTCGCGTGCGCAAACCAAACCTTCTTCAATTGTGCAGACCCCCTAGGTGAGCTCCCCGTGACCTCCTCCCTCCCACTGTTCCCTTGGCTAGGTCACCCGAGGCCTGTGGACCATTTCGGAGTAGCGCCACCAAGCTTGCATCGCGGCCATGGCGCCGCCACGGACTCGTCCTTCCTTGACCCGGATCGCGACTAGAACGCCACCAAGGCCTAGCAGTGAACCCCACTACCCTCCCCTATCCCTGTCGAGGCCTTTATAGCACTCTGGGCCATGCCAGAGTGAGCTCAGGAGACCCATCCATGGCACCGCCGTGTTTTCCCACCGCCGGCCGCCGCGCAGACCCTGACGCCGTCATGCTCGTCAGCAACCGCGCAACCGGCGCTGGCCTGCCCCTTATCCCTCCCTCTTTCTAATCTCGAACATCCAATGTGGATTGGACGAAACAGATTAGACCTTACCCCTTAGTGAAGCGGTTTTGCTAAAGAGCCCTTGCAGTTCTTGTGAATCAACCCGCAGTCCACGTACACAGTTGTAACACCCCGGTTTTTAATTAATTAAAATTAGTTAGAATTTAATTAAGAAAATGGCCAAAATCTTAGATGGAGGAAAAATTCTAACCAGATGTTTGTTGCATTCATGCCGTTGCATAATTTTATTGGGTGAAAAATAAATTTATTAAACCTAAATAGGGCAAATCGAATTTATTCTATTCAGAAAATAAATAAAAAAAGCTTATGAAAAGTTTACAAAATGTTCAAAGTCAAATTTTATTTTCAAAACCTAGGCGAAAACATTTTGAAAGTTTTGGAAACTGATTTGGATTCAAATGAATTTGATTTTGAAAAAAAGTTGAAAGAGGAAAAGAAATGAAAAGGAAAAGGCAAAGCAAGCTCACCTCAATCTCCCTCTTCCACGGCCCAGCACCCCCTCCCCGCAGCGGGCCCGCACTCGCTACTGGGCCGAGCAGAGCATGCCAGCCCAGTGCGCAATCTGCGCCAAGCGCCATCTCCCCCTTGTTGTCACTTCCTTGCGGGCCCCATTCCACATCTCGCTGACGCGTGGGCTCCATTGGTCAGGTGCATCCTCCTCCTTCGGATTCCTCTCTCCCTTATGTTGTTTCTTTCTCCCCCTGAGCCGCGCACGCGTCCCAGCGAAACCCACGCTCTGCAGCGCCGGGACTGACCGTGTGGACCACTCCTATCTGCGCAACTGAAACTATCCACAGCTCCCGAGATCCACTCGCGCCCCGTCCACTCTTCTCATGCGAGATCCTGCCCTGAATAGCATGGCCACCCAGCAGCCGGCACCCAACAAACCCCGAGCTTCCCGGCTATACCCCGGTCTCTCCCGAGCCTATTTGATGTGTGCATAGGCACTACGGGAAAACGCCGCACCCACATTGCTCTTCCCCGGTCTATCTCTTCCTCTCTAGCATCGCGCAGACACCCCACCGCCACCTCTACCGAACTCGCCGAGCCACCAGGGGCTCGCAAGCTCTCCCTGGAGAAGCCACTGCATGCCTCAAGATATCCACCTGTACGCCTATCGGGAAGCACTGCATCCAGAAGGCCACCCCGAGGCGATTCTGAAGGACCAAATTGGCGACCAGAGGGGGGGGGTGAATGGAAGCCTCAAATTTCTTCTCAAGAAATAGATGGCCCTTGTCCCAGAAAGTCACCCCAAAAGCAAGACACAGGATTGTGAGTATCCACGACCATGGATGTAGGGTGGATGCTTCTCAGAAGCACAGCGGGATACTACACAACCCAAAAGGACCAACGCAAAAGCCGGAAAACAAAACCAACAATGAACGAACGAACTGTAGACGAAAGCGTGCGAAACTGCTCTGACCGGACTCTGATGAGCGTCCGGTCAGGTTGGATCGGATGCGTCCGGTCAGCTGAGAAGCGCTCTGGATGCTCTCTGAGTTGGACCAGACTCACGGGGGCAAAGCGTCCGGTCACAATGCAGGTAGCGTCCAGTTAACATAGACGGGCAATGAACAGTACCCTCTGCGCGTCCGGTCAACATCCCGCAGAAACGTCTTCGCTCTGCCTTCAACGATCGGACGCACGGGGCTACGTCCAGTCTTTGAACAATGAGCGTCCGGTCACCCCAATACTGTGCAGTTTGTTCACCGATTCGACTCGATCTCCCTGAAATCGAAACCAATAGGGCTCAAACTCAGTGAGGGGAGTCACAAGGAGAATAGTGAGCTACTCCTAGGAGATCGTGGCTCAAACCTAACTGCAAATTGGTGAATCGAAGGAGTTCGGGGGAAAGGGAAGAGATAAACCGATCCAACGAAGAAACCAACCGATCTGATGATTCTTGTGGTTAGAGATCCACTCCTTCAGTCAAAAGATCGCAATCATAATCGTGCATAAAGTGGTTCAAGCGAAATCGCAAACTCACTCACGGAGAGGAAGAACGAGGCAAATCTCCATGTGGGTCAAAAACGAAAACACGAAGAACACTCAAGCAAAACACGAATCGATCATGATTTCAACCGTGTGTCTACCACCTGAGACAATCGTGAGATTACGGTCTCACTTCCTCAAAATCCCAAAGCACAGGGGTATGATTCGAGTCTCTCTGTGGATCACAGGCAGCGAGGTATGATTAGAACCTAAGCAAGGCTAGAGAGAGAGCTCAGGCAATTGTGGCTACCAGGATAAAATGAGAGGAGGGGCGCCTCTCTTATTTATAGCCTAGGTACAATAGTCCCCTTCTACTCCTAGATACAACAGCGAAGCGGCCAACCCTAGGGGTATCCCGGTCCAACTCTGAAGAGTCGCGATTCGACGGTCACGCGCCTTCATCATCCTTAGCTTTGCCTCGATGCAATACTCAGGATGCCACCACGTGCCGCCCTGTCGACCGCCGCTGAAGGATCGAGAATGCAAAAGCAAGGCCACCAGAGGGGGGTGAATGGGAGCCTAAAAAATTTCTCTCGAAACTTCGGCGTTTGTCCCAAAATTCAACCCCTGAAAAGCTTCGACCGAACCGTGATGCCCACGACCCTTGGAAGAGGGTGGATGATCCTGAAGGACCGGAAATGGCGACCAGAGAGGAGTGACTGGGAGCCACAAATTTCTACTCGAGAAATCAACAGCCTCTGTCCCAGAAAGTCACCCAAAAGCGCAAAATCTCGCACAGGTAGTGTTCTCGAGCCAACAAGTGGCTGGATGTTCTTGGTGATGACCCACGAACACAGCAGAACACTCACCACGGCGGAAAACGCAACACACGACCAAACCAATCCGAGAACTAAAAATGGAGCTCTCTAACTTGATAGAAGCAAGAAAAGAGCCCAAACCAAAATCACCCAAACCAACTGGTGGTTTGATGACTTAGAAAAGTTCCTGGGTAGACTAGAAACCCAACGGAACAAATGGATCGAGAAACGGACACTCAGAAGACTCGGAACACCAAAAACAGCCTGCAGGTCCGGAGGTTCCGCGTCGTGGCTCGGAGGTTCCGCGGTCTGAAAGATCACTGGGAACCTACAGACCTCGGAGGTTCCACCTACAGACCTAGGAGGTTCCACGCCTCTGCATGGAGGCTCTGTGCATGCCTAAAACCGCCTACAGACTGCGGAGGTTCCGCGGTTCAGCGCGGAGGCTCCGGATCGCAGAGGTTCCGCGGTTCAACGCGGAGGTTCCGCGGCCTATAAATCAGCAGCTCGAGCTGAAGAACAAATTGCCAAAACTCAATCAAATCAACTTGGATTTACATGAAACTTTGCACAGAGGATCACAACAAGGTTGGTGAGCTAACTCTAAGAGATCATGGCTCGAATCCAAATAAAACTTCATCAATCGCAAATCTTGTGCAAAGGGGAAAAGTTTGGCTCCGAAAACTATATCCGCCCGATCTATGTGCTCGTGAGGAATTAGATGATTTCCTTTGGTGGAAAGATGCTTCTCACAACAAAGCACAAGATGGTTCAAACAGAATCGCAATCCATCCCTCGAATCAAAAGTTCTCACGAAATTACGAAGAGGGGAAAATGAAAAACACGAATCGATCCAAATTTCAGCCAACACAAGAGGAGTAAGAAATTGATCCTTGGATTGCTATTAGATGTTGAACTATGTAGCACTCTGTGTCGGTTTACAAGCCACTCCTCGCAGTACAAAACGCGGATGGTGAAAAGCTGAAGAACAAGAGCCGGTCTATCCTCTCACCCTAGCCTCCCCTCACCTAAACAAAATGAGAGTGACACCTCCAAGGATTGGCTGCCCTAACCAGCCCCCTTCGTATATATAGGCGCACGTCCGAAGACCAAAACGCCCTCACATGAAGCACTCAACTCAAATACCCCCCAGGGGTAAAACTGTCCAACCCTTGCAGTTTTCATCCAACGGCCACGCGCCTTCTCATCCTTCGCTTTGCCTCGACGCAAGCTCCAGGATGTCACCACGTGCCGTCACCGTCGATCACCGCGCCTTCCTCGTGGATAGCTTCGCCGCCACGCGTCGACCGTCCTTTTGGACCTTCCCCAGGTTTTGAGGCCCAAACCGGGAAACCCACCAGCCCAGGTTTTGTGGCCCAAACTTGGAAACCGTCCACCCTGAGTTTTGAGGCCCAAACTCGGAAACCCGCGAGCCCAGGTTTTGAGGCCCAAACCTGGAAACCGTCCAACCCGAGTTTTGAGGCCCAAACTCGGAAACCGTTGATGGTAGCTTTTTGAGGCTCAGCTACCGAACCCGCACCGTAGACAGGATGTTGTTCGCACGCCCCGACCACCGGCACCGATGCCGATGCATGTCCAGCCTCCACGCTGGGCACAACGCCTTCGCCTTCCTTCTTGACATGGCCGACGGCACATGCGCCGCACACAAGCCCGTGTCCGACCTCCCGCCAAGTGCCACGACGCCATCGTCTTCGTCCTGACTTGGCCGATGCATCGCACATCCCCATGTGCTCTCGCTCGCCGATGCCACGTGCCAGCTACCACAGCCGGTCCTCTGGCCTTCTGGTCCGTCAGTCCAAGCCTCACGTTCGCCCTTCACCGCTCTGGGTATATCAGCATGGCACGTCCGCCGCATGGCACACCCATCCTTCACCGCTCCCGGTCCGTCGGCACGGCACGTCTCTACTTGACCTTCACCTCGCCATCGACCACTGTATCCGAGCTCAACACCTGCACATCAACACAACCAAGAGACACATGTCGCACACGCACACCAACACAGAAACACAACACAACTCAACGCCACCGGTTAGTCATAAACATTAAGCGCATAGCGAATAATGACTCAACCGGGAAAAGCCTCAAACCTTCCTCATCAAAGTCAATCATTCATCATATATGTTCTCAATCTCCCCCTTGATGAATGCATTGACTAACAATAAAACCACAAAGGAAGGGTTTGAAGGCAAGCCTCATTCAAGTGCCCAAAAGCCAAGCCAGAGCAAACACAAGGCCACTTGAGATGAGGAAGGATCATGAAAACTCTAAATAAAAGCTCTCGGACCCGAAAGAAATGGGAAAAGCGGGCAAAGCCTCCACACAACCGAAGAGACAAGAGAAGATAAGAGTTCATGAATCCCAAAAGGCACTCAAAAACCAATCTCAAATAAAATTGTCAAACAATCATCACAAAAGAAACCAAGGTACTTATCCACTTGGATCACAAAAGAAACCAAGGTACTTATCCACTTGGGTTTCAAAATTTAAGGTTACTTCTTGGGTTTCGAAATTTCTCCCCCTTGATGATTGAATTGACAAAAAACTTGGCACAAGAGATGGTTTGAGATACCAAAACTGAAAAACTTGGTCCCCAAAGACATGGGCAACGGCTCGACGCAACCAAGTCAAAAATGATCTAGCCCTCAAGAAGAGGCAGAAAATGGCTCAACACCACTAGCTCAAGGCTCGATACCAATTGAGGCTGAAACAACGCATTAGAATGCAAAACTGCTAGTCCCTCAAGATAGAGGCTCAGAGGCTCAACACAACTAGTAGACTCGATATCAATCACAAACAACCAAAAATTGGTGAAGACAGCTAGTTCCTCAAGATAGAGGCAAAAGTGGCTCGACACAACTAGCTAAAGGCTCCATACAAATCGAAAATACCAAGCAAAAAAGTGCTAGTCCCTCAAGACAGAGGCAAAATGGCTCAATATGACTAGCAGGCTCGATACCGACTGAGAAAACACAAAAAGAAGCTCAAAACCAAATGGAGCACAAACACTCGGAGCACGCGGAGAAGAAGCAAAGCAAAAACGGCTCCCCTAAAAGCAAGCCTACATAAAAGCTATGCAACAAAGCAACTAAGCTCACTATGAATGATACCAATTGAAAAAGAATATAAAAAGGATATCAATCGAAACACATAAAAGAGCTATACCAATTGAAGGACATAAAAGAGCTAAACTCCCCTAGCTCAAAGCTCTCCCCAAAATGCATGACTCTCCCCTTTGTGCCAACACACAGGCTCCCCCTTGCAAACAACTTCTCCCCCTTGACAAAAGGGAACATGCTGAGGGGTTTTGACATTTCTCCACAAAGTTGACACAAACACAAGACAAGTCATCAACCAAAAGCATATGGGGGCAATGAAAAGCATTGAAAATGACCACAAAGTGTATCGGAGCTAGGGGTATGTACACTAAGCTAAAAATGCATGATATGCACAATGCAACAACTTCAAGTGTATAGCAATCAGAATGAAAAGATGCTCAAAAGGGTGCTGCTCTGAAAGTGTAGCAATCAATACAAATGCTAGCAAAGGCTCAAACTGATCAAATGAATACGAAATATGAACAATTAAGCATATGAGCAGTTTTAAGCCATTTGAAAAGGAGTCCACCACTAAAATAGCACTTAGCATGAATAGACAGGAAATCGAGCAAGTGCTAACTCAAGTATAAAAGATGAACTACCCTTAGCAAAGTTCAATCATCATGCAAGAATGAAGCATAAACTTGCGTTATTTTCAAATTTTTATCGGAATTTGCAACGATATTAACACAAATTCAAATTAAAAGCATGTGATTGCGAGAGGTTGAAAGCATGGTCATTGCCTAACTTTTCAACCGGGCTAAGCCTATGCAAGAAAAGCAATCGGAAGCCTAGGCAATGAGAAACAGTCTCGATACCGTGAGGTGCTGACACATGCAATCCCATCTCGATCTTTTCATTTCACTTAGACTTGGATCAAATTTTAAGCACAAGGTAAAAATGAACAATCCAAGCAAGTGAATGACTCAGTGCAAGAGACATAGCAACCTAGCATACAAAAGTGATCTCAACACATCCTACCCATGCTAGTTGGCAATCTCAATGGTGAACAAATTAAAGATTTCATAGTCGATTAGTCAAGTTCACCATTTGCAAAAATAGCTTAGCTCATAACATGTATCAAGTGATCAAAAAGAGCCTAAGCTACAAGCATCATCATGAATAAACAGGGCATACCAAAAAGAGCATAATCTCATTCTCATTTCTATATTCATGATGCTCTAAAATGCACGATATACATGATGAAATGCATGCAAAAGCTAGCCTACAAGGAACGGAGCAAAAGCTAGACTACAAGGAACGGAGCAAAAGCTAGCCTAAAAGGAAAACCCAAAACAAAAGGGTATTGGAGAAGTCCAACTAAGATACAATAAGCAAAATGGTTCCCCAACAAAAAAGGGAAACAAACACCAAACTCACAAGTAAAGAGCCAAGAAACGCTCAAGCGACAGCCAGCAAGATCCACATCGAAAAGACCACACAGCAAGAAGAGGTCAAGGAAGAAGAGTACCAAAACCTGAACTCAGAAGTGTGTCGGAGATACCTCATGAAGCGCATGACCACCTGCTGGTGTGATACCCAAAGGGACGCCTGAATCTACTGAACTCCGGGGCGCCTGCCTCACCGAAGTCGTCTCCTCCTCGCCTGATGCTGTCGCTCCCACAGGTGCAGCTAGTGCTCGCTGGAGAACTGCTCGAACGGAACCCCAAGTCGTGGAAGAAGTGGGATCGGGTCCGTGAGCCGAAATGCTCTCTCCAGGCTCTTGTTCTCCTGCACACTCAAAAGCAGAAGAAAGCTCAAGGCATTGTCTCGTCTAGTGTGACCTCAAGGTCTCCACGAAAATGGTTAGTCACATAATAAGCATAAGGTGAACTCTCAACAAAAAGAGATATACCTATGAATGATACCGCAAGGAGATATGAACTCAACCTAGTCAAGACTACCATGCAACAGGATAAAGCACTGTATAGCAAAAAGCAGCCTAAAGACATGATCAACCTAAACACAGCCTAAACCTCAACACATGCTACAATGCAAGGTAATGATAGCAATAGATCCAAAAGCATGTAACATGATAAAATTGTGGAAAGGCTAGTGCTCGAACTAATCATATCAACAGGATACATGTAGCTACACAAAACTAGCACCTGAAAAGTGACACCTAATGAACATCATACCACTACAAATCAAGCCCATGGAGAAGTATGGTAAAACATGGCGCAATGTTCATGAGGATCACAAACTAGCATGAAAAGTGACTAAATCACCAAGCTATACACAAGGCTAGCATGGCATGATATACAAGATAGCACATGCTAGACTAAAACAAAACATGATACACAAGAAAATGTACATGCAAGAACTATACAAGTGAGCACATGACAGTCCATCTCATACCACAATAATTAGACCATGAATGTACAAGGTATGAGTGTAAAAGAAAGCTCACCCAACTGCATAAGCCTCTTTGGAGGCAAATCTAAGCGGGGTGTAGAAAACCATCAAATCTTGGTCACTTCAAAAAGACCAAGTTCCATCAGGCGCATGTTCTCCACCCCGCGTCCTCATATCTACACACAAGAGGACAAAGTAACCCGAGTCTTGGATCCTAAAGGGTTAGCAAGCATGTACTTGGGAACCCAAGACTTGGTCAGAAAACTCAACTTATCTTGTGGGTTAGCATGATGCAAATGTTGGTTCAGATGCAATTGTGAAACACCCTTGGAAGCATTTCTCAAAAGGACAACTCGAGGAGAAGAACGAGTCGTACCATGGGAAAACAGGCCAACATCTTCCAAGGTTTTTGTAGAAGAACCAATAGAAGCACCATGAAACGCATGACGTGGACGGAGAGAAGAAGCACTAGAAGCATGTCCACGACCATGACCTATCCCACTAGAAAAGGAGTCATAAAACCCATCAACAAAGAGGGGCTTCTTACTAGGAGCAAAGCATTCATGCCATGCGAGGGGATATGAACCACCAACTTCCTAGAAGAGCGAGCTTGGCGCAAGCGTTTGGCACACCGGTAGCAAATGCTTTCTTGATGCCCATCTTTCTCACAAAAAGAGCAATGGTACAAAGGCTTATTGGAAGGCACACCATTCTCTGACAAGTGAGAAGTCCATTGGGACTTAGAACAAGAAGCATCAACGTTCAACTTGGTGCCAATACTCGGAACACACGTGCCATGGGAAAGGCTACGTGGCTTCCTAAAAGCCTTAGCTCGAATACGCCGCTCGTGCTTGACACGGTGAAAACAAAAATCGAATGAACGTCCATCCTTCTTGCAAAAGGTGCAATGGAAAACCGGATTGGGAGCACGAGTCCCAAAAATATTAGAAGCACCCTTATCAAGAGAAGTTCCTTGGACATCACTCGAAGAAACAACAAGGTTAGGAGTAGCTATGAAAGAGCTATCCGAAACCTTGATACTAATGCCACAGTCAAAAGACTCATGCGCAACACAAGAACTCAACTCCGGTTGCAAAGAAGCAATTTTAGAAGCATCAACATCAGAGTTACAAGAAATGCATGACTCAAAAAACATAGAACAAAGACTCTTGCATCTTTTAGCTAAAACCTCATTTTCAAACATGAGGCGATCACAAGTACCACAAGGAGCGTTTTTCAGATTTTCCATCTCCTCTCTAATGCACTCGCCATATGTGGTACACAAGAGTTCAATCTCCTTCTCAAGGTTGGCACTCATATCATTGTTCTCAACCAACTTAGCGCTCACATCATCGCGCAAAACCTTCAAAGCCAAAACTTTTTTTTCCAAATCAATGCATGATGTGCACATGAGATCGGTGGAAGAAACATCACCATTCACATCAAGCAAAGGATCATGATTAGTACAAGAAGTATGGCAAGCATTTTTATTCAAAGAGCACAAGCTACAAGGCCTAGCATTTATCTCATCAATTTCAGCCCTAGCATGCTCAAGTTCATCTACACATGTGGTGTGAGTAAATTTTAATTTATTATTTTCAGCATGTAAAGACTCACAAGAAACACATGGTAACAAAGCATTTGACGCAAGGCTATTTCAGTTTTAGCACAATCAAGATCCTTGCGTAAGTTAGTGCAAACTAGACATGGTTTGGAAGCATTGGATATCAACATTTTATTTTTTCAGATTTTAAGCTAGCAAGAGAAAAGCATAGCTCATCATTCTTCCTAACCATGTCACTACAAGAGGTGCAAGGTGAAGATGCACTAGACTTCCAATGAAAAAGACAATTTTTTAGCCTAGTGATGGAGCACTTCAACTTCTCAATCTTACTACGCAAGGTATCACAGTGTTCATCAATTCTATCATTATACTCATCACAAATATTAAAACGTTGGGATAAAATCCCAAGGCTAGCGACAAGTGTACCTTTCTTGGCCTTGCCTAGTTCACGTATAACATCCTCGTTTGAGTGCTCATCATCCCTTAGGAAGTCCAACAAAGCATCCACTTTGCATTCCACCTTATCAATTGCATGTCCATCATACAAACCTGCGGACATAGACACGCTAGACGAAGAACCCGATGCCATTTCTAAAAGCACCATTAGTGTTAGCAAAACAAAAGCTCAACACCTCGACAAACAAAGTCGGAAGCAAAATCACTCTAAAACATCGCCTTTGAAGATCTGGAACCGGTTAATGTAGAGAGATCCTTAACTGGCTCTGATACCAATTGAAGGACCGGAAATGGCGACCAGAGGGGGGGTTAATGGGAGCCACAAATTTCTACTCGAGAAATCAACATCCTCCGTCCTAGAAAGTCACCCAAAAGCGCAAAATATCGCACAAGTAGTGTTCTCAAGCCAACAAGTGGCTGGATGTTCTTGGTGATGACTCACGAACACAACGGAACACTCACCACGGCGGAAAACGCAACACACGACCAAACCAATCCGAGAACTGAAAATTGAGCTCTCTAACTCGATAGAAGCGAGAAAAGAGCCCAAATCAAAATCACCCAAACCAACTGGTGGGTTGATGACTTAGAAAAGTTCCTGGGTAGACTAGAAACCCAACAGAACAAATGGATTGAGAAACAGACACTCAGAAGACTCGGAACACCAAAAACAGCCTACAGGTCCAGAGGTTCCGCGGTCTGAAAGATCACTGGAAACCTGCAGACCTCGGAGGTTCCACCTACAGACCTAGGAGGTTCCACACCTCTGCGTGGAGGCTCCGTGCATGCCTAAAACCGCCTACAGACTGTGGAGGTTCCACAGTTCAGCGCGGAGGCTCCGAACCGTGGAGGTTCCGCGGTTCAACGCGGAGGTTTCGCGACCTGTAAATCAGCAGCTCGAGCTGAAGAACAAATTGCCAAAACTCAATCAAATCAACTTGGATTGACTTGAAACTTTGCACAGTGGATCACAACAAGTTTGGTGAGCTAACTCAAAGAGATCATGGCTCGAATCCAACTAAAACTTCATCAATCGCAAATCTTGTGCAAGGGGTAAAAGTTTGGCTCCGAAAACTAAATCCGCTCGATCTATGTGCTCGTGAGGAATTAGATGATTTCCTTTGGTGGAAAGATGCTTCTCACGACAAAGCACAAGATGGTTCAAACATAATCGCAATTCATCCCTCCAATCAAAAGTTCTCACGAAATTACGAAGAGGGGAAAATGAAAAACGCGAAGAACAAAAACGCGAATCGATCCAAATTTCAGCCAACACAAGAGGAGTAAGAAATTGATCCTTGGATTGCTATTAGATGATGAACTATGTAGCACTCTATGTCGGGTTACAAGCCACTCCTCGCAGTACAAAACGCGGATGGCGAAAAGCTCAAGAACAAGAGTCGGTCTCTCCTCTCACCCTAGCCTCCTCTCACCTAAACAAAATGAGAGTGACACCTCCAAGGATTGGCTGCCCTAACTAGCCCCCTTCATATATATAGGCGCACATCCAAAGACCAAAACGCCCTCACTTGAAGCACTCAACCCAAATACCCCCCAGGGGTAAAACTGTCCGACCCTTGCAATTTTCATCCGATGGCCACGCGCCTTCTCATCGTTCGCTTCGTGTCGACGCAAGCTCCAGGATGTCGCCACGTGCCGTCACCGTCGACCACCGCGCCTTCCTCGTGGATAGCTTCGTCGCTGCGCTAGCCTCTCCACGCCGCCACGCGTCGACCGTCCTTTTGGACCTTCCCCAGGTTTTGAGGCCCAAACCGGGAAACCCGCCAGCCCAGGTTTTGAGGCCCAAACCTGGAAACCATCCGCCCCGAGTTTTGAGGCCCAAACTCGAAAACCCGCGAGCCTAGGTTTTGAGGCCCAAACCTGGAAACCGTCCATCTCGAGTTTTGAGGCCCAAACTCGGAAACCGTCGATGGTAGCTTTTTGAGGCTCAGCTACCGAACCCGCACCGTAGACGGGATGTTGTTCGCACACCCCGACCACCGGCACCGATGCCGATGCATGTCCAGCCTCCACGCCGGGCACAACGCCTTTGCCTTCCTTCTTGACTTGGCTGACGGCACATGCGCCGCACGCAAGCCCGTGTCCGACCTCCCGCCAAGTGCCACGACGCCATCGTCTTTGTCCCGACTTGCCCGATGCATCGCACATCCCCATGTGCTCTCGCTCGCCGATGCCACGTGCCAGCTACCACAGCTGGTCCTCTGGCCCTCTGGTCGGTTAGTCCAAGCCTCACGTTCGCCCTTCACCGCTCTGGGTACATCGGCATGGCACATCTGCCGCACAGCACGCCCATCCTTCACCGCTCCCGGTCCGTCGGCACGACACGTCTCTACTTGACCTTCACCTCACCATCGACCACTTTATCCGAGCTCAACACCTGCACATCAACACAGCCAAGTGACACATGTCGCACACACACACCAACACAGAAACACAACATAACTCAATGCCACCGGTTAGTCATAAACATTAAGCGCATAGCGAATAATGACTCAACCGGGAAAAGCCTCAAACCTTCCTCATCAAAGTCAATCATTCATCATATATGTTCTCAGATCCCTTGGATCACAGCGAGGCACCACAAAGCAACAGCGAATCAAAACGACAAAAGCACCGGCACAAGTTCGACCCCTGAAAACCGAGTTCCGAACGTAGATTGAAGGCTACGTTAAGAAATCCCCAAATACCAATGCTAACAAGTAGCAAAGATACCTAGAGAGGTTCCTAGGTAAACTCTAGGGCCAAACGAGAAGTCCGGGAACCAAGCGAAGAAGCCGGGAGAGCAAACGTGCTAAAGAACAGCTTCGAGCCGAATCGCGGACTGTCCGCGGGTACGGTCCCGGACTGTCCGCAGTACATCCAGACTGTCCGCGAGAAAGGGGCGGACTGTCCGCTGGCCAAATGACCAAACCAGCAAGGTTGCTGAACCTCCCTGGTCGACTCGCGGACTGTCCGCGATCGACTATGGTGGACTATTCGCCAGTCAAAGAAGGACCAAACAGTCGAAGAACACAGCCACTGACTCGGCTTGCCCCCGACGCGCGGACTGTCCGCGGGGTGAACGGCGGACTGTCCGTGACCACCCAATGAGGGCGATTTCGGACGCCCTCAACCCAAATCTCCCCAAATCCTTTGAAATCAAAATCCCTTGATCCCAAGCTTGGAGAAGATGATCACGAGGTAGTTTGGAGACTATCCCCAAGAAATCATCCACTCAAAACAAATCAATCAATGGGAATCGAAGAGAAGGGAATATGAACCGAAAAAGCGCCACAAAAATTGAATCGACCCGATCTACTTGTTCGTGAGGAGATAGATGAATTCCTTCAGTGGAAATGATCTCCTTACTATAAAGAACAAGTTGATTCAAGTGGATTTCAAAAACACGCAGTAGAGAGGGAGATCGAGTGACGGGAAAATCACAGAGAAACCAAGAACACGAAGAATAAAGTCAAAACGCGAATTGAGACATCGATCTGCAACCGTGTGGCTACCACACGCTACAACAGTGAGATTACGGTCTCACTTCCTCAAAATCTCAAGTACATAGAGGTATGGTTCTCTGCAGATCTCAGTTGCTACAGCAGGGGATTGGGAGAGCAGGAAAACCTAGAAGGCAAAGAGCAAATGACTGAGATAGGATGGGACGTGGGTGTCTCCCTCTACTTATCCTAATTCTAATTCCCACTCTACCCCTAACTAATTACAAAGCCAACCAGCTAAACCCTAGGGTTATTCTGGACCAACTCGAAGTAGGTGGTGATCCGACGGCCACGCCCGCACAACCGGTAGCGTTGCCTCGACGCAACCTCACCGATTGGCGCCACGTGCCGCCACCGCTCTGCTCGTCCTTTTCCTGGACGTCGCCCCCAGTTTTGAGGCCCAAACCGGGAAACTAGCCTTCACGATCAACCCCCGGTTTTGAGGCCCAAACCGGGAAACCAGTCGTCCATCACTTGAGTTTTGTGGCCCAAACTCAGAAACCTACCAGCCCCCAGGTTTTGAGGCCCAAACCTGAAACCGTCCTCAGCCTGAGTTTTGAGGCCCAAACTCGGCAAACCCGCAGCACCCAGGTTTTGTGGCCCAAACCTGGAAACCATCCACCCGGTGGTTTTTCTGTGGCTCAACCACCAAACCGACTCTATAGAGGGGATGCACTGCCCGTGCACCCCGTCCACCGACACATGTCCCCAAGTCCTCGACCCAAGCAACACTGTGCCCCGCAAGTCTCCGCTCGTCGCTGTCCTAGGCTATCATCCACCACAGCTGATCCTCAGGCCACCGGTCCCTCAGTCCAAGCCTCAAGTCCGCCCTTCACCGCTCCCGGTCCGTCGGCACGGCACGTCTCTACTTGACCTTCACCTTTCCTTCAATCACTGTATCCGTGCTCGACACCTGCACAACACAAGCCAAAGAACATGCGCATTATCCCAGTTGATAATCACTCATCACTCGAGACTCGGCATACATCCATGTATTTAGAATCTCCCCCTTGATGAGTGCATTGTCAACTACCAACACAAATCATAATGAAGTAGAAGAAGGAGGAAGAAGGAGAAGTAGAGAACTCGTCCAAATGACCCAAAAGCATATCAAAGCCAGAAGAAGGTCAAGTGAAAAAGCAAAAACAATTTGGTCCCCAAAGACATGGGTAACGACTCGACACAACCAAGCAAAGCAAAGCTAGCCCTCAAGAAGAGGTAGAATAGGCTCAACATCGCAAACAGAAAAGCTCGATACCAATTGGAAGTAATAAAGCTTGACACCAATTGAAATATCAGTTGAAAATCAAGCCAAAATAGAGCTAACCCTCAAGAAGAGGCAGAACGGGCTCAACACAACTAGCTACCAAAGATGCTCCAAACCAATTGGAAAAATGCTCCGAACCAATTGACAATTCATCAGACAAAATGAGCAAACTCCCCCTCTAATAGTGCACATGATTTGACAAATTTCTCCCCATTAGTTGATAATGCACTATCAGGCAAACTTCTCCCTTCCAATTGCATATAAGTCAAAAATTCAAGTTTGCAGCTTCAGGAATATAGTCTAGAGAATGAAAAGATGCTCTATAAAGTATAACTCCAATGACTCAACAAGAAGCATACATGCCAGCAAAGGCTCAAACTGATCACCAAATACGAAATATGAACATATAAGCAAAGTGAGCAGTTTTAGCCATTCAGCAAAGGATGTTCACCATAAAAATAGCACTGAACATGTATAGACAGGAAGTCAAACAAGTGCTAAACATGTATACAAGGTGAACTACCCCTAGCAAAGTTCAAGCATCATGCTATAGAATGAAACATAGACTTGTGATTTCAGATTTTAATCGGAGTTGCAGTGGTGAAATTACCCAAGTTTAAAATTCAGCATGTGATTGCGAGAGGTTGAACAGCATGTGATTGCGAGAGGTTGAAGGCTTGTCATTGCCTAACTTTTCAACCGAGCTAAGCCTATGCAGAATCAATTAGAAGCTTAAAGCACCGGTTTTGGTCTTGCACTATGTGGCTCAAGTTTAACTCAATGTGTAATGAGAAACAGTCTCGATACCGTGATGTGCTGACAAGCAATCCCATCTCGATCTTTTCAATTCACTTAAAACTTGGTTCAATTTTTAGATAGAATATGAGCATACCAAGCAAGTGAACGACTCAGAACTAGAGACATAGCATCCTAGCATATATGAGAAGCACAAGTGAATTCAACACATTCTACACATGCTAGTTGCATATCTCAATGGTGAACAATTTCAAGTTTTATGTTCATTAAGCAAATTCACCATTCATAAAATAGCTCAGCTCACAACATGTATCAGTGATCAGAAAGAGCATAAGCTACAAGCATCATCATATAGCATCAGAGTACACTAGACAGAGCATAGTTACATTCTAAAGATTATATACATGAAGCTCAGAAAGTAAAGGTGCATGATGAAGTGCAAAAACTAACCTACCCAAAAACAAAATCAAAAAGAAAGAAAAGGAGTCAGTCTATAATACAAGAACCAAAATGTTTCCCCCATCTAAAAGGGGAAACACACACCAAGCTCACCTCTCAACCTAGCAAAAGTTGATTGGTCCAAAGGCTTGGTGAAAATATCTGCCAACTGATGATGAGTATCGACATGACGAAGGTCGATATCACCCTTCTCATAATGGTCTCGCAGAAAATGAAAGCGCACATCAATGTGTTTGGTCTTAGAGTGCAGCACGGGGTTCTTAGCAACGTTAATAGAACTCGTGCTGTCACAAAGCAAAGGAACGCGAGAAAAGCTCAGACCAAAATCACGCAAAGTGGCCATCATCCAAAGCAATTGAGAACAACAGCTAGCCGCAGCAACATACTCAGCCTCTGTGGTAGACTGGGCGACGCTAGACTACTTGCGAGAAGACCAAGATACAAGAGAAGAACCAATAAACTGACAAGTCCCAGAAGTGGACTTGCGATCAATTCGGCAACCAGCAAAATCGGCATCAGAATAATCGCAAAGGGAGAGGGTGGAGGAAGCAGAATACCAAATCCCAAATTCTGGAGTGAAGCATAAGTACCTCATTATGCGCTTGACCACCTGACGGTGAGAAGTGCGCGGTGATAACTGAAATCGCGCGCACAGACACACCGCGAACTGGATGTTCGGGCGTGTCGCCGTCACGTACAGTAGCGATCCGATCATACTCTGGTACTCCTTCTGGTCCACAGCTTCTCCATCCGCATCCGCATCCAAGGGTGTCGTGGTCGACATGGGTGTCGGAAGAGGCTTGGCCTCACCCATGTCGAACTTCTTCAGGATGTCCTTGGTGTACTTGCCCTGGTGCACAAACGTTCCTTGTCGGGATTGCTTTATTTGCAACCCAAGAAAGAATGTCAACTCACCCATCATGCTCATCTCAAACACCCTGCTCATTGTATCTACAAACATGGCAACCAAAGCGTGAGAAGAACCACCAAAAATGATATCATCCACGTAAATCTGGACCAAGAGAGTGTCACTGCCTTGCTTGAGGAGAAAAAGTGTTTTATCCACACATCCCATTTTAAAACCCTTAGCAAGCAAAAAGGTTTTCAACCTATCATACCAGGCTCTAGGGGCTTGTTTCAAACCATACAAAGCTTTGTCAAGTTTAAAAAGATGGTTTGGAAACTTGGGATTTTCGAAACCGGGGGTTGTTTCACATAAACCACTTCTTCTATGTAGCCATTTAAGAAGGCACTCTTGACATCCATTTGAAAAAGTTTAAACCCTTTGGATGCAGCAAAAGCCAAGAGTATCCTAATTGCCTCCAAACGTACTACTGGAGCAAAAGTCTCCTCATAGTCTATCCCCTCCTTATGACTATACCCCTGGGCTACAAGTCTGGCCTTGTTTGTCACAACATGGCCATCCTCTCCTTGTTTGTTTTTGAAAACCCATTTTGTACCAATAGGGTGACACTTAGGAGGAGGTGGAACCAAAACCCAAACCCGATTTCTCTCAAAATTTTCTAACTCCTCATGCATGGCATTGACCCAATCTGGATCAGATAAAGCATGTCCAACATCTCGGGGTTCAAAATCAGCAACAAATGCAGAATGAGCAAAGTGAGAGATTTGTTGTGACCTTGACCGAGTGACACGTTCGCCGATGCTGTCGATCATCTGTTGAGGCGGGTGTTGGCACTGGATGTGTCATGGCGCCTCCCGAGCTGAAGAGATCTCCCCCTCAACAGCAGATGGTGCCTCCTCGGGTACAAAAGGTACAGCCCGAGGTGGTAGATCCCACGGCCCCCAAGTAGTCGACGAAGAGGGATTGGGGCTGTGAGTCATCGTAGTAGAAGCCGATGCTTGCGGCACAACAGGTGGAGGTAGTGCTGGATCATCCATCCCTTCAGCACCCTCATCCTCGTCATCAAAAAGAGGCTCACCGACCTCATGATCACCTGCACGCTCAAAATGAGAAGAAGGACAAACCATGGTCTCATCGAAGGTGACATCGGATGTCTCCATAATTTGGTTAGTATCAAGGGTAAGTACACGATATGCACGAGTATGAGTGCCATAACCCAAAAATACACCATCGGAAGAACGAGACTCAAATTTGTCCAAGTTGCCTTTCTTGAGTATAAAACAATGGCAACCAAATACTCTAAAATAACTCACTTTGGGCTGTTTTCCAAAACGCAACTCATAAGAAGTCTTTTTCAAGAAAGCTCAGAGAAAAATGCGATTGGAAATATAGCATGCAGTGTTCATAGCTTCTACCCAATATCGCCTAGGAGTCCTATGCTCATCGAGCATCGACCTGGCCATCTCTACAAGGGTCTGATTCTTCCTCTCTACAACACCATTTTGTGGCGGTGTGTAGGGGGAAGAAAACTGATGCTCTAAACCCAAAGAGTTACAAAACTTCTCAAAGTCTGAATTCTTGAATACGGAACCATTATCACTACGAATAGCTCGCATTGAGTTCAAAGGGAACTCATTCTGAAGACGCAAAATTAGATTGCGAGAAAAAGAGAAAGTCTCGGTCTTCTCAGTTAAAAATAAGACCCACGAATATCTCGAAAAATCATCAACAACAACAAGCACGTACTACTTCCCCCAACCGAGCTCACCCGAGCCAGACCAACAAGGTCCATGTGTAAAGCTCTCCAGGGCGCTTAGTCATGACCTGAGTCACTGGATGGTGGGGAGCGGCGACCATCTTCCCATGTCTACAAGAATGGCAAATAAGATCCTTCTCCATGGACAACTTGGGCAATCCTCGGACTAAGTCTTGCAAGCAAGTCGAAGCTCAGTTGACCGAGTCTTCTATGCCACTTCCAAAGAACAAAGGAGGAAGGTCCAGCCAAAAGACAACGAGAAATTCCAAACGACTCCGAGAAATTCGCACGAAAGACTTTCCCAAAGGGCGAAATCAAACATACAAGATTGCCCTGAGGATCTAAAATACGACTAAGATTCGGTTTAAAACGAATCTCATAGTCATCATCAAAGAGTTGCGAAACAGAAAGAAGGTTAAAGTGCAAGTTAGAAACAAAAGCAACATCGCGCAACACAAAGTGCTCATTAACTCGCACCGACCCACGAGACAACACTTTACCTTTGCTATTGTCGCCGAAGGTGATAAACTCCTTTCCGGCAACAGGACTAAGACTGGAGAACAACTTGGTGTTTCCGGTCATGTGCCTCGAGCACCCGGAATCCACTAACCAAACGTTCTCCAATCGTTTTACCTACATCAATAAAAAGACATAGGGCGAGCATACGGTCCAACACTGGGGTGAGTAAAATGGGAATTATACCAGTGCTGGGCTGGCTGCTCAAAAGAACGGTTAGTAGCAAAACCATTCCTACCACGCCTATGGGGAAGCGATCACCACGTATAGGAAAACGTGGTCCGCTAAGGGAAGAGCGTCCATCGCGATACTCAAAACGCGGTGGGGGAAAACGCTCAACTACAAAGCCACCGCCACGGGGTCCATAGCCCACAACTGTAGGCTCCCACCGGGCACGTCCTCCTCGCGGCCTAGGCGTAGGAACTTGAGGCATTGGACCTCTATACCTAGCAGCACGCCTCTGAACATTCGACACATGTACATCATGGAAAGGATGGTACATGTCCTTGTTGTTCATCTCCTTTGCACGGCGCTTCTCTCTCTTGCGCCGAAAGCAAAACTCCATCAAGTGTCCATCTCTCCCACAGTGCTCACAATGGTACCTCACCGCTGTCATAGGGTGTTGTTGGTACTCACGGTAGTGGGTATGGATCACTTTGCCTTTCTATGGCATGAGCTCCTCTTGGATAGGTGGCATGGTGTCTAGTTTGTTCTTGAGATGGTTTGGTTTGGGAGCCCATGTTTGTTTCTTGGGTGGAGCTCTCGAAGGTTCAACAAACACTCCATCCTTGGTGTTAGGCTTGAGAGGCTCTTTGGGTGGAATCTTGGTAAGCTTGGGAGTAGTGGTGGAGTTGGGCTTCTCATACGGGTTTAGACCACTCGACTCTCCAATCTTGCCAAAAGATGAAGCACACTCAACACCTTGAGCAAAGCCTACACCTGGACCTCCAGCAGCATGCTTAAACTGGGCAATCATCATCCCAAGTTACGGCTCACCACAAGACACCCATGACAAGATGGTCCGAAGGTATGAGTTTTCCTCCTCGGTTTGCATCTTGTCATGCTTCACATTGGCTATCTCCATCTCCAAACCCTCACACAAAGTGCACCTAGTCACACAAGTGCTACCCGAGCTGGCCTCCTCAAGAGACACAATCTTGGCATTCTTCTCTGCCAACTCGGATTGCAAGCCTACAGACGACTTGCACGCACCCAACAACAAGGGTCTTGCCCGGAGCTCATCCACCTCTCCAACCAATGCAGCATACTTACCTCTCAAAGTGAGAAGGTCAGTCATGTGCGTGGTGCACATCTCGCACTCTCCCTCCTCAGAAACAACTACGGTGGATTTGGCAAACTCAAGCTCCTTCACCGTACCCTCCCACCTCTGCCTAAACTCCTTCCGCTCTCTAGCAGCATGCCTAAGCAGCTTATCTTTACTAAGAAGAGCGGCAGAAGTTTCTCGACATCAGCAAAAAGCTCGTCGGGGGTCTGAGATACCTGGGAGGTGTCATCATCGTCGTCGTCATCGTTCTGAGGGATCTCCTCCAGCTGGCTGTCGTGAGAACACAAGGTTGATATGTGCCCTTGTGGTTCCCTTCCTGAGTGATGAGTGATCGATCAACGGGCAACATGTCTCTTGGCTATGTTGATGTGCAGGTGCGGAGCTCGGGCAGTGGTCGAAGGTGAGGTGAAGGTCAAGTAGGGACGTGCCGTGCCGACGGACCGTGAGCGGTGAAGGGCGGACGTGGAGCTTGGACCGACAGACTGGGAGACCTGAGGACCAGCTGTGGTAGCTGGCACGTGGTGTTGACAAGCAAGAGCACATGGGGATGTGCGGTGCATCGGCCGAGTCGGGAGGAAGGTGATGGCGTCGTGACACTTGGCGGGAGGCCGAGAAGGAAGGCGAATGCACTGTGCCCGGCGTGGAGGCTCGACATGCTCCGGCATCGGTGCTGGGACACGGGGTGTGCGAATCACATCCCGTCTACGGCACGGGTTCGGTAGCTGAGCCTCTAAAAGCTACCCTCGACGGTTTCCGAGTTTGGGCCTCAAAACTCAGGGTGGCCGGTTTCCGTGTTTGGGCCTCAAAACTCGGCGTGGACGGTTCCAGGTTTGAGCCTCAAAACCTGGGCGCGCGGGTTTCTGAGTTTGGGCCACAAAACTCAGCCTGAGGACAGGTTTCCCGGTTTCAGCCTCAAAACCGGCGGGAAGCCCAGGTTTCCCGGTTTCGGCCTCAAAACCGGGGGGAGGTCCGCAAACAGGACGGTCGACGCTTGGTGGCGTGGAGAGGCTGGCGCGGCGGTCGACAGGGCGGCACGTGGCGGCATCCTGAGGCTTGCGTCGAGGCGAAGCTAAGGATGAGATGGGCGCGGGGCCGTCGGATCAACCATCAGCAGAGTTGGACCGGGATACCCCTAGGGTTGGCCGCTTCGCTCTTGTATCTAGGGGTAGAAAGGGGATTATTGTTTTAGGCTATAAATAAGAGAGGCACCCCTCCTCTCTCTCCATCCTTGTAGTCATTTGTTCCTAAGCACTCTCTCTCTCTCTAGCCTCTCTGCTTAGATTCTAATCATACCTCGCTGCAAGCGATCCGCAGAGACGGAAATCATACCTCTGTGTATTTGGATCTTTTGAGGAAACGAGACCGTATTCTCGTTATCTCCTCATGTGGAGGAATTTCGGCTGAAATCAAATCGTGTTCTGTGTTCTTCACGTTTTGGTTTTTCATCTCCCGGAGATTTGCCTTGTTCTTCCTCTCTGTGAGATGATTTTTGATTCCACTTGAATCAATTTGTTCTTGGTCGTGAGCCCCTTCTTTCAACCGAAGGAATTCCCTCCAAACCTCACGAATCCATAAATCGGGTTGATTTCGCGTTCGTTCTTCGTTCTTCCCCTTTTACGGTGATCCACGAATCTCTCTTGATTGACTTGGTTTGGTGCGATGATTTCTTAGGATTAGCACCCTAATACATAGAGGATCATCTTGGAGAAGTTTGATCGAAGCCCCTTTTGATTTGGTGAAGTTTTGATCGATTTGCCTTTTTATCCCGGGCAGAATTGTGCTTTCTGTTCATCCGCGGACAGTCCGCGCCCCCAGCGGCGGACAGTCCGGGGATCGGGATTTGGCTGGCTCAGCCAGGTGCAGACCCCTGACTGTTCACCGTCGAGTGAACGGCGGACAGTCCGCGGTACAAACCCGCGGACAGTCCGGGACCTGTCCAGCAGACTTGCAGCACTGTTTAGTTTCTGCGTTTTTGTCGGCGGACAGTCCGGCTCCCAGTCGCGGACAGTCCGGGACTCAACGGCGGACAGTTCGGGACTCTGACCCCGAACAGTCCGCGAATCTGCTGTTTGTGCAGTTTTGCTCCGTGGCTTTGGCAGTTGGTTTTGGAGTTTCTCCGGAGGTTCCGCTGTACCACTAGGACATCTCCTAGGGTATCCACCTACTCGTAGGTCGTGAACTCTCCGGTTGTTTCGAGTCTTCGTTTTTGGGGTGACTTTCTGGGACAAGGGCCATACTATTCACGAGTTGAATTTGAGGCTCCCATTCACCACCCCTCTGGTCGATAATTCGGTCCTTCATGTTGACCTCCTTGCCGAGGGCCATGGTGCAAAAGCCTTCGTTGTCGGCGAAGAAGCAAAGACCGTTCAACTTGTCCTCAATTCTCTTCTTCTTCTCAGACTCATCGTCGCTTGAGGAAGCGGAGTCATCATCCGAGTCGTCGACGTCACTTAGCGTGGCGAAGAAAGCACGCTGCTCAGCCTTGGCCTTCTCCAATACTTCTTCTTGATGTACTCCTTGTTGAAGACGCCCTTCCGCTTGTGCTTCGCGGGGACGTACTTCTCCTTTCGCTTGCCGAAGTCGTACTTGTGCCCATGATCGCCCTTGCCCGCCACTTGCTTGTTCTTCTTGGGGCAGTTGGCGATGAAGTTGTCCGGGTCACCACACTCAAAGCACCCAACGCGTCCTCCTCCACGACGATGATTCATGCGGTTGTTGTGGAACCGCAAGAACCAGTTGGCTTGCAAGGCCAACTCGTCGTCTCCCATGAACTCCAACTGCTCCTCTGTGATAGAAAGAAGAGAAGACAAAGAAAAGCCTCCAGAGGGGTTAGCAGAAGAGCCAGAAAGCAAAGCCATCGACGGGCCAGAAGGATTTACATAAGAAGCCCTTGCCATGGCATCAATCTCACTAGACTTGAGCTTACTGAAGAGCTCGTCGCACGTGAGGGTCTCATAGTTAGACGATTTGATGATCGCCTGGACCTTTGAGTCCCACACCGACCGATCGAGAGTATGCAAAAGCTTCAAAGCTCTCTCATGATCATCGAAAGGCAACAGCTCCTTGTTAGCCCTCATCCTGTTGACAATCACCTGAAAGCGAGCGAATAAACTCTCTATGCTCTCGCCAGGCATGTGTCGAAAGTTCTCATACTCCCGCTTGTGCGACTCGTAGAGACGGGATTTGACTTGAGAGGTTCCCTCATGAAGCACATGAGGTCGCCCAAATCTCACGAGCCGTGGGGAGATGAGAAACACGATCAAACTTGGAAACACTCAGATAGGAGAAAAGAGCATTACGGGCTCGGCTATTGGCATCGTGCTCATCGATCTGCAGCTGAGTAACACGAGCAGCCAAGACCACGTAATCATCCTTATTGCAAATCTCCCAGACAGAAGCACCCATGCTCTGAAGATATGCCGACATGCGTATCTTTCAATACGCATAGTTCGTCCCATCGAAAAACGGCGGTTTGCCCATGTCGCGATCCATGTCGCCTTCAGTGGATCTAGAACAAGCTAAGGTGGAAGATCCTTAACCCGCTCCGATACCAATTGAAGGACCGAGAATGCAAAAGCAAGGCGACCAGAGGGGGGTGAATGGGAGCCTAAAAAATTTCTCTTGAAACTTCGGCCTTTGTCCCAAAATTCAACCCCTAAAAAGCTTCGACCGAACCGTGATGCCCACGACCCATGGAAGAGGGTGGATGATCCCTTCGATCACAGCGAGGCACCACAAAGATAGAGCGAATCAAAATGCCAAAAGCACCGACACAAGTTCGACCCCTAAAAACCGAGTTCCGAATGTAGATTGAAGGCTACATTAAGAAATCCCCAAATACCGATGCTAATAAGTAGCAAAGATATCTAGAGAGGTTCCTAGGTCAACTCTAGGGCCAAACGAGAAGTCCGGAAACCAAGCGAAGAAGCCGGGAGAGCAAACGTGCTAAAGAACAACTTCCAGCCTAATCGCGGACTGTCCGCGGGTACGGTCCCGGACTGTCCGCGAGGAAGGGGCGGACTGTCCGCCGGTCAAATGACCAAACCAGCAAGGTTGCTGAACCTCCCTGGTCGACTCGCGGACTGTCTGTGATCGACTATGGCAGACTGTCCGCCGGTCAAAGAAGGACCAAACAGTCGAAGAACACAGCCATTGACTCGGCTTGCCCCCGACGCGCGGACTGTCCGCGGGGTGAACGATGGACTGTCCACGACCACCCAGTGAAGGCGATTTCGGTCGCCCTCAACCCAAATCTCCCCAAATTCTTTCCAAATCAAAATCCCTTGATCCCAAACTTGGAGAAGATGATCACGAGGTAGTTAGGGACTATCCCCAAGAAATCATCCACTCAAAACAACTCAATCAGTGAGAATCGAAGAGAAGGGAATATGAACTGAAAAAGCGCTACGAAAATTGAATCGACCCGATCTACTTGTTCGTGATGAGATAGATGAATTCCTTTGGTGGAAATGATCTCCTCACTATAAAGAACAAGTTGATTCAAGTGGATTTCAAAAAGACGCAATAGAGAGGGAGATCGAGTGATGGGAAAATCGCGGAGAAACGAAGAACGCGAAGAACAAAGTCAAAATGCGAATTGAGACATCGATCTGCAACCGTGTGGCTACCACACGCTACAACAGTGAGATTACGGTCTCACTTCCTTAAAATCTCAAGTATACAGAGGTATGGTTCTCTGCGGATCTCAGTTGCTACAGCAGGGGATTGGGAGAGCAGGAAAACCTAGAAGGCAAAGAGCAAATGACTGAGATAGGATGGGAGGTGGGTGTCTCCCTCTACTTATCCTAATTCTAATTGCCACTCTACCCCTAACTAATTATAGAGCGAACTAGCTAAACCCTATGGTTATTCTGGACCAACTCGAAGTAGGTGGTGATCCGACGGCCGCGCCCGCACATCTGGTAGAGTTGCCTCGATGCAACCTCACCGATTGCCGCCACGTGCCACCACCGCTCTGCTCGTGCTTTTTCTGGACCTCGCCCCCGGTTTTGAGGCCCAAACCAGGAAACCAGCCTTCACGATCAACCCCCGGTTTTGATGCCCAAACCGGGAAACCAGCCGTCCATCACCTGAGTTTTGTGGACCAAACTCAGAAACCTGCCAGCGTCCAGGTATTGAGGCCCAAACCAGGAAACCATCCTCAGCCCGAGATTTGAGGCCGAAACTCGGCAAACCCGCAGCACCCAGGTTTTGTGGCCCAAACCTGGAAACCATCCACCCGGTGGTTTTTCTGTGGCTCAACCACCAAACCGACGCTGTAGAGGGGATGCACCGCCCGTGCACCCCATCCATCGACACATGTCCCTAGGTCCTCGACCCGAGCAACACTGTGCCCCGCAAGTCTCCGCTCGTCGCTGTCCCAGGCTGTCATCCACCACAGCTGATCCTCAGGCCACCGGTCCCTCAGTCCAAGCCTCACGTCCGCCCTTCACCGCTCCCGGTCCGTTGGCACGTCACGTCTCTACTTGACCTTCACCTTTCCTTCGATCACTGTATTCGTGCTCGACACCTGCACAACATAAGCCAAAGAACATGCGCATTATCCCAGTTGACAATCACTCATCACTCGAGACTCGACATACACCCATGTATCCGCAGTCGCGCCTTCGTCGTGGATAGCTTCGCCGTCGCGCCAAGCCTCACGTCCGTCAGTCCAAGCCTCACGTCCGCCCTTCACCGCTCTCGGTCCGTCGGCACGACACGTATCTACTTGACCTTCACCTCACCTTTGACCACTGTCTTTGAGCTCCACACCTACACATCAACACAGCCAAGAGACATGTTGCCTCTCACCCCAACTGGTGAGCCTATTGACCGATCGCTCATCACTCAGGAAGGAACCACAAGGGCACATATCAACCTTGTGTTCGCAGATTCTCAGCCGGAGCACGGTTTCCTCAACCACGCCGGCGCAACAGATCATCTCCGCCACGCCATCTCCATCGAGGGCCGCCTCTGGACTCCCGTCAGTGCCAAGAAGCCCGCCACTGATCCCACATTAAGCTCCACCGCACTTCCCAACTTTCCCCGTGAGCTCTAGCGTCCCGTAGGGCCCGTCTTGGCGCACACTATTGAGCTCACGCTCACCACCAATGGCGTCGCCGCACGCCATCTAGTGGGGCACCACTCCCAGCCACCTGCACCGCCGCCAGGAGATCCATCGCGTTCACATAGCCATGCGCCACACCCCAGTGCTCTCGCCTTGTGTTTCCGTGCATCGCATCGCCACCCTGGCGAGCTCCAGGCACACGGCCATGGCGCCGCTGCGCACAGCCACGCACAACACCGCCTCCATTTCCCTGTTCACCGCCAAGCCACGTCCCGCACCCACCGGCCCTCCCAAACTCTCTCTCTCCCCACTGCGCCGACAAGATCCACAACCGAGCAGCACCGATCGCCGCCGCCCACCCCTCGACCACCCCTCGCTGCAGACATCCATCGGTGCCGAGAACGACGAAATCGAGTCGGCGGTGAGCCTATCATCATTTTTCCCCTTTCTCCTGCGGTTTTTGCTGGCCTCCAAGCCGACCCCGAGCGCACGCCGACGAGCCACACGACGGCACCCATGGAGCGCCACCGTGAGTGGCACTGCTGGCCACCGTAACCCCGACTTCCCCCATCCTGCGCCATTCGATCCAACCGAGCGGCTCAGATTAAAACAAGGCCCCAACCGGTATAGACCGCGTCCACGATTCTGTGGAATCGGTCCACCGCGCCAAGCACCCCCTCCGTCCACTGCATGGTGGAGCACCGGCCCAATAGCGCTTAGCCACGTGGCGGCCACGTGGGCAAGCTCGGGCCAGCTGCTCCTCTTTTGCGTAAAACCCCTCGTATTTGGCTGAATAAACCCGTCGTCCACTCCCTGTTCGTTGAGTCTCGCAGAAATTGCAATCTAAACCCTAAGCTTTCATAAAAAATGAGGCCCGGTCCTTCTACCTTTTTATTTTCCATTTTAATTTATTTAAATTATGAAAATGACTTCAACATATTTATAGATCTGCCACCCAACTTCAAACGCCCATAACTTTTGCATCGTAGCTCGGTTTTGACCCATTCAACTCGCGTTAGATTCATAGCGATGAGCTCTACACGTTGGACTACTTTGTTTACTGTTTTATTACTGTTGATGTACTGTTATTTATTATGTTGGCTTGAGCCATGTGATGATGCTTGATCCAGCGAGTGCGAGCTACGCGGAACCCCAAGTCTTGGATTGTGCCTTCGTCGTCTCGACCTAGCCCGAAGGCAAGTGTCCTTGAACATCTTGCTCCTGTATTTATTTTATTTTGTGTTAGAGTAGGTTAGATCTAGTAGATGCATGCAGTCTTAAATTGAATCCCATGATATGGTTTACTAGCAGTTGATTATATTTTCCTTGACACCTGGTTTGGGATGTGTTGGGTAGAAGTCATGCTTAGCCCTGCTGTCTTGGGATGGGATGGTGGTTAAATATTAATTCTGATTAATGAACTATGGAACATGTGGGCTGGTAATGTTGTAGTATGGTGATTAGGTATATCCGGTAGGATGGACCATGTGGTGGTTGCCATGAACTTGGCGTACGGTTGTCGTGTGACTCGGCATTACAGTTTGTCATTGACTTGGCATTGGTTTGAGTTTGTTATCCTGCCTGGATCCCTAGGACCCGGTTCTTGAAGCATGTAAACTGACAAAACAGCGCAAACCATGAGGCCTTTATGGCTTTGGGACTGGCTAATTAATTAGTTTCCTCCAAGTTGAGGGTTTACACGGGGTCAGATTTGTGGCACAAGAGGGGGCTTCTGCAGGGGTGCGTTTATCCACTGTTAGCGGTGAAACCTTAGTGAACGTGTAAAACAGGCTTGGAGGGGGCTTTGTAATGGCCTTAAAGTGAACCCTCCCGACTCACCTTGGAAGTGGGTCAAGAGGCTAGCTACCTCGGGCACAAGGGCCACACGACTCATGGGTAAAGATGTGTGAACTCTGCAGATGTAACGTAACGGCCCTAATCCCACGGCCCACCGGTCCCTGTCATCCACTGACAGCCGAACTGATGTTCCGTGTGATTAAGACTGTTTGTCACCGGGCTGCATCAGCGCCCATTGTCCGCAGGATCATCTCACCATTCGGTTACAATACTTGGATACTTTTACAAATAACATCGGAATACAGAGCGGAAGACTTAAATAACATTAGTTTTACAAACCGAGTTTCCAAATAAGATTAAAGGTGCAGTTATTACAAACCAAGTTCGGATAATAGAAATTGGAAATAGAAATAGGCAGCGTAGCGGAGTACAACGAAATAAAGATACTTGCAAACACCCAGCCCGAGGGTGCACAACTATTCTTCGGCCTCATCGGCCTCTTCCTAGACGATGGTCATGCAGCAGGGTGCAAGACACATCGGGGACTCAGTCATACCTGCAACATGGGTAACAAACCCTGAGTACTGGGGTACTCAACAAGACTTACCCGACTAAAGAAAAGGGGAGAAGACTCAGGAATGAGAGGCTTAGGGTAGTCAAGGTAAGGCTTAAGCAATATCAAGTATTTTGCAGAAAAGCGTTTTGCAAACCTTGTTGTATTTTTGGAAAGATTCAAGTATTCCTCAATTCTTCATTGTTCATGATTCATTTTACTTTTCAAAACATACCTAGTTGAGAACCACTCTCCGTTGACAGTCAGTGACCAAGTCTCCATAACCGAGGAGCAACGTTAATCCGGATAAATAATACTCAGCTGAGGATCCCTATCCACACTGCATATGTAGCACCGAAGCTTGCATATGCCAACTCGTCTACCACGATTCCTCCAAGATTGGGCCCGGTCCTACGCCACCCGGAAGTACAGTACACCACTCCTATCCAGGTACGACGACCACGTGGGTACATGCTACTTCCGCCATCTCTCCACTCCCAGTGCGTGGTTGTCGGTCCAATAAAGGATTCCTCGGAGCCAGAGCTTTCCGAAGTATGTGAATAGTTGCAAGTCTTGACCAGCAGACCCCCATACGGATGGTCCCTAAATTTTTCTGCCAGCAACAAGCACCTCGGGACTCTAACCCAAGAGTACAGGTTCTGTCGGTTTTTCAACCCTCTCCCGGCCGGTGTCAACTGTTGAGTCCCGGACTACAACATGACGGCACCGTACGCTCGGAAAACCTTTCCTCGCTGTTGACTAGGTACGGATCACATACCTAGCCAACAGTCGGGGAGTAAAGCCAAATTCCCATAAAAATTCTTTGAGTGATCACACTTTTGAAATTTGCATTTTTATTGCAAATCTATTGTATAGCATCACTAAGCATTTTGCAAATAGTTTTTAAACAGGGCAGGTGGATATTCTGGTGGAGGTAGACAATGCAGGTAATAGGTCATCACATAACTCTTATAACCTAATGCAGTAGTTTTAACTCAAAAGCATTTAAGTAAACTTTTGTGAAAACAGGGAAGGGTTAAATGCACCGGGGCTTGCCTTGAAGAGCAAAGAGGACAAGCTCGGGGTCGGCAGTGCAGGTGTCGGAACTCGGGGTCGCCTCGGGAGTAGGTTCGTCAGCGGCTGACTCGGCTTTGATGCCTTCTCCTTCGGTCACTATACGGATGCAATGATGTATGCTTATGACGATGCTGACATGAACAATACAGCACATGACAAAACCACTGATTCTAGAGTACAACTTTCTATCGTGTAAGTAATTTCTAGAATGGACATAAAGTTACTTATCTCTACCCTTAAGCAAGATTAATCGGACTTATTAAACATGTTTTACCTGACCTAAACACAAGTCATTGCATGGCATCACAAATATCATAGACCAGTTGGGTGGGGGTCTACGAACAGCAAACAATCCCAAAGTCACATCACAGGGCATACAACATGAACCCTAAGTGCTTTTCTATTTTTCCTAATTATTTAAAAAAAAGGTCATTTTATACAGTTGCTCCAAAAGGCCTCAAAATTCTACCAGAGACTAAGCATGACATAACTAGCACATAAAAATTTATCTCATAAATTTTGGAACTACACATGATTTTCTAAAAATCTAAAACCATCCATTTCTTAATTAAAAGAAGGATTTTTCATTTTTCTAATTTTTTCAGAAAGGTAGAGTTTCTTATTTTTCTAAAATTTTACACAGTGCAAGGAGCATACCATATTTTTCTCAAGATTTATGGAACAACAGATTAATTCTCACAAAAAAGAGAAAACAGAACACTATTCACATTTTTCAGAAAAAAGAAAAGAGCACTGTGCTCCTTCTTCGCAGGGCTCGGGCGAAACGGAAAACGATCGCTTCGTCCGAGGCCTGGCTAGGAGGCTCGGGCGAGACGGAAAACGATCGCTTCGTCCGAGGCCTGGCTAGGAGGCTCGGGCGAGACGGAAAACGATCGCTTCGTCCGAGGCCTGGCTAGGAGGCTCGGGCAAAACGGTGAACGGGTGTTTGCTTCGAGGCTCGAGACCTGGCTCGAGGCTCGGGCGAAACGGTGAGTGCGTGTCCGCTCGAGGCCTGGCTCGAGCGAGACGGTGAGTGTGCGTTCGCGCGAGGTCTGGCTCGAGCGAAGCGGTGATTGAGTGTTCGCTCGAGGCCTGGCTCGAGCTTGTGCTGGGAAAGCAGAGACCAGGGGGGCTTCGAGTACTCACCACGGGTCGGGGGCAAGGGTCGGCGAGGTGGAACAAGGGTCGAAGGAGGAAACTCGACGGTGGCGGCGCCTCGGCGGAACTTCTCGGCGACGAGCGGCGTTCCGGCGGCTCTGTCCACCAAGAGAGGGTTACCGATGTGCGGATAGGAGCGCAAGGAGGCAAGGAAGATGAAACAGGGGTCGGGGAAAGAAAATCACGGTCGGGGAGTAAATATTTCTCAAAACCGTGCTTACCGGTGTTTCGCCGGAGTTTGGGAAGATGGGGTTGCGTCGGGCGATTGGAGGCGGCGGAGGTAAAATCGAGGGGATGGGAAGCTTCGCGAGCTCAAGGCGGAGCTTCTGAGCTAGGTGGTTGAGTGACGGAGGCTCTGGACTGAGCTGGCGATGATGGCGGAGGGGATGAAGAACTCCGGCCAGCCGGCGGTTCCTTTTATAGCCGTGCGCGGGGGCGGATAAGCGTCGCGCGCAGGTGGATAAGAACGGGCAAAGCGTGCGCACTCGATTGCCTGAAGAAACAGGATGGGAGAGTCGCCCAGGGGCCGGGCGTGAGCTCGCCGGCGTTGTCCACGCGGCGGCGGCTTGCTGGGAACTGTGGGGGACGGGCGAGGGTCAGCGCTTTGTGCGTGCGGGGGCGGAATGATCACGTGGCCGCAGGCGGCAGGTCGGGAGCAGGCGAGCGGCAGCCCAACGCGTGGCGCGCGCAGCTCCGGCGGGGTGGCCATGGCCGGGCCCCCCCTAGCTCTAGGTTGAAGATGAACAGGAGTAGGGTCTAGGGTTTGACTTTGAACTGATTTCTGTATTTTGCAAATAACTCCCAAAATTTGAACTGAGCAGCAAAAACTCAAAACACCAAAGTTGTGCAAAAAAAAGAGATCTACAACTTTGTTAATATGAACATTTTCAAAATCCAAAGAGTTTTTAAATCACATTTGAAATTTGAAAAAGGGACACTTTTGGGATTTAAATAAATTCAAAATTACTTTTTAATTTTATACTGAAAGTTGAAATCTGTAAACATGCAAGTTGTTCCTTTTGTCAAAACCTATAACTTTGCTATTATACACTTTTTCTGAAACTCCTTAGTTTTGAAATTATTTTGAAAATTAAAAAGGGGACAAAAACTGGAGTTTGAATGAATTTGAAATTACTTCAAACTTTGTACAGAAACTTGAAAATTTGTAAATACCAAAGTTGTTTCTCTTGATCAGATCTACAACTTTGCTTTTTGGACCAACTCCAAATTTTGAATCGTTTTTAAATTAATAAAAGAGGGGTAAAAACCAGGGTTTGGAAATCAGGGTTTTCCAAAAGGGATTTGAAATCTGTTTTTTGATTTTGGTTTTTTGAACACACAACAAAGCTTCAAGACACTAAACTGCACAAGAATTACACAAAGCTAGGCACATAGGTGAAATTACCATTTTGCCCTTATAGGAGGATTTGGGCTTTTAGGGTTTAGAAAAAAGGAATCACTACACACAAAATACCTTTAGCAAAGGTAAAGGCAAGCAATCATAAGACAAACATTAATGCATGACAAGAATGATTATGACTTAAGATGATGACATGTCAGGTTAATTACAAATTAATCACCAGAGGTGTTACAGCAGAGTATTAAACTGATATATCTGTCATGCTCACGGTCACGAGCGGGCTTGGACTTCTTCGAGATTAGTTGGTGGTTTGGTTCTGATTCGTTAGAGAAGCCTTATGTGGTTATTAGTCTCATATGACATGGGTACAGAGGCTTGTTCTACACAGGATACTGCTTGGTACGGGAGTGACTCCTAGGATCGGGCGCAGACTTGGTGTTTTTACGGAAGGTAGCTTTCTATGTCATGACATATGGAACTAATACACATAGGACTCTTGTAACGACCTTGTGGGTGGCCTGATGGACTTCAGGTGTGGTACGCCTGATGGACTTCAAGTGTGGGTTGTGTTTGGTGTGACTCCATGTGTGTTTACTTGGTGGACTCCAAGTGTTGTTTGCTTAGTGTGACTCTGAGTGTGGTTTTGCTCAGTGCGACTCCGAGTGTAGTTACTTTTCTCTAGAGACTGTGGTTATAACCTAATAAATAGGTGCATAGGATTAATAGGGTTGTGTCGCTTTAGGTGCTCGAGTCAAATAGAGTCATCCTACCTTTGTTATTAGCCTCATAAGCATATATTTTCTACACTTGCGGAGTACATTTTGATGTACTCACCCTTCCTCTTTGTCCCCCCTGCTACCCCAACCAGACATTGGAGTCTACAACGTGGAGCAGGAGTACCAAGAAGACGGTGGATATGACCCCGACGACCTATACTAGGATGGCGCAGCCCATAGTCGACCTTCCTGTGGAGATGGCGTCCAGTTTCCGCGAGTCTACATTAGAGTTAGACTGAGAGTCTGTACTTTTCTTTTGGACCCGAGTGTCATTTTTGTAATAAAGTTCGATATATTAATAAAGCATTGTTTTGATATTTACTATGATGTCGATATATGTATGAAAATTGATCTTGGCATTCATATATTGTGCTCCAATTTTATTCTTAAAATTGGGGTGTGACAACGGCCCAACAGACCAAAAGACGGTGTCATAGCAACCTTGCAGCTTCTGAACGCTGACTTGTTTTGATGATTCTTGTTGACTCCCAATGAATTTTAACGTGACACCAAAGCCATTGGTTAGCTTATCAAGTTATCTTTCCAAGCATATCTGGTTTGTCGAAAACGGAATCCGTATGCGTCTGGGGCGTTGATTTTACCCGAAATGCTCCTGGAATCGGATGTGGACTCCGACTTGAGTTGGACTGGCCCTCCACCATGGAAAACTCAAGTTGGATGTCCTCCCTGGTACTCCTCCTCTCCTTGGGTTGTACATGATGGAGTGATGTCCTCATCAATACTTGTCATGACTTGTTACTATTTCGTGTTCATAATTATATTGTACATCGTCTACTTTGATTATATGTCTAACATAGCTAGGGTGTCTTTAGGTTTATGCACTTGTTCGTATAGCACTCATTCTGTTGATCATGGGGTGAGTGGTCAACATTATGTAAGCGTGGTGCTTAGTTTGTGTGTTGGCACAAAGGGGAGAGTCGTGCATTTTGGGGAGAGCTTTGAGCTATGGGGAGTTTAGCTCTTTTATGTGTTTCAATTCGTTATGTGTTTCAATTGGTATCCTTCATAGTGAGTGTTGACGCTCACTAATGCTCATAATTAACCATCAACTATTGCTTGAGATGACACTAAATGAATCACAAAGCATAGTTGTAGGGTTTGAAACTAACAAGTTCCACGAGTTTTGGTGCTCTCACTTGTTCTGTAGGACATCCCTGTTTTGACCATATAAAAGTATCTCAAGTGATGAATTGGAGTGCACCATTGTAAAGAGCTCGTCGAGACAATCAAAACGGACATATCATTTGCTATATTCGGAGTCCCGGACGAAAAGATATTAATTTCGCAACGAAACCTGCAAAAGAAGGATCTAGAAGACACCAGAAGTCACCACAAGGCGGCCCTCCACGGGGGCCCACTGGGCTAGACCGACCGATGGGGCCCACCGACCGACCTCTCGGCCACAGAGGCCGTTTTGCCTCCGCCTTCTGGAACCTTCTTCCACCGCCTCCTAGGATGCATCTCCACCATCCCTGAAGTCGGTTTGATCCAAGGGCTCACGTTCCACGCTCCGGGCTATAAAACCAGACCCAGAGCCCCCCAGAAGGCATCTCCATCTTCATTATTCATCTCCACATCAGAAACTATGGTTTCAATTAGAAGTAGAGGTCCCTCTAGATGAATCTCTTCTAGTTCATCTAGAATTAGATCTAGTTCTAGTTCTAGTCGTCTAGTTCATCTAGTTGTAATTAGAGATCGGATTAGACAGAGGAGAAGGAGAGAGCTGAGGAGGAGCCAGAGCTGTCGGATCTTCCTCGACAATGTATTGGTGCAGCATCTAGTTCGTCTTCAAGTAATCTCCATGTTCTTCATTTACTATTTCCATGTATTATATTTAATTTTGGTTCTTGCTTTATTTCATTTACTGGATCTCCGCTCGTATCGAGTACTCTAATTATTGTACATAATTAGAGTAGTAGGCGTTAGTGTAGACGTGTGTCGGTGGTACAAAAAAGGGTACCCCCAATCAACGCAAACACCCGAACGCTCTATCTCCGTCTCGCCCGAGCCCTCCCAGCCAGGCCTCGGGCGAACGCTCTATCTCCGTCTCGCCCGAGCCCTCCCAGCCAGGCCTCGGGCGAACGCTCTATCTCCGTCTCGCCCGAGCCCTCCCAGCCAGGCCTCGGGCGAACGCTCTTTCTCCGCCTCGCCCGAGCCCTCCGAGCAAGGCCTCGGGCGAGCACGATCACTCTCCGTCTCGCCCGAGCCCTCCAGGCCTCGGGCGAGCGCGCCCCTACACCTCGAGCCTTAACGCACGGACCTCGAGCTGTACAGACAGCCGTACCAGCCCATACCACGCATTTAATGCCTTCACCTACTCCGGTCATGTCCACTAGTGCACAGCATGTACCACAGTAACTCGGTGTAAAGGTCAAGTCTCGTTTTCACCACAAGCATGGGCAAAAGGGCACCAGTACAGCACTGTTCGGCCAAGCCATGCACTGTAACCCCTCGAGGCCGGCTACGCGCCCCTCGAGCCCTGCACTGTAACACCTCGAGGCCGGCTCCGCGCCCCTCGAGCCCCCGTGGCACCACCTCGAGGCCGGCACCGCGCCCCTCGAGCCCTGACAAGCTCTCTCACTCTTGGAAGACAGGTACACCAAGACCTGGAGGGACCCCGCTACGTCCTGTACAAGCCGGAATGGGCGCTGTACGGCTTCCACTCCGCCACGCCTCCATGACCGCGCCCGGGATGGAGGCCACGCTTCAAGGACGCCTCAACAGCAACGCCCACGTCGGCTACAATGTCTTCGACAAGACAGGATTCCTACCCTACATCGTATTGGGCGCCGTACGCCCCGACACTTGTAAAACCCCTGTGTAACCCTGGCCTCCCCTTGCCCTATAAAAGGGGACGCCAGGGCCCTCATTCGCACGTGGACAAACATGTTAGAGCGCCTTACACCCATACACTTAAGTCCGGACCCCGGTCCACGCTCACCAAGCTTGTATTCGCCCCTGTACAAGCACTTAGGTGCAAGTAATACAAGAACATCCCCCCCGCTGGACGTAGGGCCTTCTTTGCCCGAACCAGGATAAATCCTTGTGTCCTCTTGCATCACCATCCAGGAAGAGAAGCACGCGATCATATTACTCATTGGTGTGATACCCCCGGTACGAAACACCGACAGTTGGCGTGCCAGGTAGGGGTGCGCGTGTTCGAGACATTTTCTCGCTATCTCCTGGATGGCTTCTTCGACTCCTTCGTTCTCTGCAGGTGCCGTCGTGTGGTTCGGGAACCTTGAGTCCCTAGCCGCCGGCAACGGCAACGAGCTGACCCCGCTCTCCACGGAGGGCCCGAGCGGAAGGCGTGTCACACCACCCCGCGCGGGGGGCATGACGCGTCGTCTGCACCACCACGCGTCGCCACTCCGCGAGCGGCGTCGTGGTCACCATTGTCGCCAGGCACAGGCGGTGCCGGCGGCGTACGCCCACTTCCCCGCGGCTGGCGCAGAATCCCCGAGGGGAGACCTGCCCGGCACGCGGCCGACGACCTCCAGGGCACGGGCGCGCTCCCCCAGCAAGTTCGCGTCCGTCACATGGGCGGACCGGCACGTCTGGTATCCCACCAGGGAGTGCTTCCAGCTCGAGGGGGTGGTGAGCGATGCCAAGGACGACGACGACGAAGAAGTGCGCGTGGGCGCCCGCCGCAGACGAGCGGGCTAAGTTGGCACCCACGCACGACGCCGCCCCTCGAGCCGGACGTGGGAGTTCGACTTCGACGTCACTCCTCGAGCCAGACTCGGAGGCTCGACCTTCAACACCGCCCCTCGAGCCGGACGTGGGAGCTCGACCTTCGACGCCCCACCTCGAGCCGGACTCGGGGGCTCGACGTCCCTTCGACACCGCTCCTCGAGCCGGAGTCAGGAGCTCGACCTTCGACGCCCCACCTCGAGCCGGACTCGGGGGCTCGACGTCCCTTCGACGCCCCTCCTCGAGCCAGACTCGGAGGCTCGACCTTCGATGCCCCTCCTCGAGCCGGACTCAGAGGCTCGACCTTCGACGCCCCTCCTCGAGCCGGACTCAGAGGCTCGACCTTCGACGCCCCTCCTCGAACCGGACTCGGGGGCTCGGCATTCGACCTTCAGCGCTGCCCCACGAAAACAATTCCGAGCCCGACTCCAGCTCGAAACATCGAACAGCTACGTTGTTTTCTATCCCTAAAGCCTCGAGGCTTCGTACATTTCTCGTACTTTGTACAAATTTCGCATTTCGAATGAATAAAAGTTCGTTTCCAAGTTCTTTGTTTCATTCAAAACCAGGGTAGCCTTGACTCTGTCTTATCAGAGTCAAGACTTCCTCGCGAGCTAGCCAGGGGATCCCCCCTAAAGTTCCCAAAAACCTCGCACGTTTTCTAAACTCGACGTTTTGTTATTTTTCTATGCCTTGAACGCGCCTCGCGACTAAGAAGAAAACACCTTGGGCCCCCTAAGGACCAAGGGTGTCGAGACGGGAGCTCGCCTACGCCCCCAGGCTACGGTACCTCCACTCGCTCCCACCCTCGAAGGACCCAAGTCCGTGTCGAAAACTTAGTCGAAGCAAAACTCAGGCAAAGAAAAATAAGAAAACTCGAGCGCAAAGATATTTCAATATCACCTCGGGCTCTCACCCCGAAATCCCTTGAAGGAGTCCTTCCCACTCCTCCGAGGCCTCGGGGGCTATCAGGAGAAGGGTCTCCGACCCGACGCCCGACGCCCCGGAGACTTGCGTTTTCGCTCGCTTTATCAAAACAGGCAACAACGAATGAAATGCGGAAATGTTTTTACATTAGGCCTCGAGGGCCGCGGGCATGTTCCTTCTCACAAAAATATCCTCCCACGGAGGACACAACACAAGGGCTCGGCGGCCCAAACTAACTTTGTCTCTCCTCTCGAGGCTCGTCCGCAGGAGCAACCATCAAGGGGTCTTCAGGCGCCGAGGACGCTGCTGGGGGAAGCCCCACGTCCTCTTCAAAAAACCGAGCCAGGGCCTCCCAGGGGCCTCGACGACCCTGGTGAGCTCCGCGATCTCCCGCTCAGCTTCATCGTCATCGTCCGGCAGGATGAACCCCTGGCTAACGGCGTCAAAGTTGAGGCCGGCGTAGTGGCTGGAGATCACGGCAAAAGCCCGCTTCACCCCAAGGTGCAGAGCGCCGCGCACCTGATCGTCCCTATGGCCCCTTAGGGCAGACAGACGGCTGACCAGGGAGCTCCCTGATTGACCCTCTGGGGCCCCAAGGGACGCGCAGGCCCTGATGGCGGCCTCCTGCAGAACCTGGTGCTCCGAGGTCTCCGCCTGGTACATCAACTGCAAGGCGGCCGAAGCGTCCTCCGCCTCAGTAAGCCTCCCCCACAGCTCTGCAGAGGTTCGACGTGACTCACCAAAAGAAGGATCGAAGTACGACAAGGAAACCATAAAGCCGACGGAATAAAACGTTAACTTTCGTCGTGCCCTCCCACTTCTGGGCATTGTTGGCCGACGCCTCAGCAGACTTCCGAGCCTGCACAAGGTCCGCACTCAAGGCCTGCGCCTTGGATGCCTCCTCGGCAACCTGAGCGCGGAGGGCCTCGACGGTCTTCTCTGACTCATCCAACCGCGACGCCAGGTCCTTGGCCCTCTCCGCCTCCCGGACGCCGCGCTCCCGGGCCTCGGTGACCGCGGCGGTCAAGCCTGAGCACTGAGTGCGCAGCCGACCCGTCTCGGCAACCGCAGCCGTCAGCTCCGAGCAACGGGCGCTCAGCCGGTCCGCCTCGGCGTTCTTCTCGGTAAGCTGCCCCTGGATATGAGCGAGCTCGGCTTTCGACGCCCGAAGCTGCTCCCAGACGTGGCTCTCCCGGCGGAGGAAGTCCGACTTGGCCTGTGAGGCCCCCATGAGCTCCTAAGATAAATAGTCGACCAGACATTAACCCCCCTTTTTTCGACGAAATGGGAAGAAGAGGATCGCCCAAACAAGGGTCCTCACCTGGGCGGCCCGTGGTAGCTCCGTCTCCACCATCGCCAGAGACGTCTTCAACGACCGCGTGAGGAGCGAGCCGAGCCGCCCGAGGTCGTTCCAGTTTCCAACCTCGGGGGCATCGTCGAGGACGAATACCGGCTCGGCCTCGGGATCAGCTGGATCCCTCCACTCCACTCGAGGTCCGCCCCAGGTGGGAGAGCGACCTCCCAAGCGGACGGGGGCCGAGCTTTCGCCCCCTCCTCCAACCTCTGTCACCAACAGCCTCGGCGGCACGCTGGTAACCTCGACCCCCACCTCTGCTGTCCCACCTTTTGGGGAAGTCTCGCCAGAAGAGATGGTGTGGACCTCCTCCGGCAAGCGCGACCCCTGAGGCAGGGCGTCGGCCCCAGCCTCGGGCGCAGCGGCCAGGGACGGCACTGCCTCAGCCGCCTTAGCGGCCTCGGCTTCAGCGGTCGAGGCCCCCGTCGCGCCCTCATCCCTCGACGCGCCAAAAGCGGGATCCTCCTCTGGCGCCCCACCAGCGGAAACCGGGGCCCCCTCTGGGGACTTGATAATTTCGGGCGTGACGACCGGCCCGCCGGACCCTGGCAGTGGTGGCGTCACAGACGGTGCCACCATCGCGCCGGCGGAGGAAGCCGCCCCCACTTTCAGCGCCTTCCGAGGGTGGAGGGATAAGGCCTCCACGGACCGCTTCCCGCTGAGACAAGAGAAGAAAGATACGCATCATGAAAAAATCCCCACACAAGCAAACGCGAGACGGGCACGCGACGAGCGCTTACCCAGCCCTTGGCGCCCTCCTCGCGGTGGGCACGGGTGAGGTCCGCGGCCGCTGTGTCCCTGCAGGGGGAACCCCTCTCGGGGGAGGCGGGAGCTCCGTCCCGGGGGTCTCCGTCGAAGCCCCAGCCGACGGCGGCGTCGACAGACCCTGCGCGGACCCGTCGCCCCCCCCAGGGCGCAGAAGTCCCGCCACCCGCGCCCGGGGCAGAAACAAGGCTCTTCCCCGCCGCCTGTGCCCCGGACGTGACCCTCACGGGGCTCGCTGACTGAACCGGCGAGCGGTCCACGTCTGGGAACCCCGCCAGGGGCTCGGAGTCCCCCTCCGAGCCCTCCTCGTCTTCGTCATCGGAATCCTCCTCCGTAGGGGAGGACTCTTCCGGCTCACCATGGAGCTTCTATTGCCGCCGACGCCTCTCCAGGTCGTCACGGTCCTTCCGACGCTTGGCTCGCCTGGCGTTCCTTTCGTCCTTCTTCTTTTTCCTCTCCTCGGCCAGGCGCCGCCTCTCCTCCCTTTCCTCAGGGAGGGGAGGCTTCGAGGCGCTGACCCCCTGTAAACCCTGCAAAAAGAAGGAAATAAGGATCGAACACGAACAGCTCCGCGGCAACACACCCACAGGATCGATCCCCTTACCAAGCTGATGTACCCGCGGAACGGGCGCATCGGAATACTGAGCAGCTTGCTCGCGTCCTTCACCTCCTTTACTGCATCCCTCGCCCGGCGAACGAGCTCGGGATAGGCGACCGGGGACGCCCTCATCTGGCACTCCCGCAGGAGAGGCGCGTCGTCCCTCATCTTCGCCATGATCAGGGGCCGGTTCACCAGTGGCAGCACGCACCGCTGGTGGAACCAGGCCACAACCATCCCGGCCGTCAGACCCGCCTTCCGCAGCCTCGACAGGGCCTCAAGAAGCGGGTCGAGTCGACCCTGCCTCTTGTCGACGACGTCGTAGTTCCAAAGGTCCGGCCGCGACTCGATGACGCGGCCGGTGTACGCTGGCAGCAACCCATCGTCGTTGCGAAGGTAGAACCAGCCCACGCGCCAGTCCTTGTTTGAGGTGGCCGCCTGGGACGGGATGTACAGGCCTGACCTGTGCTGGCGAACGGAGAGCACGCAGCTCCCCGACCTCATCAGTCTCCGCCGACCCTCCGAAACCGCCTTCGTGAAGAGCTCGCCCCGGAAGAGGTGGATCCAGAGCTCCCAGTGGGGCTCGATCCCCAGGAAGCCCTCGCAGACGGTCGCGAAGATGGCCGCCTGTGAAATGGAGTTGGGGGCAAGGTGATGCAGCTCGAGCCCGTAGTAGAAAAGAAGCGCCCGGAGGAACCGGCTTGCCGGCACCCCGAACCCGCGCTCATGGAAAGCGATGAAGCTGACCACGTAGCCGTTCGGGGGCCTCGGCTCCTCCTCCTCCGGACCGGGGGCGATCCACTCCGGCCTATCGGAGCCGGAAAGGCCCCGAAGAAGCCCTCTCTGCACCAACTCCGCTAGCTTCTCCGGGGTGGCGGCAGAAGCGCCCCACGGCTCGGCGACGTCGGCCATCCCGGACAACGGAAGGCGGAAGCGCGAATGTCGCAAAGGGGAAAGGTCTCGATCTCTCTCTCTCTCTGTCTTTCTTCTTTGCCGCTCAACCCTCTACTCCGCCGCTGGCCCGGTCTCTCCCTTCCCGCCTCTGTTTTTGTGCGGCTGAACGGTGGAGGAAGACGAAGGAGTAGGGGGGACGGGCGAATGAGGAAAGGAACCACCCCGAAGTCCCCAAGGGGCGTATTTATAAGGCAAAAACCAACGGCCAGATCCCGGTTGATCACTATTCACCCGCATTTAATGCATTACACGCCAGGAGATCTCATGATTGCGAGAATCCCCTCGATGCGGGTGCGCACGCAAGCATTAAATGCCTGGTCGTAGGCCCTCGCACACGTCCGCAACAGGCGCCGCCCACGTCCCCAGGAAGTCGCCTAAAAAGGCGCGCCCGCCGGAAGAAGTAACCTGCCTCTGACTCCTTCCCAGCGAAGGAACCCAGGACACCGAGCCCGTTGCGATCCAGGGGTTCGAAGGCCGACCGCTCCAAGGGTTCGACAACCGCCCCAGGGTAACAGAGTCAGGAACGGCCGCGGACGCGCCTATAGCATGGCCCGAGCCGAGCCTGAGCACGGCGTCACCACCCCTCTTCCTTGCGAAAAGGATGCGTAGCGGTTGAAAAACCAAGACAAGGCCGCCTCTGACCGACCCTTCGCGAAAAAGGGCTCAGGGGCTCGCCTCGCACCCAAGATAAAGTCAAAAAACCTTGGTTTACCCCTAATCCCAAGGCCATCGATTGGCAACCAAGGGACTCGGGGGCTCGGGGATTACGATTAATCTCTTTTCTTTGTGTGAACATGAGATTTTCAGGCCTCGGACGAACGCTCGTTCTCCGTCTCGCCCGAGCCCTCCGAGCCAGGCCTCGGACGGAGTCTCCCACGATGACGAAAGAGGTAAACGCATAGCATTTAATGCGTCCGCCTAACTATGTCTCGAGCCGGATGCAGGGAACGCGCGGCAGCTCTCCGTTCGCTTCACTACCCGGGCCCGCCACGACCGTCGCTCCGGCTTCGCGTCCGCCGCCCTCCCCGATAGTTTCCGCCTAAGAAGGCGCGCCCACCGGGCAGAAGGACTCCCAGACGACGGAGGCTTCTTCACAAAGGTAAAAACGAGCCCCGGCCCTAAGTCTCGAAGCAGCGAAGGCTGGCCCTCGAAAAGGGTTCGACAGCCGGCTTCGAGCACCCGAGTCAGGGACACCAAGGGGCGCCACTCGCGGCATTACTCGAGGGCCGAGCCCTCGAGGCCCCTCACGTGTATCCAAGGCGGGGAGCTCGACGTGTAGTGAGATCCCCTCGGAGGGAGGCATCGAGCCACCGGGTCCTATCGAATGGACCCGGCACTCCTGCAGACTGAGCACCCATGCTTTATGAGACCGCCTCCGGGCCACAGTCGACCCCTATCGAACGGGGCACGAGCTCTCACTTGGATTCCCCGTTACCAGCTCACCGGGAACCTCGATACTCGCCCACTCGGGGTAGTACGAGGCATCCCCCCTCGCATCCGATCGAAAGGACTCGCGGGATGACAAGCCAGGGCAATCGGCATGCCGGACAGCTCGAGGAGCCGGCCAGTCGGTTCAGCCTGGCACCCCTCGACGAAAGAGGGTCTAAGAACTCGGACAGTTACGACTAATCTCTTTTCTTTGTGTAAACATGAGATTTTCAGGCCTCGGGCGAACGCTCGCCCTCCATCTCGCCCGAGCCCTCAAGGCCAGGCCTCGAACGATCGCTCGTTCTCCGTCTCGCCCGAGCCCTCCGAGCCAAGCCTCGGACGGAGTCTCCCACGACAAAGGAAAGGTAACCGCAAACATTTAATGAGACTACCGAACCACATTTCGAGCCTGTTGACAGGTACACACGGCGCCGCGATCTCCGCTCCCTGACGATTTCCGCCTAAAAAGGCGCGCCCACTGGGCAGAAGGTTCCCAAACGACGGAGGATTCTTCAGGAAGCCCACGAGAGAGTTCTAACCACTCCCCCATGGCCTCGGGGGCTACACCCGCGGGTGTCGCTCGCACGACACCCACGGAATCAAATCGACAAAACCCTCGAGACCAGTTAGCTATCCATCGAGATCCCAATCTGGAGCCCCTGCTCGAATGCAAGCACTCAAACAAGGGCTCGAGGGCTACTGTCGGTGGTACAAAAAAGGGTACCCCCAATCAACGCAAACACCCGAACGCTCTATCTCCGTCTCGCCCGAGCCCTCCCAGCCAGGCCTCGGGCGAACGCTCTATCTCAGTCTCGCCCGAGCCCTCCCAGCCAGGCCTCGGGCGAACGCTCTATCTCCGTCTCGCCCGAGCCCTCCCAGCCAGGCCTCGGGCGAACGCTCTTTCTCCGCCTCGCCCGAGCCCTCCGAGCAAGGCCTCGGGCGAGCACGATCACTCTCCGTCTCGCCCGAGCCCTCCAGGCCTCGGGCGAGCGCGCCCCTACACCTCGAGCCTTAACGCACGGACCTCGAGCTGTACAGACAGCCGTACCAGCCCATACCACGCATTTAATGCCTTCACCTACTCCGGTCATGTCCACTAGTGCACAGCATGTACCACAGTAACTCGGTGTAAAGGTCAAGTCTCGTTTTCACCACAAGCATGGGCAAAAGGGCACCAGTACAGCACTGTTCGGCCAAGCCATGCACTGTAACCCCTCGAGGCCGGCTACGCGCCCCTCGAGCCCTGCACTGTAACACCTCGAGGCCGGCTCCGCGCCCCTCGAGCCCCCGTGGCACCACCTCGAGGCCGGCACCGCGCCCCTCGAGCCCTGACAAGCTCTCTCACTCTTGGAAGACAGGTACTCCAAGACCTGGAGGGACCCCGCTACGTCTTGTACAAGCCGGAATGGGCGCTGTACGGCTTCCACTCCGCCACGCCTCCATGACCGCGCCCGGGATGGAGGCCACGCTTCAAGGACGCCTCAACAGCAACGCCCACGTCGGCTACAATGTCTTCGACAAGACAGGATTCCTACCCTACTTCGTATTGGGCGCCGTACGCCCCGACACTTGTAAAACCCCTGTGTAACCCTGGCCTCCCCTTGCCCTATAAAAGGGGACGCCAGGGCCCTCATTCGCACGTGGACAAACACGTTAGAGCGCCTTACACCCATACACTTAAGTCCGGACCCCGGTCCACGCTCACCAAGCTTGTATTCGCCCCTGTACAAGCACTTAGGTGCAAGTAATACAAGAACATCCCCCCCCCCGCTGGACGTAGGGCCTTCTTTGCCCGAACCAGGATAAATCCTTGTGTCCTCTTGCATCACCATCCAGGAAGAGAAGCACGCGATCATATTACTCGTTGGTGTGATACCCCCGGTACGAAACACCGACAACGTGGTGTCTAGACTAGGGTTTACCTGAGTTTGCAGCTAGCCCCACGGATAGTTGTGGTAGCCCTAGGTGGTGACAGCCCTGACGGCCGACATAGTCCACCACATTCGGGTTGGTGTTTGTAGGACCGTAGCCGGAGCTTCCTAGCCCCTTTCACATCCCTTTCTGTGGCTAGTGTTCTGATGTTCCGAAGTAAGTAAAGTATAGTGAGCCTTTAATTAGATAGACCTGCTTAGAAAACCCTAAATCTCTCTCTACCCATTTTATCATTCTTTTTCTTGGATGACTTGCCCTTTGATTAGTACACTTCACGTTCCCTGTGGAAATTGATACCCTGGAATACTCTCAGGTGAAGGCTACATCGGTATCCATGCGCTTGTAGATTTTTCTGTGTGCGTTTAAAATACCCAACAAGCTTTCTGGCGCCATTGCCGGGGAACGATAGCTGTGCTAGTTTCGAACCAAGTCGTCCGTGTTTCTTTTCTTTTACCACCTTTTTCTCTTACCACCACCTTTACCTCACCACCACACTTCTTACACATGAATTCCACTCCTATCTATAAATACTCCGCTCGAAAGGGCGAATTGTTGGAGCCACCATCCTCATCACATCCTATTCTTACAGATGGCTACCAATTTCGTCCTGGCTTTATAGCCATGGTTCGGGAGCAATCCTTCTCTGGGTCAGAAGACGAAGATCCATACACCCACCTTAGGGAATTTGAGCAATTGTGTTCTTATCGGACAATTGCTGGCATGACACAAGAGACCATAAAAAGGAAACTATTTCCGTTCTCCCTTTTGGGAAAAGCGAGAAAATGGTATGATCATTCCGTAAGGGGCACAAATGGAAATTGGGATGAACTTCAGGACATCTTTTGTCTTGCTTTCTTCCCTCTTTTTCGAATCACTGATCTTAGAATCGAAGTTCTTACATTTAAACAAAAAGAGAAGGAGACACTAGGAGCAGCTGGGGCTAGGTTCAAACACCTTACCAATTCTGGCCCAAACCTTTCCTTGACAGACCATGTCCTACACTTTCACTTCTACCGTGGTCTTAACAAGGATGCTGCTCTACATCTCGATTTAGCTTCTAGAGGATCATTCTCACATAAACTTGTTAGTGAAGGAAGCGACATCCTAGAGAAATCCTTGAAAACATTCCTTGCACTAGCACTTTGGATGAATTCCTAGAAGAAGTCGAGCCCAACCCCGACCAACATGAGGAGGAACACACAACCAAATTTGAAATTCCTTCAAATTCTTCTAATAATTTGGTTGTCACCGAACCTTCTCTAGAGAAAACACCCCACACTTTAAAAAATGATGAACTCCATCCTTCGGTGTTATTCTCTAAAATCGAGGAAGATGATATCAAAGAGCATGGAAGCTACTTCATAAACACCTCTTTAAATCCATGCTCATATGAAACATCTCCTGATTCAATTGGTGTGTCTAACATTGCCACACTCGAGATTTTCAACCCCCTCACACTTTCTGTTTACAAAAACTTCAAAAGGGTGGTTGTCGATGTATATGTTTATCACAAATTTTGTAGAACTCGTTGTGCTCTTAAGTTGGTGTTGGAAGGGAAACCACTCACCAAATCACATCTTGAAGGTTTCCCAAAAGACAAGTTTAGTGTCCTAAAACAAGCACTTTTCAAATTAGTGTTCACCTTCCTGCTACGCTTGTGTAATGAGCATAGGGATATAATTGTTAAAATATTTCTTTGGGTATTCTTGTCACTAACCTTTGCAGGTCTGGAGCAAAAATGTTCGAAGGAATGAGAAACACAAGGTATGTCCAACCAATCATCATGCAACATTGAATTATAGTCATCCAATCTTGATTTTTGCAAAATCTAAGCTTGGGGGATACACTTTGTAAGAACATCTCTTACCATGTTGCTATGTTGGTTGCACCTACCTTTAAGACATGCTCATGTGCCATACATTAATCATTGTCTCTCATCACCATTTGAGTAAATCTCTTTAAAGCTTTAATGCTACCCTCATTTGCTATAGTATATGTTTAGGTTTGAAGTATTCTCAAACACCTTCTAAATTAGGCATGGTGCTTAGTTTAAACTATTTTCAAGAATTAAAGTAAGACATGGTGTCTGGTTTGATTCTTGAGCTAAAAGGTGTCCTGGTTTTACCTCTAAAGGCTTTTAAATTAAGTATGGTGCTTAGGTTAAATGCCTTCCTAGATGAAATTAGACGTGGTGTCTAGGTTGATTTTTGAGCCAATAGTATATGTTGGTAGTTCTTAACTTCACTAAAGATAGAGCTAGGCAACTATCCCGGGTAACGGCCCAGAAATGCTTGTTGACACTTGCCAACGTCGTGACTAGGAGTAGACTATGGAATCTACCCCAGGCAACGACGCTAGAAATGCTTGTAGCAAGTTCAGTCACTATACCTAAAGGAGTGAAGCTAAAGCAGCTATCTACTAATGTCAAATGGGGTTGTCAATCCCGACACTAGTAGGAGCTAGCTAGAGAGAATGCAATCTACCAGGAGGAGATTCTGCAAGCGCACAGAACTATCGTAGTAGCACTTCCCTGGGAGTACCAGGTGTCGATTTATTTGATCCCAAAGGAAGGCTAGGGTGGTGTATGAGTCGAGTCAAGGAGGAGATGAGAGTCAAAGAATAAGAAAAGGGAAAGAGGAGAAGACAAGAGAGGAGATGAAAGGCTAGAAAGAATATATGGGTGGATAGGTAAGGATGAAATGGATGGTAAGGTAAGGTGGATGGATAGATAGATAAGGGGAATCTAAGGATAACTAATGTAACTAACTAATAACTACTAACTACTCCTAGATAACTACGAAGCAAGATAACTATGGAGCAAGATAACTACGAAGCAAGATAGGCAAATGCCAATAAAGCAACCAAGTTAAATATAGTTTTATTCCTATCTTATCAAGTATCGATGCGTACTAGCCTTTATCACTGGCTTAGGTTGAACGCTAGCACAACGAGCCTTACTGTTAAACTGGGCCAACTACGTGGTAGAATTCAAGGCGCACAGGGCTGTCACCATCTGCTTGCTACCACAGCTATCCAGGGGTCCAACCGTATCTGAAGGTAAGTCTATAACTAAGCACCACGTTTAATTATATTCTAACTATCTCTACCCTAGCTTTGAATAGAGACACCCTTGCGGACGTCAGAGCAAATACTTGACTTAATAAGATAAACACTAAACTAACTAAGCAACCCATTGGCAAAGATCAAACACTAAGCTCACTAGAGATTAACTACTATGGCTAAGTGAATTGAACTGTAGGATAGCTAGGCACTCAAGCAATCAATCAAGTATACCACCCAATACTGATAAGTAGAATAAAGTAATACTTGAAATGATGAACTAGAATATAGTAAAGTGCTTGAGTAACAAGAGCAAAACCTGAACTGGAGACGAAGGAAGACTCTTCCCAGCTCCAGGACCGATCACTCGCACGCCTCTAGTCTTGAGCTAAGCCTTGAGCAGCGCTTCCGCGAGGGCAATGAGGCAAAGATGCCTTGCTCTACTAGCTACCTACTTGCCTAAGCTTGGCTAAACCCTAAGCTATTAGCTCTCTAGCTCTAGCCTTGCTTTCTTGCTTGCTTCTTTTGTGTGTGTGTTGTGAAGTGACGCCTCCAGGGGGTATTTATAGTCCAAGTGAGTGAGGGGAATACTTATAAGGGGCAGCCAGCCGACCTAGGGCAAACCCTAGTGGCGGGCGCCAGCCCTAGGTGGCGGCCGCCACCCCCCCTTACCGTTGGATGCACTGTCATTGCTTCAACGGCATCCAGGAGCTCCAGAGAGGCGGTTGCATGTCCAGATAACCGCCATTCGGTCATGATCCACGCCACTCCCCTCCTGAGCCGTTCGATGCCACTGACCTAGTGACCAAGGGCCAAGATTTCGCCTTGGGGAGGTCACACGGATCAGTGACGTGGCAGGGAGTGGACTTGGGCCAACACCCCCCTGAGGCCCAATTGGGCCCTGCTGAGTGGGATTGGCCTTTGGTGGTTCAAATATCCAAATTTCGTTCAAATCCTGCATTCAAATCAAAATCTATGGACATGTGGAATTCGGTTAGTTTGAAACCTATTTGACTACATTTCATGCCTTTTTGGTGAATTTTAGGGTAACATGTTGATGGTAAAACAGGTGTTTAAGGACCATCAACAAGCTCCCCCAAGCTAACCTATTGCTTGTCCTCGAGCAACAATGCGGTTTAAGCATTAAGCATGAAATAGATAGCAACTTAAGATGTATACAAGTGCATATTGTATAGTGAGAAATAACTTAGTATATATCATTAATCATAGCAATGTGTGGCTTATAGCTTTTCACTTCAAACATGCAAGAGTGAAATAAAGTAGCAGTTAGGAAACTTTTATCTTGCTTAGGTTTGACTAGGATTTTGTCTGGAGGTTTTTTTAGGGTTTTCAAAAGATAAAAACTTGCTTAAGTCCTCCAAGATTCACTCAATCACTCAATGGTGTTTAAATCCTCACTTAGGCCAAAATGTAGCCTCGCCTATTTCTAAAGAATGATATGTGGAGTTATAGTTAGGCTAAGAATCATGAGCAAATTGCCTAATGTTTATTGCTAAGCTAGACACTCAGATCATAAGGAGCAGCAAATCATAAAAATTGATCAAGATGTGCATGTGTGGTTATGTGGAAGTGTATAGAGAGATATTTCATAATCTTTCCTAGTTAATTTCTGGGGTCTAGAGCTAATGATAACTCTCTTTGTCTCTCTCTTTTTTTTCGATACATAGTAAGTAGATAAAAATGTGTCCTCACATTTTCTTAGGACATAGTCCGCTCTTGAGCTACTTTGCTTACTCTTTCTTTTTTTTATATCTCTCTTTTTAGCTCTAGATTTCCTCAGATTGTCTATAGGAAAGGATTTTAGAAATGAAAAGGGGGAAGATGGAGAAATGCTTATTCCCAGTGTAGGAATAGCATAAGGCTAGCAATGGGACGTTTGGCAAGGTATTGCATATCTCCAGTGTAGAGAATAAGCAATTTATTTGGTGGTAGCAAACTTCCAAAGTGGATAGTAAGCAATATGGTGGGTGTGTGTATCTTGATCAAAAGATATGATAAGCTTCTCTACTAAGATCGATGAGGTCTAACAAAGCTCAACACAGGACAAAGCTCTTTGTGGTTTTGACTAACAAATATTTGGCTAGTGGTGGGATGGGATAAAATCTAGGAGGACTTTTAGCAAGGTTTTCATGATTTTTAAAAGAAATCCTCCAGATTAGATCCTAATTTCACCTTAGCAAGTTTAAAGAATTACTCCATTTCTTACTAACTTTATTCGCTAAGCATGATTTCGGTTAAAGCATGTGCAACCCACCAAAGCTACAACTTAGATAAAACTAGTTATTGAAACCATAACAATAGCATTTGCATGACATATTTCATTTCTTATTCAGGTTCCAACATTTTAAGCAGATTTTATCATTTTTACTCATGGAATGGTTACTTAGGCAAGCATGTAGCATTCAAAACTTCAAAAGATATAGAAATTAAAAACTGAATATAAAGTGTAGGCTTGAGACATACCTTATTGGAGCGGGAGTCTCCCCCAAGCTGGCTTCTTGTTTGGTGAAGGGTCTTCATCTTTCTCGGTCGGAGCTCTTGTTCTCATTTTATTAAAAGGGAAACTATCTAATGTTGTGAAAAAGGGAAACTATCCTATTATGATATTTTATTAATCTAGCTAAGTTAACATATACTTATGCATATAACTAATGATAACTGATTTTTTTTCTTTCTGTTTTTTTAGTTACATGCATGACATATGTTATTTATTTGAAAAAGGGAAATTTGAAAGGGAAATGTAAAAGTAAATCCATACCTTAGATCCATGGAATTTCATCCTTATTGGGTAGATCTTCTTCCTTGGGTGCTTCTTCTTTAAGTACTTCATCGGGTTCTTCTTCTTTTGGCACCTCTCCTTTGTCATGTGAATTACACAACTCAGGAGGAGGTGGTTCTTTCTTTCTGTTCCACCTTGTTGTTATGTGCCTCTTCTTGGTACAAACGGGTTTTGCTACCTGCATGTTAGCGGCATATGCGGGACCACGGGAAAAGGAGAATATTTCCTTCCTCCTAATGTCATTTGTATTTTACCACTCCCCACATATATGCAGGCATTCACAGTATTCAAGAAAGTTCTACCTAAGATTAGAGGTACATCTTTCCTATTTCCCATATCTAGTATTATGAAATCAGCAGGAACATAGGAGCCTCTAATTTGAACAGGTAAATCAGTTACTATTCCTTCTATATAGCAAGTGGATTGATCAGCTAGCACAACATAGGCAGATGTGGATGACATGGGTGGAAAGAACGAGTTTTCATAAAAATCTTTAGATAGAATGTTCACACTCGATCCTAAATCACACATGGCATTTTTAAAGACTTCACCAAAGATTGAGCATCTAATTATGGGACTACCCGGATGACCCTTTTTAACAGTCATGGTTTGATCTTCATAATAGTTAAAATATTTTATTTCAACCATATTTGCAGTTTCCATGTCAGGTTTAGCAGGAATTTTGCCAGTTTCAAAAGATGGTATGATAGCAGCAAGTTGAGCTAATTGGGTTTCTAACATCTTATTAAAACTTAATTGATTTTTCAGAGCAGATGAGAAATCTTCCAATTTAGAATTTATATTCTCAAGGGTTTTATCATTTGACATTAATCTCTTATTCAAGAAATCAGTAGTTCTACCTTGTGAGTAAACTAAATTTTTTAAGAATGAGAAATTATCAGAATTCTGAAAATTAGAGCGGAGGAATGAATTGTTACCTTGAGAGTTTGCAAGCTGATTCCATCCTTGATTCTGTTGACGGAAACCGTTGTTGTTGTTGTTGATGATGATGAAGTTCAAATCTTCATGTAACTCGGGGCAGTGGTTCCTAGAATGTCCGGTTTCTCCACAGACTTCACAAGTCATGTAGGATTCCAAAGATTGGACACTCTCTTGTTGGTTCATCTTCTCACAGCTATCCAGCTTCTTTGCCAGCAGGTCCATCCTGGCCACGATCATGTCGGCCTCCTTAAGGGAATGCATACCTCTCTTACGGGGCTGCAGTCTCTCGTCATTCCATCCTTGGTTTGACACCATCTTCTCTATGAGAGCCTTAGCATCTGCAACATTCAGAGAAAAGAATGCACCGCCGGCGGCGGCATCCAAATGGCTTCTAGAGAGTGGGGTTAGGCCATGGAAGAAGTTCTGGATCAATAGCCAGTCCTCCATACCATGGTGTGGACAAGCAGCGACGTACTCTTGCATTCTCTCCCAAGCCTCGGGAATAGATTCCTTGGCTTGTTGCGTAAAGCTGGAGATTTTGTTGCGAAGAGCGTTCGTCTTGCCCATTGGAAAGAATTTGGCGAGAAAAGCATTGGAACACTTGTCCCATGTGTCTACAGCATTGCGATCGGTATAGAACCATTGCTTCGCTTTTCCTAGAAGAGAAAAGGGAAAGAGACGAAGACGGATGGCTCCTTGGGTTATCCCCTTAATGGTGAAGGTGCCACAAATCTCCAAAAATTGTTGGAGGTGAGCATTGGCATCCTCATGAGCTTTGCCACAGAACGGGCTAGCTTGGACCATCTTGATCAGAGCCGGTTTCAACTCAAAATTGAGGTTGGCATTGATCACGTCTGGTCCTATCGCTACATTAGCGGCAGAAGGAGCAGAAAACTCACGAATGGTCTTATTGGCCATCGTGAAGATAGAACGAGATAAGAAAGAAAGAAGTTGAAGGAAAAAGATAAGAAGGACTAAGGAAAGAAAGAATGGGGTAAGATGGGATTCGCTATGTGGGAGCTTAAGCGAAGATAAATTCAACACGGACTCAACCGATACACCGATTGCCTTCCCCGGCAACGGCGCTAGAAATGCTTGTTAGTAGTTCTTAACTTCACTAAAGATAGAGCTAGGCAACTATCCCCGGTAAAGGCCCAAAAATGCTTGTTGGCAATTGCCAACGTCATGACTAGGAGTAGACTATGGAATCTACCCCTGGCAATGGCGCTAGAAATACTTGTAGCAAGTCCAGTCACTTTACCTAAAGGAGTGAAGCTAAAGCAGCTATCTACTAATGTCAAATGGGGTTGTCAATCCCGACACTAGTAGGAGCTAGCTAGAGAGAATGCAATCTACCAGGAGGAGATGCTGCAAGCGCACAGAACTATCGTAGTAGCACTTCCCTGGGAGTACCAGGTGTCGATTTATTTGATCCCAAAGGAAGGCTAGGGTGGTGTATGAGTCGAGTCAAGGAGGGGATGATAGTCGAAGAATAAGAAAAGGGAAAGAGGAGAAGAGAAGAAAGGAGATGAAAGGCTAGAAAGAATATATGGGTGGATAGGTAAGGATGAAATGGATGGTAAGGTAAGGTGGATGGATAGATAGATAAGGGGAATCTAAGGATAACTAATGTAACTAACTAATAACTACTAACTACTCCTAGATAACTACGAAGCAAGATAACTATGGAGCAAGATAACTACGAAGCAAGATAGGCAAATGCCAATAAAGCAACCAAGTTAAATATAGTTTTATTCCTATCTTATCAAGTATCGAGGCGTACTAACCTTTACCACTGACTTAGGTTGAACACTAGCACAACGAGCCTTACTGTTAAATTGGGCCAACTACGTGGTGGAATTCAAGGCGCACAGGGTTGTCACCACCTGCTTGCTACCACAGCTATCCAGGGGTCCAGCCGTATCTGAAGGTAAGTCTATAACTAAGCACCATGCTTAATTAGATTCTAACTATCTCTACCCTAGCTTTGAATAGAGACACCCTTGCGGACGTCAGAGGAAATACTTGACTTAATAAGATAAACACTAAACTAACTAAGCAACCTATTGGCAAAGATCAAACACTAGGCTCACTAGAGATTATCTACTATGTCTAAGTGAATTGAACTGTAGGATAGCTAGGCACTCAAGCAATCAATCAAGTATACCACTCAATACTGATAAGTATAATAAAGTAATACTTGAAATAATGAACTAGAATATAGTAAAGTGCTTGAGTAACAAGAGCAAAACCTGAACTGGAGACGAAGGAAGACTCTTCCCAGCTCCAGGACCGATCACTCGCACGCCTCTAGTCTTGAGCTAAGCCTTGAGCAGCGCTTCCGCGAGGGCAATGAGGCAAAGATGCCTTGCTCTACTAGCTACCTACTTGCCTAAGCTTGGCTAAACCCTAAGCTATTAGCTCTCTAGCTCTAGCCTTGCTTTCTTGCTTGCTTCTTGTGTGTGTGTGTGTGTTATGAAGTGACACCTCCAGGGGGTATTTATAGCCCAAGTGAGTGAGGGGGGTACTTATAGGGGGCAGCCAGCCGACCTAGGGCAAATCCTAGTGGCGGCGCCAGCCCTAGGTGGCGGCCGCCACCCCCCCCCCTCACCATTGGATGCACCTTCATTGCTTCAATGGCATCCAGGAGCTCCAGAGAGGCGGTTGCATGTCCAGATAACCGCTATTTGGTCATGATCCACGCCACTCCCCTCCTGAGCCGTCCGATGCCACTGACCTAGTGACCAAGGGCCAAGATTTGGCCTTGGGGAGGTCACACGGATCGGTGACGTGGCAGGGAGTGGACTTGGGCCAACTCAAGTGAAGGGCACCACCTAGGTGTGGCGGGCGCCACCTCCCTGAGGCCCAATTGGGCCCTGCTGAGTGGGCTTGGCCTTTGGTGGTTCAAATATCCAAATTTGGTTCAAATCCTGCATTCAAATCAAAATCTATGGACATGTGGAATTCGGTTAGTTTGAAACCTATTTGACTACATTTCATGCCTTTTTGGTGAATTTTAGGGTAACATGTTGATGGTAAAACAAGTGTTTAAGGACCATCAACAGTATACTATAGTGGATGCTGGATATTTTGTTGTTCTAACCCCTGCGGGAAAACTTTCAATATCAATTTGGGAAAGTCCTGAGATGAACTCACGCTGGAACTGAAGAGATACATGAACTTTAACAACTTGCGCAAGGGAGACACAGCTCACTGATCATGGAGAAATGAGATCCATGGAACAAGACAAAAGATGAGTGCCACAAAACAATACCTACAATCAAAGCACTCACTCCATGGAAGTAGGTGAACATGTCTGAGCTGGGTCACTAGAAGATAAAGACCATCGTGGGAGGAACAACACACCTTCGCTGATTGGTTGATACATAGAGAAGGATCATCTTTAGAGGGATCAACCTTCCTTCTCAAGCTCCCATCACTCAGGTTCACTATGAGATAAGCAAGAGAAGACAAGCTATTCATGAAGAACAACTAGCCAGACAAGAGAAGCTTCCACAAGGTGGTTCGACACATCACTCTTCAATGATAAAGGTAACATCTCAAGGTATGTGACCATCACTTTAAAAGCTTCTCCTTAATTCTGGTATGTGCATAAATAAGAACCAAACATGTTTCAATTGCACCTTATTTGATACAACCTAATCAACTCAACATGTTTAGTTCTTTACTCTTTGTTCCTAGCTTTACTCTCTTGAATCTCACTATAGTAACCAATGCGCTAAAATGTTATGCATCTAACCTTTGGAAGATGATATATCACAATCATGAAAATATCGACACATTATGCATAGATTATCCTTCCATGGGTTAAGTAATCTGATCTGTTAAATATTTTAAGATGCTACTTTCATGCTCATCTTTTGATCCTATCACTCATGTTAAGATTGAATAGAACACATAAACAACAAGTTTATTTTGTGCAATGTGCCTAAGGTTAGAGAGGAATGAACAAAACTTTTGGTTCTGTTGGTGTTTTTCCACCAACAGAGCCCATGCACATGATCTCTACCTTGTCTTTATGAGCAGGACACACTCTTAAGCAAAACCTGGAGGAGTTTGTCAATTCCCAAATTCTACAGAGTGAAGGTCCTGAATCTACAAGAATATGCGCACTAAGCAAGATGCTGCCAGCTTCCACAACTAATGTTTCACTTTAAATTGCTGGGCCAACGAAGAACATGGGTGACAGCATATCAAGAGGTGTAGTTATCAAGGTCTACATATCTAGATCAAATGATGCACCTCAGGAATGAACATGGTGAGAAGTCCTGTTCAGAGGACTTAAAACATTGAAGCCTCGCCGAAAGATAAAATCGGTAGTTATCCATATTTATCTTTTTTGCATTAATTTCTCTTTGCATGTTTACTTTCTATCATTTGTATAATCATTTCTCTATAGTATATTTACTTTTCTGCATTAGCATTGCATAAAAAAGAAGAAAATAAAAATATTGCACTGCATCATAAAACCTAAAAGCCCCATGTGAATAATTCTATGGTGTGTAAAAACCCGCAGGCATATTCACCGTGGTGTCATAAAAATAAAAATGCATTCATTTTTTTAGACTGTCATTGCATCATAAAAATAAAAAAATATTGACAAAGAGATCTTGCTGAAACTCAGCTTAGAAAGCATCAAGAATAATCTCAAAAGCTTTGGACAACTAAGGCTTAAGTGGCCAACCACTGACGCTTAATCTATTCCACAAGTTTTGTTGTCTATTTGAGTTCCACAGGATTTGAAAGACCAAGAAAAGCTTACAAGTGAGTGGATGTTCTGTCCACTGTTGGATCACCGTTTCAACAATCATCAACATCAATCAAAGCTCTGACAGAAGAAGTACATTTCGACTGCAAGTCCGCTACATGGCAAGATTGAGTGACTACGTCAACATTCAACTTGGGGGAAAGCACCCCCGTGTATCCATATAAGTATCCTTATCCTCTTAAGTTTTCCTTCTATACATAAATGAAAATAAAATATAAAACAAAAAAATGTGGGCACATGAAGGCTCACCATTAATTAAAAAGAAAAAAAATATATGGGCACATGAAGGCTCAACGCTATTAAGGGAACCAGCTTTAGGGAGATGCACCCCGTTATCTTTGTAATCTAGGTATGTATTATTCGCTATCTTAGTTATTTATAATAAGTGTGTGTTAGGTTAAATAAATAGTGTGTTAGGTTAAATAAATAGTGCGTTAAGTTTGCTTAGTTTGTTTTAAAAAGTTAATAATAAACGAAGAACTCTCTTTAATCTTTTATATGGAAATGATGAATAGTTGCTCCATCTAATTTCTTTCAAGTACCTAGCCTTCAAAATATGAGTTCTCCTAATTAATAATGATACATAAAAATGAAATTAAATGCATGGGTGGCAAATACTTGATCTGAGGTCTAGGTAATTGATAGATATGATATTTGATGATCTGAGCTACTACTATTGTGGATACATGGGTGTATGCCGAGTCTCTGAGTGATGAGTGATTGTCAACTGGGATAATACGCATGTTCTTTGGCTTGTGTTGTGCAGGTGCCGAGCACGGATACAGTGATCAGAGGCAAGGTGAAGGTCAAGTAGAGACGTGCCGTGCCGATGGGCCGAGAGTGGCGAAGGGCGGACGTGAGGATTGGACTGAGGGACCGGTGGCCCGAGGATCAGCTGTGGTGGTTGACAGCCTGGGACAGCGACGAGCGAAGACTTGCGAGCATGGTGTTGCTTGGGTCGAGGACCTGGGGACACGTGTCGGTGGACGGGGTGCACGGGCGGTGCATCCCCTCTGCAACTTCGGTTTGGTGGTAGAGCCAGAGAAAAACCATCGGGTGGACGGTTTCCAGGTTTGGGCCTCAAAACCTGGGCGCTGATGGTTTCCGAGTTTGGCCACAAAACTTGGGCTGAGGACGGTTTCCAGGGTTGGGCGTCAAAACCTGGGTGCTGCGGTTTTGCTGAGTTTGGGCCACAAAACTCAGGCTTCGGTGGGCTGGTTTCCCGATTTGGGCCTCAAAACAGGGGGTTGATCGTGAAGGCTAGTTTCCCGATTTGGGCCTCAAAACCGGGGGTGCAACGTCCAGGAAAAGGACGCAGAGCGGTGGCAGCACGTGGCGGCAATCGGGAGGTTGCGTCGAGGCAACGCTACGAGTTGTGCGGGCGTGGCCGTCGGATCCGCCTACCATCGAGTTGGTCCAGAATAACCTTAGGGTTTAGCTGGTTCGTTCTATATGTAGTTAGGGGTAGAGTGGGAATTAGGAATAGTTAGAATTAGGATAAGTAGGGGGAGACACCCACCTCCCCAACTATCTCAGTCATTCGCTCTTTGCTTCTAGGGTTTCCTGCTCTCCCAATCCCCTGCTGTAGCTAGCTGAGATCCGCAGAGAACCATACCTCTGTGTACTAGAGATTTTGAGGAAGTGAGGCCGTAACCTCACTGTTGTAGCGTGTGGTAGCCACACGGTTGCAGATCGATGACTTGATTCGCGTTTTGTTCGTGTTCTTCGCGTTCTTCGTTTCTCCGCGATTTTCCCGTCACTCGATCTCCCACTCTAGTGTGTCTTTGCGAAATCTGTTTGAATCAACTTGTTCTTTATTGTGAGGAGATCATTTCCACCAAAGGAATTCATCTAACTCCTCACGAACATGTAGATCAGCTTGATTTCGTTTTCATGGCACTTTTTCGTTCATACACCTTCCCCTTCGATTTCCCGTTGATTGAGTTGATTTGAGCGAATGATTTCCTGGGGATAGTCTCCTGACTACCTTGTGATCATCCTCTCCAAGTTTGGGATCAAGGGATTTTGGTTTGAATCGATTTGGAGAAGATTTGAGTTGAGGGCGACCAAAATCGCCCTTTCTGGGCACTCGCGGACAGTCCGCTAGTGCTACCGCGGACAGTCCGCTTGTCGGGGATAAGCCGAGTCAGTGGCTATGTTCTTTAGCCAATTTGCTTTTTCGTGACCGGTGGACAGTCCGCAGTTGTGAGTCGCGGACAGTCCGGTATCAGTCCAGGGGACTTCAGCAGCTTTGCTGTTTGGCGAGTTTTGCCGGCGGACAGTCCGCCCCTCGCTCGCGGACAGTCCGGGAGTACCGCGGATAGTCCGGGGCCCCAGGGCTGGACAGTCCGAGATTTGCCTGAAGGGTACGTTTTAGTGCGTTTGCTCTCCCGGCTTGTTCGCTTGGTTTCCGGACTTTCTGTTTGGCCCTAGAGTTGATCAAGAAACCTCTCTAGGTATCTTTGCTACTTGTTAGCATAGGTATTTTGGAGTTTCTCGACGTAGCCGTCTATCGACGTTCGGGACTTGGTTTTTGAGGGTCAAACTTGTGCCGGCTCTTTTGGCATTTGGTTCGCTATTGCTTTGTGGTGCCTCGCTGTGATCCAAGGGATCATCCACCCTCTTCCAAGGGTCGTGGGCATCACGTTCTCGGGCGTAGCTTTTGGGGGTTGATTTTGGGACAATCGGTCAAAGTTTCGAAAGAAATTTTTGAGCTCCCATTCACCCCCCCCCCCTTTGGTCGCCTTACTAGTGCTTTCTCGGTCCTTCAATTGGTATTGGAGCGGGTTTAGGATCTTCCACCTTAGCCGGTTCCAGATCCACAGAAGGCGACATGGATCGCGGCGTGGGCAAACCGCCATTTTTTGATAGGACAAACTATGCGTATTGGAAGATACGCATGTCGGCCTTTCTGTAGAGTATGGGTGCTTCCATTTGGGATATTTGCAACTCTGCTGATTATGTGGTCTTGGCTGCTCGTGTGACTCAGCGTCAGATCATTGATCACGATGCCAATAGTTGAGCCCGCAATGCTCTTTTCTCATGCTTGAGCATGACGGAGTTTGATCGCGTTTCTCACCTCGCTACGGCTCGGGAGATTTGGGCATCCCTCATGCGTTTCCATCAGGGAACCTCTCAAGTCAAAACCCGTCTCTACGAGTCGCACAAGCGAGAGTACGAGAACTTTCGACATATGCCTGGCGAGAGCATAGAGAGTTTATTCGCTCGCTTTCAGGTGATTGTCAACAGGATGAGGGCTAACAAGGAGCTGTTGCCTTTCGACGATCATGAGAGGGCTTTGAAGCTTTTGCATACTCTTGATCGGTCGGTGTGGGATTCCAAGGTTCAGGCGATCATCGAATTGCCTAACTATGAGACCCTCACGTGCGACGAGCTCTTCAGTAAGCTCAAGTCGAGTGAGATTGATGCCATGGCGAGGGCTTCTTATGAAAATCCTTCTGGCCCGTCGATGGCTTTGCTTTCTGGCTCTTCTGCTAACCCCTCTGGAGGTTTTGCTCTCTCTTCTCTCTTTTCTGTCACAGAGGAGCAGCTGGAGTCTTTGGGGGATGACGAGTTGGCTATGCTTGCCAACCGGTTCTCGCGGTTCCACAACAACCGCATGAACCGTCGCCGCGGAGGAGGACGCTCAGGATGCATTGAGTGCGGCGACTCCAACCACTTCATCGCCAATTGCCCGAAGAAGAACAAGCAGACCTTCGGCAAGGCGGAACATGGGCACAAGTACGACTCCAGCAAGCACAAGGAGAAGTACGTCCCCGCGAAGCACAAACGGAAGGGCGGCTTCAACAAGGAGTACATCAAGACCAAGTACTTGGAGAAGGCCTAGGCTGAGCAGCGTGCGTTCCTCATCACGCTCAGCGACGTCGACGACTCAGATGACGACTCCGCTTCCTCAAGCGACGACGAGTCCGAGAAGAAGAAGAGGATCGAGGACAAGTTGAACGGTCTCTGTTTCTTCGCCGACGACGAGGGCTTCTGCACCATGGCCCTCGGCAAGGACGTCGACGGCGAGCTGGAGGAGACTCCTCGGAACGACGACGACGATGATGACACCTCCAAGGTATCTCTGACCCCCGATGAACTTTCTGCTGAGGTCGAGAAACTTACTGTCGCTCTCCTTAGTCAAGACAAGTTGCTTAGGCGTGCCGCTAGAGAGCGCAAGGAGTTTAGGCAGAAGTGGGAGGATACGATGAAGGAACTTGAGTTGGTCAAGTCCACTGTTGTTGTCACTGAAGAGGAGTGTGAGATGTGCACCATGCACATGACTGACCTTCTCACTTTGAGAGGTAAGTATGTGGCGTTGGTAGGAGAGGTGGATGAGCTGAAGGCTAGACCCTTGCTGTTGGGTGCGTGCAAGACTTGTCCTGTCTTGCAATCTGAGTTGGCAGAGAAGAATGCCAAGATTGTGTCTCTTGAAGAGGCCAACTCAGGTAGCACGTGTGTGGCTAGGTGTGTTCTTTGTGAGGGTTTGGAGATGGAGATCGCTAATGTGAAGCATGACAAGATGCAAACCGAGGAGGAAAACACATACCTTCGGACCATCTTGTCATGGGTGTCTAGTGGTGAGCCACAGCTTGGGATGATGATCTCCCAATTCAAGCGAGCTGCTGGAGGTCCTGGTGTAGGTTTTGCTCCGGGTGTTGATGGTTCATCTTTTGGAAAGATTGGAGAGTCGAGTGGTCTTAACCCATGTGAGAAGCCCAACTCCACCACTACTCCCAAGCTTACCAAGATTCCACCCAAAGAGCCTCTCAAGCCTAACACCAAGGATGGGGTCTTTGTTGAACCTCCGAGAGCTCCACCAAAGAAACAATCATGGGCTCCAAAACCAAACCTCCTCAAGAACAAGCTCGACACCATGCCACCCATCCAAGAGGAGCTTATGCCACAGAACGGCAAAGTGATCCACACCCACTACCGTGAGTACCAACAACCCCCTTTGAGAGCGGTGAGGTACCATTGTGAGCACTGTGGGCGAGATGGACACTTGAGTGAGTTTTGCTTTCGGTGCAAGAGAGAGGCGCGTCGTGCAAGGGAGATGAACAACCCGGACATGTACCATCCTTTCCATGATGTACATGTGTCGAATGTTCAGAGGAGAGCTCCAGGGAGAGCTGCTAGGCCCAGAGGTCCAGAACCTCAAGTTCCCAGGCCTAGGCAGCGGAGAGGTCATGCCCGGTGGGAGCCTACAGTTGTAGGCTATGGACCCCGTGGCGGTGGCTTTGTTGTAGAGCGTTTTCCCCCACCGCGTTTTGAGTATCGCGATGGACGCTCTTCCCTTAGCGGAACACATTTTCCTCAATGTGGTGATCGCTCCCCCCGTAGGCGTGCTAGGAATGGTTTTTCTACTAACCGTTCTTTTGAGCAGCCGGCCCAACACTGGTATTCTTCCTACTTCACTAACCCCAGTGTTGGACCGTATGCTCACCCTATGTCTTTTTATTGATGTAGGTAAAACGATTGGAGAATGTTTGGTTGGTGGATTCTGGTTGCTCGAGGCACATGACCGGAAACGCCAAGGGGTTCTCCAGTCTTAGTCCGGTCGCCGGAAAGGAGTTTATCACCTTCGGCGACAATAGCAAAGGTAAAGTGTTGTCTCGTGGGTCGGTGCGAGTTAATGAGCACTTTGTGTTGCGTGATGTTGCTCTTGTTTCTTACTTGCATTTTAACCTTCTTTCTATTTCGCAACTCTTTGATGACGACTATGAGATTCGTTTTAAACCGAATCTCAGTCGTATTTTGGATCCTCAGGGCAATCTTGTCTGTATGATTTCGCCCTTTGGAAAAGTCTTTCGTGCGAATTTCTCGGAGTCTTTTGGTATCTCTCGTTGTCTTGTGGCTGGACCTTCCTCCTCTGATCTTTGGAAGTGGCATAGGAGACTTGGACATTTGAGCTTCGACTTGCTTGCAAGGCTTAGTTCACTTGGCCTAATCCGAGGATTGCCCAAGTTGCATATGGAGAAGGATCTTGTTTGCCACTCTTGTAGACATGGGAAGATGGTTGCCGCCCCCACCATCCAGTGACTCAGGTCATGACCAAGCGCCCTGGAGAGCTTTTGCACATGGACCTTGTTGGTCCGGCTCGGGTGAGCTCGGTTGGGGGGAAGTGGTATGTGCTTGTTGTTGTTGATGACTTTTTGAGATATTCGTGGGTCTTTTTTTAGTTGAGGAGACCGAGACTTTCTCCTTTGCTCGCAATCTAATTTTGCGTCTTCAGAACGAGTTCCCTTTGAACTCGATGCGAGCTATTAGGAGTGATAATGGTTCCGAATTCAAGAATTCGGATTTTGAGAAGTTTTGTAACTCTTTGGGTTTAGAGCATCAGTTTTCTTCCCCCTACACACCGCCACAGAATGGTGTTGTAGAGAGGAAGAATCGGACCCTTGTTGAGATGGCCAGGACGATGCTCGATGAGCATAGGACTCCTAGGCGATATTGGGCCGAAGCTATGAGCACTGCATGCTACATTTCAAATCGCATTTTCTCCGAGCTTTCTTGAAAAAGACCTCTTATGAGTTGCGTTTTGGAAAACTGCCCAAGGTGAGTTATTTTCGAGTTTTTGGTTGCCATTGTTTTATACTCAAAAAGGACAACTTGGACAAATTTGAGTCTCGTTCTTCTGACGGTGTGTTTTTGGGTTATGGCACTCACACTCGAGCTTATCGTGTACTTAACCTTGACACTAACTGAGTCATGGAGACATCCGATGTCACCTTCGACGAGACCATGGTTTGTCCTTCTTCTAGTTTTGAGCGTGCAGGTGATCATGAGGTTGGTGAGCCTCTTTTTGATGACGAGGACGAGGGTGCTGAAGGTATGGATGATCCAGCACCCCCTCCACCTGCTTTGCTGCAAGGAGCGGCTTCTACGATGACTCACGGCCCCGACACGTCTTCTTCCTAGGGGCCGTGGGATCCGCCAACCCAAGCGGTACCTTTTGTACCCGGGGAGGCACCAGCTGCTGTTGAGGTGGAGATCACTTCTGCACAGGAGGCGCCACGACACATCCAGCGCCAACACCCCCCTCAGCAGATGATCGGCAGCATCGACGAACGTGTCACTTGGTCCAGGTCTCAAATCTCTCACTTTGCTCATTCTGCTTTTGTTGCTGATTTTGAGCCCCGAGATGTTGGACACGCTTTGACGGATTCGGATTGGGTCAATGCCATGCATGAGGAGTTAGAGAACTTTGAGCGAAATCGGGTGTGGGTTTTGGTTCCACCTCCTCCAGACTGTAAGCCTATTGGGACAAAATGGGTTTTCAAAAACAAGCAAGGAGAGGATGGCCACGTTGTTAGAAACAAGGCCAGGCTTGTAGCGAAGGGTTACAGTCAGAAGGAGGGGATAGACTATGAGGAGACTTTTGCTCCAGTAGCTCGTTTGGAGGCTATTAGGATACTCTTGACTTTTGCAACATCCAAAGGTTTCAAACTTTTTCAAATGGATGTCAAGAGTGCCTTCTTAAATGGCTACATAGAAGAAGAGGTTTATGTTGAACAACCCCCCGGTTTTGAAAATCCCAAGTTTCCAAACCATGTTTTCAAACTCCACAAAACTTTATATGGTTTGAAACAAGCCCCTAGAGCCTGGTATGATAGGTTGAAAACCTTTTTGCTTGCTAAGGGTTTTAAAATGGGATGTGTGGATAAAACGCCCTTTCTCCTCAAGCAAGGCAAAGACACTCTCTTGGTCCAGATTTACGTAGATGATATCATTTTCGGTGGTTCTTCTCATGCTTTGGTTGCCAAGTTTGCAGATACTACGAGCAGGGAGTTCGAGATGAGTATGATGGGCGAGCTGACTTTCTTTCTCGGATTGCAAATTAAGCAATCCCGAGAAGGGACGTTTGTGCACCAGGGCAAGTATACCAAGGACTTGCTGAAGAGGTTTGATATGGGTGAGGCCAAGCCTCTTCCAACACCCATGTCGACCACGATGGCCCTGGATGCGGACAAGGATGGAGAAGCTGTGGACCAGAAGGAGTACCAAAGCATGATCGGGTCGCTGCTCTACCTGACGGCGACATGCCCGGACATCCAGTTCGCGGTGTGTCTGTGTGCGCGCTTTCAGGCGTCGCCGCGCACTTGTCACCGTCAGGCGGTCAAGCGCTTTTTCAGGTACCTTCGTTTCACACCTGAGCTCGGGATTTGGTATTCAGCTTCCTCCACCCTCTCCCTTTGCGGTTATTCCGATGCCGATTTTGCTGGTTGTCGCATTGAGCGCAAGTCCACTTCTGGGACTTGCCAATTTATTGGTTCTTCTCTTGTATCGTGGTCTTCTCGCAAGCAGTCTAATGTCGCCCAGTCTACCACGGAGGCTGAGTATGTTGCTGCGGCTAGCTGCTATTCCCAGTTGCTTTGGATGATGGCCACTTTGCGTGATTTTGGTCTAAGCTTTTCTCGAGTTCCTTTGCTTTGTGACAGCACGAGTGCGATTAGAGTTGCTAAGAACCCCGTGCTTCACTCGAAGACCAAACACATTGATGTGCGCTTCCACTTTTTGCGAGACCATTATGAGAAGGGTGATATCGACCTTCGCCATGTCGATACTCATCATCAGTTGGCTGATATTTTCACCAAGCCTTTGGACGAATCAACCTTTAATCGGTTGAGGGGTGAGCTTGGTGTGTGTTTCCCCTTTTAGATGGGGGAAACATTTTGGATCTTGTATCATAGACTGACTATTTTCTCATTTGCTTTGTTTTTCATTTGCATATTCAGCATACGCTTTTACATTCTGAGCTTCATGTATATGATCTTTAGAATGTAATTATGCTCTGTTTAGTATGCTCTGATGCTATATGTTGATGCTAGTAGCTTATGCTCTTTCTGATCACTAATACATGTTGTGAGCTGAGCTATTTTTGAATGGTGGATCTGCTTAACAAACATAAACTTGAAAATATTCACCATTGAGATATGCATCTAGCATGTGTAGGATGTGTTGAATTCACTCATGCTTTTCATATATGCTAGGTTGCTATGTCTTTAGTTCTGAGTCTGTCACTTGCTTGGTCTGTTCATATTCTGTCAATAAAATCTGAACCAAGTTTTAAGTGAATTGAAAAGATCGAGATGGGATTGCTTGTCAGCACATCACAGTTTCGAGACTGTTCCTCATTGCACTTTGAGTTAAACTTGAGTTGTGTAGTGTATGACCGAAACTGTTGCTTTAAGCTTCTGATTGCTTCTGCATAGGCTTCGCACAGTTGAAAAGTTAGGCACTGACAAGCTTTCAACCTCTCGCAATCACATGCTAATTTCTGAAGTTGTGTAATCTTAACCGCTGCAACTCCGATAAAATTTTGGATACACAAGTCTATGCTTCATTCTATAGCATGATGGTTGAACTGTGCTAGGGGTAGTTCACCTTGTATACATGTTTAGCACTTGTATGATTTCCTGTCTATACATGTTTTGTGCTATTTTGATGGTGAATACCTTTCTGGCTAAAAACTGCTCACTTTGCTCATTTGTTCATATTTCATATTTGGTGATCAGTTTGAGCCTTCGCTAGCTTGTATGCTTTCCAGTAAGTCGTTGGAGCTATACTGTTTAGAGCATCTTTGCATTTTATTGACTATATTCCTGAAGCTGCTAACTTGCATTATGACTCATATGCATTTTGAAAGGGGGAGAACTTCTCTTGTTGGCACCTTTGTTGGTGCACTTTCCAAGGGGGAGAAAATTGTCTACAGTTCTTTTTGCTTGATGGTGCATTTTCAACTAAGGGGGAGAAAATTTGGACAAATCATGCCTCCCGTGTTCAAAGGGAGAGGAATCGGTTGTGTGCACCATGCAAGGGGGAGTTTGCTCGTACTGATTTTTTGGAATTTCCAATTGGTTCGGAGCGCTTTGCTAGTTGTGTTGAGCTTTTACCTCTATCTTGAGGGACTAGCAGTCGCATCTTTGCTTCAGTTGGGTTCAGTTGGTATCGAGCTTTTCAGTCGATGTCGAGCTTTCTTGCTAGTTGTGTTGAGCCTCTGTGCCTCTATCTTGAGGGACTAGCATTTTGCTTCGATTTTTCATTTGGCATTTGCTAGCGGTGTTGAGCCTGTTCTACCTCTTCTTGAGGGCTAGCTTTGCTTTCCTTGGTTGCGTCGAGCCATTGCCCATGTCTTTGGGGACCAAGTTGTCTTGCTCTTTCCAATTGACCTTCTTCGGCTTTGCTATGCTTTTGGGTCATTTGGTCGAATTCTCTCTTCTCCTTCTTCCTCCTTCTATTTCCATTATGATTTGTGTTGGTAGTTGACAATGCACTCATCAAGGGGGAGATTGCGGATACATGGGTGTATGCCGAGTCTCTGAGTGATGAGTGATTGTCAACTGGGATAATGCGCATGCTCTTTGGCTTGTGTTGTGCAGGTGTCGAGCACGGATACAGTGATCAGAGGCAAGGTGAAGGTCAAGTAGAGATGTGCCGTGCCGATGGGCCGAGAGTGGCGAAGGGCGGACGTGAGGCTTGGACTGAGGGACCGGTGGCCCGAGGATCAGCTGTGGTGGCTGACAGCCTGGGACAGCGACGAGCGAAGACTTGCGGGCATGGTGTTGCTTGGGTCGAGGACCTGGGGACACGTGTCGGTGGACGGGGTGCACGGGTGGTGCATCCCCTCTACAGCTTCGGTTTGGTGGTAGAGCCAGAGAAAAACCATCGGGTGGACGGTTTCCAGGTTTGGGCCTCAAAACCTGGGCGCTAATGGTTTCCGAGTTTGGCCACAAAACTCGGGCTGAGGACGGTTTCTAGGTTTGGGCCTCAAAACCTAGGTGCTGCGGGTTTGCTGAGTTTGGGCCACAAAACTCAGGCTTCGGTGGGCTGGTTTCCCGGTTTGGGCGTCAAAACTGGGGGTTGATCGTGAAGGCTGGTTTCCCAGTTTGGGCCTCAAAATCGGGGGTGCGACGTCCAGGAAAAGGACGCAGAGCGGTGGCGGCATGTGGCGGCAATCGGGAGGTTGCGCCGAGGCAACGCTACGAGTTGTGCGGGCGTGGCCGTCGGATCCACCTACCATCGAGTTGGTCTAGAATAACCTTAGGGTTTTGCTAGTTCGCTCTGTATGTAGTTAGGGGTAGAGTGGGAATAAGGAATAGTTAGAATTAGGATAAGTAGGGGGAGACACCCACCTCCCCATCTATCTCAGTCATTTGCTCTTTGCTTCTAGGGTTTCCTGCTCTCCCAATCCCCTGCTGTAGCTAGCTGAGATCCGCAGAGAACCATACCTCTGTGTACTGGAGATTTTGAGGAAGTGAGGCCGTAACCTCACTGTTGTAGTGTGTGGTAGCCACACGGTTGCAGATCGATGACTTGATTCGCGTTTTGTTTGGGTTCTTCGCGTTCTTCGTTTCTCCGTGATTTTCCCGTCACTCGATCTCCCACTCTAGTGCGTCTTTGCGAAATCCGTTTGAATCATCTGGTTCTTTATTGTGAGGAGATCATTTCCACTGAAGGAATTCATCTAACTCCTCACGAACAAGTAGATCGGCTTGATTTCGTTTTCGTGGCGCTTTTTCGTTCATACACCTTCCCCTTCAATTTCCCATTGATTGAGTTGATTTGAGCGGATGATTTCCTGGGGATAGTCTCCTAACTACCTCGTGATCATCCTCTCCAAGTTTGGGATCAAGGGATTTTGGTTTGAATCAATTTGGAGAAGATTTGAGTTGAGGGCGACCGAAATCGCCCTTTCTGGGCACTCGCGGACAGTCCGCCAGTGCTACCGCGGACAGTCCGCGCGTCGGGTATCAGCCGAGTCAGTGGCTGTGTTCTTCGGCCGATTTGCTTTTTCATGACCGGCGGACAGTCCGCAGTTGTGAGTCGCGGACAGTCCGGTATCAGTCCAGGGGACTTCAGCAGCTTTGCTGTTTGGCGAGTTTTGCCGGCAGACAGTCTGCCCCTCGCTCGCGGACAGTCCGGGAGTACCGCGGACAGTCCGGGACCCGAGGGCCGGACAGTCCGGGATTTGCCTGAAGGGTACGTTTTAGTGCGTTTGCTCTCCCGGCTTGTTCGCTTGGTTTTCGGACTTTCCGTTTGGCCCTAGAGTTGATCAAGAAACCTCTCTAGGTATCTTTGCTACTTGTTAGCATAGGTATTTAGGAGTTTCTCGACGTAGCCGTCTATCTACGTTCGGGATTTGGTTTTTGAGGGTCAAACATGTGCCGACTCTTTTGGCATTTGGTTCGCTATCGCTTTGTGGTGCCTCGCTGTGATCCAAGGGATCATCCACCCTCTTCCAAGGGTCATGGGCATCACGTTCTCGGTCGTAGCTTTTGGGGGTTGATTTTGGAACAATCGGTCAAAGTTTCGAAAGAAATTTTTGAGCTCCCATTCACCCCCCCCTCTGGTCGCCTTACTAGTGCTTTCTCGGTCCTTCAACTATCTTGTTCTAAACAACACTAGAGTTCCGGAGAGTTTCCAATATTAATATGACTAATAATTGCATTGAGTTAAATTAAGCTTTGTTGACACTATGAGAAGTTATCATGCTATTGAAATGAGATCACTTACACATTCCATCCATTTTCCTCATAAATGCTCATGATTATTTGTTTGTAATCTCTCAAAAGTTTGTTGGAAGCACATGGCTATTCAAAAAAAAGAGAAAAAATCCGAGGAAATAAAAAGGGACAAGTGTCCGAAACCTCAAAAAGAAAGATCCTGAGGAAATAAAAAGGGACAAGTATCCGGAACCTCGAAAAAATGATGAATGTTGGGATAGTACCCAGGCTGCTGGCGCCTCCGGCCCGCAGATCGAAGAAAGATGGAGCTTTCGCGCGAAAGCGTGCATTCGCGCAAAAGCACGCAATTGCGCGAAGGAGGGCTAGAGCGGCTGGAGCCCGGGTATTGAAGAAGCTTCCGAGCGGAAGCGCGCCGACGGGCAGCCAGGCCCGCTGGGCCACGCTTTCGTGCGGAAGGGGCCGGTAGCGGCCCAGGCTTTGGCTCGCAGTGGTTTTCGTGCGAAGGTGCAACAACGGGCGGGCGAGCCAGCTGTGACACGACTATCGCGTGAAAGGGACCGCAGGTGGTCCGGGCAGCTTTCGCGCGAAAGGGGCCAGGCGCCTCCGACGGGAATTTTCATCATTCACGGCTTCGGTTTTTCATAGGTTTTCGCAGGTTGCCGGAAGCCTCGGTCAAAGGGAGTGGGCCCACCGGTCGAGGAAAGGAGCCAGGGGGTGCCGAGCCCGCCAGGGGGCGAAGTGATGATGTTGCCCCTCAGACCGCCTAGGGCGGCAAGAAGCCATGGAGTAGTTGGGTTCGGCATCGTTGTGATCTCAACAGAGTAGTTGGAAGGACATTCTTGTACATTCAAACCGTTTTGGATTAATATAAAAAGCCCCCATCCTCCCAGCGGGGGGGGGAGAACACTGTTCACTTTGCTTAATTCTCTAGTCTCCATTCGCCTTTGGCTTGTGCTTTCGCTCATGCGTCTACCGGCAGTCTTAGGGTTCCGGCCCTAAGACAACATTGGCGTCCACCGTGGTTGTCGCCTGAGCTTGCCATGCCACCAAGGAAGGCGTCGAAGACGGTCAACAATCTCGAGATGGTTGCTGCGAATAAGGATGGCCAAGGCACAATCTCGACATCCGCTCTAGCCACTCAAATACCACCGAATACAGCCTCAAACACCAAAGCTTTCGGCGGCACGCTCCCGACGGGAACCCAACTACCGCCGGTAGCGTCCACAAGCGACGATTTATAGCCTTTGGGTCACCCACCTTTCGGCAGAGATGGCACGCCGAAAGGGAACGTCCGAGACGAGCCCAACGATGCTGAAGTTACCAGGCATGCCCAAGCAATCAGAATGCTGACGCAGCAGCAAGAAGAAATCGAAAGGTTGGTTCAGCAAAGAGATCAGTTGCAGCGGCAACTAGCAGCAAAAGCGAGGGAGGATGAAACTCGTGATGCGTTTCGCCAAGCGGAAGCGCAGAGAAGGCAACTGGAAAAGGAAATGCAGGAACTGCAAAGGGCAGGGGGAGGCCCAAATCCGATGATCCAAGAAAATATATTCATACCACGGCGAGACCAGCCGCCAGCTTTCGACAACACCATCGAAGAAACTTCTCCGCTCTCAAGGGAGCTGCAAGCTCATCCATGGCCCCTCAACTACAAGCCACGCATTCCGACTTTCGATGGCAAGGTGAATCCGCGCAAGTTCTTGGCAAGCTACGAGACAGCCATCTTTTCGGCTGGTGGGGACAATCAGGACCGGGCAAAATCTCTCATTCTTGCAGTTGAGGACGTAGCTCATGATTGGTACACGACCCTCAAACCGCTGTCTATCTATTCGTGGGCTCAGTTGAAGGCCGAATTACTTGCCACCTTCCAAGGTTTCCGGTCGGATATCAAGACCACCCGTGACCTCATGAACTGTACCCAGCAGGACGACGAGCCGTTATCCGAATATCTTAGACGTTTCATCCAGGCAAAGGCTCAAGCCCCGAACGTGCCGGAAGCAGCAGTGATCGCAGCAGCCATTGAAGGCTTGGGGACTGGGCAGTGTGCTGCTCACTTATCCAGAGAGCCGCCCAAGACCGTCAACGAGTTATTTGACGTAATGAACACATATGCAAGATCAGACGATGACTTCCGGCGGCGTAAGGCCACCCGCCTGATGCAAAGGCAAATGATGAGAGCAAGGCGCCCACCCCCGGTGCCAAATCAAAGAATTATCAAGCCTTTCCGGTCAATCAACAATCTGCAGGAAGAACCATCACAATCGATGGTGGATGCAGAAAGACCCAACACGGCCAATTTTCAGCAGCAAAGAGGTTTCGATCAAACTTTCCGCGGAGGACACGGCGGAAGGGCCGGACGTGGCGGCCGTGACGGAAGAGGCCGAGGAAGGGGACCTAAGCCTCCATACTGCGTCATTTGCGATGGCAATTTTGGTCATACCACCTGAGAATGCAAGTACAGTAAGATGGCAAAGGAGTTGAAAGACAAGGATCAAGCCTCAGCTTCCGGCGAAAGCACAAAACATGTCTTTCACAATTCGCAGGACCTAGCAGCAGGAGTTGTATCGGGCAACAATTATGTAAACACGCTAATGCATTCTCCCCAGTATATCCCCTCCCAAAACATGCACTGGTTCAATCCGGCGTACCAGGGTTACCAGTTCCCAATCTTTCCGTCGCAGTCTGTGGCAGTTTCGTCACCAATGCAGTACCAGTGTCAACCAACACCCCCTCTAGCGCTTCCGGCTCAAGCCCAGCCTCAAGGACAGCCAGCGCAGCTCAACTACCAGCAGGGGCAGGATGTAGAGAATGACTCCGGGGCAGTCAATAGCATCCTCCCGTCACGAGGCCATATTTTCGCAATCACCGACGGATCCAACCTGGAACACGAAAGCAGGAGGGCAAGAAGGGACTATCATCGAAGGGTCCAAACCGTATCACCAAGACTCCCATTGAAGAGACCTGCTTGGTCGCTGATGCCGATATGCTTCGACGAGTCAGACTTTAAAGTCCGTGATTACCCACATTGCGATGCTTTCGTCGCCACAACCAATGTGGCTGGCTTCACCTTGCACAACATCTTGATTGACACAGGCAGCTCAACCGATATCTTGTTCGTCAAAGCTTTCGAAGCGATGGGAATGGACAGGCGCAGTTTGGACCCTGCACGCAATTCCTTGTACGGATTCGGGGGAAGAAAGATCGACACTATCGGCAAAAAACAAGTCCCGGTGTCTTTCGCCGAGGGAGAAAGAGTACGCACCGAAACGGTGATGTTCGATATAGTGAACATGGATCACCCATATACCGCCATTTTCGGCAGAGGTTTCACCAACAAGTTCAATGTTGTCATCAAGCAAAGCTACCTGTGTATGAAAATGCCATCCTTTTTCGGTATCATTACCGTGCACGGAGATCAGCAAGCCTCCAGAAGAATTGAAGGCAGGCCAACTCCCGGTTACAACCTTATAAATGAGGTGGCAAAGAAAGACGAAATGCAAGCAACCGCCAAAGAGCACACTACCGCTAGCTCGCCGGAGTGTAAGGTCGGGGCAGCCGAAGAGACGGTAAAGATCCCACTTGCAGCTTCAAGGCCCGAAAGAACTGTGCACATCGGGTGAAACTTGCCAGAAGGGGAAAGGAACACTCTGGTATCTTTTCTTGCGGACAATGATGATATTTTCGCATGGTCAGCAAAAGATTTGCAAGGCGTCAACAGGGATCTCGCACAGCATCGTCTGAACATCGCAAGTGGTTCCAAGCCCAGGAAACAGAAATTGAGAAAAATGTCAGACGAAAGAGCAGACGCAGCGAAAGCCGAAGTGGAAAGGTTTCTCGATGTGGGAGTAATCCGACCAGTCCAGTACCCCGAATGGCTGGTGAATGTTGTCTTGGTGAAAAGAAAAATGGAAAATGGCTAATGTGCGTCGACTTCACCGCCCTCAACAAATGCTGTCCGAAGGACCCGTATCCTTTGCCCCAAATCGACAAGCTTGTCGACATCGCAGCAGGTTGTGAAATAATGAGTTTGCTAGATTGTTTTTCAGGTTACCACCAGATATGGCTTCATCCCGACGATGAAGAGAAAACCAGTTTCATCACTCCAACCAACACATATTGCTATCGGCGGATGCCGGAAGGACAGCGGAACGCAGGCCCAACTTTGTTGCGGATGACCGACAAGGTTTTCGAAAGCCAGAAGCAGAAGAAAAACTTGTTGGTTTATGTTGACGATATAGTAGTCAAGAGCAACAAAGAGGAAGATCATCAAGCAGACTTGCTGGAGACTTTCGCGCAAAAGCAGCTTGAAGCTCAACCCAGACAAATGTATTTTCGGCATCAAGAAGGGCAAGCTCCTGGGTTGTCTTGTATTGGTGAGGGGAATTGAAGCCAACCCCGACAAAATAGTGGCGATCATTAACATGCAACTGCCCACAATCCGAAAGGAAGTGCAAAAGTTGACCGGAAGGCTGGCATCTTTAAACAGATTCATCGCAAGGTCCGCCGAAAAAGGATTGCCTTTCTTCAGAACTCTGCGCAGCTCTGACCCTTTCGATTGGGGGGAAGAGCAGCGGCAGGCTTTCCAACAACTAAAGGAATACCTGACAAGGCTAACTATGTTATCCAAACCATCGCTGGAAGCAACGCTCTTGTTGTATCTCGCAGCATCTCACACTACCGTAAGCGCAATATTGGTGAAAGAAAAGGAACATGAAAACAAGATGAGGCAGTTCCCAATCTACTTCGTCTCTGAGGCCTTGTCAGGAGCAAAGCTGAATTATTCAGAGGTGGAGAAGATAGCATACATGGTGGTAATGGCTTCTAGGAAGCTAAAGCATTACTTTCAGTCTCATCACATCATGGTCCTATCAGCTCAACCATTAGAAGCTTTATTCCGCAACAACGAGGCTATCGGCCGAATTGGCAAGTGGGCGGTAGAGCTAAATGAATACGTGATCGATTTCCAACACCGGTTCGCAATCAAGTCGCAAGCGTTGGCGGATTTCATATCAGATTGGACTCCCACGGTTTTTGACACAACTCTTGAATTCGAGGAGCCAATATGGACAGTAAATTGCGACGGCGCTTGGGGAATGGCTGGAGCCGGAATCTCAACAATCTTAACCCCGCCAAAAGGACCGAAAGTCAGATTCACCGCAAGGCTGCAGTTCCTTACAACCAACAACACTGCCGAATATGAAGCCGTGCAGCTGGGCTTAGGAAAGCTCCGAGCAATCAGAGCGAGAAGATGCATAGTCAAATCAGATTCCCAAGTGGTCGTCTGCCATGCCGAAAAAGAATTTACAACAAGAGAACCAGAGCTAGCCAAGTATTTAGCAACAATCAGAAGAATGGAGAAATATTTCACGGGTTTCACTCTACGCCACATTCCAAGAACCGAAAACACAGAGGCAGACGAATTGGCCAAAGCCGCTGTGCAAAATTTGACTTTACCACCAGATGTATTCTACCAGGTCCTATCGGCCAAGGCTGTAAAAGAAGAGGAAGACCACCCGAGATCGGTACACGCTATCGCAAGCGACGACTAGAGATCGCAGATATTCGCCTACCTAAACGGAACATATGAGCCGAAGTCTAGAAAGGACACCGAAAGGATGGCCGGCAGAGCGAAAGATTACTCAATCATCGAGGAGCAGCTATTCAAAAATGGAATAGCAGCCCCCCACTTGAAATGCATAAGAAAGCAGGAGGGCATTCAGTTACTCCGAGAAATGCACGCCGGAATGTGCGGAGCGCACAGGGGACCTCACGAAATAGCACACAGAGCAATGAGACAAGGATTCTATTGGCCTTCCACCGCCTCAGATGCGAGATACCTGGTCAAATGTTGCAAAGGCTGCCAGATGTTCGCCAAAAACCAGAAAGCCCCAGCAAACGAAACCGCGCCGGTAATTCCAACCTGGCCTTTGCAGAGATGGGGCATCAACATAGTCAGACCACTACCAGCAGCTCCGGGCAACCTGCATTTCGCAGCGGTCGCCCCTGAGTATTTCACCAAGTGGATAGAAGCGAAGGCCCTCGCAAGCATAACTTCCACTTCCCTAACCAAGTTCGTCTGGCAGAGGATAATTTGTCGATTCGCCGTTCCTTCATTCATCACGTGTGACAACGGGAAGCAGTTCGATTGTGCCAAATTTAGGAGTTTCTGCGACGAACTCAACATCAAGCTCAATTTCGCCTTAGTAAACTACCCGCAAGCAAATGGGGCTATCGAGGGAGCGAACGGACTAATCTTTTTGTCAGTATCAAAAACTCTGTACGATTCGCCGAAAGGCAAGTGGGCCAATACCCTAACAACAGCTGTATGGGGCACAATATCTCGCGTTCCAGAGCTACCAGCTTCACCCCATTCTGCTTGCTCTACGGTGAAGAAGCAGTCACCCTGGAAGAGGTAAAGTTGGATTCCTTCCGGACCGAAATGGCTCCGCGACTCAGGAGCAAAGGCACCTTGAGCTCGACACCATCGAAGAGGTAAGGCTGCAAGCTGCAGACAACCACGAAAAGTACCATGCGGAAACAAAGCACTACAGGGACAAAACCATAGTCCGGAAGGACATCAAGCCTGGTGGCATGGTCACCATTCAGTAGCCAAACAAGCAAGGCAAGCTACAGTCACAATGGCAGGGCCCTTTCATCGTAGCGAGCATGGCGGCACCAGGCGTGTTCCGGTTGCTAGACGAGAAGGGCGAAGAATCAGCCCACACCTGGAACGCAAGGAATCTGCGTCGCTTTTACCCGTAGTCTTTCTTTTTTGCAATTTTTTATATAAGCTTTTCTTTTTCTCTCTCTTTTAATCAAAATCGGCTGCACTATTTTTCCTCGCTGGGGAAGCCCTTCATCGAGGTGCAAGGTTTTTTAACGAGGCAGCCGAATGTAATCGCTACATTATGAAAGCATGTGTAATTCCCCAAAAATTGTTGTGCAATACGCCAAAGGACGAAATCAGCCAAACAAGGCTAAGACATTCGTCAATTCAATGCGACAAAAGAGAATGTCAGGCCCAGCGGACGAAAGAAGTCCTTTGCAGCCTCCGACAATCTCACGAAAGCCTGCGGGCTATACAAAACCGACCCTCCAACAAAACGAGGGGGTGGAACGAAAGCCTGCGGGCTGTACAAAACCTACCCTCCAACAAAACGAGGGGGCGGAACGAAAGCCTGCGGGCTATACAAAACCGACCCTCCAACAAAACGAGGGGGCGGAACGAAAGCCTGCGGGCTATACAAAACTGACCCTCCAACAAAACGAGGGGGCGGAACGAAAGCCTGCGGGCTATACAAAACCGACCCTCCAACAAAATGGGAGGGCGGAACGAAAGCCTGCGGGTTATACAAAACCGCCCCTGCAACAAAAATGAGAGGACGGAACGAAAGCCCGCTGGCTATACAAAACCGACCCTCCGACAAAACAAGAGGGCGGAACGAAAGCCCGTGGGCTATACAAACCAACCTTCCCCCAACAAACTGGGAGGACGGTAGCGGAAGGCCCAGCTAAGCAACCCTCGTGGTGCGGCAGGAAGGACAACTAACAACCCTCAGTCGGTGTAAAATTTAAACGCCATATTAACGTTCCACCTACCAAAAAACCAAAAGTGCAGCCAAAGCAATAAATGCAGTCCCCTCACCATAGAGGCAGGGCAACATAAATTGCGGATACATGGGTGTATGCCGAGTCTCGAGTGATGAGTGATTGTCAACTGGGATAATGCACATGTTCTTTGGCTTGTGTTGTGCAGGTGTCGAGCACGGATACAGTGATCAAAGGCAAGGTGAAGGTCAAGTAGAGACGTGCCGTGCCGATGGACCGAGAGTGGCGAAGGGCGGACGTGAGGCTTGGACTGAGGGACCGGTAGCCCGAGGATCAGCTGTGGTGGCTGGCAGCCTGGGACAACGATGAGCGAAGACTTGCGGACACGATGTTGCTTGGGTCGAGGACCTAGGGACACATGTCGGTGGACGGGGTGCACGGGCGGTGCATCCCCTCGATGGCTCGGTTTGGTGGTTAAGCCACAGAAAAACCACCGAGTGGACGGTTTCCAGGTTTGGGCCTCAAAACCTGGGTGCGGCCGGTTTCTGAGTTTGGGCCACAAAACTCGGGCTGAGGACGGTTTCCAGGTTTTGGCCTCAAAACCTGGGTGCTGCGGGTTTCTGAGTTTGGGCCTCAAAACTCAGGCGATGGACGGCTGGTTTCCCGGTTTGGGCCTCAAAACCGGGGGTTGGTCGTGAAGGCTGGTTTTCCGGTTTGGGCCTAAAAACCAGGGGCGAAGTCCGGGAAAAGGACAAGCAGAGCGGTGGCGGCACGTGGCGGCAATCGGTGAGGTTGCGTCAAGGCAACGCTACCAGTTGTGCGGGCGTGGCCGTCGGATCACCACCTACCACGAGTTGGTCCAGAATAACCGTAGGGTTTAGCTGGCTCGCTCTGTAATTAGTTAGGGGTAGAGTGGCAGATAGAATTAGGATAAGTAGAGGGAGACACCCACCTCCCCTTCTATCTTAGTCATTTGCTATTTTGCCTTCTAGGTTTTCCTGCTCTCCCCATCTTCTGCTGTAGCGAACTGAGATCCACAGAGAAGACAATCATACCTCTGTTTCCGTGAGATTTTGAGGAAGTGAGACCGTAATCTCACTGTTGTAGCGTGTGGTAGCCACACGGTTGCATATTCGTGGTTGTGATTCGCGTTTTGTTCCTGTTCTTCGCGGGTTGCTTTTCTCCACGATTTTCCTGTTCATCGATCTCTCTACTTGGTGTGTCTTTTGCAAATCCGTTTGAACCAAGTTGTTCTAGATCATGAGGCACTTCTTTCCATCGAAGGAATTCTCCTCTAACCTCACGAGCTAGTAGATTGGTCGATTTTTGTTTCGGGTCAAGTTTTTCTCCCTTCCCCCGAATTTCTTCGATTCATCGATTTGGAGATAGGTTCGAGCCATGATCACTTAGGGATAGCTCACTGTCCTCCTTGTGACTCCTCTCACCAAGTTTGATCCCTAGTGGATTCGTTTTGGGTGTGATCGAGTTAAATCGGTGGATGAACAGCAGTATTTCGGGGTGACCGGACGCTGGCGTCGGGCAGACCGGACGCTAGGGCTAAGAGTCCGGTCGTTTGAACGGTTGTTCTCTGATCTTCGCGATTTTAACCGGACGCTCCATTTGATCTGTGACCGGACTCGTCCTTGCCACTGTTCACTGCTTGGTTTCTTTTTGACCGGACGCTGCAGACTTGACCGGACGCACGCTCATTGAGAGTCCGGTCAGAAACAGTAAGCTCCGAAAACTGTTTTTGCACGACCGGACGCGTCCGGTGGTAATTGACCGGATGCAGGCTGAGTCCGGTCAGTGTTGTTCTGTGTTGTTTCGTTCGCCGTTCGTTCGTCCGTTGACAGTTTTGGTTTCCGTCTGTTGCGTTGGGTTTCTAGAGTTGTGTAGTATCTCGCTGTGCTTCCTGGAAGCATCCACCCTACATCTAGGGTCGTGGACACTAGCAAGCTCTAGGTTTGCTCTTGGGGTCGACTCTTGGCACAGTAGCGACAAGTTTCTGAAAAGAAATTTTGAAGCTCCCATTCACCCCCCCTCTGGTCGCTTTCTGATTGCACTCTCGGTCCTTCAATTGGTATCGGAGCGGGTTAAGGATCTTCCACCTTAGCCGGTTCCAGATCCACAGAAGGCGACATGGATCGCGGCGTGGGCAAACCGCCATTTTTCGATGGGACGAACTATGTGTATTGGAAGATACGCATGTCGGCCTATCTGCAGAGTTTGGGTGCTTCAATCTGGGATATTTGCAACTCTGCCGATTACGTGGTCTTGGCTGATCGTGCCACTCAGCATCAGATCGATGAGCACGATGCCAATAGCCGAGCCCGTAATGCTCTTTTCTCATGCTTGAGCATGTTAGAGCTTGATCACGTTTCTCATCTCCCCACGGCTCGTGAGATTTGGGCGACCCTCATGCGCTTCCATGAGGGAACCTATCAAGTGAAATCCTGTCTCTACGAGTCGCACAAGCGAGAGTATGAGAACTTTTGACATATGCCTGGCGAGAGCATAGAGAGTTTATCCGCTCGCTTTCAAGGAGTTGTTGCCTTTCGACGATCATGAGAGGGCTTTGAAGCTTTTGCATACTCTTGATCGATCGGTGTGGGACTCTAAGGTTCAGGCGATCATCGAATCGCCTAACTATGAAACCCTCACATGTGATGAGCTCTTTAGTAAGCTCAAGTCCAGTGAGATTGACGCCTGGCGAGGGCTTCTTATGAAAATCCTTCTGGCCCGTCGATGGCTTTGCTTTCTGTCTCTTCTGCTAACCCCTCTGAAGGATTTGCACTCTCATCACTTCTTTCTGTCACAGAGGAGCAGCTGGAGTTCATGGGGGATGACGAGCTAGCATTGCTCGCCAACCGGTTCTCGCGGTTTCACAACAACCGCATGAACCATCGCCGCGGAGGAGGACGCTCGGGATGTTTCGAGTGCGGCGACCCCAACCACTTCATCGCCAATTGCCCGAATAAGAACAAGCAAGTCTTCGGCGAGGCAGATCATGGGCACAAGTACGACTCTGGCAAGCGCAAGGAGAAGTACGTCCCCGCGAAGCACAAGCGGAAGGGCGGCTTCAACAAGAAGTACATCAAGACGAAGTACTTGGAGAAGGCCCAGGCTGAGCAGCATGCATTCTTCGCCACGCTCAGCGACGTCGATGACTCAGATGACGACTCCACTTCCTGAAGCGACGACGAGTCTGAGAAGAAGAAGAGGGTCGAGGACAAGCTAAACAGCCTCTGCTTCTTCACCAACAACAAGGGTTTCTGCACCATGGCCCTCAGCAAGGAGGTTGACCGCGAGCTGGAGGAGATCCCTCAGAACGACGACGACGACACCTCCCAGGTATCTCTGACCCCCGATGAGCTTTCTGCTGAGGTCGAGAAGCTTACTGCCACCCTTATTATTCAAGACAAGCTTCTTAGGCGCGCTGCTAGAGAGCGGAAGGAGTTTAGGCAGAAGTGGGAGGATACGGTGAAGGAGCTTGAGTTTGCCAAGTCCACCGTAGTTGTCTCTGAGGAGGGTGAGTGCAAGATGTGCACCACACACATGACTGACCATCTCACTTTGAGGAGTAAGTATGTTGTGTTGATAGGAGAGGTGGATGAGCTTAGAGCTAGATCTTCGATGCTTGGTGCATGCAAGTCTTGTGCAGGCTTGCAATCCGAGTTGGCATAGAAGAATGACAAGATTGTGTCTCTTGAAGAGGCCAGCTCGGGTAGCACTTGTGTGGCTAGGTGTGTTCTGTGTGAAGGTTTGGAGATGGAGATAGCCAACGTGAAGCATGACAAGATGCAAACCGAGGAGGAAAACACATACCTTCGGACCATCTTGTCATGGGTGTCTAGTGGAGAGCCGCAGCTTGGGATGATGTTCTCCCAATTCAAGCGTGCTGCTGGAGGCCCAGGTGTAGGTTTTGCTCAGGGTGTTGATGTTTCATCTTTTGGCAAGATTGGGGAGTCGAGTGGTCTTAACCCATGTGAGAAGCCCAACTCCACCACTACTCCCAAGCTTACTAAGATTCCACCCAAAGAGCTTCTCAAGCCTAACACCAAGGATGGGGTGTATGTTGAACCTCCGAGAGTTCCACCCAAGAAACAATCATGGGCTCCAAAACCAAACCACCTCAAGAACAAGCTAGACACAATGCCACCTATCCAGGAGGAGCTCATGCCACAAAAGGGCAAAGTGATCCACACCCACTACCGTGAGTACCAACAACCCCCTATGAGAGCGGTGAGGTACCATTGTGAGCACTGTGGGAGAGATGGACACTTGAGTGAGTTTTGCTTTCGACGCAAGAGAGAGGCGCGTCATGCAAAGGAGATGAACAACATGGACATGTACCATCCTTTCCATGATGTACATGTGCCGAATGTTTAGAGGCGTGCTGCTAGGCCTAGAGGTCCAAAACCTCAAGTTCCTAGGCCTAGGCCGCGAGGAGGTCGTGCCCGGTGGGAGCCTGTTGTTGTGGGCTATGGACCCCGTGGCGGTGGCTTTGTAGTTGAGCGTTTTCCCCCACCGCATTTTGAGTATCGCGATGGACGCTCCTCCCTTAGCGGACCACGTTTTCCTCTACGCGGTGATCGCTCTTTCCGTAGGCGTGCTTGGAATGGTTTTTCTGCTAACCGTTCTTTTGAGCAGTCGGCCCAACACTGGTATTCTCCCTAATTCACTAACCCCAGTGTTGGACCGTATGCTCACCCTATGTCTTTTTATTGATGTAGGTAAAACGATTGGAGAACGTTTAGTTGGTGGATTCCGGTTGTTCGAGACACATGACTGGAAACGTCAAGTGGTTCTCCAGTCTTAGTCCTGTTGCCGAAAAGGAGTTTATCACCTTCGGCGACAATAACAAAGGTAAAGTGTTGTCAAATGGGTCAGTGCGAGTTAATGAGCACTTTGTGTTGTGCGATGTTGCTCTTGTTTCTAATTTGCATTTTAACCTTCTTTCTGTCTCGCAACTTTTCGATGATGACTATGAGATTCGTTTTAAGCCGAATCTTAGTCGTATTTTGGATCCTCAGGGCAATCTTGATTTCGCCCTTTGGGAAAGTCTTTCGTGCTAATTTCTCAGAGTCTTTTGGCACTTCTCGTTGTCTTGTGGCTGGACCTGCCTCCTCTAATCTTTGGAAGTGGCATAGGAGACTAGGACATTTGAGCTCGACTTGCTTGAAAGGCTTAGTTCACTTGGCCTAATCCGAGGATTGCCCAAGTTATCCATGGAGAAGAATCTTGTTTGCCATTCTTGTAGACATGGGAAGATGGTTGCCGCTACCCACCATCAAGTGACTCAGGTCATGACCAAGCGCCCTGGAGAGCTTTTACATATGCACCTTGTTGGTCCGGCTCGGGTGAGCTCGGTTGGGGGGAAGTGGTATGTGCTTGTTGTTGTTGATGACTTTTCGAGATATTCATGGGTCTTCTTTTTGTCTGAGAAGACTGAGACTTTCTCTTTTGCTCGCAATCTGATTTTGCGTCTTCAGAACGAGTTCCCTTTGAACTCGATGTGAGCTATTAGAAGTGATAATGGTTCCGAATTCAAGAATTCGGATTTTGAGAAGTTTTGTAACTCTTTGGGTTTAGAGCATCAATTTTCTTCCCCGTACACACCGCCACAGAATGGTGTTGTAGAGAAGAAGAATCGGACCCTTGTTGAGATGGCCAGGACAATGCTCGATGAGCATAGGACTCCTAGGCGATATTGGGCCAAAGCTATGAGCACTGCCTGCTACATTTCCAATCGCATTTTTCTCCGAGCTTTCTTGAAAAAGACTTCTTATGAGTTGCGTTTTGGAAAACTGCCCAAGGTAAGTTATTTTTTAGTTTTTGGTTGCCACTGTTTTATACTTAAGAAAGGCAACCTGGACAAATTTTAGTCTCGTTCTTCTGATGGTGTGTTTTTGGGTTATGGCACTCATACTCACGCATATCGTGTACTTAACCTTGACACTAACCGAGTCATGGAGACAACAGATGTCACCTTCGAAGAGACCATGGTTGGTCCTTCTTCTCGTTTTGAGCGTGCAGGTGATCATGAGGTTGGCGAGCCTCTTTTTGATGATGAGGACGTGGGTGCTGAAGGGATGGATGACCCAGCACCACCTCCACCTGCTGTGTCGCAAAGAGCGGCCTCTACTACCACTCACGGCTCCGATCCTTCTTCTTCGACGACTTGGGGGGCCATGGGATCCGCCACCTCGAGCGGTACCCTTTGTACCCAAGGATGCCCCAGCTAATGTTGAGGGGGAGGTATCTTCAGCTCGGGAGGCGCCACGACATATCCAGCGCCAACTCCCGCCTCAACAGATGATCGGTAGCATCGGCGAACGTGTCACTCGGTCAAGGTCACAACAGATCTCTCACTTTGCTCATTCTGCATTTGTTGCTGGTTTTGAACCCCGAGATGTTGGACACGCTTTATCTGATCCAGATTGTGTCAATGCCATGCATGAGGAGTTAGAAAACTTTGAGAGAAAACGGGTTTGGGTTCTTGTTCCTCCTCCTCCTGAGTGTCATCCTGTTGGGACAAAATGGGTTTTCAAAAACAAACAAGGAGAGGATGGCCATGTTGTGAGAAATAAGGCAAGACTAGTAGCCCAGGGGTATAGTCAGAAGGAGGGGATAGACTTTGAGGAAACGTTTTCTCCTATAGCTCGTTTGGAGGAAATTAGGATACTCTTGGCTTTTGCTGCATCCAAAGGGTTTAAACTTTTTCAAATGGATGTCAAGAGTTCCTTCTTAAACGGCTACATAGAAGAAGAGGTTTATGTGAGACAACCCCCCGGTTTTGAAAATCCCAAGTTTCCAAACCATGTTTTTAAACTTCACAAAGCTTTGTATGGTTTGAAACAAGCCCCTAGAGCCTGGTATGATAGATTGAAAACCTTTTTGCTTGCTAAGGGTTTTAAAATGGGCTGTGTGGATAAAATGCTTTTTCTCCTCAAGCAAGGCAATGACACTCTCTTGGTCCAGATTTACGTGGATGATATCATTTTCAGTGGATCTTCTCACGCTTTGGTTGCCAAGTTTACATATACTATGAGCAGGGAGTTTGAGATGAGCATGATGGGCGAGTTGACGTTTTTCCTTGGGTTGCAAATCAAGCAATCCAGAGAAGGGACGTTCGTGCACTAGGGTAAGTACACCAAGGACATCCTGAATGAGTTTGACATGGTTGAGGCCAAGCCTCTTCCAACACCCATGCCGACCACGGCGGCCCTGGATGCAGATGTGGATGGAGAAGCTGTGGACTAGAAGGAGTACCGGAGTATGATCGGGTCGCTACTGTACCTGACGGCGACACGCCCGGACATCCAGTTCGCGGTGTGTCTTTGCGCGCGATTTCAGTCGTCACCGCGCACCTCACACCGTCAGGCAGTCAAGCGCATTATGAGGTACTTATGCTTCACTCCAGAATTTGGGATTTGGTATTCTGCTTCCTCCACCCTCTCCCTTTGCGGTTATTCTGATGCTGATTTTGCTGGTTGCCGGATTGAGCGCAAGTCCACTGCTGGGACTTGTCAGTTTATTGGTTCTTCTCTTGTTTCGTGGTCTTCTCGCAAGCAGTCTAGTGTCGCATAGTCTACCACAGAGGCTGAATATGTTGCTGCGGCTAGCTGTTGTTCCCAGTTGCTTTGGATGATGGCCACTTTGTGTGATTTTGGTCTGAGCTTTTCTCGCGTTCCCTTGCTTTGTGACAGCACGAGTGCTATTAGCGTTGCTAAGAACCCTGTGCTACACTCTAAGACTAAACACATTGATGTGCGCTTTCATTTCTTGCGAGACCATTATGAGAAGGGTGATATCGACCTTCGCCATGTCGATACTCATCATTAGTTGGCTGATACTTTCACCAAGCCTTTAGACCAATCAACTTTTGCTAGGTTGAGGGGTGAGCTTGGTGTGTGTTTCCCCTTTTAGATGGGGGAAACATTTTGGTACGTGTTTCATAAACTGACTGTTCGTTCTTCAATTGGTATCTTTTTGGATAAGTTAGTTTTCGCAATTCTTCATGCATCTTTGCATTTCATCTTGCATATGTACATTCAGAGCTTCATGTATATAATCTTTAGAGTGTGACTATGCTCTGTATAGTGTTTGCTCCGATGTTTTATGTTGGTGCTTGTAGCTTATGCTCTTTCTAATCACGGATACATGTTGTGAGCTGAGCTATTTTATGAATGGTGAATTTGCTTAATGAACCTAAAACTTGAAAATGCTCACCATTGAGATATGCAACTAGCATGTGTAGAATGTGTTGAAACCACTTGTGCTTTTCATATATGCTAGGTTGCTATGTCTCTAGTTCAAAGTCATTCACTTGCTTGATATGTTCATTTTCTGTCTTTAATTTTGAACCAAGTTATGTGAATTGAAAAGATCGAGATGGGATTGCTTGTCAGCACATCACAGTTTCGAGACTGTTTCTCATTGCACTTTGAGTTAAACTTGAGTTGTGTAGTGTATGACCGAAACTATTGCTTTAAGCTTCTGATTGCTTCTGCATAGGCTTCGCATAGTTGAATAGTTTGGCAATGACAAGCTTTCAACCTCTCGCAATCACATGTTGAAATTTGAACTTGTGTAAATTAACCGCTGCAACTCCGATAAAATTTGAATAAACAAGTCTATGTTTTATTCTATAGCATGATGATTGAACCTTGCTAGGGGTAGTTCACCTTGTATACATGTTTAGCATTTGTTTGACTTCCTGTCTATACATGTTTAGTGCTATTTTGATGGTGAATACCGTTTTGGCTGAAAACTGCTCATTTTGCTCCAGTGTTCATATTTCGTATTTGATGATCAGTTTGAGCCTTTGCTAGCACTCTGTGCATATTGTGGAGACATCGGATTAGCATTTTGTCAAGCATCTTATCATTCTATCGACTATATTCCTGAAGCTGCTGACTTGCATCTTAACTCATATGCATTTGGAGGGGAGATACTTGATAGTGCATTTTCAACTAAGGGGAGAAATCTGCCAAATCATAAGGGCTTAAGGAGGAGAAATTTGCTAAGTGGGAGATTTCCTGGTTGTGTGCACTATTGGAGGGGGAGTCCGAGCTGGCTCGGTTTTTGAGTTTTCCAATTGGTTCGGAGCATTTTTGGCATTTTTGGTAGCTAGTTGTGTTGAGCCTCTGCCTCTTTCTTGAGGGACTAGTGTCTTTGCCTTTGTGCTTGTTCAGTTGGTATCGAGCTTTCTCGCTAGCGGTGTTGAGCCCGTTTCTGCCTCTTCTTGAGGGCTAGCTCTATTCTACTTGAATTTGAATTGGTTTTTCAATTGGTATCGAGCTTTCTAGCTAGTGGTGTTGAGCCCATTCTACCTCTTCTTGAGGGCTAGCTTTGCTTTGCTTGGTTGCGTCGAGCCGTTGCCCATGTCTTTGGGGACCAAGTTGTCTTGCTCTTTCCACTTGACCTTCTTCGGCTTTGCTATGCTTTTGGGTCATTTGGTCGAGTTCTCTCTCCTTCTTTCTTCCTTTCTCTATTTCATAATGATTTGTGTCAGTAGTTGACAATGCACTCATCAAGGGGGAGATTGTAGATACATGGGTGTATGCCGAGTCTCGATTGATGAGTGATTGTCAACTGGGATAATGCGCATGTTCTTTGGCTTGTGTTGTCCAGGTGTCGAGAATGGATACAGTGATCAAAGGCAAGGTGAAGGTCAAGTAGAGACGTGCCGTGCCGATGGACCGAGAGTGGCGAAGGGCGGACGTGAGGATTGGACTGAGGGACCGGTAGCTCGATGATCAGGTGTGGTGGCTGGCAGCCTGGGACAGCGACGAGCGACGACATGCGGACACGATGTTGCTTGGGTCGAGGACCTGGGGAAACGTGTCGGTGGACGGGGTGCACGGGCGGTGCATCCCCTCTACAGCTCGGTTTGGTGGTTGAGCCACAGAAAAACCACCGAGTGGACAGTTTCCAGGTTTGGGCCTCAAAACCTGGGTGTGGCCGGTTTCCGAGTTTGGGCCACAAAACTCGGGCTGAGGACGGTTTCCAGGTTTTGGCCTCAAAACCTGGGTGCTGCGGGTTTCTGAGTTTGGGCCTCAAAACTCAGGCGATGGACGACTGGTTTCCCGGTTTGGGCCTCAAAACCGGGGGTTGGTCGTGAAGGCTGGTTTCCCAGTTTAGGCCTGAAAACCGGGGGCGAAGTCTGGGAAAAGGACGAGCAGAGCGGTGGCGGCACGTGGCGGCAATCGGTGAGGTTGCGTCGAGGCAACGCTACCAGTTGTGCGGGCGTGGCCGTCGGATCAGAACCTACCACGAGTTGGTCCAGAATAACCCAAGGGTTTAGCTGGCTCGCTCTGTAATTAGTTAGGGTAGAGTGGGAAATAGAATTAGGAAAAGTAGAGGGAGACACCCACCTCCCATTCTATCTCAGTCATTTGCTATTTTGCCTTCTAGATTTTCCTGCACTCCCCATCCTCTGTTGTAGAGAACTGAGATCCACAGAGAAGACAATCATACCTCTGTGTCCGTGAGATTTTGAGGAAGTGAGACCGTAATCTCACTGTTGTAGCGTGTGGAAGCCACAAGGTTGCATATTCGTGGTTGTGATTCGCGTTTTGTTCGTGTTCTTCGCGGGTTGCTTTTCTCCACGATTTTCCCATTGATCGATCTCTCTACTTGGTGTGTCTTTTGCAAATCCGTTTGAACCAAGTTGTTCTAGATTGTGAGGCACTTCTTTCCACCGAAGGAATTCTCCTCTAACCTCACGAGCTAGTAGATCAGTCGATTTTTGTTTCGGGTCAAGTTTTTCTCCCTTCCCCCGAATTTCTTCGATTCATCAATTTGGAGATAGGTTCGGGCCATGATCACTTGGAGATAGGTTCGGGCTAAGAGTCCAGTCGTTTGAACGGTTGTTCTCTGATCTTCGCGATTTTGACCGGACGCTCTATTTGATCTGTGACCAGACTCGTCCTTGCCACTGTTCACTGGTTGGTTTCTTTTTGACCGAACGCTGCAGACTTGACCGGACGCACGCTCACTGAGAGTCCGGTCAGAAACAGTAAGCTCCGAAAACTGTTTTTGCACGACCGGACGCGTCCGGTGGTAATTGACCAGACGCAGGCTGAGTCCGGTCAGTGTTGTTTTGTGCTGTTTCATTCGCCGTTCGTTCGTCCGATGACGGTTTTATTTTCCGTCTGTTGCGTTGGGTTTCTAGAGTTGTGTAGTGTCTCGCTGTGCTTCCTGGAAGCATCCACCCTACATCTAGGGTCGTGGACACTCGCAAGCTCTAGGTTTGCTCTTGGGGTCGACTCTTGGCACAGTAGCGACAAGTTTCTAAAAAGAAATTTTGAAGCTCCCATTCAGCCCCCTCTAGTCGCTTTTTGATTGCACTCTCGGTCCTTCATAAATAGACGCCAAAGCACAAGCCATCCATCCATCCAAAGCCGCCAAATCCTTTTAGGTGTCAATCCCGAAAAGTTCGCGCAAAAGCGGAGTGCGAATAGGAAGCATCAGGAACCATGGCTTCGCTTTTATGATTGTGTCATCGGCATCGCTTTTAGACAACGTCACCAATCCAATAACTTTAGGCGAAAGCCTTATCGAGTGGCATGTCCATCTCAAACCACAGCTAGAAGATGAACAAAAGCAAGCACGCTGCTCGATGACAATAAGAGCAATATTGCAGACATAGCCGGTTGTAACCCTCCTCGTCGCCATGTAAAGTTACTTTCGTTAACCAATTTTTCAAGTACAACAAACCGCTACCAAAGGATCCCGCGACGCGCTGTCCGAGGGGCTCGCAATGAAAGCACCCTCGCGCGAATGGTACCGCCCCTCGCCTAAGTGTGTGCGGGCAGGCGCGTCTTTGCTACCGGCCGAGGGGCTCGCAACGAAAGCACCCTCGCGCGAATGCTACCGACCCTCGCCTAATTGAGTGGGGGCGGGCGCATCTTATCTACCGGTCGAGGGGCTCGCAACGAAAGCACCCTCGCGCGAATGCTACCGCCCCCTGTCTATGTGAGTGGGGGCGGCCGCGTCTTAGTTACTGACCGAGGGGCTCGCAACTAAAGCACCCTCGTGCGAATGCTACCGCCCCTCGCATAAGTGAGTGGGGGCGGGCGCGTCTTAGTAACCGGCCGAGGGGCTCGCAACGAAAGCTCCCTCGCGCGAATGCTACCGACCCTTGCCTAAGTGAGTTGGGGCGGCCGAGTCTTAGCTACCGGCTGAGGGGCTCGCAACGAAAGCAACCTCGCGCGAATGCTACCGCCCCTCGCCTAAGAGAGTGGGGGCGGGCGCGTGTTAGTTACCAGCCAAGGGGCTCGCAACGAAAGCACCCTCGCGAGAAAGTTACCGCCCCTCGCCAAAGTGAGTGGGGTGGGCGCGTCTTAGTTACCGGCCGAGGGGCTCGCAACGAAAGCACCCTCGCGAGAATACTACCGCCCCTCGCCTAAGTGAGTGGGGGCCGGCGCGTCTTAGTTACCGGCTGAGGGGCTCGCAACGAAAGCACCCTCGCGCGAATGCTACCTCCCCTCGCCTACGTGTGTGAGGGCGGGCGCGTCTTAGCTACCAGCCGAGGGCCTCGCAACGAAAGCACCCTCGCGCGAATGTCACCGCCCCTCACCTAAGTGAGTAGGGGTGGGCGCATCTTAGTTACCGACCGAGGGGCTCGCAATGAAAGCACCCTCGCGCGAATGCTACCACCCCTCGCCTAAGTGTGTGAGGGCGGGCACGTCTTAGTTACCGGCCGAGGGGCTCGCAACGAAAGCACCCTCGCGCGAATGCTACCACCCCTCGCCTAATTGAGTGGGGGCAGGCGCGTCTTAGTTATCGGCCGAGGGGCTCACAACTAAAGCACCCTCGTGCGAATGCTACCGCCCCTCGCCTAAGTGAGCGGGGGTGGGCGCTTCTTAGTTACCGGCCGAGGGGCTCGCAACGAAAGCACCCTCGCGCGAATGCTACCGCCCCTCGCCTAAGTGTGTGCGGGTGGGCACGTCTTTGCTACTGGCCGAGGGGCTCGCAACGAAAGCACCCCGCGCGAATGCTACTGAGCCTCGCCTAATTGAGTGGGGGCAGGCGCGTCTTAGCTACCGGCCGAGGGGCTCACAACGAAAGCACCCTCGCGCGAATGCTACCGCCCCTCGCCTAAGTGAGTGGGGGCGGGCACATCTTAGTTACCGCCCGAGAGGCTCGCAACTAAAGCACCCTTGTGCGAATGCTACCGCCCCTCGCCTAAGTGAGTCGGGGCGGGCGCATCTTAGTTACCGGCCGAGGGGCTCACAACGAAAGCACCCTCGCGCGAATGCTACCGACCTTTGCCTAAGTGAGTGGGGGCAGGCGCGTCTTAGCTACCGGCCGAGGGGCTCGCAATGAAAGCAACCTTGCGCGAATGCTACCGCCCCTCGCCTAAGAGAGTGGGGGCGGGCGCGTCTTAGTTACCAGCCGAGGGGCTCCAACGAAAGCACCCTCGCGAGAATGCTACCGCCCCTCGCCTAAGTGAGTGGGGGCGTGCGCGTCTTAGTTACCGGCCGAGGGGCTCGCAACGAAAGCACCCTCGCGCGAATACTACCGCCCCTCGCCTAAGTGAGTAGGGGCGGGCGCATCTTAGTTACCGGCCATGGGGCTCGCAACGAAAGCACCCTCACGCGAATGCTACCTCCCCTTGCCTAAGTGTGTGAGGGCGGGCGCGTCTTAGCTACCGGCCGAGGGGCTCGCAACGAAAGCACCCTCGCGCGAATGCCACCGCCCCTCGCCTAAGTGAGTGGGGGTGGGCGCGTCTTAGTTACCGGCCGAGGGGCTCGCAACGAAAGCACCCTCGCGCGAATGCTACCAATCCTCGCCTAAGTGTGTGAGAGCGGGCGCGTCTTAGTTACCGGCCGAGGGACTCGCAACGAAAGCACCCTCGCACGAATGCTACCGCCCCTCGCTTAAGTGAGTGGGGGCATACACGTCTTAGCTACCGGCCGAGGGGCTCACAACGAAAGCAACTTCGCGCGAATGGTACCGCCCTTAGCCTAAGTGTGTGGGGGCGGGCGCATCTTTGCTATCGGTCGTGGGGCTCGCAACGAAAGCACCCTCGCACGAATGCTACCGCCCCTCGCCTAAGTGTGTGGGGGCGGGCACGTGTTAGTTACCGGATGAGGGGCTCACAAAAAAAGCACCCTCACGCAAACGCTACCGCCCATCGCCTAAATGAGTCGGGGCGGGCGCGTCTTCGCTATCGGCAAACGGTTCGCATTCAAAAGCTCGATCGCGCGGAAGCCACCGCCTCGTGGCTAGGGGCGTAGGGGGCGAACGTCCGGCTATTCATGGGCGAGTATCACTCACAAGCCAGATGAACAAAAGAATAGAGTCCGCATTTTCAAAAAGCAAAAACACCGAAAGAAAAAGTCACAAAAACCCACTCCCTGACATTTTATTTTAAGCAAGTTTGTACAATGTGACCAAGATCGCGAACTACTTCCGCGATCCAAGGAAAATGCTATATCGTCGCTCATCTGGCGAAAGCGCGGCGTCTTCGGGCTCCACCGTAACAAACGGGGCGTCCTCAAAAGTTGGTGGCACGCACGAAGCTTCGCGCCTCCTCCGCCGTGCCTCGAGCTCGCGTCGGTCAAAGTTTTCGTAAAAGGCACGCAAACGCTCCTCCGTGCGCTTAATCTTCTTACCGCGTTTCTTCAAGTAAGACGAAAGCGATGCCGTCGGAAATCTAGAGCGAAAGCTCCTCCACAAGTCACCTTCGACACAAAGATCGCCAGATCTAATCATTAGCAGGCAAATGTCGAGAACGTTCGGCGTTCCCGCATCTGCATCCTGTTCAATACAACATTCCAGCTTAAGTTCAAAATTTACATGCGGCAACAATTCTTGCAAGTACAACCAACACATATAAAACATGCCCTATTCATTCATCTACCGCATCTTGGGGAACGTTTCCGTCATGAGAAGCAGCGGCAGCCGAGCATTCGGGGACCTCCTCATTCGCTTGAGGGGGCTCACTTCATCTTCCGCCTTGGCCTCGCGCGCTCGGCGTTCGGAGATGAACTCCAAAAATACCTTTCTGATGTGAGCATTCTCCTCTGGAGTCTGCATCAAAAGGGGCGACTCAGAAGAGGTGTCACCCATGCCACAGGTTGGAAACAAGTATAAACAAAAGGAAAAGCAACCATTCGAAAGTACCATGTCGCGACCCATGGTGGACTGCATAAGGGACATGTCATTTCCACCTGCCAGCCAGAATTCGTCGAAGAATCTCTTGCCAAGGACCTTCGCTGCCTCAGGGGTTCGCCAGTAATAATCGACCTGCTTGACCAGAAGATCCGAGATATGGGAGCAGCCGGCGTCAACAAGGCTATGGCCAATTGCCTTGATGCCCGTGACCGCAGCATAGTCCCGGCCAAGGGCCATGTGCCCCTCCAGCGACTCCATCTCAGATCGAATCCAGCCGATAAGGCTATCGACGTTATGCTCAGAGGGGTTTGCGGTCTCGACGCCGATGCTGCGGAGGCACTCGCGAAAGCGAGATACGGCCTCCCCAGCAGAAGTCAAAAGCGCCTTCTCCCTATCGGCCTGGGCAGTCCGCAGCTGCGAAATCTCCCTCTTGAGATTTTCATCCTCCATCTGACTCGCTTTCCGGGAGGTGCGCGCATCCTCAGCCTTCTTGGTCTGCGATTCTAGATCGGGGGCAAGCTTCTTCATTTGAGTATCAAGATCTTGCTTCTCGCGTTCAACTTTGCGAATGTAAAGGTCACTCTGGTTGCTTTGACTGCGAGCGATGAAATGACAAATGAACGAGCCGTGAAACCTACAGTAAAACCAAACACTTATGCTAGCCAAATGAAACGACAACGCGTCGTTGAGCTTCGCGCTGCTAGCTTTATGGAGATCCCTTTCGATCTCCGGCGCGACAAAAGCTTTCTAAGAAAATTCCATGAATTTAATGGCCTCATCACTTCCGCCAGGAAGAACTCCTGCCGGACGATAGTCAATTCGGCAGGCAAGTTGGGCGTCTGAGGCTGCACCCAAAGAACGAGCAACGCGATAAGACTCCTCTTTCGCATCATCACTTTCGCTCGACGAGCTCAGGCCAGCATAAAAGCACGGGTTCTCATAGTCCGAAGGCACCCCATCGAGAACCAACCGCCCGTAGCCCAGAAGTTGCCCTTCCACCATCTCCTGCGTCAGGCGAATGCACCACGATGAAAAGTGTGGCTTACCTCTTTCAACAGCAGCAGAAGCCGGCATTCTCCCAGATCTAGCCCCCTTCTCGCCAGCAGCCGCTTTTTCGCCGAGCGCCCGAGCAAAGGGCTCGGGACGCGGAGCTTTCGGCTTTTTTGCCTAGCGTTCCGTGGCCTCTGGTGGACCCGAAGCTTTCCGCGAACCAAGCTTCACGAAAGTCGGAAGGTCAGCAACGGAAGCATCATCGTCAAACGTCGAGTGCGAGAGGTGCACATTTGACTTCTTCGAAGCCATCTCTGCAGCACAAGACGCACTCTGCAAAGCACGCCAAAAACAGGGCACACCAAACGCACAACGTAAGCTTTAAAAAGATAGCAACTTATAAAGGAGAGGGAAAATATAAAACCACGACCGAGCCGAAACGAAAGGCGCAGAAACTAACCACCTTCGGGTGATCAAAAGGATCAATGTCGGGGATCAATTCCAATGCCCTCCTCGGCTTTTAAGCATAGGCTTGGTGATTAAACGCCCGATGCGGATATCCCCAACTTTGGCGGCCTTTTGCCGAGGGACCACACCGCTCCGACCCCCACGTCGAGCCACTCCCTTGCTTTACTCCTTCGAATCCTCAGTTTCCTCCTTGCTTTAATCAAGCAAGGGCTTCTCGGCGTACTTGACACCCATAGCATCAAACGCCCGATTCAAGCGGCGGCTTCGGCCGAGGTTGCCGAGTTGAAACTCGCTCTCCTTTCGCAAATACGGCCCACAAATTTTCCTCGCTTCTCCTTCAATATGCTTAACGTAAGACTCATCGTCAACAAAATTCACGGGTCTCTCAAGCAGTAGAAGGGGGCCCTGATACCCATCTTTGTCAGAAAAGCCTTCGAAAGAGGTTACACTGCAAAGTGGGTTCATCCCAATAGCCATCCATTCTTCGACCAAATCTCGGCCTATTTGAAACCAAGCAGTTAGCGCGAATGCGTCTCCGCAGCGAATTCCCTCTTCGTCTTTAAAGCGACGGGCGGAAGATGTTTCCCGGGGCACCTCTCCAAAACCGGGGCACCTTTACCCAGCTCAGTAGCGACAGTTTCGTCCGAGCAAACACGGTAATAAAACCAAAAACGATTCCAATCTGGCCACTTGTTCTGATAGGTAAGCGAGATAGAAACGCTGCCGCGGGTCTTCCGCAGAATGAAATTGATGCAGCCAATCTTATCATAGAACCGCACGAAAACGTCAGCTCGCGGTGTGCAATCAAGCATTTTCATTGCCATCGCGAAAACTCCTAGCCTCATGAACGCATTCGACGTCACCTGGTGAAGCTGTATGTTGAACCCAGAAAGGACATCCGCGACAAACTCTTCAAGCGGAAAGTCCAGCCCAACAGCGAAATAGTCGCGGAAGACGATAGCTTCAAAAGGCCGCGGAATCGGCACCTCTTCATCCCCAGGGACGCGGCAGTTCACAAGATGGTCTCTCCTCAGAGGTCCCTTTTCGGCTATTGCTTGCAAAGCAGCAGTCATCATTCGCGAAGCGCCCAGGTAAAACGAACAATCGGTAGTCACTGAAACAAAACCAGAGTCTCCGTCGTCAGACAAACTGCCGCTGTGATCCAGAACCCGTGGAGCCCCCCGGATCCAACGGACACGTCAGCACTACATTCGTGACGAGAGGACCCAGAAGTGCCACTGCTTTCGCTAGATGAGCTCAAAGTCGACGTGGAACTGGAAGACGCCATCTAACACAGTGCGAGAGATGAATGAACAAGGATGTATGCGAATGGATAGAAAAGAGGATAGGGCCGAAAGGACAGAAACTTAAAGAAGCGAATCAAAACATGAATCAAGCCAAAAAGAGGTAAGAGAAGTATAAAGACTATGTACCGTAGCTTGTGCTTAGCGAATGACCGAAGCAAGCACCGAGAGCTTTCGCTTAGCGAATGGTGTGGGGCTTCACAGTCAGGCGGCAAATGAACGGGAATGGTTCAAGTGGCCAAGTAGCCTCCCTGCCCACAGCTTTCACGCTTATACACGCGCAAAATGACCGGCAAACGGTACATGATTGTCGAGGGAGATGAAAAGACGCCTAGGCATCGGATACGAAGCGTCACAACTATCTGCCAAAATAATACACGGCTTTCGAGGAAGACAAAAAGGCGTCTGGGCACAGGATATGAAGCGGCACAACGGCCGGACAGACGGTACACGGTTTCAGGAGAGTGACAAGACGTCCAGACACGTGAAATGAAGCGTGAAAAAAAACCTTGGCTTCGAAACGAAGCAAAGCTACTTTTTTGGGCGGGCGTAGGCACCTAGCGAAAAGGCACAACCGAACTTTGCAAGCTCACGGATCCGACCGTGAGGGGCTATTGTTGGGATAGTACCCAGGCTGCTGGCGCCTCCGGCCCACAGATCGAAGAAAGACGGAGCTTTTGCGCGAAAGCATGCATTTGCGTGAAAGCACACAATTGCGCGAAGAAGGGCAAGAGCGGCTGGAGCCTGAGTATTGAAGCAGCTTCTGAGCGGAAGCGCGCCGGTGGGCGGCCAGGCCCGCTGGGCCGCGCTTTCGCGCCGAAGGGGCCGGTAGTGGCCCAGGCTTTGGCTCGCAGTGGTTTTCGTGCGAAGGTGCAACAATGGGCGGGCGAGCCAGCTGCGACACGACTATCGCGCGAAAGGAACTGCAGGTGGTTCGGGCAGCTTTCGCGTGAAAGGGCTAGGCGCCTCCGACGGGAATTTTCGTCATTCACGGCTTCGGTTTTTCACAGGTTTTCGCTGGTTGCCGGAAGCCTCGGTCAAAGGGAGTGGGCCCACTAGTCGAGGAAAGGAGCCAGTGGGCGCCGGGCCCGCCAGGAGGCACCGGGCCCGCCAGGGGGCGAAGTGACGATGTTGCCCCTCGGACCGCTGGGGGCGGAGCCATGGAGTAGTTGGGTTTGGCACCGTTGTGATCTCAACAGAGTGGTTGGAAGGGCATTCTTGTACTTTCAAACCATTTTGGATTAATATAAAAAGCCCCCGTCCTCCGAGCGGGGGGGGACACTGTTCACTTTGCTTAATTCTCTAGTCTTCGTTCGCCTTTGGCTTGTGCTTTCGCTCATGCATCGACCAGCAGTCTTAGGGTTCTGGCTCTAAGACAACAATGAAAAAAATGAATATCAGAAAAAAAAATGGGCATGTGCCCGCCAGTAGAATTTGCCTGATAGCCATGTGTCTCTGATAACAGAAGAGAGTGATATATTCAAAAGATAATCCGCCTCCATTTTCCATACACATGCACTTCTCAATTCAATGGTGTGGTTGACTTTCTCTTTGGATCCATTGTTTATTTTGACAACATATGTTTTTTAAGCTTTTTGAAAATTAACAAAAACTCTGGGATAATGGTGAAGTAAAAGAACTAGAGACAGTGTGCTTGATTTGATCGTTCTATCTTTCAATTACTCAAGATTCAAGGTAAAGTACTAAGCCCCGTGATAAATAATATGATATCTTTATGAGAACTTTTGTTTGAATACATGTGTACTTGTTGGAAGGGAAGATATTGCAGCAACTCCTGATCCATTGTTGAGATTGGCTTTGCTCGGGACTAGCAAAGGTTAAGCTTGGGGGAACTTGTTGACGCTCACTAATGTTCATAATTAACCATCAACTGTTGCATGAAATGACACTAAATGAATCACAAAGCATAGTTGTAGGGTTTGAATCTAACAAGTTCCACGAGTTTTGGTGCTCTCACTTGTTTTGTAGGACATCCCTGTTTTTACCATATAAAAGTATCTCAAGTGATGAATTGGAGTGCACCATTGCAAAGAGCTCGTCGAGACAATCAAAACGGACATATCATTTGATATATTCGGAGTCCCGGATGCAAAGATATTAATTTTGCAACGAAGCCTGCAAAAGAAGGATCTAGAAGACACCAGAAGTCACCATGAGGCGGCCCGCCACGGGGGCCCACTGGGCCAGACCGACCGCTGGGGCCCACCGACCGACTGGTCGGCCACGGAGGCCATTTTGCCTCCGCCTTCTGGAACCTTCTTCCACCGCCTCCTAGGATGCATCTCCACCGTCCCTGTAGTCGGTTTGATCCAAGGGCTCACGTTCCACGCTCCGGGCTATAAAACCAGACCCAGACCCCCCCCCAAAAGGCATCTCCATCTTTATTATTCATCTCCACATCAGAAACTAGGGTTTCAATTAGAAAGTAGAGGTCCCTCTAGATGAATCTCTTCTAGTTCATCTAGAATTAGATCTAGTTCTAGTTCTAGTTCTAGTTGTCTAGTTCATCTAGTTGTAATTAGAGATCGGATTAGAGAGACGAGAAGGAGAGAGCTGAGGAGGAGCCGGAGCTGTCGGATCTTCCTCGACAATGTATTGGTGCAGCATCTAGTTCGTCTTCAAGTAATCTCCAGGTTCTTCATTTACTATTTCCAAGTATTATATTTAATTTCAGTTCTTGCTTTATTTCATTTACTGGATCTCCGCTCGTATCGAGTACTCTAATTATTGTACGTAATTAGAGTAGTAGGCGTTAGTGTAGACGTGGTGTCTAGACTAGGGTTTACCTGAGTTTGAACCCAGCCCCACGGATAGTTGTGGTAGCCCCAGGTGGTGACAACCCAGACGGCCGACGTAGTCCACCACGTTCGGGTTGGTGTTTGTAGGACCGTAGTCGGAGCTTCCTAGCCCCTTTCTCATCACTTTCTGTGGCTAGTGTTCTGATGTCCCGAAGTAAGTAAAGTATAGTGAGCCTTTAATTAGATAGACCTGCTTAAAAAACCCTAAATCTCCTCTACCCATTTTATCATTCTTTTCTTGGACGACTTGCCCTTTGATTAGTACACTTCACGTTCCCCGTGGAAATTGATGCCCTAGGGTGAAGGCTACATCGGTATCCGTGCGCTAGCGGATTTTTCTGTGTGCGTTTAAAATACCCAACAATAAGCTTTGTTGCATAGCATTTGTGTATAGGCTTGTTTTTAGGGGGAGTTGTTTTGTTTTGCAACTTCTGCGCGTGCTCTGAATGTTTGTGCTCCATTTGGTTTTGAGCTTCTTTTTGTATATTCTCAGTTGGTATCGAGCCTGCTAGTCGTGTTGAGCCGTTTTGCCTCTGTCTTGAGGGACTAGCAGTTTTTGCTTGGTATTTTCGATTGGTATGGAGCCTTCAGCTAGTTGTGTCGAGCCTCTGTGCCTCTATCTTGAGGGACTAGCAGTTTTGCATTCTAATGCGTTGTTTCAGCCTTATTTGGTATCGAGCCTTGAGCTAGTGGTGTTGAGCCTTTTCTGCCTCTTCTTGAGGGCTAGCTCATTTTTGACTTGGTTGCGTCGAGCCGTTGCCCATGTCTTTGGGAACCAAGTATTTCGCCCTTTGTCTGAGTTTTCACTTTTTTGTGGAGATTGGCTCAAACTTTGCTTGGTTGCGTTGAGCCATTGCCCATGTTTTTGGGGACCAAGTGTTCAGTTTTGGTATCTCAAACCATCTCTTTGTGCCTAGTTTTTGTCAATTCAATCATCAAGGGGGTGGAATTTTGAAACCCAGGTGGATAAGAACCTTTCAAGTTGATAAGAACCTTGGTTTCTTTTATGATGATTGTTTGCCAATTTATTTGACAATGGTTTTTGAGTGCCTTTTGGGATTTATGAAACTCTTGTTTCTCTTGACTGTTCGGTTGTGTGGAGGTATTGCCCGCTTTTCCCGTTTCTTTCGGGACCAAAAACTTTTATTTGGAGTTTTCATGACCCTTCCTCATATCAAGTGGCCTTGTGTTTGCTTTTGCTTGGCTTTTGGGCACTTGAATGAGGCTTGCCTTCAAACCCTTCCTTTGTGGTTTTATTGTTAGTCAATGCATTCAACAAGGCGGAGATTGAGAACATATATGATGAATGATTGACATCTGTGAAGAAGGTTTGAGGCTTTTCCCGGTTTGGTCTATATCATGCTATGCGCTTAATGTTTATGACTAACCGGTGGTGTTGAGTTGTGGTGTGTTTCATGTGTTGGTGTGTGTGTGCGCAACATGTGTCTCTTCGTTGTGTTGATGTGCAGGTGTGGAGCTCAGAGACAGTGGTCGATGGAGAGGTGAAGGTCAAGTAGAGACGTGTCGTGCGGACAGACCAAGAGCGGTGAAGGATGGGTGTGCCGTGCGGCGGACGTGCCATGCTGATGTACCCAGAGCGGTGAAGGGCGGACGTGTGGCTTGGACCGACAGACCGGAGGGCCGGAGGACTAGCTGTGGTAGCTAGCACATGGCATCGACGAGCGAGAGCACATGGGGATGTGAGATGCATCGGCCGAGTTGGGAGGAAGACGATAGCGTCGTGACACTTGGTGGGAGGTCGGACACGGGCTTGCGTGCGGCGCAAGTGTCGTCGGCCGAGTGTTGGGGAAGAGGACCCTCGGCAGTGGCGCCGCGCGGGCTGGTGCCAGAAACAACCCTCGCGTGATCAACATATCCTCGCGAGACCTCTCTCCCCTCGGGATTGTTTTCCTGACCTCTGGACGAAGGTCCGACCCTCGATGCTTTGTTGCATTCCTTGCAGGTTAAGGCGTGATGAGAACACGGTAGGCGACCCTCGTGGGACTACCGAAGCCACTCCGTCTGAAGTGTTGGGCCCTGGCAAGCAGCGAAGGAGTGCTGGCCCGAGGGCAAGCAAAGTCGAAGGACAGATCTACTTTCTTCTCCCGAAGGTGAACAGAACCAGGTGGCGGTGGGCAGGAGGAAGACTAGCTAGGGTTTCCGCTTCAGTTGTGTTTTTACGGCTTTGCCCTTCCTCCCTGCGTGGAGTCGAGGAATCTTTTCTGTACCCTTTTATAATTAAACCCGTGTCCCTTGGTACTCCTTATAAATACCAAGGGGTGAACAGTGTAAGAGGCAGGATTTTTGGGGAATAGAGCCACCGCAACACTGTCCCTGCTTCTCAACCTTCGCTTTTGTCTCCGACGCTTGGCCACCTTCGCAACACCCCTGCACAAGTGCGGAGGTGGGGCAAGTGTGTTTCCAACAGTTTGGCGCCGTCCGTGGGGAGCGAAGTTCGAGATGGCTGGAAATAGAAGAACCACAACCACCAGGGACCTTCGCGCGGCTAGAGAGACAGCGGCGGTGGTCCCACCGGTCGAGGAGATACCGGAACCATCGAGAGCAGGGGATGCCACTCCAAACACAGAGGTCCTGGTCCCACAAGCTCGGATCGTGGTGCAGTTGCACCCTCACACTCCCGGAGAAGGAGAGGGAGCTGACGAAGAGGAGTTGGGCCTCGAGGCCCTCGAAAGCCTTCAAGCTTAGTTGCAAGAGAAAAAGAGACGCCTGGATCAGCTTGAGAGGCACAACCGGCTCTGCGCCATCAGACAAAAGGCAGACGAGGCAGGAGAACAGCTTCGCCGAATGGAGGAGTCCCTCGCAGCGACCGAAGCTGAAGCAGAGGGCTGGAATGACAGGGAAATGCCCCCGCGGGATCAAGACAACCTTCGTCGCCATCCACCACCCCCACCACCACCATTTCACCAAGAGCCATATCCCATGAGACAGCAAAACTTTCGCCAGCTCTACCTAGACGAGAGAGAGCTAAACCTTCGCAATCAACGAAGAGCCCAACAACACCAGATGCCCTACGACCCAAAGTCACCACTCTCCCAGATACTCCAAACCCAACCCTGGCCACCATGCTACAATCCACAAAATCTACCCCGCTACGACGGATTCACGGACCCTCGCCAATTCACAATGAGCTATGAGGCAGCTGTCGCCGCGGCAGGGGGAGATGAATCAACAATGGCAAAATCTTTTGTTATCATCCTGCGTGATATCGCGCAAACCTGGTACAGCAACCTTCGCCCCGGAACCGTGGATTTCTGGGCCAACCTCAGAGATAGGCTCTGCACAAACTTTAAAGGCATTACAGCAGCCCCTTCAAACCCCATCGAGCTTTTCAATTGCAAGCAAGAAGAGCGTGAACCACTTCAAGACTACTGGCGAAGGTTTATCCAAATCAGAGCAAGAACTCCAGGGATATCCGACGAAGCCATCATCCTCGCTGCAGTCAGTGGCCTGCGTCCAGGCCCATGCTCTTTAAAATTCGCCAGAAAACCGGCAAATACGATCGAGGAATTACATGAGACAATGGAAAGGTACTGCAGAGCAGACATGGACTTCAGGGCAAAGTCCGATGCTCAGAGGTCACAACAAAAGCCGCAGCCGAGGCCTCAACCAAGGGAAAACAACCCTCGCGAAGAACAAAACAATATCGGTGCCATCAATAAAGCAGTACACTATGATGGCCAAAGACGGGACTCTCAACCTCCGAGCAACCAAACCCCTCAAGGCTTGCCACCACCGCCGGATCAACGGAACCAGCAAAAGGATCCTGCGAAAATGTATTGTCATTTTTGTGGTCTTGGAAAGGGGCACACTACCAAACAATGTGAATGCTTCGCCAAAGGAAAAGAGTACCAGGAGTCCAAAAGAGCCGTTTCGGCAGACAACCGAACCATCAATCACACCAGAAAACCAAATATCCACCCTCCAAATCCTCCATACCTTTATACCCCCATAAACTACGGCCTACCCTCGCAACAACCCATGTACGCACACCACCCACATTACAACCAAACCTCTTACCAGCCAACCGTGATCCCACAATGCCAAAACCCACCTTACACAGTCACATACCCAACAACCCCCCAAAACCAAACCCCAACCACCCAACAAATCAACAATGCTCTACCACCACCACCACCAATACCCGCATTACCAGCGCCTCAACCCATCAAATCCGAAGCCCAGAACCAAACAACCATCAACAACCCAACATCAACCTTCGGTGTAATACTAGCTATCACCGGGGGTTCAAATGAAGACCATGGCAACAAAAGGCAGAGAAAGGAACATGCCAGACGAGTACATCATGTAGCCGTCGAAGGACCTCACAAATTCGGTCGATGGTCTCACATTCCTATAACCTTTGACTCCAGTGACATGAAATTGAGAGATTACCCTCATACCGACGCCATGGTGATCGAGACCAATCTGGCAGGATGGACAGTAACTAAAATTCTGGTTGACACAGTAAGCTCTGCGGACATCCTGTTCGCCTCAACCTTCGACACCATGAAGCTTGACAGGAACCTCCTGCAACCTGCTGACAACCCTCTATACGGCTTCGGCGGTCAACAAGTCAGAGCTATCAGTAAAATATCGCTGCCCGTGACCTTCGGCGACCAAATGAACTGCAGAACCGAGCACATAACTTTCGACGTCGTCGACATGTTTTATCCGTACAATGCAATATTCGGCCGAGGGGTCACTAATGCAGTCATTCACCCCGCTTACCTATGCATGAAGCTCCCCGCTCCGAAGGGGGTGGTTGCCGTATATGGGGACCAAGACATTGAAAGGGCAGCCGAGGGAACTGTAGCACCCGGACAACGTAATGTCCACAACTTATCCAAGCCTCAAGCTACAGACCTCAGCATCGAAGGTGAAATTTGCACTGACAAAGCAAGGGTATCTCCCAAGGAAGAGAGCAAACAAATCCAACTTTTCGAGGGCAACACTGAAAGAAAGGTGTTTATTTCAGCTAACCTAGATCCCCAATCAGAAAACAACCTCGTCTTTTTCCTCAAAGAAAACTCCGACACCTTCGCCTGGTCCGTAGAAGACCTAAGAGGGGTGAACAAAACCCTAATAGAGCACAGCTTAAACATCAAGCCAGGCTATCGCCCGGTCAAACAAAAGCTTCGCAAAATGTCAGAAGAAAGGAAAGAGGCAGCGAAGGCTGAGGTAAAAAGTCTTTTGGACGCAGGCGTCATCCGCCCAGTCATGTATCCAACATTGCTCTCAAACGTGGTCCTAGTATAGAAAAAGAACAAGAAGTGGCGAATGTGCGTAGATTTCACGTGTCCAAACAAGGCTTGTCCGAAGGATGATTTCCCCCTCCCCAACATAAGCACCTTGGTTGACAGAGCAGCCGGATGCCAAATGCTATCTCTACTCGACTGCTTCTCAGGATACCACCAGATATGGATGAATGAAGAAGACGAGGAGAAAACAAGTTTCATCACACCTTCGGGAACCTTTTGCTTCCGAAGGATGGCAGAAGACCTAAGAATCATAGGATCAACTTTCGCTCGTATGACATCTGAGGTCTTCAAAGATGAACACTCCATCTCCGCTTACGTCGATGATCTGGTTGTCCAAAGCGAGTTAAAAGAAAACCACATTTCAGACTTATCAAAAGTATTCAGCAACCTCCGGTCCGCTGGACTAAAACTGAACCCCGAAAAATGTGTCTTCGGGGTAAGCGAAGGAAAACTTCTGGGTTGTATCGTCTCCGCAAGGGGAATCGAAGCCAACCCCGACAAGATTGATGCTATCATCAATATGGAACCCCCGACAACCAAAAAAGCAGCTCAGCGTTTATCAGGACGATTGGCAGCTCTCAGCAGATTCATCTTCAGATCAGCCGAGCGAGGGTTACCTTTCTTTGAAACTCTGAGAAGCACTGCACCATTCAATTAGGGACCCCGGTAGCAGAAAGCCTTCGAAGATCTCAAAAAGTATCTCACCAACTTGACTGTTTTAACCAGCCCAAGCAAAGGGGACCTGTTACTGCTGTATGTCACAGCCTCACCTCATGCAGCGAGCGCAGTCTTAATCAAAGAGTTGCACGAGAACAACAGAACCAGGCAAGCCCCAATCTACTACGTATCAGAAACCCTCGAAGGGCCCAAACGAAATTACTCAGAGCTCGAGAAGATAGCGTACGCAGAGGTCATGGCATCAAGAAAGCTCAAGCATTATTTCCAAGCTTACGAAATCCATGTACCTTCGGCTTTTCCCCTCGAGAACATTTTCAAAAACAACGAGGCAGCCAGAAGAATAGCTAAATGGGCAGTTGAACTCAACAGCTATGCCCTAACCTTCGTCGGTCGAACAGCAATCAAATCTCAGGCGCTAGCAGATTTCATAGCTGAGTGGACCCCAGACCCTCACAAAGATGAACCTCAGCAAGACCCATTTTGGACTGTATATGTGGATGGAGCCTGGGGTGCAACTGGCGCAGGGGCCTCGGCCATTCTTGTCTCGCCATCCGGGTCCAAGCTAAGATACGCAAGAAGACTTGACTTCAAATGTACAAACAACTCCACATAATACGAAGCCGTGATATTAGCTCTCTCAAGGCTTCGGTCATTGTCAGTCCGAAGGGCAGTCATCAACACAGACTCACAGGTCATCGCGGGGCACATTGAGAAAAATTACAAGGCAAAAGACCCAGAGCTGCAAAAGTACTTTCAACATGTCCGAAGGTTAGAATCCTTTTTCCTCGGCATATCAGTCAAAGCAATACCAAGGTCAGAAAATAGCGAAGCAGACTGCCTAGCTAAAGCAACAGCACAACAATTACAGCTACCGCCTGATGTATTCCACGAAGTTGCGACCCAATCAGCTTTTGAAACCTTCGAAAAGAACTCCAAATTGATCAGTGCAATCCAGAATGAGGACTGGAGGGCACCGATCATTGCCTATATCAAAGGCCTCCACGAACCCAACTCCAAAGAAGAAGAAAACAGGCTAAAACAAAGAACACGAGGGTATAAGATTGTGGACAACATACTGTACAAAGCTTCAGTAACCTCGCCATGGCTCTAATGCGTCCCACAGTCAGAAGGAAATGACATTCTCAAGCTTATCCACGAAGGCATCTGTGGTTCACACAACGGCCCAAGGGCATTAGTTGGAAAAGCTTTCCGATAAGGTTTCTACTGGCCGACAGCGCTGAGAGACGCAGAAAACATCGTCAAACATTGCGAGGGTTGTCAATTAACGGCAAAAAACCAAAATGCCCTAGGGGCTCCTACAACTCTCATATGCCCAACATGGACTCTGCAAAGGTGGGCAATGGACCTCGTGGGCCCATTACCGACAACTCCAGGAAACCTTCGCTACGCGGTGGTAGCCGTGGAATACTTCACAAAGTGGATTGAAACAAGACCATTGTCCTCCATCACCTCCCTCGCAATAAAAAAGTTTTTTTGGCAACAGATAGTTTGTCGGTTCGGCGTCCCCAAACATCTAACCGTCGACAATGGCACCCAGTTTGACAGCAAAATTTTCAAAGAATTCTGCGCACAAATCGGAATAATCTTATGTTTCGCCTCAGTTCGGCACCCTCAATCCAATGGCTTAGTTGAAAGAGCCAATGCAACAATTTTCCAAGCCATATCCAAGAAATTGCAAGGCAGGCCCAAGGGAAAGTGGGCAGAAAAGCTAACCTCGGTCACATGGTCTCACAACACCTCGGAATGCAGAGCCACCAAATTCACACCTTTCAAGCTCCTGTTTGGGGAAGAGGCTGTGCTACTAGAAGAATTGAAGCACGAATCACCGAGAACAACCCTCGAACGAGATGAAAAAAGCCAGTTGCTCGATAAATACCTACTCGAAGAAACAAGATGCAACGCAGTGCACAACCTTCGCAAGTATCAAGAAGAAAGCAAAAAATGGAGAGACAAAAAGGTCAGAATCAAAGACTTGCAGAAGGGTGACCTCGTTCTCATCCAAAAGCAAAACGCCAGCATGGCGGGGAAATTTCAGCCAAAGTGGACAGGTCCATACCTGATAGCAGAATGCAATCGTCCTGGCTCTTTCCATCTCTCTGACAGCGAGGGAAACATCCTGCCTCACACCTGGAACATCGACGACCTTCGCAAATACTACCCATAGCGGAGCCTCAGCGAGCCCTCGCAATATGTAATTTATTATTTTATTTATGTTTCTTCGATCTCTATGAATGTAACAAAAACAAAAGGAGCTGCACTCTTTTTCCTTACGAAGAGGCGTAAGGTTTTTTAACGAGTCAGCATCCAAATCCTTAATACAGGCTAGAACCCCCGAAAAAGCGAAAGCTCCAAGCTTTTACTTACAAACATTGAAAAAAGTAGCTCTTCTTCAAAGAGCGCTATAATCGATGGAAACCCTTTAAGATTGCCTCAAAAACAACCTTTTTTAGAAGCAAACTTCACCTCCACCTAAGATAAGGGGAGGCGCGAAGCCCAAAAAAGTCGAACACCCTCGCAAAACACGCCAGGGGCTCACAAGAAGCAAACTTCACCTCCACCTAAGAAAAGGGTAGGCGCGAAGTCCAAAAAAGTCGAACACCCTCGCAAAACACGCTGGGGGCTCGCAAAAAGAAGCAAACTTCACCTCCACCTAAGATAAGGGGAGGCGCGAAGTCCAAAAAAGTCGAACACCCTCGCAAAACACGCCAGGGGCTCGCAAGAAGCAAACTTCACCTCCACCTAAGATAAGGGGAGGCGCGAAGTCCAAAAAAGTCGAACACCCTCGCAAAACACGCTAGGGGCTCGCAAGAAGCAAATGTCACCTCCACCTAAGATAAGGGGAGGCGCAAAGTCCAAAAAAGTCGAACACCCTCGCTAAAAAAGAAAGGGGGCGTCGCTGTTTTTTACTAAACATCTCAGTCTAACGAAACGCGAGCCTCGCTAAACAAGAAAGGGGGCGTCGCTGTTTTTTACCAAACATCTCAGTCTAACGAAATGCGAGCCTCGCTAAAAAAGAAAGGGGGCGTCGCTGTTTTTTACTAAACATCTCAGTCTTACGAAACGCGAGCCTCGCTAAAAAAGAAAGGGGCGTCGCTGTTTTTTACCAAACATCTCAGTCTAACGAAACGCGAGCCTCGCTAAAAAAGAAAGGGGGCGTCGCTGTTTTTCACTAAACATCTCAGTCTAACGAAACGCGAGCCTCGCTAAAAAAGAAAGGGGGCGTCGCTGTTTTTTTCTAAACATCTCAGTCTAACGAAACGCGAGCCTCGCTAAAAAAGAAAGGGGGCGTCGCTGTTTTTTACTAAACATCTCAGTCTAACGAAACGCGAGCCTCGCTAAAAAAGAAAGGGGGCGTCGCTGTTTTTTACCAAACATCTCAGTCTAACGAAACGCGAGCCTCGCTAAAAAAGAAAGGGGGCGTCGCTGTTTTTTACCAAACATCTCAGTCTAACGAAAGGCGAGCCTCGCTAAAAAAGAAAGGGGGCATCGCTGTTTTTTACTAAACATCTCAGTCTAACGAAACGCGAGCCTCGCCAAAAAAGAAAGGGGGCGTCGCTGTTTTTTACCAAACATCTCAGTCTAACGAAACGCGAGCCTCGCTAAAAAAGAAAGGGGGCGTCGCTGTTTTTTACCAAACATCTCAGTCTAACGAAACGCGAGCCTCGCTAAAAAAGAAAGGGGGCGTCACTGTTTTTTACCAAACATCTCAGTCTAACGAAAGGCGAGCCTCGCGAAAAAAGAAAGGGGGCGTCGCTGTTTTTTACTAAGCATCTCAGTCTAACGAAACGCGAGCCTCGCTAAAAAAGAAAGGGGGCGTCGTTGTTTTTCACTAAACATCTCAGTCTAACGAAACGCGAGCCTCGACAAGAAAGAAAGGGGGCGTCGCTGTTTTTTGCTAAAAACATCTCCGCCGAGACCAAAGAGCGAACCTTGCCAACCAACAAATAACATCACCAAAACAGGCCGTGCAGTAGACGAGCCTCGCTTAGATCCAACAAAGACTCAAATCAATCACCAAAATGCACAAACGAACCACTCAACAATGAAATTAGGTATACAGTACTCACGTTCTCTTACAAAACAACAGTCCATTGAAGAGCCACAAAAATTACAAAGCATCATCACCTCCTTCAAGGAACATTACACCTTCATGACCTTCGTAGTCTCCCTCTAATCCTGCTTCTACCGGGACAATGGGCCCCCACAACAAAGGAGCTGCAGGAACAATCGGCAGCTCCCCGGGTAAAACCCTCGCCCTATACATGTATCTACGCCCTACTTCACTAATTTCCAAAGGTTCCTCCTTCGGAATAACAAGCGATCCATCTGAACCCACATCAAGTTCGCTTCGTCCAAACAAGTAGTTCAAAGCTGCATTCTCATCAATATCATCATCAAAGACAGTTTGCGAAGACGAAGAAGAACCAAACAAATAACGGGTGGCCTGCTGGTCAGTAAAGTCCGCTTCGCACCAAAAACGGCTCGACCTGCTGTTTTTTAAATCATACCTTCGCACTTTCGACCACCAAAAACGTTCAAAAGCCAGCGAAGGATGTGTTAGCCTAGCCCAAGCCCACGAATCACCAGTTATAAAAGTATCTTGATAATTAATCGTCAGAGGCGTCACATCGAATACTTCTAGCACGGTTCCATCAGGAACCTGCATTTTCACAAAGTTAAAAAACATCTCAGTGTCATCAAGTCACTTCAACCACCACACATATTACAAAACAACCCCCGCATCCAAAATCAGTCCTAAGTTTTTCACACCTGCCCACACCCACCCTGCTGATCCGCTATAGCTTCAGTAGCGGCAACATCCAAACCTTCATCAGCGGTAACTTTGGGTTTCTCAGGTGCCTTCTCAATCGCCGCCTTTTCCATGGTAGCCTCCTTAATCATCAAAGCATCCCCAGCTGAAGGTACCTCTTCCGTAGGAGGAATCTCGGCAGAACCAGGCATAGGAACAGAGTCGGAGCATCCGACAACATCGACAGTCGCGGGCGGCGAAGGTATCGCTTCTCTCCGAGCCTGCAGGTACAAATAAAAGCATAAACTCCTTAACCGTCAAAGCAAAGCCAAAAAAAACTCTCCAATAACACTAACCTGGCGAGTAGCCTCGACAGCCTCCTCGAAAGCGAGAACTCGGCCTCCACCGGCAATCCAAAACCTGCGAAGCAAATGCATCGCACAGTTTCGAACTTCGGCGTCATCGACCTTCATCTGACACACCTCTTCAACCGTCGGGAACACATGGTTTGGTTTCTTGACTCTCCGGAGGTGCTCACAGTCCACCTGTCGAAGGGTGCCGGCCATGGCCAAGGCTCCGGCATAACAGCTAATGTCGGCCGCGTTCTAAACTAGCGAGCTGAAAACGTCAAGCTCATTAGAGAGCCAACCCTCGAACGCCTCGCCATCAGCGGCAGGCAATAGCTCCACAGCAGAACCGCCAGCTTTAGTCAAGCACGAGTCAACTTTACTCTTTATCTTCCTCATACTGTCCAACCACGCCTCGGTTTGCGAAGGCACCTCCGAGGACAGCTCATTTACACGACTTTTCGCCGACAACAAGTCTTTGTCTTTCTGACGACAAGCAGCCAGAAGCTCAGCATTACTGTTTGCAACATCTTGAGCCTCTTCCCGAGACTTTTTAACCTTCTCCAAGGCAGCCTTAAGCTCGACCTCCTTATTTTCCAAAATCCGCCGGAGGTCTTTGTTTTCTTTCTCAACCTTCGCCAACTGCGTGCTCATATAATCATGGTTGTAACCTGCCCTTCGGCGCGCAGAACGGCTAAGAAGCATCAACTCAGCCAGCTTAACATCTATGTCATCCTGCAGTTCACCCAACGGTTGGTTTGTTAATCGAAGCTCCGCCTCTGGCACACAAACTTTACCAAAAACCCGGCCAAGAAAACGCCTTTCCTCTGGAGCGCACTGCAAATGGCACTCTCGAAGGTCCGGACTGGTATAAAGCTCCATGGCCGGATCGGTGACACCAATCTTGCTGGCATAGTAGGGCAAAGCATTCCGGCCAGCTTTGCCATAAGGCCTTTTGCCCGGAATCTTATCTGACTCGAGGCCTCCAAACACCTCAACGCCATCTACCCAAATATGGGACCCTCCGTACTCGGGTACCGCCCAACGCTCCGGACTCTCAGGCTCAAAGTCCCGCAGAATATCGTCAATGCTTCGGGTGGCTGCAGCGCCACCACTCGACGAAACAACCCCTTTCCTGCGCTCGTCACCAACAGAAACATCAACATCGGAATTACCTCCGCTGCTAGAGGTATCACTCTCCTCATCAGTTGTTTCTTCCTCGGTCTCAGCCTCCTTATCGACAACCTTCTCACCTTCTTCCCCCTAATCGTCGTCGGAGACGTCCTCGTCGTCCGAAATCTGAATAAGAGCATTGATGCCACCGACGTGGGGCACCCGTCCTCCGACCCTCGCTACACCTCGGCCACTTATCGACGAAACAATGGCCGAAGAAGAGGTAGCACCGGCGGACCTTGAACCGACAGCGACCTTCGTCGCAAGTGTTTTAACTCGGCCGCTGGCGCCGCCGCGCCCTCGACCACGGCCCCTCTTCGGTCATGAGACAACATCCCTCTCCTCGGTGGCGGCACGTTTCCTCTTCTTCTTCGGCGCATCATCGCTCGAAGGGATGGGCCAGTCCTCGTATTGGATCCCGAGAATATCAAAAAGCCTGTTAACACGACCTCCGCTACCCACCGAGCTGTGGATAGCCTTAATCTCCAAGGTGGAAAGTTTCCCAACGAGGTCTTCAGTCCTCTACTGGACTCGTTTGTAGATAGTTTCGACACCATCCTGACGTCTGGGAAATTTCTTGAAGACATTATCCCAAATCCTATTCAGATCAAGCTTCAGTTTCTTCAGTCCCCTACCCTCGTACTTCGGGTCGGCTTCAACCAGGAACCAGATCTGCCTCCGACTGAGGGGCCACGCCTCGGCGCAGCAGTATTCCTCGACCAAGTCGCGTGCGCACTGTGAACGCGCAACCACCCTTAGACAATCTACCGCGGCGTGAGCCTCGAAGCCCATCTTAGCTTCGGCGCTCACATCGCCGAGAAGCGGAAGCTCGCCGCACAGCTTGGGCGCCTCATCAAGCTTGTAGTAAAACCAGAACTCTAGCCATCCTCTGCTCCATTTGTTCTTCTAAGCCTGTATCGGCAACTCCGATCCAGCGCGGTGGCAAAACGTGTACACCGCAAATTGTCACAGACTGGTCTTACCCTCGCCTTCAACTATTTTGCGAGGTTGCATATGGACACGGTGGGTACGAACAAAACCTTCCACATGAGGCACAACGCCCTACGAGCGACACGCCCAGACATACACCGACATCTTCGTAAAGCACGAAGGTGTGAGTTGATGGAATTTCAGATTGAACCTTTCCAGAACCAAAGTAATAAAGGAGTCAGCAGGAAAGCGCAGACCAGCTTCGAAAAACTCCTCAAAAATGACAACTTCGCCAACGTCGGGCTTCGGTACAGTTTCACCAGAGCTTGTCCTCGCCTTCCCCTCTTTGATCTAGCCCCGCTTAACGTAAGCCGCTAGCTCCGTGGCACAAACCCGGCTGAGCCCGAAGTTGAAAGTCACCCCTTCATCCGAAGCAGCGGGAGAAGCAGCACGAGCAGTTTGCTTGGACCTCGCCATCACTCAAAACGGAAACCTAGCCAAACACCAATCTAACAACCTTCGAAGCTAGACAAAGTCAACCTTCGCAACAACAAATGCGCAGCAGCAGGTTGGCACGAGCTCAAATCACCCCACCTACCTCTTCTATTTATAGGCCAAGAGGCGGGCTCACCCACCTGACAAAGTCGGCACGACAACCGAAAAACATGGCGCAAAAAACGAAACAGGCTTCAACAGTACAAACAACAGTACAACGGCCCAGCCCAAAGCAGCCGCGGGCGTCGCTGCCAAGGGTCTTCTTACATTTCCCCGTCGAAGAGCGCTGCTTGGGCCTAAATTCTGTTCTTTAGATCCAAGGCAACGAGGGGCTACTGTTGGGGAAGAGGACCCTCGGCAGTGGCGCAGCGCGGGCTGGTGCCAGAAACAACCCTCGCGTGATCAACATATCCTCGCAAGACCTCTCTCCCCTCGGGATCATTTTCCTGACCTCCGGACGAAGGTCCGACCCTTGATGCTTTGTTGCATTCCTCGCAGGTTAAGGCGTGACGAGGACACGGTAGGCGACCCTCGCGGGACTACCGAAGCCACTCCGTCTGAAGTGTTGGGCCCTGGCAAGCGGCGAAGGAGTGCTGGCCCGAGGGCAAGCAAAGTCGAAGGACAGATCTACTTTCTTCTCCCGAAGGTGAACAGAACCAGGTGGCGGCGGGTAGGAGGAAGACTAGCTAGGGTTTTCGCTTCAGCTGTGTTTTTACGGCTTTGCCCTTCCTCCCTGCGTGGAGTCAAGGAATCTTTTCTATACCCTTTTGTAATTAAACCCGTGTCCCTTGGTACTCCTTATAAATACCAAGGGGTGAACAGTGTAAGAGGCAGGATTTTTGGGGAATAGAGCCACCGCAACACTGTCCCTGCTTCTCAACCTTCGCTTTTGTCTCCGACGCTTGGCCACCTTTGCAACACCCCTGCACAAGTGCGGACGTGGGGCAAGGGTGTTTCCAACACCGAGTCAAGAAGGAAGGCGAAGGCGTTGTGCCCGGCGTGGAGGCTGGACATGCATCAGCATTGGTGCCGGTGGTTGGGGTGTGTGAACCACATCCCGTCTACGGCGCGGGTTCGGTAGCTGACCCTCAAAAAGCTACCCTCGATGGTTTCTGAGTTTGGGCCACAAAACTCGGGGTGGCGGGTTTCCGAGTTTGGGCCTCAAAACTCGGCGAGGACGGTTTCTAGGTTTGGGCCTCAAAACCTGGGCTGTCGGGTTTCTAAGTTTGGGCCTCAAAACTCAGGGTGGACGGTTTGCCAGATTTGGGCCTCAAAACCTGGGCTGGCGGGTTTCCAGGTTTGGGCCTCAAAACCGGGCGGAGGTTCCTTTGCAGAATGGTCGACGCGTGGCGGCACCGAGAGGCTTGCGTTGCGGCGAAGCTATCGGTGAGGAAGGCGCGGTGGTCGACGGTGACGGCACGTGTCGGCATCCTGGAGCTTGCGTCGAGGCGAAGCGAAGGATGAGAAGGCGCGTGGCCGTCGGATGGAAAATGACCGAATTGGACGGTTTTACCCCCAAGGGGGTATTTGGGTCAGTGCTTCATGAGAGGGTGTTTTGGTCTTCGGACGTGCGCTTATATATATGAAGGGGCTGGTTAGGGCAGCCCATCCTTGGCGAGGTGTCACTCTCATTTTGTTCATTTGAGAGGAGGCTAGGGTTAGAGGAGAGGAGTGGCTCTTGTTCTTGAGCTTTTCGCCATCCACGCTTTGTTATTGCGAGGAGTGGCTTGTAACCCAACATCGTGTGCTACACAATTCATCATCCCATAGCAATCCAAGGATCAATTTCTTACTCCTCTTGTGTTGGCTGAAATTTGGATCGATTCGCGTTTTTGTTCTTCGCGTTTTGGTTTTTCCCTTCTCGGAGATTTGCTTCGTTCTCCCTCTCCGAGCGACGATTTGCAATTCCGTTTGAATCAGATTGTTCTATGTCATGAGCTCCTTCTTTCCACCGAAGTATTTCCCCTCTAACCTCACGAGCACATAGATCGGGTCAAAATCGCGTTCTTTCTTCGTTCTTCCCTCTTTTCTAGTGTTCTTCCGATTTCTCATGGATTTGTTGGTTTGGAGCAATGTTATCCTAGGATTAGCTTCCCAACACGTAGAAGAACACTTGGGAGAAGTTTGGTTGCAGCCCTGTTCGATTTGGTGAAGATCCAATCGATTTTGGTTTTGATACGGGCTGTTTTTGGGCATTTTAGGCATTCCCAGACTGTCCGACACTTATCCCCGGATTGTCCGGGGGTCAGGACTATTCCTGGGCAGCGAGGTCACTGTTTTCATTTTTGAACGGCGGACTGTCCGGGACTCATTCCTGGACCGCCCGGGGTTCAATAGCGGACAGTCCACGGTTCACTAGCGGACAGTCCGCGGTTCACTAGCGGACAGTCCGCCATTGCACAGTTTGGCTGTCTTCGTCCGTATCTTTTGCATTCGAGCTCCGATTTGAGATCTGTTTGTTGCGTTGGTTTTCTAACTTCGTAAGGATCATTCCAAAGTACTTTTGACACCATTGGTCAAAGTATTTTTGGTTGTACACTTCCTTTGTCTCCATAGGAGTTAAGTGTTCCTCTTTCGGAGTTTCGACGGTTCTAGTGTCCGTATCTTTTGCGTTCGAGCTCTGATTTGAGATCCGTTTGTTGTGTTAGTTTCCTAACTTCAAAAGGATCTTTCCAAGGTACATTTGCCACCAGTTGGTTGTTGACGCTCACTAATGCTCATAATTAACCATCAACTATTGCATTAAATGACACTAAATGAATCATAGTTGTGGGGTTTGAATCTAACAAGTTCCATGAGTTTTGGTCCTCTCACTTGTTTTGTAGGACATCCATGTTTTTACCATATAAAAGTATCTCAAGTGATGAATTGGAGTGCACCATTGCGAAGAGCTTATCGAGACGATCGAAATGGACATATCATTTGCTATATTCGGAGTCCCGGATGAAAAGATATTAATTTCGCAACGAAACCTGCAAAAGAAGGATCTAGAAGACACCATAAGACACCACAAGGTGGCCAGCCACATGGGCCCACTGGTCTAGACCGACCGGTGGGGCCCATAGACTGGCCGGTCGGCCACGGAGGCCGTTTTGCCTCTGCCTTCTGGAACCTTCTTCCACTGCCTCCTAGGATGCATCTCCACCGTCCCTGAAGTCGGTTTGATCCTACGGCCACGGTTCCTCGCCCAGGGCTATATAAATAGCCCCAGACCCCCTCTCCAGGCATCTCCATCTTCATTATTCATCTCCACATCAGAAACTAGGGTTTCAATTAGAAGTAAAGGTCCCTCTAGATGAATCTCTTCTAGTTCATCTAGAATTAGATCTAGTTCTAGTTCTTCTAGTTCTAGTTCGTCTAGTTCTAGTTCTGGTTGTCTAGTTCATCTAGTTGTAATTAGAGATCGGATTAGAGAGAGGAGGAGGAGAGAGTTGAGAAGGAGCTCCGGCCTGTCGGATCAACTTCTTCATCTTGTACCTGCGGATTCAAGTTTATCTTAAACTTGCTTCAGTGATTGTTTTGGTAATCAACGTCTATATTTAAGTTTGAACCATTGTTCTTGTTATTCTTAAGGTTTATGACTCTCTTTTGAGTACTTTAATTCTAGTCATTCTGGAGTTAGAGTAGTTGGATAGTGTAAGTGTGGTGCTTAGACTTGATAGCTCATAAATGCCTCCTATAACGCCGGTAGTAGTGGTTGTTCGCAAGGGTGACTCTTATAGCCTTGTTGATTCTTTTATAGTCCACTTACCCGTGTGTAGGCTCGGTAGGATTATACATTTGCATAAAAGACTCATACTCTGTTCGTGACCTTTTATGGCAACTTCCCCACTAAGAATAATATAAACATATCACTCTTAAATTGTAATTAGACAACCTTTGTGATCCCCTGTATACTTCTAGATTCTCCATCCTTGTTAGCTACTTAAGGGTTAGACTTTAAGACTTAACTCTATTTGTTCCTTTGGGTTCGATATTAAAACTGGGTTACTCCGGTGAAGTGCTACATCGGTAGATTTTATTTGTGCGCTTGCGGATAAAGTAGAGTGTGCGTTAATTTATACCAACATTGGCCTAAGTATTTTTGGTTGAACACTTTCCTCTTATCCATAGGAGTGGGGTGTTCCATTATTGGAGGTTCGATTGTTCTAGGAGCTTGCTTGTGCAGTTTTTGCCCTGTTGCTTTGGCGCTTGGTTTTGGGGGTTCTTCGGTAGTTCCGCTGTACCTCTAGGACATCTCCTAGGGTATCCACCTATTCGTAGGTCGTGAAATCACCAGTTGTTTGAGTCTTCGCTTTTGGGCTAATTTTCTGGGACAAGGGCCATCATTTCTCGAGAAGAAAGTTGAGGCTCCCATTCACCCCCCCTCTGGTCGCCAATTCGGTCCTTCCACGTTGTTTACCTGCGAATGCCCCCTATATTCCAGGTCAACAAGTGGTAGTTCGCGAGGGTGACTCTTATAGCCTCGTTGATTCCTCTATAGCCCACTCCCCGAATATAGGCCATGTAAGACCTGGTCATCCGGAGGGGATAGACTTTGGATCTGATCCTTCATGCATGATGTCTCCTGCGTATAAATATAAGTTATTCTAACCATGATTGCTAAACATAATTGCTCTAATTGACATAGTCTATGACCTATAGTTAGAACCATATTAGGAAGTTAATCTGTCTCTTTCTAGTTCTAGTTATGATCTAACCTTGGATGAGAATGCTCTGTGGAACTCTTTACGATTTACTCTATTCTATTTTATTTACCTTATTTAATATATATGATTAATTCCTGTGTTGAGTAGATAGTGGAACTCTTATCATAATCATACATGTGTGTGTTATAGTTTGTAGATGTTTATCTCCTGCCACTCTCTTAAGACTTAGAGGTGGAAGGCATAATATAAATAACTATACCTTGGAAACTCTCCTAGGTGAAATGATATAGCGGATGTATTTTATCTGTGCGCTTGCGTATATTCTCATTTCATATTTTATAAGGTCATGATCATAAGTACAATCCACATCTCTAGTGTCGCTGCTAGTGGTGATAGCCTAGCCTTAAAAGTAATGTTGTTAGATTTGTCTACCTACATTTCTAACACTGTTATCTGAAGTGATGCTTTGAGATGTCAACACTGTTCCACCCTAACTCCAAATCCACACATTTCACTTCCTAAATTCTTCTAAAATCATTCCCTACACATCTATGCCATTGTTCTATTATTTGGTGCCCATTTAACTTCTAGTTGTGTTTTGTATTACTTTTCCCTGCTAATAAGTAATAAACCTGATCACACTCCTAACCTCGTATATTTGCGTGTTCGTGGACACCTATCACATATATGGACACTCGAATATACACACACATAGTAATAACCTTGCATAGTATGTGGACATATGCTTATTGTATGTATCCCTAAATATATTAGTAAGCGATATGTCTTCGTATGTCAAACCCTTTTTTGCTAACCCCTGAGGCATATACATATGCATGAGCGTATATGTCACTAACCTTAACCCCCTCATCCTTCTCTCTTAACCCTAGGTGCATATATATGTGTATGCGTATGCGCCACTAACATCAAAATTGACATAATAATGATATAATTAAAAGAAACCTACCAACCCAAGTAAAACCAACCCTCCTGCTTGATCATGCTTGTTTTGCTTGTTGTGTTTTTCTTGTTTATCGACACTAGATCTGTGGATACATGGGTGTATGCCGAGTCTCGAGTGATGAGTGATTGTCAACGGGTGTGATGCGCATGTTCTTTGGCTTGTGTTGTGCAGGTGTCGAGCACGGATACAATGATCGAAGGCAAGGTGAAGGTCAAGTAGAGACGTGCCGTGGTGATGTATCGGGAAGCGGTGAAGGGCGGACGTAAGGCTTGGACGCAGGGACCGGTGGCCTGAGGATCAGCTGTGGTGGCTGACAGCCTGGGACAGCGACGAGCGGAGACTTGCGGGGCACAGTGTTGCTCGGGTCGAGGACCTGGGTTTAGTTGGTTCGCTCTGTAATTAGTTAGGGGTAGAGTGGGAATTAGAATAAGGATAAGTAGGGGGAGACACCCACCTCCCAAACCATCTTAGTCATTTGACCTTTGCCTTCTAGGGTTTTCCTGCTCTCCCAATCCCCTGCTGTAGCAACTGAGATCCACAGAGAACCATACCTCTGTGTTCATGAGATTTTGAGGAAGTGAGACTCTAATCTCACTTTTGTAGCGTGTGGTAGCCACACGGTTGCAGATCGATGTCTTGATTCGCGTTTTGACTTTGTTCTTCGCGTTCTTCGTTTCTCCGTGATTTTCCCATCGCTCGATCTCCCTCTCTACTGCGTCTTTTTGAAATCCACTTGAATAAAGTTGTTCATTATAGTGAGGAGATCATTTCCACCGAAGGAATTCATCTAACTTCTCACGGACAAGTAGATCGGGTCGATTCAATTTTTGTGGCGCTTTTTCGGTTCATATTACTTCCCCTTTGATTCCCGTTGATTGAGTGGTTTTGAGCGGATGATTTCTTGGGGATAGTCTCCTAACTACCTCGTGATCATCCTCTCCATGTTTGGGATCAAGGGATTTTGATTTGGATCGATTTGGAGGAGGTTTGAGTTGAGGGCGACCAAAATCGCCCTTTCTGTTCATCCGCGGACAATCCGCCGTTGGGGGCGCGTACAGTCCGCGCGTCGGTCTCCGACCGAGTCAGTGGTCGCGTGGCTCGGCCGTGTTGTCTCGGATTGACCGGCGGACAGTCCGCAGTAGGAATCCGCGGACAGTCCGGGAGTCGTGTAGGGGGTGTTCAACAACTGTGTTGTTTCTCAGTTTTGGCCGGCGGACAGTCCGCCACCTGAGCCCGGACAGTCCGCCGTAGGGCAGACAGTCCGCAGCCGTACCCGCGAACAGTCCGCGATTCGGCTGAAAGCTGTTCTTTAGCACGTTTGCTCTCTCGGCTTCTTCGCTTGGTTTCTGGACTTCTCGTTTGGCCCTAGAGTTGACCTTGGAACCTCTCTAGGTATCTTTGCTACTTGTTAGCATCGGTACTTGGGGATTTCTCGATGTAGCCTTCAATCTACGTTCGAGACTTGGTTTTCAGGGGTCGAACTCGTGCCGGTGCTTTTGGTGTTTTGGTTCGCTCTTGCTTTGTGGTGCCTCGCTGTGATCCAAGGGATCATCCACCCTCTTCCAAGGGTCGTGGGCATCACGGTTCGGTTGAAGCTTTTCGGGCGTTGATTTTTGGGACAAAGGCCAAAGTTTCGAGAGAAATTTTTTAGGCTCCCATTCACCCCCCCCTCTGGTCGCCTTGATTTTTGCATTCTCTGTTCTTCAATTGGTATCGGAGCAGGTTAAGGATCTTCCACCTTAACCGGTTCTAGATCCACAGAAGGCGACATGGATCGCGGCGTGGGCAAACCGTCGTTGTTCGATGGGACGAACTATGCGTATTGGAAGATATGCATGTCGACCTATCTTCAGAGCATGGGTGCTTCTGTCTGGGAGGTTTGCAACAAGGATGATTATGTGGTCTTGGCTGCTCGTGTTACTCAACTGCAGATCGATGAGCACGATGCCAATAACCGAGCCCGTAATGCTCTTTTCTCCTGTTTGAGTGTTTCTAAGTTTGATCGCGTTTCTCATCTCCCCATGGCTCGTGAGATTTGGGTGACCCTCATGCGCTTTCATGAGGGAACCTCTCAAGTCAAATTCCATCTCTACGAGTCGCACAAGTGGGAGTATGAGAACTTTAGACATATGCCTGGCGAGGGCATAGGGAGTTTATTCGCTTACTTTCAGGTGATTGTCAAAGGATGAGGGCTAACAAGGAGTTGTTGCCTTTCGATGATCATGAGAGGGCTTTGAAGCTTTTGCATACTCTCGATCGGTCGGTGTGGGACTCAAAGGTCCAGGCGATCATCGATTGTCTAACTATGAGACCCTCACATGCGACGAGCTCTTCAGTAAGCTCAAGTCCAGTGAGATTGATGCCATGGCGAGGGCTTCTTATGAGAATCCTTCAGGCCCGTCGATGGCTTTGCTTTCTGACTCTTCTCCTAACCCCTCTAGAGGATTTGCACTTTCTTCTCTTCTTTCTGTGACAGAGGAGCAGCTAGAGTTCATGGGGGATGATGAGTTAGCTTTGCTTGCCAACCGGTTCTCGCAGTTCCACAATAATCGCATGAACCGTCGCCGCGGAGGAGGACGCTCTGGATGTTTCGAGTGCGGCGACCCCGACCACTTCATCGCCAACTATCCCAAGAAGAACAAGCAAGCATTTGGGATGGGCGATCATGGGCACAAGTACGACTTTGGCAAGCACAATGAGAAGTACGTCCCCGCGAAGCACAAGCGGAAGAGCGTCTTCAACAAGGAGTACATCAAGAAGTACTTGGAGAAGGCCCAGGCTGAGCAGCGTGCTTTCTTCGCCACGCTCAGCGATGTCGATGACTCGGATGATGAATCTGCTTCCTGGAGCGACGACGAGTCCGAGAAGAAGAAGAAGATCGAGGACAAGCTGAACGGCCTTTGCTTCTTCGCCGACAACGAGGGTTTTTGCACCATGGCCCTCGGCAAGGAGGTCGACAGCCAGCTAAAGGAGACCCCTCAGGACGACGACGACACCTCCCAGGTATCTCAGACCCCTGACGAGCTTTCTGCTGAGGTCGAGAAACTTACTGCCGCCCTTCTTAGTCAAGATAAGCTGCTTAGGCGTGCTACTAGAGAGCGGAAGGAGTTTAGGCAGAAGTGGGAGGATACGGTGAAGGAGCTTGAGTTTGCCAAATCCACCGTAGTTATCTCTGAGGAGGGTGAGTGCGAGATGTGCACCATGCACATGACTGACCTTCTCACTCTGAGAAGTATGTATGCTGCGTTGGTTGGAGAGGTGGATGAGCTCCGGGCTAGAACCGTGTTGTTTGGTGCGTGCAAGTCTTGTGCAATCTTGCAATCCTAGTTGGCAGAGAAGAATGTCAAGATTGTGTCTCTTGATAAGGCCAGCTCGGGTAGCACTTGTGTGACTAGGTGCGCTTTGTGTGAGGGTTTGGAGATGGAGATTGCAAACGTGAAGCATGACAAGATGCAAACCGAGGAAGAAAACACATACCTTCGGAGCATCTTGTCATGGGTTTCTTGTGGTGAGTCGCAGCTTTGGATGATGATTGCCCAGTTTAAGCGTGCTGCTGGAGGTCCAGGTGTAGGCTTTGCTCAGGGTGCTGAGTGCGCTTCATCTTTTGGCAAGATTGGAGAGTCGAGTGGTCTGAACCCATGTGAGAAGCCCAACTCCACCACTACTCCCAAGCTTACCAAGATTCCACCCAAAGAGCCCCTCAAGCCTAACACCAAGGATGGAGTGTTTATTGAACCTCCGAGAGCTCCACCCAAGAAACTGACATGGGCTCCAAAACCAAACCATCTCAAGAACAAGCTAGACACCATGCCACCTATCCAAGAGGTGCTCATGCCACAGAAAGGCAAAGTGATCCACACCCACTACCGTGAGTACCAACAACCCTCTATGAGAGCGGTGAGGTACCATTGTGAGCACTGTGGGAGAGATGGACACTTGAGGGAGTTTTGCTTTCGGCGCAAGAGAGAGGAGCGCCGTGCAAAGGAGATGAACAACACGGACATGTACCATCCTTTCCATGATGTACATGTACTGAATGTTCAGAGGAGAGCTGCTAGGCCTAGAGGTCCAATGCCTCAAGGTCCTAGGCCTAGGATGCAAGGAGGACGTGCCCGGTAGGAGCCTGCAGTTGTGGGCTATGGACCGCGTGGCGGTGGCTTTGTAGTTGAGCGTTTTCCCCCACCGCGTTTTGAGTATCGCGATGGACGCTCTTCCCTTGGCGGACCACGTTTTCCTCAGCGTGGTGATCGCTTTCCCCATAGGCATTGTTGGTATTTCTTAACATCTCTACTAAGAATAAAGTTTTAATCTATCCCCGGCAATGGCGCCAGAAATGCTTGTTGGTATTTCTTAATGTCTCTACTAAGAATAGAGTTTTAATCTATCCCCGGCAACAACGCCAGAAATGCTTGTTGACACTCCTTAATGGAATCACTCTAAGAATGAACCACATAAAATAATAACCTAGTGAAGGCACTAAAGAGTGTATGGGACACTACTAACTTCACTTAACGTCAAGTTGTCATCCCCAACATGACGCTAGCAATGTAATTATATCAGGGCACTGGATTTAAAGATAAATATTTACCGTTGTTGAAGCATTTCACCCAAGCTAGTCTCAGGTATCATTATTTATATTTAGCCTAGAGACTAATCAATTCAAGGTATGATGGTATTATACTAATGAGGACTTAACAACATTCATAATGGCACACACTTAGTAAAGACTGATAACACACTAATTACTCCAAATAGGGATCAGGTTACAGAGTAAATGATAATGATAAATGATAACTGATAAATGATAACAGAGATCAGATCAATCAAGGATAATCCTAGAACAGTACTGCCTAGCAAGTGATGATTAGAACAGGTATTACTAAGAAACATTCCTAAGTTATTCTAATTACATGTCATAGCATACATTGATTAGTGCAAACATATTTGGCAATCATTGGCTAGGTTATATCATATTTATAATCAAGAGGCAACTCCATAGTAAAGGTGTCAAATAGAGTAACCCCTAAACCATGAGTTAACTGAGCCATACTGAACACTACATTCGGGAGGTGGAATACAAAGGACTCAACAGGAAAGTCACACCCGCGATCTACCACTCTATCCGGAACATAGGACGCATTCACAGATAAATAGTGTATAGGCACCATGCCTACACAGCATAATATCTATCACCCACCCGTTGTACTTTAAGATGAGCGGTATACGAACATGAGTATAAACATAAAAATAAACTATCTATGCCAAATATATAATCAAAGCAAACTATAAGCAATATAATTAAGAATATAATAGTTGATGTCTTAGTCATATCAATTGTATTGCTATCTAGAGCATAAAGATGAACAATAAGGTGAATTAGATCATCGAGAAGAACTAAAGTACGAACTAGATCATGAACTAGAACAGGATTATGAATTAGAAGATGAACTAGACGATGAACATGAACTAGACGATGATCTAGAACATAAACAATGAAGAACAATGATGAACTAGAAGAGCAATTATGAAATAGATCCATAATGTTAATACAAGACAGAAGATCTTGGGTTTACCGAGCCTTCTCATGACTAGATCAGGAATCCAAGCGAAGCTTGCCTCCTCTAACCCTATTCTATCTACTATTATAGGTGGATGTAGTTCTAGGTCTTCCGATTATCTCCCTCTATGATGAATGCCTGATGCTCTGATTCATGATGTCTAATGACCATACCCTGATGCTCTGGAGAGGTGGTCTGGGGCTGTTTATATAGCCCTTGGAGATGAACCGTGGCCCTTGGATCAAACCGACTTAAGGTACGGCCGAGATGCATCCTAGAGGTCGGTGGAGGAAGGTTCCAGAAGGAGTAGTCCATGGGCCCCAAGGGAGGACCGGTCGGTCTCCTGGTGGGACCGGTCGGTCCCACCAGTCATCCCCTCGTAGTGGTCGACCTCATGGTGTCTTCTTGCGTCCTCTGGAGTCTTCTAGAATAATCCTGATGTGGTGGTGGCGTTATCTCTCGTTGGTTTCCTTCTATGGGAAGCTATTGGTGCTGATTTCCTGGTTTAGCCCTGCAGAATCATAGTTCACCAAAACTCGTGGAATATTGTCAGTTAAAACCCTAAATCTTTGTTGGTGATCAAATTCTTGCCCTTTTCATATTTATTTATCCCTTAATTATGATAGATAACCAGTGTCAACAATTCCCCCAAGCTTACCTTTTGCTAGTCCCTTAGCAAACATTCATGATGAATCAGGAATTGCTACTATGCTTTCACACTTCAAAGATACATATGTTCAAACAAAAATCTTCCCTTGGATTAGAGTTAACTACTCTGACTTTCTCATATTACCTTTAACTATGGAGCTTTTGCCTTCACCTGAATCTTTAAACAATTGAAAGATAGAACAATCAAGTTAAGCACTATATCTCTAACTCTTTAATCAACCTTTATTCTGGAGTTTTAATATATTTTCAAAATAAAGATCAGAGATTCCACTGTATGACACTATCAAATCGCTCTTTTATATTTTATGATTCCTTACTGATGCATTTTTCTTCCTTCTATGAATATATATCTGGAGCTTTAAGGAGTGAAAAGCATATCTTACCAAGTCAAAGTTCAAAGTTAGGTAGAAAAATGTCATACCCATAGATCAAGAACTTAGAACATTTGAAATTTGTCATCTCTTGCTGGCATATTGTAATTAGAGGGACCATGGGCTATCATTCTTTTTTTTCTTTTTTTCATATTTTTATCATAACTCTTTCTTTCTTTTCTTTGAGGTAGTCGAACACTTGTCCCTTTTTATTTCCTCCTTTTATATTTTTGCATAGCCCATGCCTCTAACACAATACTACTTCGGAAGAGTGAATCTTTTAATAAAACATTCTTGATCTCTAGAGCATGATAAATTTCTCAACCATAACTAAAAACTTAGAACAAAGCAAGTAGCCTTATCTTAAGATCATATTAATGGCTCTGGGTAGGGATTCATGTTATGTCATACAGGATCTCATCATGTGTTTTTTTATTCTTTTAAAAGTGTAAATCTCCAGAACTCTAGTATCTCTAAGAATTAGATAAACAACAGCTCAAACCTTTTTATATCATATCTCACAATTATCTAGACTTTAGATCAGGCATTTGCAATCCACAGGTTTCAGGTTCAGAGTTTATTCAGAACAGCTTTGTCTAAATCTCAAGAAAATTTAAGTTCAAATAGTAGGTACTTAAAAGGGATTACGGCAGAGCAATTATTCATCATTTTCATCATGAGCAAAATTAAGTTTATATCCACCTAGACATTTATTCATTATATAATATCTTTATTTGGTTTTGTAATAGTTATTCAATTTTTTAGGGGTTTCTATATTTATTAACCTGATCTAACTAAACTGAATTAATAGTAATAGATAAAAAGCCGTGATACTTATCGTGATAACTGAGGGTGCTCTCCCCCAAGCTGGATCTTGACGAGGTCTTTTACTCCAGAAGACGAGTAGACTGTTAATGGTTTCTTGAGTCCTTCTCTTCTTCTCTTCCTGCTGAATTCAAAGATAGACAACTAGTGGAACTTGATTAAGCGTTAGTGATAAACATTCCTCCATTTGTCCAGTTGTCTTAAAGCTCTTAAGATTATTTATGTTCTTCCTTTCCACTAAGCAGAGTTTCAGCAATGTTTCATAGTATCTCTTTTTAGATTTTTGTCTTTATAGATGTATGCAATGCAGAAGTAAATATGTAAATCTATATTTATTTTTATTTTTATGCCTCCATAGAAAGTGTACTACTCTCATGGGGCTTAGAGTTTCCATATTTTTATTTAGTTTTCTAATGCAGATATAATTTGCTAAAAAGTAATAGTAAAATGATCATGCTAAATCTATGATGAATTTAATGCTAATGATTATGGATAACTACCGAGTTACCTTTCGGCGAGGATTCGACGTTTATAGTCTATCGAACAAGACTCCTTGTACGCTCATTATTGTTCCTTGGGTACATCAGCAGATCCTGAGGAGGACCTCGATGATTGCACGTCAGTAAAACTCTCTTTCTTTTTCTATACTTGTTTGACAGATGGACTTGTCTCCTTTACTTCTTCGTCCTTCGTTTCCTTTAATGGGATGTCTTCACTCCTGGTGACTTCTCCTTCATAATCAGCCCATCCATCCTTGATTGGTTGGTTCTTATTGTTTTTGGATGTGCGACGCTTCCTCCTTGAGTGGTTCTTCTTTTCCTGTACATTAGTGACATAACTATTTAAGTGACAGCGTACCTTCTCTCTTGGGAACTGGAAGTGGATCTCTCTAGATCTCATGTAGATGATGGTGCCTGTGGTGTTGAGGAAGGGTCTTCCTAGAATGATATGAATATCGTCCTCTCTTCCCATGTCTAGTACTATGAAGTCGGTGGGAACATAGTGGTCTTTAATTTGGATCATCACGTCCTTTACTCTTCCTTCCGGAAATCAATAAGTTTGGTCCGCCAGCTGCAGCTGCACATATGTTTGATACATAGGTCTATTTTTATATAACTGTTCATATGTTACCTTAGATATTATGTTGACACTTGAACCAATGTCGCAGAACGTCTTGTGGAATGTACTTCCCTCGATCTTGCAATCAATGGTGGGTACACCTGGGTCATCTCTCTTGGTGAGGTATGGTGATGGAAGAAGGTGGTCCTATTCTGTTCGGACAAAGTTGACCATCCATACTGTGTTCTTCCTTCTTCTGTTCCTATTCTTCTTCTTTGATAATATAGTGTTTGTGTCTTCGTAGGGTATCTGAGGGTGGACTCGGGTAGTGAGTTTACGGCTCTTGAAGCTGAATCTTTCTTTATTGCCTGTGATTGTGAAACAGATCTTGGCGCTGTCCGCATAGATGGTGGCTTTTGTTGAGCTTAGGAACGGGCGTCCAAGAATAATGGGTGCTCTATTGTCTCCACCTGTTTTAATGATCATAAAGTCTACACACACATACGAGCGTCCCACTCGTATACAGACATCTTCTAGAATTCCCAATGGGTAGCACAGTGTCTGATCTGCAAGCTGCAAACCCATACTTGTATATAACAGAGGTGCACCATGAATTTGTTAGTATATTACCTTTGGCTTAATGTTGACGCTTGCTCCAAGGTCGCAAACTGCTTCTTCAAAACTGTGAGGTCCAATATGGATTGGAATCACAGGTCTTCCTGGATCTCCTTTCTTTGGGGCAATGGTGTCATCCATCCATTCCCTCGAGGGTCTAGGTATGAGATGTCCTGCATCAAAAATGTATACAAGATTTGCAGTCTTTAGTTCTTTCAGACTTCCGGGAATCTTACCTTTTTCAGCCATAGGGACTGAAGCTGCTATCTGAGATAACTAAGATTCTATCATCTTATTAAAGCTATGTTGATTCTTTATGGCAGAAGTAAAGCTATCCATTCTAGTATTAATATTTTCAAGCAGTTTATCATTGGAAGCTATCTTCTTAGTACGGATACATGGGTGTATGCCTAGTCTCTGAGTGATGAGTGATTGTCAACTCGGATAATGCACATGTTCTTTGGCTTGTGTTGTGCAGGTGTCGAGCACGGATATAGTGATCAAAGGCAAGGTGAAGGTCAAGTAGAGACGTGCCGTGCCGATGGACCGAGAGTGGCGAAGGGCGAATGTCAGGCTTGGACTGAGGGACCGGTGGCCCGAGGATCAGCTGTGGTGGCGGGCAGCCTGGGACAGCGACAAGCGAAGACTTGCGGGCACGGTGTTGCTTGGGTCGAGGACCTGGGGACACATGTCGGTGGACGGGGTGCACGGGCGGTCCATCTCCTCTACGGCTCGGTTTGGTGGTTGAGCCACAGAAAAACCACCGAGTGGACGGTTTCCAGGTTTCAGCCTCAAAACCTGGGTGCTGATGGTTTTCGAGTTTGGGCCACAAAACTCGGGCTGAGGACGGTTTCTAGGTTTGGGCCTCAAAACCTAGGCACTGCGGGTTTCTGAGTTTGGGCCACAAAACTCAGGCGATGAACGGCTGGTTTCCCGGTTTGGGCCTCAAAACCGGGGGTTGGTCGTAAAGGCTGGTTTCCCGGTTTGGGCCTCAAAATCGGGGGCGAAGTCCGGTAAAAGGACGCGCAGAGCGGTGGCGGCACGTGGCGGCAATCGGTGAGGTTGCGTCGAGGCAACACTACCAGTTGTGTGGACGTGGCCGTCGGATCACCATCTACCTTGAGTTGGTCCAGAATAACCCTAGGGTTTAGTTGGCTCGCTCTGTAATTAGTGAGGGGTAGAGTAGGAATTATAATTAGGATAAGTAGAGGGATACACCCTCCTCCCATTTTATCTCAGTCATTTGCTATTTTGCCTTCTAGGTTTTCCTGCTCTCCCGATCCTCTGCTCTAGCGAACTGAGATCCACAGAGAAGAGAACCATACCTCTGTGTTCGTGAGAATTTGAGGAAGTGAGACCGTAATCTCATTGTTGTAGCGTGTGGTAGCCACACAGCTGCAAATTCGTGGTTGTGATTCGCGTCTTGTTCGTGTTCTTCGCGGATTGCTTTTCTCCGCGTTTTTTTCCCGTTGATCGATCTCTCTACTCAGTGCATCTTTTGCAATTCCGTTTGAATAGAGATGTTCTAGATCGTGAGGCACCTCTTCCCACCGAAGGAATTAACCTCTAACCTCACGACCTAGTAGATCCATCGATTTTTGTTTCGGGTCAAGTTTTTCTCTCTTCCCTCGAATTTCTTCGATTCATCGATTCGGAGATAGGTTCGAGCCATGATATCTTAGAGATAGCTCACTATCATCCTTGTGACTCATCTCTCCAAGTTTGATCCCTAGAGGATACGTTTTGGGAGAGCTTGAATCAAATCGGTGGATGAACCATGGACGGTCGGGGTGACCGGACGCTGGCATCGTACTGACCGGACGCTGACCCAGTGCGTCCGGTGGTTGAATGTCACGCGAGGAATTTTTGTGACTGATCGGACGCTTCCTCTACACAGTGACCGAACTCATCGCTTCTACTGTTCACGGTCTCTGTCTAAACTGACCGGACGCTTGTGCAGTGACCGGACGCTCAGTGTCAGTGAGTCTGGTCACGAACAGAGAGTTCCCAAATCTGTTTTTGCTTGACCGGACGCGTCCGGTGCTCACTGACCGGACGCTGGCCTGAGTCCGGTTAAGTGCAGTTTGCACGTATTCGTCCGCGGTTCGCTAGTTCATTGTCGGATTTGGTTTCCATTTTTTGCGTTGAGTTTCTAGGGTTGTGTAGTGTCCCGCTGTGCTTCTCGGAAGCATCCACCCTACAACTAGGGTCGTGGACACTTGCAAGCTCTAGGGTTTGCTCTTCAGGTTGATTCTCGGAGCAGCGGCAACAAATTTCCGAAAGGAAAATTTGAAGCTCCCATTCACCCCCCCCTCTGGTCGCTTTCTGGTTGCACTTTCGGTCCTTCACTTAGACATATTATCAATAATTTTGTTTTGATTAGATATCATCTCTATCAAAGGTAGTTGGTTGAATGTATTACCTTGGTAGTTACCTGAGTAATTAGGCCTTGATTGCTGGTTCCATCCTTGAGCTTGTTGAGGACGATAGTTGGTGTTATTGTTGATGTACTTCGCATCCTCTTGAATTCTGGGCAGTTGCTCCCTGAATGACCAGTGCCTCCACACTCTTCACATGTCATGCATGATTCGTAGATTTGCTTGACGTCTTCTTTCTTGGGAGTGTGTTCATCGAACTTCTTCATGAGTAGGTCAAGTTTGGTAGACAACATGTCTACTTCCTTTAGTTGATGTATTCCCCTCTTGCATGGTTGAGAGCGTTCCTCATTCCATCCTTGGTTAGAGGCCATCTTCTCTATGAGTGTAGTTGCGTTGTTGATTGTGAGTGATAAGAATGATCCTCCAGCAGCGGCATCCACATTCTCACGGGTACTCGAAGTGAGCCCGTGGTAGAAGGTCTGCATGAGTAGCCAATTCTCCATCCCGTGGTGAGGGCATTCTGATATGTAATATTGAAATCGTTCCCAAGCCTCTGGGATTGATTCATCGTATTGTTGCTGACAAGTTGAAATCTTGGCACAGAGGGCATTCGTCTTGCCCACTGCAAAGAACTTTGCTAGGAAGGCAGTTGAACAGATCGCCCATGAGGTGTTTTTGTCTTTGTTGGCATAGAACCATTGTTTTGGTTTTCCCAAAAGTGAAAATGGGAATAAGCGAAGTAGATTGGCGTCCCTTTCGACTCCTTTGATGGTAAAAGTGCTACAAATCTCCAGAAAGTGTTGGAGATGAGCGCTTGCGTCTTCATGTGCCTTTCCGCAAAACTGATTAGCTTGCACCATGTTGATCAAAGCTGGCTTGAGCTCAAGTCCGTTGTCTCCCACATTGACTGTTGGTTCAGTCCTGATGTTGGCAGTGGTTGGTGTAGAGAACACACGGAGTGTCTTGTCGTCCATGGTGTCCAACACTAGTGTTAAGCTTCTTATCTGGCTAACTTCTGGAAGTGGTGGTGAGGGTCTCTTGAGTTTGCGTCTTGTTCTCTTTAGTAAAGCTTCGGGATCCTCAACGTAGTTTTTCGGGATCACACCCTGCATAAGATAAAAAGATAAACAAAGCCAGGGTAAGCCTGTTTGAGTAAAAGTAAATAATCAGTGCATTATCACATGTGTTTAAGTAAAATGATATGTTCTAGCTACCGTTTTTAAAATGCTGCTAATGCAATGTCCTATCAGAGTTCATAAAGATTTTAATGAAAAACCCTAGGTACCATCCCTAATTGAATTGATGTGATCCCCGGCAACGGCGCCAGAAATGCTTGTTCGTATTTCTTAACGTCGCTACTAAGAATAGAGTTTTAATCTATCCCCGGCAACGGCGCCAGAAATGGCTGTTGGTATTTCTTAATGTCGCTACTAAGAATAGAGTTTTAATCAATCCCCGGCAACGGCGCCAGAAATGCTTGTTGACACTCCTTAATGGAATCGCTCTAAGAATGAACCACATAAAATAATAACCTAGTGAAGGCACTAAAGAGTGTACGAGACACTACTAACATCACTTAACGTCAAATTGTCATCCCCAACATGAAGCTAGCAATGTAATTATATTAGGGCACTGGATTTAAAGTTAAATATTTACCCGCAAGCGCACAGATAAATATACCCGTTGTAGAAGCATTTCACCCAAGCTAGTCTCAGGTATCGTTATTTATATTTAGCCTAGAGACTAATCAATTCAAGGTATGATGGTATTGTACTAATTAGGACTTAACAGCATTCATAATGGCACACACTTAGTAAAGACTAATAACACACTAATTACTCCAAACAGGGATCAGGTTACAGAGTAAATGATAATGATAAATGATAAATGATAACTGATAAATGATAACTGATAAATGATAACAGAGATCAGATCAATCAAGGATAATCCTAGAACAGTACTGCCTAGCAAGTGATGATTAGAACAGGTATTACTAAGAAACATTCCTATGTTATTCTAATTACAAGTCATAGCATACATTGATTAGTCCAAACATATTTGGCAATCATTGGCTAGGTCATATCATATTTATAATCAAGAGGCAACTCCATAGTAAAGGTGTCAAACAGAGTAACCCCTAAACCATGAGTTAACTGAGCCATACTGAACACTACATTCGGGAGGTGGAATACAGAAGACTCAATAGGAATGTCACACCCGCGATCTACCACTCTATCCGGAACATAGGACGCATTCACAGATAAATAGTGTATAGGCACCATGCCTACACAACATCTATCACCCACCCGTTGTACTTTAAGATGAGCGCTATACGAACATCAGTATAAACATAAAGATAAACTATCTATGCCAAATATATAATCAAAGCAGAGCATAAGCAATATAATTAAGAATATAATAGTTGATGTCTTAGTCATATCAATTGTATTGCTCCCTAGAGCATAAAGATGAACAATAAGGTGAATTAGATCATCGAGAAGAAATAAAGTACGAACTAGATCCTGAACTAGAACAACATTATGAACTAGAAGATGAACTAGACGATGAACATGAACTAGATGATGAACTATAACATAAACAATGAAGAACAATGATGAACTAGAAGAGCAATTATGAAATAGATCAATAATGTTAATACAAGAGAGGAGATCTTGGGTTTACCGAGCCTTCTCGTGACTAGATCAGGAATCCAAGCGAAGCTTGGCTCCTCTAATCCTATTCTATCTACTATTCTAGGTGGATGTAGTTCTAGGGCTTCCGATTGATCTCCCTCTCTGATGAATGCCTGATGCTCTGATTGATGATGTCTAATGATCAAACCCTGATGCTCTGGAGAGGGGGTCTAGGGCTGTTTATATAGCCCTGGGAGATGAACCGTGGCCCTTGGATCAAACCGACTTAAGGTACGGCCGAGATGCATCCTAGAGGTCGGTGGAGGAAGGTTCCAGAAGGAGGAGTCCGTGGGCCCCAAGGGAGGACCGGTCGGTCTCCTGGTGGGACCGGTCGGTCCCACCAGTAATCCCCTCGTGGTGGTCGACCTCCTGGTGTCTTCTTGCGTCCTCTGGAGTCTTCTAGAATAATCCTGACGTGGTGGTGGCATTATCTCCCGTCGGTTTCCTTCTATGGGAAGCTATTGGTGCTGATTTCCTGGTTTAGTCCCTGCAGAATCATAGTTCACCAAAACTCGTGAAAAATTGTCAGTTAAAACCCTAAACCTTTGTTGGTGATCAAATTCTTGCCCTTCTCATATTTATTTATCCCTTAATTGTGATAGATAACCAGTGTCAACATGCATGCTAGGAATGGTTTTTCTACTAACCGTTCTTTTGAGCAGCTGACCCAACACTGGTATTCTTCCTATTTCACTAACCCCAGTGTTGGACCGTATGTTCACCCTATGTCTTTTTATTGATGTAGGTAAAATGATTGGAGAACGTTTGGTTGGTGGATTCCGGGTGCTCAAGGCATATACCCGGAAACGCCAAGTGGTTCTCCAGTCTTAGTCCAGCCGCCGGAAAGGAGTTTATCACCATCGGCGACAATAGCAAAGGTAAAGTGTTGTCTCATGGGTCTGTGCGAGTTAATAAGCACTTTGTGTTGCGCGATGTTGCTCTTGTTTCTAATTTGCATTTTAACCTTCTTTCTGTTTCACAACTCTTTGATGATGACTATGAGATTCATTTTAAACCGAATCTTAGTCGTATTTTAGATCCTCGGGGCAATCTTGTATGTTTGATTTCGCCCTTTAGGAAAGTCTTTCATGCGAATTTCTCAGAGTTGTTTGGAATTTCTCGATGTCTTTTGGCTGGACCTTCCTCCTCTGTTCTTTGGATGTGGCATAGGAGACTCGGTCACTTGAGCTTCGACTTGCGTGCAAGGCTTAGTTCACTTGGCCTAATCCGAGGATTGCCCAAGTTGTCCATGGAGAAGGATCTTGTTTGCCATTCTTGTAGACTTGGGAAGATGGTCGCCGCTCCCCACCATCCAGTGACTCAGGTCATGACTAAGCGCCCTGGAGAGCTTTTGCACATGGACCTTGTTGGTCCCGCTCGTGTGAGCTCGGTTGGAGGGAAGTGGTACATGCTTGTAATTGTTGATGATTTTTCAAGATATTCGTGGGTTTTCTTTTTAGCTGAGAAATCCGAGACTTTCTCTTTTGCTCGCAATCTGATTTTGCGTCTTCAGAATGAGTTCCCTATGAACTCAATGCGAGCTATTCGTAGTGATAATGGTTCCGAATTCAAAAATTCGGTCTCTGAGAAGTTTTGTAACTCTTTGGGTTTAGAGCATCAGTTTTCTTCCCCCTACACACCGCCACAAAATGGTGTTGTAGAGAGGAAGAATCAGACCCTTGTAGAGATGGCCAGGACGATGCTCGATGAGCATAAGACTCCTAGGCGATATTGGGCCGAAGCTATGAACACTTCATGCTATATTTCCAATCGCATTTTTCTCCGAGCTTTCTTGAAAAAGACTTCTTATGAGTTGCGTTTTGGAAAACAGCCCAAAGTGAGTTATTTTAGAGTTTTTGGTTGCCACTGTTTTATACTCAAGAAAGGCAACTTGGACAAGTTTGAGTCTCGTTCTTCTGACGGTGTATTTTTGGGTTATGGCACTCATACTCGTGCATATCGCGTACTTAACCTTGATACTAACCGAGTCATGGAGACATCCGATGTCACCTTCGACGAGACCATGGTTTGTCCTTCTTCTCGTTTTGAGCCTGCAGGTGATCATAAGGTTGGCGAGCCTCTTTTTGATGATGAGGACGAGGGTGCTAAAGGGATGGATGATCCAGCACTACCTCCACCTATTGTGCCGCAAGCATCGGCTTCTACTACGACGACTCACGGCCCTAACCCCTCTTCGCCGACTACTTGGGGGCTGTGGGATCCGCCACCTCAGGCTGTACCTTTTGTACCCCAGGAGGCGCCAGCTGCTATTGAGGGGGAGGTTTCTTCAGCTCGGGAGGCGTCACAACACATCCAGCGCCAACACCCGCCACAACAGATGATCGGCAGCATCGACGAACGTGTCACTCGGTCAAGGTCACAACAAATCTCTCACTTTGCTCATTCTGCATTTGTTGCTGATTTTGAACCCCGAGATGTTGGACATGCTTTATCTGATCCGGATTGTGTTAATACCATGCATTAAGAGTTAGAAAATTTTGAAAGAAATCGGGTTTGGGTTTTGGTTCCTCTTCCTCCTGAGTGTCACCCTATTGGTACAAAATTGGTTTTCAAAAACAAACAAGGAGAGGATGGCCATGTTGTGAGAAACAAGGCCAGACTTGTAGCCCAGGGGTATAGTCAGAAGGAGGGGATAGACTATGAGGAGACGTTTGCTCCTGTAGCTCATTTGGAGGCGATTAGGATACTCTTGGCTTTTGATGCATCCAAAGGGTTTAAAATTTTTGAAATGGATGTCAAGATTGCCTTCTTAAACGGCTACATAGAAGAAGAGGTGTATGTGAAACAACCCCCCGGTTTTGAAAATCTCAAGTTTCCAAACCATGTTTTTAAACTTCACAAAGCAGTGTATGGTTTGAAACAAGCCCCTAGAGCCTGGTATGATAGGTTGAAAACCTTTTTGCTTGCTAAGGGTTTTTAAATGGGATGTGTGGATAAAACGCTTTTTCTCCTCAAGCAAGGCAATGACACTCTCTTGTTCCAGATTTATGTGGATGATATCATTTTCGGTGGTTCTTCTCATGCTTTGGTTGCCAAGTTTGTAGATACAATGAGCAGGGAGTTTGAGATGAGCATGATGGGTGAGTTGACATTCTTTCTCGGATTGCAAATTAAGCAATCTCTGAAGGACCGAGAATGCAATAGCAAGGCGACCAGAGGGGGGTGAATGGGAGCTCAAAAATTTCTCTCGAAACTTCGGCCTTTGGACTCAAGAACGCGGGGGCTACTTATCAACGCGCCATCCAAGATTGCCTGGGTGATTAGATTGGCCGCAATGCAGAAGCTTATGTTGATGATGTAGTCATCAAAACAAAGGATCCGACTACCCTGATATCAGACCTAGAGGAAACCTTCAACCGATTACGTGCATATCAATGGAGACTCAATCCAACCAAATGCGTCTTCGGGGTACCCTCAGGACAGCTACTCAGATTCCTCATTAGTCATCGAGGCATCGAGGCTAGTAAAAAGCAGATCATAGCTATCATCAACATGAAGCCGCCTACCTCTGTCCGAGACGTTCAAAAACTCACCGGGTGCATGGCTGCTTTAAATCGATTTATCTCACGACTCAGAGAAAAGGGATTGCCTTTTTTCAAATTGCTCAAAGCCGGTGACAAATTTCAGTGGACGGATGAAGCAGACAGAGCTTTTGAACAACTCAAAAGCTACTTTATCAATTCACCCGTACTGACATCGCCGGAGCCCAGGGAACCGATGATGCTGTATATCGCAGCTACCACACACGTTGTCAGCACAACAATCGTGGTGGAGCGCAAAGACGACAAGCACATCTACAACACCCAACGACCAGTTTAAAACATCAGCGAGGTACTATTTGACTCGAAGGTCAGGTACCCACAAGTACAAAAACTGCTCTATGCTTTACTCATATCCTCATGAAAGCTGCGACACTACTTCGAAGCTCATGAGATCACGGTAGTCACGGATTTTCCTTTAGGAGAAATCCTTCACAACCGTGATGCTACTGGAAGGATTTCCAAGTGGGCAGTTGAATTAGGGGCACTCAACGTCAAGTTCACTCCGAGGAAAGCTATCAAGTCTCAGGCCCTAGCTGATTTTGTCGCCGAATGGACTGAAATACAGCAGATTAGAGACAACGCTACTCCCGATCATTGGAAGATGTACTTCGATGGGTCCCTCAAACTCGGAGGAGCAGGAGCCGGAGTCCTTCTTGTATCACCCGCTGGCAAACAGCTCAAATACGTTCTGCAAATATTGTGGCCAGCCACCAACAATGAAGCAGAATACGAGGCACTGCTCCACGAACACAAACTAGCAGTCACTTTGGGCATTAAGCGGCTATTAGTCTATGGCGATTCTTCCGTGGTCATTCACCAAGTTAATAAAGACTAGGACTGTACCAATGAAGGACCGAGAAGCACTCAGAAAGCGACCAGAGGGGGGGGTGAATGGGAGCTTCAAATTTTCCTTTCGGAAACTAGTAGCCACTGTTCCGAGAATCACCCCGAACGACAAACCCTAGAGCTTGCTAATGTCCACGACCCTAGATGTAGGATGGATGCTACCAAGAAGCACAGCGGGACACTACACAACTCTAGAAAGCCAACGCAAAAGACGAAAACCAAATCCAAAAACGAACTAACGAACAACGGACGAAAACGCGCTGAGACAGCACTGACCGGACTCACCCTGTGTCCGGTCAACAGGGACCGGACGCGTCCGGTCAGGCAAAGTCCAATTTCAGACCTCTCTGAGTTGGACCGGACTCACGGTCACTGAGTGCCCGGTCACACCTTGAGCGTCCGGTCACTAGAAAACGCAGATGGTGAACAGTGCAAGCTGTGCGTTTGGTCAGTGAGTGATCCAAGCGTCCGGTCAATCACGTGAAAAATCTCACGCTGTGTTCAACGACCGGACTCACAGGAAGCGTCTAGTCGATGAATGTCCAGCGTCCGGTCACCCCGCGAAACGGCTGTTCGTCCACCGATTCGACTCGATCTCACCCAAAACGAAACCTCTAGGGTTCAAACTTGGTGAGCAGAGTTACAAGGAGGATAGTGAGCTATCTCTAAGAGATCATGGCTCGAACCTATCTCCAAATCGATGAATTGAAGAATTTCGGGGGAAGGGAGAAAAACTTAGCCCGAAACCAAAATCGATCGATCTCCTAGACCGTGAGGTTAGAGGTAAGTTCCTTCGGTGGAAAGAAGTGCCTCACGATCTAGAACAACTTGGTTCAAACGGATTTGCAAACGACGAACCGAGCAAAGAGATCAAGCGACGGGAAAAACATGGAGAAGAAGGATTCCGCGAAGAACACGAACGAAACGCGAATCACAACCACGAATTGCAACCGTGTGGCTACCACACGCTACAACAGTGAGGTTAAGGCCTCACTTCCTCAAAATCTCATGAACCGAGAGGTATTGTTCTCTTCTCTGTGGATCTCAGGTTCGCTACAGCAGGGAAGAGGGAGAGCAGGAAAACCTAGAAGCAAAAGAGCAAATGACTGAGATAGGAAGGGAGCAGGGTGTCTCCCTCTACTTATCCTATTCCTAATTCCTATTCTATTCCTATTCAACCCCTCTCTACTTACAGAGTGAGCCAGCTAAACCCTAAGGTTATTCTGGACCAACTCGGTGGTAGGTGGATCCGACGGCCACGCCCGCACAACGCGTAGCGTTGCCTCAACGCAACCTCCCGATTGCCGCCACGTGCTGCCACCGCTCCGCGTCCTTTTCCTGGACGTCGCACCCCCGGTTTTGAGGCCCAAACCGGGAAACCAGCCTTCACAGCCAACCCCCAGTTTTGAGGCCCAAACCGGGAAACCAGCCCACCAGCATCTGAGTTTTGAGGCCCAAACTCAGCAAACCCGCAGCGCCCAGGTTTTGAGGCCCAAACCTGGAAACCGTCCTCAGCCCGAGTTTTGTGGCCAAACTCGGAAACCGTCCACACCCAGGTTATGAGGCCCAAACCTGGAAAGCGTCCACCCGATGGTTTTTCTCTGGCTCTACCACCAAACCGACGTCGTAGATGGGATGCACCACCCGTGCACCCCGTCCACCGACACGTGTCCCCAAGTTCACGACTCAGGCAACACATGACCGCAAGTCTTCGCTCGTCGTTGTCCCAGGCTGCCAGCCACCACAGCTGATCCTCGGGCCATCGGTCCCTCAGTCCAAGCCTCACGTCCGCCCTTCGCCACTCTCGGTCCATCGGCAAGACACGTCTCTACATGACCTTCACCTTGCCTCTGATCACTGTATCCGTGCTCGACACCTGCACAACACAAGCCAAAGAACATGTGCATCATCCCAGTTGACAATCACTCATCACTCAGAGACCCGGCATGCACCCATGTATCCGCAATCTCCCCCTTGATGAGTGCATTGTCAACTACCAACACAAATCATATCGGAGAAGAAGAAAGAAGGAAGAAGGAGAAGACAGAACTCAACCAAATGACCCAAAAGCATAGCAAAGCCGAAGAAGGTCAAGTGGAAGGAGCAAAACAACTTGGTCCCCAAGGACATGGGCAACGGCTCGACGCAACCAAGCAAAGCAAAGCTAGCCCTCAAGAAGAGGTAAAATAGGCTCAACACCGCTAGCAAATACCAACTGAAAAAATCAAAGCAAAATGCTAGTCCCTCAAGATAGAGGCACAGAGGCTCAACACAACTAGCAGAGAGAGCTCGATACCAAAACCTTACGGCCAATAGGAAGCAGCAAAACTCCCCCTCGAATAGTACAAACAACCAGGAAGGCTCCCCCTAAACAAATGGAGGGTTATGATTTGCAATTTTCTCCCCCTTAGTTGAAAATGCACCCACAAAAAATGCCAACACGCAGATTTCTCCCCTTCCAAAATGCATATGAGTCAAAATGCAAGTTAGGAGCTTCAGGAGTATACTCAAAAGAGTGCAAGGATGCTCTATAGAGTTCTGATCCGATGATTCAGAAAATGCACAGAATGCTAGCAAAGGCTCAAACTGATCACTAAGTTTAAAATGAGAGCACAAATAGCAGTTTGTAGCCGAAAAAGGTATTCACCATCAAAATAGCACAAGACATGTATAGACAGGAAGTCAAACAAGTGCTAAACATGTATACCAGGTGAACTACCCCTAGCACAGTTCAATCATCATGCTGATACCAATTGAGGCATATACTTGTGATTTCTAATCGGAGTTGCAGCGATGAATTTACACAAGTTTAGAAATCAGCATGTGACTGCGAGAGGTTGAATGCTTGTTATTGCCTAACTTTCCAACTGTGCGAAGCCTATGCATAAGCAATCAGAAGCTTAAAGCAACAGTTTCGCTCATACACTACACAGCTCAAGTTTAACTCAAAGTGCAATGAGAAAAAGTCTCGAAACTGTGAGGTGCTAACAAGCAAACCCATCTCGATCTTTTCAATTCACTTAACTTGGTTCAGATTTTAAACATAATGTGACATACCAAGCAAGTGAGTGACTCAATACTAGAGACATAGCAACCTAGCATATATGAAAAGCAGGAATGACCTCAACACATCCTACACATGCTAGTTGCATATCTCAATGGTGAACATTTTCAAGTTTTAAGTTCATTATCAAATTCACCATTCAAAAATAGCTCAGCTCACAGTATGCATCAGTGATCAGAAAGAGCATAAGCTACAGCATCTATATATAGCATCGGAGCAAAGACTACACAGAGCATAATTACATTCTTCAGACTATATTCATGAAGCTCAGAATGTAAAAGCGTATGCTGAAATGGAAAGATGTATGAAGAAACTAAAAAGAAGCAACACTAGCTGAAAAACACAAAGTCAGTGTATCATACAAGAGTCAAAATGTTTCCCCCATCTAAATGGGGAAACACACACCAAGCTCACCCCTCAACCGATTAAAGGTTGATTCGTCTAAAGGCTTGGTAAAAATATCAGCCAGCTGATGATGAGTATCGACATGGCGAAGGTCGATATCACCCTTCTCTTGGTGGTCACGCAAAAAGTGAAAGCGCACATCAATGTGTTTGGTCTTCGAGTGAAGCACGGGGTTCTTAGCAACGCTAATCGCACTTGTGCTGTCACAAAGCAAGGGTACGCGAGAAAAGCTCAGACCAAAATCACGCAAAGTGGCCATCATCCAAAGCAATTGAGAACAGCAACTAGCCGCAGCAACATATTCAGCCTCTGTGGTAGACTGAGCGACACTAGACTGCTTGCGGGAAGACCACGAAACAAGAGAAGAACCAATAAACTAGCAAGTCCCAGAAGTAGACTTGCGCTCAATCCGGCAACCAGCAAAATCGGCATCGGAATAACCGCAAAGGGAGAGGGTGGAGGAAGCTGAATACCAAATCCCGAACTCAGGTGAGAAACGAAGGTACCTGAAAATGCGCTTCATCGCCTGACGGTGAGAAGTGTGTGGCGACGCCTGAAAGCGCGCGCGTAGACACACCGCGAACTGGATGTCCGGGCGTGTCGCCGTCAGGTAGAGCAGCGACCCGATCATGCTTCGATACTCCTTCTGGTCCACAGCTTCTCCATCCTTGTCCGCATCCAGGGCCGTCGTGGTCGACATGGGTGTTGGAAGAGGCTTAGCCTCACCCATATCGAACCTCTTCAGCAAGTCCTTGGTATACTTGCCCTGGTGCACAAACGTCCCTTCTCAGGATTGCTTGATTTGCAACCCGAGGAAAAACGTCAGCTCCCCCATCATGCTCATCTCAAATTCCCTGCTCATTGTATCTGCAAACTTGGCAACCAAAACGTGAGAAGAACCACCAAAAATGATATCATCCATGTAAATCTGGACCAAGAGAGTTTCAGTGCCTTGCTTGAGGAGAAAGAGTGTTTTATCTACACATCCCATTTTAAAACCCTTAGCAAGCAAAAAGGTTTTCAACCTATGATACCAGGCTCTAGGGGCTTGTTTCAAACCATACAAAGCTTTGTGAAGTTTAAAGACATGGTTTGGAAACTTGGGATTTTCGAAACCGGGGGGTTGTCTAACATACACCTCCTCTTCTATGTAGCCGTTTAAGAAGGCACTCTTGACATCCATTTGAAAAAGTTTGAAACCTTTGGATGCAGCAAAAGCCAAGAGTATCCTAATTGCCTCCAAACGAGCTACAGGAGCAAACGTCTCCTCATAGTCTATCCCCTCCTTCTGACTATATCCCTGGGCTACGAGTCTGGCCTTGTTTCTCACAACATGGCCATCTTCTCCCTATTTGTTTTTGAAAACCCATTTTGTCCCAATTGGATGACACTCAGAAGGTGGAGACACTAGAACCCAAACCCGATTTCTCTCAAAGTTCTCAAGCTCCTCATGCATGGCATTGACCCAATCCGGATCCGTTAAAGCGTGTCCAACATCCTGGGGTTCAAAATCAGCAACAAATGCAGAATGAGCAAAGTGAGAGATTTGCCTTGACCGGGTGACGCGTTCGTCGATGTTGCCGATCATCTACTGAGGCGGGTGCTGGCGCTGAATGTGTCGTGGCGCCTCCCTTGCTGAAGTGGCCTCCCCCTCAATAGCACCTGGTGCCTCCCCGGGTACAAAGGGTACCGCTCGGGGTGGCGCATCCCACGGCCCCCAAGAAGAAGAAGTATCGGGGCCATGAGTCGTCGTAGAAGCCGCTCTTGGCGGCACAGCAGGTGGAGGGGGTGCAGGATCATCCATACCTTCAGCACCCTCGTCCTCGTCATCAAAAAGAGGCTCACCAACCTCATGATCACATGCAAGCTCAAAACAAGAAGAAGGACAAACCATGGTCTCGTCAAAGGTGACATCGGATGTCTCCATGACTCGGTTAGTGTCAAGGTTAAGTACACGATAAGCTCGAGTGTGAGTGCCATAACCCAAAAACACAACGTCAGAAGAACGAGACTCAAATTTGTCCAAGTTGCCCTTTTTGAGTATAAAACAATGGCAACCAAAAACTCTAAAATAACTCACCTTGGGGAGTTTTCCAAAACGCAACTCGTAAGATGTCTTTTTCAAGAAAGCTCAAAGAAAAATGCGATTGGAAATATAGCATGCAGTGCTCATGGCTTCGGCCCAATATCGCCTAGGAGTCCTATGCTCATCGAGCATCGTCCTGGCCATCTCTACAAGGGTCCGATTCTTCCTCTCTACAACACCATTTTGTGGAGGTGTGTAGGGGGAAGAAAACTGATGCTCCAAGCCCAAGGAGTTACAAAACTTCTCAAAATCCGAATTCTTGAATTCGGAACCATTATCACTCCTAATAGCTCGCATCAAGTTCAAAGGGAACTCGTTCTGAAGACGCAAAATCAGATTGCGAGCAAAGGAGAAAGTCTCGGTCTTCTCAGCTAAAAAGAAGATCCACGAATATCTCAAAAAGTCATTAACAAAAACAAGCACATACCACTTCCCCCCAACCGAGCTCACCCGAGCCGGACCAACAAGATCCATGTGCAAAAGCTCTCCAGGGCGCTTGGTCATGACCTGAGTCACTGGATGGTGGGGAGCGGCAACCATCTTCCCGTGTCTACAAGAGTGGCAAACAAGTTCCTTCTCCATGGATAACTTGGGCAATCCTCGGATTAGGCCAAGTGAACTAAGTCTTGCAAGCAAGTCGAAGCTCAAATGTCCTAGTCTCCTATGCCACTTCCCAAGACCAGAAGAAGAAGGTCCAGCCACAAGACAACGAGAAATGCCAAAAGACTCCGAGAAATCTTCACGAAAGACTTTCCCAAAGGGCGAAATCACACAAACAAGATTGCCCTGAGGGTCCAAAATATGACTGAGATTCGGTTTAAAACGAATCTCATAGTCATCATCGAAAAGTTGCGAAATAGAAAGAAGGTTAAAATGCAAGTTAGAAACAAGAGCAACATCGCGCAACACGAAGTGCTCATTAACTCGCACTGACCCACGAGACAACACCTTACCTTTGCTATTGTCGCCGAAGGTGATAAACTCGTTTCCGGCGACCGGACTAAGACTGGAGAACTACTTGGCGTTTCCGGTCATGTGCCTCGAACACCCGGAATCCACCAACCAAACGTTCTCCAATCATTTTACCTACATCAATAAAAAGACATAGGTGAGCATACGGTCCAACACTGGGGTTTGTGAAGTGGGAAGAATACCAGTGTTGGGTCAGCTGCTCAAAAGAACGGTCAGTGAAAAAACCATTCCTAGCACACCTACGAAGAAAGCGATCACCACGTTTAGACAGACGTGGTCCGCTCGGGAAGGAGCGCTCACCGCGATACTCAAAACGCGGTGGGGGGAAATGCTCAACTACAACGCCACCGCCATGGGGTCCATAGCCCACAAATGCAGGCTCCCGCCGGGCACGCTCTCTACGAGGCCTAGGCCTAGGAACTTGAGGCACTGCACCTCTAGGCCTAGCATCTCTCCTCGGAGCTCTCCTCTGTCTAGGCCTGGGAACTTGAGGTTCGGGACCTCTGGGCCTAGCAGCTCTCTTCGAAGCTCTCCTCTGAACATCCGGAACATGTACATCATGGAGAGGATGGTACATGTCCACATTGTTCATCTCCCTAGCACGGAGCGCACTCTCTTGCGCCGAAAGCAGAACTCACTCAATTGTCCATCTCTCCCACAATGCTCACAATGGTACCTCACCGCTCTCATAGGGGGTTGTTGGTACTCACGGTTGTGGGTATGGAACACTTTGCCCTTCTATGGCAAACACTCCTCCTGGATAGGTGGCATCGTATCAAGCTTGTTCTTCAAGTGATTGGGTTTGGGATGCCACACTTGGTTCTTGGGTGTAGCTCTCGGAGGTTCTTCAAACACTCCATCTTTGGTGTTAGGCTTGAGGGGCTCTTTGGGTGGAAGCTTGGTAAGTTTGGGAGTAGTGGTGGAGTTGGGCTTCTCACTCGGGTTCAAACCACTCGACTCTCCAATCTTCCCAAAAGCAGAAAGATCAACACCCAGAGCAAAACCTACACCAGGACCTCCAGCAGCTCGCTTGAATCGGGAGATCATCATCCCGAGCTGTGGCTCACCACAAGACACCCATGACAAGATGGTCCGAAGGTATGTGTTTTTCTCCTCGGTTTGCATCTTGTCATGCTTCACATTGGCAATCTCCATCTCCAAACCCTCACACAAAGAGCACCTAATCACACAAGTGCTACCCGAGCTGGCCTCCTCAAGAGACACAATCTTGGCATTCTTCTCTGCCAACTCGGATTGCAAGACAGGACAAGTCTTGCACGCACCCAACAGCGAGGGTCTAGCCTTCAGCTCATCCACCTCTCCTACCAACGCAACATACTTGCTTCTCAAAGTGAGAAGGTCAGTCATGTGCGTGGTGCACATCTCACACTCCTCCTCATCAGTAACGACCACGGTGGACTTGACAGAATCAAGCTCCTTCACCGTATCCTCCCACTTCTGCCTAAACTCCTTGCGCTCTCTAGCGGCTCGCCTAAGCAACTTATCTTGACTAAGGAGCGCGGCAGTAAGTTTCTCGACCTCAGCGGAAAGCTCATCGTGGTCAGAGATACCTGGGAGGTGTCGTCCCGAGGGGAGTTCACCAGCTCGCCGTCGACCTCTTTGCCAAGGGCCATGGTGCAGAGGCCGTCATCGTTGGCGAAGAAGCAGGGGCCGTTCAGCTTGTCCTCGATCCTCTTCTTCTTCTCGGACTCGTCGTCGCTTGAGCAAGCGGAGTCGTCATCCGAGCCATCGACGTCGCTGAGCGTGGCGAAGAACGCACGCTGCTCAGCCTGGGCCTTCTCCATGTACTTCTTCTTGATGTACTCCTTGTCGAAGCCGCCCCTCCGCTTGTGCCTCGCGGGGGCGTACTTCTCCTTGCGCTTGCCGGAGTCGTACTTGTGCCCATGATCGCCCTTCCCATATGTGTTCTTCTTCATGGTGCAATTGGCGATGAAGTGATCGGGGTCGCCGCACTCATAGCATCCTGAGCGTCCTCCTCCGCGGCGACGGTTCATGCGGTTGTTGTGGAACCGCGAGAACCGATTGGCGAGCATTGCCAGCTCGTCATCCCCCAAAGACTCTAGCTGGTCCTCTGTGACAGAAAAAAGAGATGAAAGAGCAAAGCCTCCAGAGGGGTTAGAAGAGCCAGAAACCAAAGCCATCGACGGGCCAGAAGGATTTTCATAAGAAGCCCTCGCCATGGCATCAATCTCACTGGACTTGAGCTTACTGAAGAGCTCGTCGCACGTGAGGGTCTCATAGTTAGGTGATTCGATGATCGCCTGGACCTTGGAATCCCACACCGACCGATCAAGAGTATGGAGTAGCTTCAAAGCTCTCTCATGATCGTCGAAAGGCAACAGCTCCTTGTTAGCCCTCATCCTATTGACAATCACCTGAAAGCGAGCGAATAAACTTTCTATGCTCTCGCCAAGCATGTGTCGAAAGTTCTCATACTCTCGCTTGAATGACTCGTAGAGTCGGGTTTTGACTTGAGAGGTTCCCTCATGAAAGCGCATGAGGGTAGCCCAAATCTCCCGAGCCGTAGCGAGGTGAGAAACACGATCAAACTCACTCATGCTCAAACATGAGAAAACAGCATTACGTGCTCGGCTATTGGCATCGTGCTCATCGATCTGATGCTGAGTCACACGAGCAGCCAAGACAACGTAATCGGCAGAGTTGCAAATATCCCAGATGGAAGCACCCAAACTCTGCAGATAGGACGACATGCGTATCTTCCAATACGCATAGTTCGTCCCATCGAAAAACAGCGGTTTGCCCACGCTGCGATCCATGTCGCCTTCTGTGGATCTGGAACCGGCTAAGGTGGAAGATCCTTAACCCGCTCCGATACCAATTGAAGGACCGAGAAGCACTGAGAAAGCGACCAGAGGGGGGGTGAATGGGAGCTTCAAATTTTCCTTTCGCAAACTAGTAGCCACTGTCCCGAGAATCACCCTGAACGACAAACCCTAGAGCTTGCTAATGTCCATGACCCTAGATGTAGGGTGGATGCTACCAAGAAGCACAGCGGGACACTACACAACTCTAGAAAGCCAACGCAAAATACGGAAACCAAATCCAACAATGAACTAACGAACCGCGGACGAAAATGCGCTCAGACAGCACTGACCGGACTCACCCTGTGTCCGGTCAACAGGGACCGGACGCGTCCGGTCAGGCAAAGTCCAATTTTGGACCTCTCTGAGTTGGACCGAACTCACGGTCACTGAGCGTCCGGTCACACCTCGAGCGTCCGGTCACTAGAAAACACAGATGGTGAACAGTGCAAGCTGTGCGTCCGGTCAGTGAGTGATCCAAGCGTCCGGTCAATCACGTGAAAAATCTCGCGCTCTGTTCAACGACCGGACTCACAGGAAGCGTCTGGATGATGAATGTCCAGCGTCCGGTCACCCCGCGAAACGGCTGTTCGTCCACCGATTCGACTCGATCTCACCCAAAACGAAACCTCTAGGGTTCAAACTTGGTGAGTAGAGTTACAAGGAGGATAGTGAGCTATCTCTAAGAGATCATGGCTCGAACCTATCTCCAAATCGATGAATCGAAGAATTTCGGGGGAAGGGAGAAAAACTTAGCCCGAAACCAAAATCGATCGATCTCCTAGACCGTGAGGTTAGAGGTAAGTTCCTTCGGTGGAAAGAAGTGCCTCACGATCTAGAGCAACTTGGTTCAAACGGATTTGCAAACGACGAACCAAGCAAAGAGATCAAGCGACGGGAAAAACGTGGAGAAAAAGGATTCCGCGAAGAACACGAACGAAAGACGAATCACAACCACGAATTGCAACCGTGTGGCTACCACACGCTACAACAGTGAGGTTAAGGCCTCACTTCCTCAAAATCTCATGAACACAGAGGTATTGTTCTCTTCTCTGTGGATCTCAGGTTCGCTACAGCAGGGAAGAGGGAGAGCAGGAAAACCAAGAAGCAAAAGAGCAAATGACTGAGATAGGAAGAGAGGAGGGTGTCTCCCTCTACTGATCCTATTCCTAATTCCTATTCTATTCCTATTCTACCCCTCTCTACTTACAGAGCGAGCCAGCTAAACCCTAAGGTTATTCTGGACCAACTCGGTGGTAGGTGTATCCGACGGCCACGCCCGCACAACTCGTAGCGTTGCCTCAACGCAACCTCCGGATTGCCGCCACGTGCCGCCACCGCTCCGCGTCCTTTTCCTGGACGTCGCACCCCCGGTTTTGTGGCCCAAACCAGGAAACCAGCCTTCACAGCCAACCCCCGGTTTTGAGGCCCAGACCGGGAAACTAGCCCACCAGCATCTGAGTTTTGAGGCCCAAACTCAGCAAACCCGCAGCGCCCAGGTTTTGAGGCCCAAACCTGGAAACCGTCCTCAGCCCGAGTTTTGTGGCCAAACTCGGAAACCGTCCGCACCCAGGTTTTGAGGCCCAAACCTGGAAACCGTCCACCCGATAGTTTTTCTCTGGCTCTACCACCAAACCGACGTCGTAGATGGGATGCACCAACCGTGCACCTCGTCCACCGACACGTGTCCCCAAGTCCACGACTCAGGCAACACATGACCGCAAGTCTTCGCTCGTCGCTGTCCCAGGCTGCCAGCCACCATAGCTGATCCTCGGGCCACCGGTCCCTCAGTCCAAGCCTCACGTCCGCCCTTCGCCACTCTCGGTCCATCGGCACGGCACGTCTCTACTTGACCTTCACCTTGCCTCTGATCACTGTATCCGTGCTCGACACCTACACAACACAAGCCAAAGAACATGTGCATCATCCCAGTTGACAATCACTCATCACTCAGAGACCTGGCATGCACCCATGTATCCGCAACCAAGGAAACAATGAACGCCTATTGTGCTGAAGTACGCAAGCCAGAAAAACACTTTGCAGGACTGGAACTCATTCATGTTACCCGTGATCTCAACGTGGCAGCAGATATACTCGCGAAATTGGGTTCTGACAGAGCACAAGTTCCTAGTGGTACCTTTGTACATGAGTTATCCAAGCCTTCAATGCAAGAGAAGGAGGAGTTCGAGCCAGAACCCGCAACCCAGGTCCTATCTCTAGCACCCGACTAGACACGAGTCTTCATTGATTACTTCAAAGAACATAAACTGCCAAGCGACAAAACTACAGCAGAGCAAGTCACCAGGCGTAGCAAAAACTATGTTCTAGTCGGGGATAAGCTGTATCGACGCGGAGCTTCATCAGGGGTCCTCCTCAAGTGTATTACACCAGAAGAAGGCAGGGAAATCCTGAATGAAGTCCACTCTGGGTCTTGCGGTAATCACGCAGCTTCAAGGACACTAGTCGGAAAAATCTTCAGGTCAGGATACTACTGGCCCTCAGCTTTAAAAGACACGGAAGACTTAGTCCGCCGATGTCAATCATGCCAGTTCTTTGCCAAGTAGCAGCATGTACCTGCACATGAACTGATATGCATCCCTCCGTCATGGCCCTTCTCATGCTGGGGACTCGATATGGTGGGTCCTCTCAAGCGTGCCCCAAGCGGATTCGAGTACATCTACGTCGCAATTGACAAGTTCACAAAATGGATTGAGTACATGCCATTGGTCAAGTTCAATGCTTCCAAGTCAGTCCAATTCATGCAGAGCATCTTTCATCGCTTTGGAATGTCGCACAGAATCATCACTGATCTTGGGTCCCCCTTTACGGCTATCGAATTCAAGTTATGGGCCAGCGACTGTGGAATCAAGATAGACTACGCATCAGTAGCTCACCCACAGTCCAATGGCCAAGTTGAAAGACCAAACGCCCTGATTCTCGTCGGATTAAAACCAAGGCTATTTGACCTCCTAAAAGATCACGGCGGAAAGTGGGTTGAAGAATTGCCTAAGGTAGTCTGGGGGCTACGAACACAATGAAGTCGGGCAACATGCCAAACACCTTTCTTTCTGGTATATGGCACTGAAGCAATCCTACCGGCTGACTTAATCTAGAACTCCCCATGAATAGAGCAGTACAACGAGGGCGAAGCTGATGATACCAGGCGGTTAGAAGTCGACAGCCTTGAAGAAGCCCGACTAACCACACTTTTTCAATCAGCGAGGTACCTCCAAGGGATGAGACGTTACTACGATAAAAACGTCCACCACCGTACCTTTCAAGTGGGCGACATGGTGTTGAAGAAAATCCAAAACACTGTTGGACATCACAAGCTCATGAGTCCATGGGAAGGTCCTTATATTGTATCCAAAGTAACAAGACCTGGGTCATTTGAGCTAGTCACTGAAGATGGATCTCCACTGCCAAATTCATGGAATATTGAGCACTTGAAGAAATTCCATACTTAAGGACTACGCTACAATTCTGATTCAGGGAAATTGTATTTATTAGTCAAATATTAATAAAGTTTGAAGTTCATACGACATAAGAACTTTTATCCAGGCTTTTTTCTATACCTCATCACGACTATTCAGTCGCATAACAGTCTCTACAATAGCAGGGCTTACCTCCGACTAATATATAATATTACTCGGATAGATTGGTTCAGCGGAAACCACACTTGAGTTACGAGCTTTGAGCTCAATACAACTCACAAGGTAGTACGGCTTAACACCCGGCTATCAGCCTATAGCGAATATGGAATCCACCATAGTGGAGACTAGTTCCTATAAGGCATAACAAGGCGGGATAGTACTCACCCTGTTACATACATCCTGGACAGAGGTCCACTTACCTTCGCACTCAAGCTGCGATCGTCAAGAGGATATGATTCACCCAGAAGGAACCAATGCTACGGTCCTTCAAGAGGTGCTTGATCATTGTTATCCCTTGAACAAGGGTACTAAGAGTAGTACTCGGGCAAGACTAAGTTCTCTACACAGTGGTTAGAGAAACGAAGTCACACGACCCAAACTAAAGTGCTAGCGAGCACTCGGATAGACTCGTCTAATTAGACGCCTGGTCATACATCCACAACAAATAAACTCAACCCATTGCCAAAGAAATTTGCCGCAATATAGAGTTGGACATATATGCAATTCACAAGATTCAAAAGTAACCAATATTTTTGATATCTTATAATAATTGTTTTCAGGAGATACAAGCTGCAAGGACAGAGAGGAGCCTAGACTACTCTACAAGATCTAATATTTGTGAGTACTCCTCCGCGGTGGCCTTCACCTCCTCTTGCATTGCCGCAAGGTCCTCGTCATCTTTGCCCTCGGGAAGGGTCATCAGAGCGGACAGGTCAAAGGACGGCAGATGCAGCCGCAGCGTTGCCATCAAACCGTGCACCACGGAGATTGACATATCTTTGATGTATTGCGCTAGCCGCCCAGGTGCAGCTTTGGCCCGTTCAATCAAAGACTCTTCGACACCTGCCAGCGCCGGAATCATGTTAAGCAGGGGCTTGACAGCTTGCTCCAAGGCTATCAGGGAATCCCGCGACTCCTTCGTAGACTTCAAAGCCTGCAGAAGGTCCCGGTCAGCACCCTCACGCATCAATTTGGCTTCTTGAAGAGTACTCTGCGTATTAGCAAATACCTCTTCAAGCTCTGCCTGCTTCCGATTGAAGGCGTTCTGCCACCCAGAAGCCAGTTTATTTGCATCTGCATACACAACAGTCAGTTATCATGTTATCCGACTAATATTATGGAGCAGAACGACACAGAAAACTCCAAGTATACCTTCAAGCTGCTTTTTAGAATTCTTCTTGAGTTCCTTTAGCTTCTGTTCCATAGCAGCGGACTTGGATATCAGCTCACCCTCTCGGTCGTTAGCAGCATCACGCTCTGCTACCACTTCCTTGAGGTTGCCTTGGAGTTCATTAATCCGAGTATGCAAAACCTGGGTGGCTACCTTCTAACTAATTTGGTCCTGGGCAATATAGTCCCGGAGCTCTTGGTTTTCACGAGACAGCTCCTAGCGGATTCGGGTGACTTGATCTCTAACCTTGAAGTCAAAGGACTACAATACAATAATATCGTGAGTACTCGGATGAGTTTACAGTATAACAAGAAGAGATCGAGACTCTTACCTCAACAAATTGGTGAAGAGCTTCAAAAGGAGCCCTCACCTGATCCCTCAGCTCCTTCAGCCGAGTAAGATCTTGATCATACCCGGATACGTCAAGAGTAGCTCCTTGGCGCGAGGACTCGGGTGCATCTAAAGATCCTCCCTGCTGACAAGCTGAGCCCTCTGCATGTATCTCTGTCAAGACCATGTCCAGTGTAGGTTCATCCAGCTGTCGTGTATGAAAAAACTAGTCATTCCACACTCGGTCAAACTCCAATTGAGCGGGAGAATGAAAGATGGAGTACGACCAACCAACCTGAGGCAATGGAAGAGCATCCGCGTCAGGAGCGGCTTCAACCTGAGACTTGGACGCAGAGGAGTCAGGCAGCGGATCTACCTGACTGAAGGTTGGCGACACGCTGGAGTCATCCATGGCCAGCGGCTCCGACTCCTCCACCGCCTGAGGATCAGGAACGGTGCTCGAGGCTGTTGCACCTGGTTTTGCCTTCCTGCAAGCAGACATGTATACATGTCAGTATCAGAACTCTGTGTACACTCTATAAAGCTGAAAACTTACTTCACGAGCTTCAAAGGCTTTGGTAGCTTCAAGAGCGGCGGTATAAGAAGCGGGTCTGAAGTCGGAGGCTTCTCAGACACCACGCTGCTCGAAGTCCCTTGTGTCGTCCCAGCATCTGATACAACGACATATATAAGACAAGAGACCATCAACACTCAAAAGGACTACAAAGTACTCGGGTTTTCCCTTACCAGGAGCACCCGACTTATAATGCTTATCAGACAATTCTTGAGATAAAAGAACTTTTCGACAAGCACGGCGATTACCAGTGCGAGCCTTCTTAAGGACAGGTCCTCCGGCTTCTAGTTGAAGAGTCAGCGACCTCTTCCGGCTACCCTCAGCCTCTGGGTCTATAAGCAGGACATCAGAGTCAGTTGATTCTGTGTCAAGCCAATCAAGATCTTCAGGCGAACTTGGTTTGTTAGGAAGATCCTCACTTCGGATTGGACCTTCCAACGCGATGCCTCCGCCTTCTTCAGTTGCCGGAGGCAGGGGAGGACAATCATTGTTATCTCTCCCCTGGCCCTAAAAACAGAAGGGTATCTAGTCAGGTCAGAAGGATATCTATTCCGAACCTTGACGACACGACAAATTAAGTACTTACCGGAGGAGGAGGATTAATGGCGGAGAAGGATGTCATCACTGGAGCAAGACGTTCACGGCTGTTAAGCAGCCGATTCACTCTCCAGAGGACTTCACAGTCTGCCAATTGCTCGACAGCGTGGCGACCCGGGTCGTTCTTACCCAGGTATTCGAACCCAAAGTTGGCTCGCTGCTGAAGCGGGTGGATGCGCCGGGCAACAAAGTCTTGAACGACAGTGTATTTGGTCAGCCCATCAATTATCAAAGCATCTATCATAATGAGGAGGGGTTGGATAGCCCCTACTTCTTCACTTGTGAGCTTCTCCTTCCATTCACGGCACTTCTATGGTGGCCATCCATCATGACGACGAAGAGCTGGGGGTGGGTTACCCCTATAGAACCACCCAGCAGCCCAGTCTTTTACCGACTCCGACAACTCAACAGCTATATATTGATTGGCTACTTCCAATCTAACCTGAAGACTAGCCCCTCCGACTACTTCAGTATTAGCGTCACTAGGTTGACACTTAAACCAGAAAAAGTAGCAGAAAAGGGTAATAGAGGGACATATCCCAAGAAAAGCCTCAAAGAGATGGGTGAAGATTGCAATATGCAGAACCGCATTGGGAGTAATATGATTTAGAGTCAAACCATAGTAATGCAGCAATCCACAGAAGAAATCCGATGCAGGAAGCCCCAATCCCCGCTCTATGAAGGCTTTAAACATCACGATTTCCGTGGTGTTGGGGGCAGGAGCGCGATGATCGGTGGGTACCCTCCATCCATCCAGTGGTTGCGCCCGCAGCAATCCTTGTTGCGCCAGGAATGCCAGTTCCGCCAGGGTGCTGTCCGACTTCTTCCACGCCAAGACATCAGTTGGCGGGTTCGGATGCTTAGGCTTTCCGGTGATGGTGATCCTAGCCTTTCTCTTCTCCGCTGCAGACTGCCTCTTGGGACCCATGTTAGTAACAAGAGATTTTCTATGCATCCACTGAGAGTTGGCTAAGGGATCCCTAGCTCTGAAAGCAATGGCTTGATGAAAGCGTGAGGAAAACATAAGCCCGACGGCGGCTTATTATAGATCTGTTTTGGCACCCATTCATCTTTTCTCAACGGCGTCATAGAACCGTCTAAAAACCCTAACGACTGGGAGTACGTGTCAGACGGCGTTAGAGACGGAGAACAGGAATACAGTAAACAAACAAGTTTCTTCTTCCGCAAGATACATTTAGTACTCGGAAAGCAAGACAGAGGACTCAGACAGTATTCCAAGTACCCAGATCTTTGTTATTATTACTCGGAATTACAACAGAGATACATGGAAACATCTTGAGATACAACAACTTTCATCAGAAGTACAATCAAGGTGTAAAACGCTACTCTAGTAAATTCAAGGTACATAGCCTTGATGCCTACTACACCAAGGACCGGATTCAGTGAGACGCAGTAAAGCAGACACAGAACCTTGGGTAGACACTATCTTTTCAGTGCATCCCAAGGTGGGTCTTTGGTACCACCCCAGTACTCAAGGAACTCGGGGAAGACCATCACACTCGCCGCCCTTTTGACAACCTGTGACTCCGAGGTTATCTACGAGTGGTAGTCACAAGAGTTCTTTTAGGCGCACCTCTGTGTCCCTCTGCTCGCGACCACTTGGAAACCACCCTAACGGAGGGTCCTTTCACAAGAGTTCTTCTGGGCACTTCATCTATTCTACAGAAGGAAGACACCCGAGGGCTCAATCATCTCAGCTACTGCTATTACAATACTCATGGAACTAATAAGAAGTTCTACACTCTTGAAAGATATGAGCTCTTTGCTTCCCAGGCAGGGTATTTATAGGCGGTTTATTCTAGGTCTATAGACCAGGTTCATCAACAAGAGTGATCGCTGGACCAATAATTTAACCAATGTACTGTGATGCATGTGAAGCTCAGCATGGGTAACAGAGCTGATTCTCACACGTACTTCAAGACGAAGACGACAAAGTTTGCAGTTGCAGAAAACGACAAACATCATTATTACGCACAGTTGGAACAGTCACTAGTCAATTATTGCTGGACTCAAGGTAATTTTTATTCAGTGGAGGGTGATATGGGATGTTTGTTGACAACATTGCCCACCGGAAGCTGAGTAATTATTATTTGGACGGTTTAAGCAACAAGTTGGTGTCATGGTCCGACTCCTCAAGACCTTAATAGATTACCTAATGGCTTCATTTAGAAGACCCCGAGAACCGACTACTATGGTACTCGAAACTCAGGCTCGGGGGCTGCAGGGTATAATCTATAAAGGAAATGTTTTTCTTATTCAAGATTTACTCAGAAAAAGGCTCCAAAGACCCTCAAAGTTATTATAAATAACAAGAGGCTTGGGGGCTACACCCTATGGGTGCACTTTTTGTAAAAAGCGCACACCATGGATTTTCTTTACTCTCGGAGCACTTCAAGATTTCTCAAGACATTACTCGGAGATTCTCAAGAAGAAACTGGAAGATAACGTCGTGAAGAAATGATGAAGAGCTTGGGGGCTTGACGGACCAGGATGTCAGAGATATCATCTATCGATGATTACTCCGACTAATCCAGGATGGCTTTAGAGATCCGAAGACTTGTAACAGAGTGTACTTGGATTAGGACTCTAGTTTGTAACTTAGCCGAGTTGTAAAAGGAAGTCCTGTAATTAGAATAGGACTCTGATATTGTAACCGGCTAGGACTCGGTCTGCACTGAGGCTCACCCGGATATATAAGGGGAACCGGGCGCAGGTCCTAGATCATCGAACATTGAATCATAACAATACACAAGGCACACGCCGTGATGAGGACATCAACACCAGCGATACATCCTCTCCGACACAACCTATAGCTGGTCCTCTTACTCGTGCTCGTGCTCGTCAACTTAATCATCAAGTGAGTTCCATGATAAGCTCTTGTCCATCTTGTTTAGACAATGGAAACGCGTGCACTCTTGTTTTGATTAGGAACCAAGGAGAAGACCGAAAGGGAGAAGGACTCGCGCTAGCTGGATTCGGACTGCAGCAAAGCACCAACTTGTGACCGCCACCACGGTTGCATACGGATTCGGATTCAGGCGCTTCAGGACTTGTTGGAAAGCTTATCAAGTTTACTTTCATATGAATCAAGTCTCACGTCAATATCTGTTCGGTAGCAGCGGCAATGATCCAATTACATTCGATAGGTCTTGCTGTCCAGGGTGCTGCGTCACCTCATTTTGGGCTTATGGCCCATGTATCAAGTTGGGTCCATTAGGGACGCGTCCTAGGGTTGGAGGACGACCCCAACACTCTTTTGGTCGTCAATCCATCTACTTATATCCCTCTATAGCCGCCATGGTCGGGTTGGGTTTTGTTTAGATCAAGTTTAGCCTTAGCTACTTGCTTGTAGGCGCGCGTGCAGGATCAGCCGCCCGTCTCCTTGTCTTCGGAACCCCATTGTTGATTAAGATTCAGTTTGAAACCTTCAATTTCATCTTGCAAATTCAGTGCTTGTTTCCTCGTTCTTGCTAGTTCTTCGATTGCTTGCAGGACGGGAGCCCTAGGGGCTGGTTGTCGCGCTCCACAAGATCGTGACGGCTATTGGACGTGGTGTATCGGTTGCTAAGGCGCGGTCTTGAGGGCTGTAGTCGGGCCGTGAACGTCATCTCCATCCACCAATCGAGTTATCCCCGTTTCTCATCGAAAGATCGGGCAAAAACCCTAACGGGTTCGCATCAGTTGGTAATCAGAGCAAGGTTCTTCGGTGAGAGACTTCTAATCCATTGCTGTTTTTAATTAATTTCCTATAGTCCAGAAAAGCCAAAAAAAATAGTAGATTAGTTTTTCCATAATCCTATTAAACCTTTGTGCCTTGGCTAGTACCGTTTAGTTAGGGCTTGTTGAATTTGCGTTGCTTCGGTTTGTGTCGAGTTGCTGGTCTTAGTGTCTAGTCCTTTAGAGTTTCGAGTTCTTGTCACCATCTTTACACAGCCGAGTATTACCATATCTTCTCTCTGTCGAATCTGTTGTGAAGTCCGAATTGAACTGTGGTCTTGGTCCGGATCGAGTTGAGTTCCAATCTGAGTTCCACCAACGTGATAAAAAAAGGAAACCGAGTAGAACTCGGCAATAGGTGGAATCCGTTTGTGGTTGGTTCTGAGTGGAAACCGAGTAGAACTTGGAGTCCGCTTGTTAATATATCCTGAACTCCATCTACGTGAGTCCTTCTGTGATCCAAAAGAAAGATAACTCCATACTTGTTCGGCCTTACTCTAGAGAGAGAGAGAGAGAGTATCTTCTTCTTACCGGAATACCCCTGTACTTTCGGAAAAAGTGTGTGTACCGAATTGCTCCTTTGTATTCTTTTGTTCATATAATCAGTTTTTGAGGTTGCCCAAAAAAAAAAAAGAAAAGAAAAAAAAAGAGAAAAGAGTCAAAAGAAAAGGGGCTGTTTTTCATATTGATTTTAGGTTTGTTCCACCTTGTTTTCAGGGGTGTGCTGTGGTTTTCCTTTGTGTCCAGGCTCGCGTCTCTAGCACGGTCTAGCCTAGGACCAGCACAGTACCGTCGTCGAACGTTTATTCAGCTCGCCTTTATAACTAACGTGCTGCTAGTTCGTTCCTTGTTTCAGCCCACCTATAGCTCCACATACTCTACAGCTTGACAGGTCTTGTGCCGCAGCACCGATACACTTCATCCATTGCTGAAGACTTGTTGGTAGACGACCCCTCCTGTCAAGCAAGGTAAGAATTGGTAAGAACTTGTGTAACAAGTTGAGTGTGAGAGACTTGCTGTAGCTACATCCTAGTAGTTGTAGGGCTTTTATTTCTTCACTTGCCTTTCTTGTTGTCTTTGTTTTTGAACCATGACAGGGGGAGATGATGATAACGAAACACTACATACACCTCGCACTAAGGGCATCATACAGCATTTTGAAAGGAAGGTGAAGCTGCACACAGAGGGACTTGATACTGACTTGCAGGTGACAAATGAAAAGCTGGGGCAGTTGGAGGCTACGCAGATGGCCACAAACAACAAGCTTACAAGTTTGGAGGAATCCGTTGCTAGTGTGGATAAAAGCCTTGCTGCTCTTCTAAGGCGATTTGATGACTTCCACACCGAAGATAAAGAGAAGCATAAAGAAGAAAAGGAGGGAGATCGAGAGCACGGTAGTCATGAAGATGACTACACTGCTGATACTGAGCATGATGATCCAGACGCTCGTGATCGACGACGCCTACGTCACAACCGTAGAGGTATGGGTGGCAACCGCCGACGCGAGGTACACAATAATGATGATGCTTTCAGTAAGATTAAATTTAAGATACCTCCTTTTGATGGTAAATATGACCCTGATGCCTACATTACTTGGGAGATTGCTGTTGATCAAAAGTTTGCATGTCATGAATTTCCTGAGACTACACGTGTAAGGGCTGCTACTAGTGAGTTTACAGATTTTGCTTCTGTTTGGTGGATAGAATATGGAAAGAAAAATCCTAATAACTTACCTAGAACTTGGGATGCGCTGAAACGAGCCATGAGAGCTAGATTTGTTCCATCTTACTATGCCCGTGATATGATAAATAAGTTGCAGCAATTGAGACAAGGTGCTAAAAGTGTAGAAGAATATTATCAGGAATTACAAACGGGTATGTTGCGTTGTAACCTAGAGGAGGATGAGGAACCGGCTATGGCTAGATTTTTGGGTGGGTTAAATCGGGAAATTCAGGACATCCTCGCTTACAAAGAATACAATAGTGTAACCCGTTTGTTTCATCTTGCTTGTAAAGCTGAAAGGGAAGTGCAGGGACGACGTGCTAGCGCAAGGACTAATATTTCTGCAGGGAAGGCTAATTCATGGCAGCAACGCATGACTACAACTCCATCTACACGTATGTCTACTCCATCATCTAGTGACAAGTCTCGAGCTGCTCCCACAAATTCAGTTGCAAAGACGATGCAAAAGCCTGCTGCGAGTACTTCATCCGTGGCATCGACGGGCAGAACAAGCAACATACAATGTCACCGGTGCAAGGGATATGGACACATGATGCGTGACTGTCCAAACAAGCGAGTTATGATTGTCAAAGATGATGGTGAGTGCTCATCTGCTAGTGATTTTGATGAAGACACGCTTGCACTGCTTGCGTCTGACCATGCAGGTAATGAAGAACAAATAGAAGAACATATTAATGCAGGTGAAGCGGACCACTATGAAAGCTTGATCGTGCAGCGAGTGCTTAGTGCACAAATGGAGAAGGCGGAGCAAAATCAGCGACATATTTTATTCCAAACAAAGTGTGTCATCAAAGAGCGTTCTTGCCGCATGATCATTGATGGAGGTAGCTGCAACAACTTGGCAAGCAGCGATATGGTGCAGAAACTTGCCCTCAACACCAAACCACACCCGCATCCCTACTACATCCAATGGCTGAACAACAGTGGTAAGGCAAAGGTAACTAGACTTGTGAGAATCAATTTTTCCATCGGATCCTACAAAGATATTGTTGAATGTGATGTTGTGCCTATGCAAGCTTGTAACATTCTGCTAGGTAGACCTTGGCAATTTGATAGAGATTCTATGCATCATGGTAGATCAAATCAGTATTCTTTTCTATACCATGATCGAAAAATTGTGCTGCATCCTATGTCCCCTGAAACTATTATGCAAACTGATGTTGCAAGGGCTACTAAAGCAAAGAGCGAGAGCAGTAAAAATGATAAATCTGTAATTGGTAACAAAGATGAGATAAAACTGAAAGGACGTTGTATGATAGCTACCAAATCAGATATTAATGAGTTCAATGCATCCACTTCTGTTGCTTATGCTTTGATATGCAAGGATGCTTTGATTTCAATTGAGGATATGCAATGTTCTTTGCCCCCTGCTGTTGCTAACGTTTTGCAGGAGTATTCCGATGTGTTTCCAAGTGCGGTACCAGCGGGGTTGCCACCATTACGCGGGATTGAGCACCAAATTGATCTTATTCCTGGTGCGTCTTTGCCAAACCGTGCGCCATACAGGACAAACCCGGAAGAAACAAAGGAAATTCAGCGACAAGTGCAAGAACTGCTGGACAAAGGTTATGTGCGAGAATCCCTTAGCCCTTGTGCTGTTCCAGTAATTTTAGTGCCTAAGAAAGATGGAACATGGCGTATGTGTGTTGATTGTAGAGCTATTAATAATATCACCATTTGATATCGACACCCTATTCCACGATTAGATGATATGCTAGATGAACTGAGTGGTGCTGTTGTGTTTTCAAAAGTTGATTTACGTAGTGGGTACCACCAGATTCGTATGAAATTGGGAGATGAATGGAAAACTGCTTTCAAAACTAAGTTCGGTTTATATGAGTGGTTAGTCATGCCTTTTGGGTTAACTAATGCACCTAGTACTTTCATGAGATTAATGAACGAGGTTTTGCGTGCTTTCATTGGGAAATTTGTTGTCGTATATTTTGATGATATATTAATTTACAGCAAATCATTGGATGAACATCTTGATCATTTACGTGCTGTTTTTAATGCACTACGCGAGGCACGTTTATTTGGTAACCTTGAGAAGTGCACCTTTTGCACCGATCGAGTGTGTTTTCTTGGTTATGTTGTAACTCCACAGGGAGTTGAGGTTGATCAAGCCAAGGTGGAAGCTATACAGGGATGGCCTGTCCCAAAGACTATCACCCAGGTGCGGAGTTTCCTAGGACTTGCTGGATTCTATCGCCGTTTTGTGAAGGATTTCAGCACCATTGCTGCACCATTGAATGAGCTTACCAAAAAGGGGGTGCCTTTTGAGTGGGGCAAAACACAAGAGAATTCATTCGACATGTTGAAAGATAAGTTAACTCATGCGCCTCTCCTACAACTTCCTGATTTTAATAAGACTTTTGAGCTTGAATGTGATGCTAGTGGAATTGGTCTGGGAGGTGTTTTGTTACAAGAGGGAAAACCTATTGCATATTTTAGTGAGAAATTGAGTGGGCCTGTTCTCAATTATTCTACTTATGATAAAGAACTCTATGCTCTTGTTCGAACATTAGAGACATGGCAGCATTATTTGTGGCCCAAAGAGTTTGTTATCCATTCTGATCATGAATCTTTAAAACATATTCGTAGTCAAGGAAAACTGAATCGTAGGCATGCAAAATGGGTTGAATTTATTGAATCTTTTCCTTATATTATTAAACACAAGAAAGGGAAGGAGAATATTATTGCTGATGCTTTGTCACGGAGATATACTTTGCTGAATCAACTTGATTATAAGATCTTTGGGTTAGAAACAATTAAGGACCAATATGTTCACGATGCTGATTTTAGAGACGTGTTGCTGCATTGTAAAGATGGAAAAGGATGGAACAAATTCATCGTTAGTGATGGGTTTGTGTTTAGAGCTAACAAGCTATGCATTCCAGCTAGCTCTGTTCGTTTGTTGTTGTTGCAGGAAGCACATGGAGGTGGCTTGATGGGACATTTTGGAGCAAAGAAGACCGAGGACATACTTGCTGGTCATTTCTTTTGGCCAAGGATGAAGAGAGATGTGGAGAGGTTTGTTGCTCGTTGCACAACATGTCAAAAGGCAAAGTCACGGTTAAATCCCCACGGTTTGTATCTACCTCTTCCTGTTCCTAATGCTCCTTGGGAGGATATATCTATGGATTTTGTGTTGGGATTACCAAGGACTAGGAGGGGACGTGATAGTGTGTTTGTGGTTGTTGATAGATTTTCTAAGATGGCACATTTCATACCATGTCATAAAACTGATGATGCTACAAATATTGCTGATTTGTTCTTTCGAGAAATTGTTCGCTTACATGGTGTGCCCAACACAATTGTTTCTGATCGTGATGCTAAATTTCTTAGTCATTTTTGGAAGACTTTGTGGTTTAAATTGGGGACTAAGCTTTTATTTTCCACCACTTGTCATCCCCAAACTGATGGTCAAACTGAAGTAGTAAATAGAACTTTATCCACTATGTTAAGGGCTGTTTTAAAGAAGAATATTAAGATGTGGGAAGAATGTTTGCCTCATATTGAGTTCGCTTATAATCGTTCATTGCATTCTACTACAAAAATGTGTCCTTTCGAGATTGTCTATGGCTTCTTGCCACGTGCTCCTATTGATTTAATGCCTTTGCCAAGTTCTGAAAAAATGAATTTTGATGCTAAGCAACGTGCTGAATTGATGTTAAAATTGCATGAAGCCACTAAAGAAAACATAGAGCGCATGAATGCTAAGTACAAATGTGCTGGAGATAAAGGTAGAAAGCAATTGATTCTGGAACCTGGGGATTTGGTCTGGTTGCATTTGCGAAAAGATAGATTTCCAGAACTGAGAAAATCCAAATTGATGCCTAGAGCTGATGGTCCTTTTAAAGTGCTGCAACGAATTAACGAGAATGCATATAAGCTTGATCTTCCTGCAGATTTTGGGGTTAGTCCCACATTTAACATTGCAGATTTGAAGCCTTATTTGGGTGAGGAAGATGAGCTTGAGTCGAGGACGACTCAAATGCAAGAAAGGGAGAATGATGAGGACATCAACACCAGCGATACATCCTCTCCGACACAACCTATAGCTGGTCCTCTTACTCGTGCTCGTGCTCGTCAACTTAATCATCAAGTGAGTTCCATGATAAGCTCTTGTCCATCTTGTTTAGACAATGGAAACGCGTGCACTCTTATTTTGATTAGGAACCAAGGAGAAGACCGAAAGGGAGAAGGACTCGCGCTAGCTGGATTCGGACTGCAGCAAAGCACCAACTTGTGACCGCCACCACGGTTGCATACGGATTCGGATTCAGGCGCTTCAGGACTTGTTGGAAAGCTTATCAAGTTTACTTTCATATGAATCAAGTCTCACGTCAATATCTGTTCGGTAGCAGCGGCAATGATCCAATTACCGTCGATAGGTCTTGCTGTCCAGGGTGCTGCGTCACCTCATTTTGGGCTTATGGCCCATGTATCAAGTTGGGTCCATTAGGGACGCGTCCTAGGGTTGGAGGATGACCCCAACACTCTTTTGGTCGTCAATCCATCTACTTATATCCCTCTATAGCCGCCATGGTCGGGTTGGGTTTTGTTTAGATCAAGTTTAGCCTTAGCTACTTGCTTGTAGGCGCGCGTGCAGGATCAGCCGCCCGTCTCCTTGTCTTCGGAACCCCATTGTTGATTAAGATTCAGTTTGAAACCTTCAATTTCATCTTGCAAATTCAGTGCTTGTTTCCTCGTTCTTGCTAGTTCTTCGATTGCTTGCAGGACGGGAGCCCTAGGGGCTGGTTGTCGCGCTCCACAAGATCGTGACGGCTATTGGACGTGGTGTATCGGTTGCTAAGGCGCGGTCTTGAGGGCTGTAGTCGGGCCGTGAACGTCATCTCCATCCACCAATCGAGTTATCCCCGTTTCTCATCGAAAGATCGGGCAAAAACCCTAGCGGGTTCGCATCACGCCGCACTGGACGTAAGGTATTACGCTATTTAGCGGCCTGAACCAGTATAAATCGTTGTCCCTGTGTACTCGCCGAGTCCTACGAACGCCGATCCCCACCGAACAAATCGTCTGAGATTACTCAAGTCGAGTTGCCGGTTAACAAACACCGACACAACCCCCAAAAGCTTCTACCAAAACCGTGATGCCCACGACCCTTGGAAGAGGGTGGATGATCCCTAGGATCACAGCAAGGCACCACAAAGCGATAGCAAGTCAAACGCCAAAAGACACCGGCACAAGTTCGACCCCTAAAAACCGAGTCCCAAATGTAGATGGAAGGCTACGTCGAGAAATCCCCAAATACTAATGCTAACAAGTAGCAAATATACCTAGAGAGGTTCCTTGGTCAACTCAAGGGCCAAACGAGAAGTCCGAAAACCAAGCGAAGAAGGCGGGAGAGCAAATGCACTAAACCTCAACAAGCAGCCAACTCGCGGACTGTCCGGGGATCAGACCGCGGACTGTCAGCCCAACGGCGGACTGTCCGGGCTCAGGTGGCGGACTGTCCGCTGGCCAAAAAAGCAGATCAGCAACGTTGCTGAACAGCTGCTGGACGCCTCCCGGACTGTCCGCGACTCTGTACGGCGGACTGTCCGCCGGTCAAACCGAGTCAGCACAGCCGAGCCATGCGACCACTGCTCGGTCGGAGCCAGACGCGCGGACTGTCCGCGCCCCCAATGGCGGACTGTCCGCGGATGCCCAGTGAGGGCGATTTTGGTCGCCCTCAACTCAAATCTCCGCAAAACCAATTCATCTCAGAATCCCTAGATCCCAAACTTGGAGAAGATGATCACGAGGTAGTTAGGGGACTATCCCCAAGAAATCATCCGCTCAAATCAACTCAATCACCGGGAAATCAAAAGGGAAGGAGTATGAACGGAAAAAGCGTCACGAAAACGAAATCAACCCGATCTACTTGTTCGTGAGGAGTTAGATGAATTCCTTTGGTGGAAATGATATCCTCACTATAAAGAACAAGTTGATTCAAGCGGATTTTGAAAAGACGCAGTAAAGAGGGAGATCGAGTGATGGGAAAATTGCGGAGAAACGAAGAACGCGAAGAACATGAACAAAACGCGAATCAAAACATCGATCTGCAACCGTGTGGCTACCACACGCTACAACAGTGAGATTACGGTCTAACTTCCTCAAAATCTCCAGTACACAGAGGTATGGTTCTCTGCGGATCTCAGTTGCTACAACAGGGGATTGGGAGAGCAGGAAAACCTAGAAGGAAAAGAGCAAATAACTGAGATAGGATGGGAGGTGGGTGTCTCCCTCTACTTATCCTAATTCTAATTCCCACTCTACCCCTAGTTATTTACAGAGCGAACCAGCCAAACCCTAAGGCTATCCTGGACCAACTCGAAGATGATGGTGATCTGACGGCCACGCCCAGACAACTAGTAGCATTGCCTCGACGCAACCTCACCGATTGCCGCCACGTGCCGCCTCCGCTCTCACCGTCCTTTTCCCGGACTTCGCCCCCATTTTTGAGGCCCAAACCGGGAAACCAGCCTTTACGACCAACCCCCGGTTTTGAGGCCCAAACCGGGAAACCAGCCGTCCATCGCCTGAGTTTTGTGGCCCAAACTCAGAAACCCGCAGCGCCCAGGTTTTGAGGCCCAAACCTGGAAACTGTCCACTCGGTGGTTTTTCTGTGGCTCAACCACCAAACCAAGCCGTAGAGAGGATGCACCGCCCGTGCACCCCGTCCACCGACACGTGTCCCCAGATCCTCGACCCGAGCAACACTGTGTCTGCAAGTCTTCGCTCGTCGCTGTCCCAGGCTGCCAGCCACCATAGCTGATCCTCGGGCCACCGGTCCCTCAGTCCAAGCCTCACGTCCGCCCTTCGCTACTCTCGGTCCATCGGCACAACACGTCTCTTCTTGACCTTCACCTTGCATTTGATCACTGTATCCGTGCTCGACACCTGCACAACACAAGCCAAAGAACATGCGCATTATCCCAGTTGACAATCACTCATCACTCGAGACTCGGCATACACCCATGTATCCACAATCTCCCCCTTGATGAGTGCATTGTCAACTACCAACACAAATCATAATGTAGAGAAGAAGAAGGAAGAAAAGGAGAAGAGAGAACTCGACCAAATGACCCAAAAGCATATCAAAGCCGAAGAAGGTCAAGTGGTAAGAGCAAGACAACTTGGTCCCCAAAGACATGGGCAACAGCTCGATGCAACCAAGCAAAGCAAAGCTATCTCTCAAGAAGAGGTAGAACAAGCTCAACACCACTAGCGAGAAAACTCGACACCAATTGAAATACCAATTGAAGGATCAAGCAGAATAGAGCTAGCCCTCAAGAAGAGGCAGAACGGGCTCAACACCGCTAGCGAGAAAGCTCGATACCAACTGAAGAGCAAAAAAGCAAAGGCGCTAGTTCCTCAAGAAAGAGGCAAAGGCTCAACACAACTAGCTAGCAAAAAATGCTCCGAACCAATTAAACCAATTAGAGGCTTCATAAAAGCTCTGAATCAATCGGGAAATTCAAAATCCTCAAAATCCGAGCCAACTCAAACTCCCCCTCCAATAGTGCACACAACTGAGAAATCTCCCCATTAATTGATCTTATGATTTGAGAGAATTTCTCCCCCTTTGTTGAAAATACACTATCAAGTATCTCCCCTCCAAATGCATATGAGTTAACATGCAAGTTAGCAGCTTCAGGAATATAGTCGATAGAACGAGAAGATGCTTGACAAAATGCTGATCCGATGACTCAACAATATGCACAGAATGCTAGCAAAAGCTCAAACTGATCACCAAATATGAAATATGAACATATAAGCAAGGTGAGCAGTTTTAGCCATTCAGAAAAGGATGTTCACCATAAAATAGCACTGAACATGTATAGACAGGAAATCAAACAAGTGCTAATCATGTATACAAGGTGAACTGCCCCTAGCAAGGTTCAATCATCATGCCATAGAATGAAACATAAACTTGTGTATTCAAATTTTATCGAAGTTGCAGCGGTTAAATTACACAAGTTCAAATTTCAGCATGTGATTGCGAGAGGTTGAAAGCTTGTCATTGCCTAACTTTTCAACTGTGCGAAGCCTATACAGAAGCAATTAGAAGCTTAAAGCAACAGTTTTGGTCATACACTACACAGCTCAAGTTTAACTCAAAGTGCAATGAGAGACAGTCTCGATACTGTGATGTGCTGACAAGCAATCCCATCTCGATCTTACCAATTCACTTAACTTGGTTCAATTTTAAGTAGAATATGAACATACCAAGCAAGTGAATGACTCAAAACTAGAGACATAACAACCTAGCATATATGAAAAGCACAATTGATTCCAACACATTCTACACATGCTAGTTGCATATCTCAATGGTGAATATTTGCAAGTTTTATGTTCATTAAGCAATTTCGCCATTCATAAAATAGCTCAGCTCACAACATGTATCAGTGATCAAAAAGAGCATAAGCTATAAGCATCAACATAAAGCATCGGAGCATACATTATACAGAGCATAGTCACATTCTAAGGATTATATACATGAAGCTCTGAATGTAAATATGCAAGATGAAATGCAAAGATGCATGATGAAACCAAATGAAAGGAAAAGAGTCAGTCTATCGTACAAGAACCAAAATGTTTCCCCCATATAAAAGGGGAAACACACACCTAGCTCACCTCTCAACCGATTAAAGGTTGATTGGTCCAAAGGCTTGGTGAAAATATCAGCCAACTGATGATGAGTATCGACATGGCGAAGGTCGATATCACCCTTCTCATAGTGGTCTCGCAAAAAATGAAAATGCACATCAATGTGTTTGGTCTTCGAGTGAAGCACGGGGTTCTTAGCAACGCTAAAAGCACTCATGCTGTCACAAAGCAAAGGAATGCGAGGAAAGCTCAGACCAAAATCACGCAAAGTGGCCATCATCCAGAGTAACTAGGAACAGCAGCTAGCCGCAGCAACATACTCAGCCTCCATGGTAGACTGGGCGACACTAGACTGCTTGTGAGAAGACCACGATACAAGAGAAGAACCAATAAACTGACAAGTCCCAGAAGTGGACTTGCGATCAAGTCGGCAACCAGCAAAATCGGCGTCAGAATAACCGCAATGGGAGAGGGTGGAGGAAGCAGAGTACCAAATCCCAAACTCAGGAGTGAAGCATAAGTACCTCATAATGTGCTTGACCGCCTGACGGTGAGAAGTGCGCGGCGACGACTGAAATCGTGTGCACAGACACACTGCGAACTGGATGTCCGGGGGTGTCGCCGTCAGGTACAGTAGTGACCCGATCATACTCCGGTACTCCTTCTGATCCATAGCTTCTCCATCCACATCCGCATCCAGGGCCGTCGTGGTCGACATGGGTGTTGGAAGAGGCTTGGCCTCACCCATATCGAACTTCTTCAGGATGTCCTTGGTATACTTGCCCTGGTGCACAAACGTCCCCTCTCGAGATTGCTTGATTTGCAACCTGAGGAAAAACGTCAACTTGCCCATCATGCTCATCTCAAATTCCCTGCTCATAGTGTCTGCAAACTTGGCAACCAAAGCATGAGAAGAACCACCGAAAATGATATCAACCACGTAAATCTGGACCAAGAGAGTGTCATTTCCTTGCTTGAGGAGAAAAAGCGTTTTATCCACACATCCCATTTTAAAACCCTTAGCAAGTAAAAAGGTTTTCAGCCTATCATACCAGGCTCTAGGGGCTTGTTTCAAACCATACAAAGCTTTGTGAGGTTTAAAAACATGGTTTGGAAACTTGGGATTTTCAAAACCGGGGGGTTGTTTCACATACACCTCCTCTTCTATGTAGCCGTTTAGGAAGGCACTCTTGACATCCATTTGAAAAAGTTTAAATTCTTTGGATGCAGCAAAGGCCAAGAGGATCCTAATTGCCTCCAAATGAGCTACAGGAGCAAAAGTCTCCTCATAGTCTATCCCCTCCTTCTGACTATACCCCTGGGCTACAAGTCTGGCCTTGTTTCTCACTACATGGCCATCCTCTCCTTGATTGGTTTTGAAAACCCATTTTGTCCCAATAGGGTGACACTCAGGAGGAAGAGGAACTAGAACCCAAACCCGATTTCTCTCAAAGTTTTCAAGCTCCTCATGCATGGCATTGACCCAATCCGGATTGGATAAAGTGTGTCCAACATCTCGGGGTTCAAAATCAGCAACAAATGCAGAATGAGCAAAGTGAGAGATTTGTTGTGACCTTGACCGAGTGACACGTTCGCCGATGCTGCCGATCATTTGTTGAGGCGGGTGTTGGCGCTGAATGTGTCGTGGCGCCTCCCGAGCTGAAGTGACCTCCCCCTCAACAGCAGCTGGTGCCTCCTCGGGTACAAAAGGTACCGCTCAAGGTGGCGGATCCCACGGCCCCCAAGTAGTTGAAGAAGAGGGATCGGGGCCGTGAGTGGTAGTAGAGGCCGCTCTTTGCAGCACAGCAGGTGGAGGTGGTGCTGGGTCATCCATCCCTTCAGCACCCTCGTTCTCATCATCAAAAAGAGGCTCGCCAACCTCATGATCACCTGCACGCTCAAAACGAGAAGAAGGACAAACCATGGTCTTGTCGAAGATGACATTGGATGTCTCCATGACTCGGTTAGTATCAAGGTTAAGTACACGATATGCACGAGTATGAGTGCCAAAACCCAAAAATACACCGTCAGAAGAACGAGACTCAAACTTGTCCAAGTTGCCCTTTTTGAGAATAAAACAGTGGCAACCGAAAACTCTAAAATAACTCACTTTGTGCTGTCTTCCAAAACGCAACTCATAAGAAGTCTTTGTCAAGAAAGCTCAGAGAAAAATGCGATTGGAAATGTAGCATGCAGTGCTCATTGCTTCGGCCCAATATCGCCTTGGAGTCCTATGCTCATCGAGCATCGTCCTGGCCATCTCTACAAGAGTTCGATTCTTCCTCTCTACAACACCATTCTGAGGGGGTGTGTAGGAGGAAGAAAACTGATGCTCTAAACCCAAAGAGTTACAAAACTTCTCAAAATCCGAATTCTTGAATTCGGAACCATTATCACTCCTAATAGCTTGCATCGAGTTCAAAGGGAACTCGTTCTGAAGATGCAAAATCAGATTGCGAGCAAAAGAGAAAGTCTCAGTCTTCTCAGTCAAAAAGAAGACCCACGAATATATCGAAAAGACATCAACAACTACAAGCACATACCACTTCCCCCCAACCGAGCTCACCCGAGCCGGACCAACAAGGTCCATGTGTAAATGCTCTCCAGGGCGCTTGGCCATGACCTGAGTCACTGGATGGTGGGGAACGGCAACCATCTTCCCATGTCTACAAAAATGCCAAACAAGATCCTTCTCCATAGACAACTTGGGCAATCCTCGGATTAGGCCAAGTGAACTAAGTCTTGCAAGCAAGTCGAAGCTCAAATGTCCAAGTCTCCTATGCCACTTCCAAAGATCAGAGGAGGAAGGACTAGCCAAAAGACAACGAGAAATGCCAAAAGACTTTGAGAAATTTGCACGAAAGAGTTTCCCAAAGGGCGAAATCAAACATACAAGATTGCCCTGAGGATCCAAAATACGACTGAGATTCGGCTTAAAACGAATTTCATAGTCATCAACGAAAAGTTGCAAAACAGAAAGAAGGTTAAAATGCAAGTTAGAAACAAGAGCAACATCGTGCAACACGAAGTGCTCATTAACTCGCACTGACCCACGAGACAACACCTTACCTTTGCTATTGTCGCCGAAGGTGATAAACTCCTTTCCAGCGACCGGACTAAGACTGGAGAACCACTTGGCGTTTCCGGTCATGTGTCTCGAACAACCGGAATCCACCAACCAAACGTTCTCCAATCGTTTTACCTACATCAGTAAAAAGGCATAGGGTGAGCATACGGTCCAACACTGGGGTTAGTGAAGTAGGAAGAATACTAGTGTTGGGCCGGCTGCTCAAAAGAACGGTTAGCAGAAAAACCATTCCTAACACGCCTATGAGAAGAGCGATCACCACGTAGAGGAAAACGTGGTCTGCTAAGGGAGGAGCGTCCATCGCGAAACTCAAAACGCGGTGGAGGGAAACGCTCAACTACAAAGCCACCGCCACGGGGTCCATAGCCTACAACCGCAGGCTCCTGCCGGGCACGCTCTCTTCGCAGCCTAGGCCTAGGGACTTGAGGCTTTGGGCCTCTAGGCCTAACAGCACGCCTCTGAACATTCAGCACATGTACATCATGGAAAGGATGGTACATGTCCGTGTTGTTCATCTCCTTTGCACGACGCGCCTCTCTCTTGCACCGAAAGCAAAACTCACTCAAGTGTCCATCTCTCCCACAGTGCTCACAATGGTACCTCACCGCTCTCATAGGGGGTTGTTGGTACTGACGGTAGTGGGTATGGATCACTTTGCCCTTCTATGGCATAAGCTCCTCTTGGATAGGTGGCATTGTGTCAAGCTTGTTCTTGATGTGGTTTGGTTTTGGAGCCCATGTCTGTTTCTTGGGTGGAGCTCTTGGAGGTTCAACAAACACTCCATCCTTGGTGTTAGGCTTGAGAGGCTCTTTGGGTGGAATCTTAGTAAGCTTGGGAGTAGTGGTAGAGTTGGGCTTCTCACATGGTTAAGACCACTCGACTCTCCAATCTTGCCAAAAGATGAAACATCGACACCCTGAGCAAAACCTACACCGGGACCTCCAGCAGCATGTTTGAATTGAGATATCATCATCTCAAGTTGCGGCTCACCACTAGACACCCATGACAAGATGGTCTGAAGGTATGTGTTTTCCTCCTCGGTTTGCATCTTGTCATGCTTCACGTTGGCTATCTCCATCTCCAAGCCCTCACACAAAACACACCTAGCCACACATGTGCTACCCGAGCTGGCCTCTTCAAGAGACACAATCTTGGCATTCTTCTCTGCCAACTCGGATTGCAAGACCACACAGGACTTGCACGCACCCAACAGCGAGGATCTAGCCTTAAGCTCATCCACCTCTCCTACCAACATAGCATACTTATCTCTCAAAGTGAGAAGGTCAGTCATGTGTGTGGTGCAAATCTCACACTCTTCCTCGGTGACAACAACGGTAGACTTGACAGATTCAAGTTCCTTCACCGTATCCTCCCACTTCTGCCTAAACTCCTTCCGCTCTCTAGCAGCACGCCTAAGCAACTTATCTTGACTAAGGAGGGCGGCAGTAAGCTTCTCGACCTCCGCAGAAAGCTCATCAGGGGTCAAAGATACCTGAGAGGTGTCGTCATCGTCGTTCCGAGGGATCTCCTCCAGCTCGCCGTCGACCTCCTTGCCGAGGGCCATGGTGCAGAAGCCCTCATTGTTTGCGAAGAAGCAGAGGCCGTTCAGCTTGTCCTCGATCCTCTTCTTCTTCTCGGACTCGTCGTCGCTTGAGGAAGTGGAGTCGTCATCCCAGTCGTTGATGACGCTGAGCGTGGCGAAGAATGCACGCTGCTCAGCCTGGGCCTTCTCCAAGTACTTCGTCTTGATGTACTAATTGTTGAAGCCGTCCTTCCGCTTGTGCTTCACGGGGACGTACTTTTCCTTGCGCTTGCCGGAGTCGTACTTGTGCCCATGATTCGCCTTGCCAAAGACTTGCTTGTTCTTCTTCGGGCAATTGGCGATGAAGTGGTTGGGGTCGTCGCACTCGAAACAACCCGAGCGTCCTCCTCCGCGGCGACGATTCATGCGGTTGTTGTGAAACCGCGAGAACCGGTTGGCGAGCAAAGCCAGCTCATCATCCCCCATGAACTCCAGCTGCTCCTCTGTGACAGAAAGAAGAGAAGAGAGTCCAAAGCCCCCAGAGGTGTTAGCAAAAGAGCCAGAAAGCAAAGCCATCGACGGGCCAGAAGGATTTTCATAAGATGCCCTCGCCATGGCGTCAATCTCACTGGACTTGAGCTTACTAAAGAGCTCGTCGCATGTGAGGGTCTCATAGTTAGGCGATTCGATGATCGCCTGAACCTTGGAATCCCACACCGACCGATCAAGGGTATGTAAAAGCTTCAAAGCCCTCTCATGATCGTCGAAAGGCAATAGCTCCTTGTTAGCCCTCATCCTGTTGACAATCACCTGAAAGCGAGCGAATAAACTTTCTATGCTCTCGCCAGGCATATGTCGAAAGTTCTCATACTCTCGCTTGAATGACTCGTAGAGATGGGTTTTGACTTGAGTGGTTCCCTCATGGAAACGCATGAGGGTAGCCCAAATCTCCCAAGCCATAGCGAGGTGAGAAACGCGATCAAACTCACTCATGCTTAGGCATGAGAAAAGAGCATTACGGGCTTGGCTATTGGCATCGTGCTCATCGATCTGATGCTGAGTAGCACGAGCAGCCAAGACCACGTAATCAGCAGAGTTGCAAATATCCCAGATGGAAGCACTCAAACTCTGAAGATAGGCCGAAATGCGTATCTTCCAATACACATAGTTCATCCCATCAAAGAACGGCAGTTTGCCCATGCCGTGATCCATGTCGCGTTCTGTGGATCTGGAACCGGCTAAGGTGGAAGATCCAAAACCTTGCTCTAATACCAATTGAAGGACCGAGAATGCAATAGCAAGGCGACCAGAGGGGGGGTGAATGGGAGCTCAAAAATTTCTCTCGAAACTTCGGCCTTTGTCCCACAAATCAACCCCCAAAAGCTTCGACCGAAACCGTGATGCCCACGACCCTTGGAAGAGGGTGGATGATCCCTTGGATCACAGCGAGGCACCACAAAGCGATAGCAAGTCAAACGCCAAATGACACCGGCACAAGTTCGACCCCTAAAAACCGAGTCCCGAACGTAGATGGAAGGCTACATCGAGAAATCCCCAAATACCATTTGTAACAAGTAGCAAAGATACCTAGAGAGGTTCCTTGGTCAACTCTAGGGCCAAACGAGAAGTCTAGAAACCAAGCGAAGAAGCCGGGAGAGCAAATGCACTAAACCTCAACAAGCAGCCAACTACCGGACTGTCCGGGGATCAGACCGCGGATTGTCCGGGCTTAGGTGGCGGACTGTTCGCCGGCCAAAAAAGCAGATCAGCAACGTTACTGAACAGCCGCTGGACGCCTCCCGGACTGTCCGTGACTCTGTACGGCAGACTATCCACCGGTCAAACCGAGTCAGCACAGCCGAGCCACGCGACCACTGCTCGGTCGGAGCCCGACGCGCGGACTGTGCGCGCCCCCAACGGCGGACTGTCCGCGGATGCCCAGTGAGGGCGATTTTGGTCGCCCTCAACTCAAATCTCCCCAAAACCAATTCAACTCAGAATCCCTAGATCCCAAACTTGGAGAAGATGATCACGAGGTAGTTAGGAGACTATCCCCAAGAAATCATCCGCTCAAATCAACTCAATCACCGGGAAATCGAAAGGGAAGGAGTATGAACGGAAAAAGAGTCACGAAAATGAAATCAACCCGATCTACTTGTTCGTGAGGAGTTAGATGAATTCCTTCGGTGGAAAAGATCTCCTCACTATAAAGAACAAGTTGATTCAAGCGGATTTCGAAAGGAAGCAGTAGAGAGGGAGATCGAGTGACGGGAAAATCACGGAGAAACGAAGAACGCGAAGAACACAAACAAAACGCGAATCAAAACATCGATCTGCAACTGTGTGGCTACCACACACTACAACAGTGAGATTATGGTCTCACTTCCTCAAAATCTCCAGTACACAGAGGTATGGTTCTCCGCGGATCTCAGTTGCTACAGCAGGGGATTGGGAGAGCAGGAAAACCTAGAAGGCAAAGAGCAAATAACTAAGATAGGATGAGAGGTGGGTGTCTCCCTCTACTTATCCTAATTCTGATTCCCACTCTACCCCTAGTTATTTATAGAGTGAAACAGCCAAACCCTAAGGCTATCCTGGACCAACTCGAAGATGATGGTGATCTGACGGCCACGCCCATACAACTAGTAGCGTTGCCTCGACGCAACCTCACCGATTGCCGCCACGTGCCGCCTCCGCTCTCACCGTCCTTTTCCCGGACTTCGCCCCTATTTTTGAGGCCCAAACCGGGAAACCAGCCTTTACGACCAACCCCCGGTTTTGAGGCCCAAACCGGGAAACCAGCCGTCCATCGCCTGAGTTTTGTGGCCCAAACTCAGAAACCCGCAGCGCCCAGGTTTTGAGGCCCAAACCTGGAAACTGTCCACTTGGTGGCTTTTCTATGGCTCAACCACCAAACCGAGCCGTAGAGAGGATGCACCGCCCGTGCACCCCGTCCACCGACACGTGTCCCTAGATCCTCAACCCGAGCAACACTGTGCCCGCAAGTCTTTGCTCGTCGCTGTCCCAGGCTGCCAGCCACCACAGCTGATCCTCGAGCCACCGGTCCCTCAGTCCAAGCCTCATGTCCGCCCTTTGCCACTCTCGGTCCATCGACACAACACGTCTCAACTTGACCTTCACCTTGCCTTTGATCATTGTATCGGTGCTCGACACCTGCACAACACAAGCCAAAGAACATGCGCATTATCCCATTTGACAATCACTCATCACTCGAGACTCGGCATACACCCATGTATCCACGATCTCGAGAGGGGACGTTCGTGCACCAGGGCAAGTACACCAAGGATATTCTAAAGAAGTTCGATATGGGTGAGGCCAAGCCTCTTCCAACACCCATGTCGACTATGACGGCCCTGGATGCGGATGTGGATGGAGAAGCTATGGACCAGAAGGAGTACCGGAGTATGATCAGGTCGCTGCTGTACCTGACGGCGACACGCCCGGACATCCAGTTCGCGGTGTGTCTTTGCGCGAGATTCCAGACGTCGCCGCGCACCTCTCACCGTCAGGCGGTCAAGCACATTATGAGGTACTTATGCTTCACTCCAGAGTTTGGGATTTGGTATTCTGCTTCCTCCACCCTCTCCCTTTGCGGTTATTCTGATGCCGATTTTGCTGGTTGCCGAATTGATCGCAAGTCCACTTCTGGGACTTGTCAGTTTATTGGCTCTTCTCTTGTATCTTGGTCTTCTCACAAGCAGTCTAGCGTCACCCAGTCTATCACAGAGGCTGAGTATATTGCTGCGGCTAGCTGCTGTTCTCAATTGCTTTAGATGATGGCCACTTTGCGTGATTTTGGTCTGAGCTTTTCTCGCGTTCCTTTGCTTTGTGATAGCACGAGTGCTATTAGCGTTGCTAAGAACCCCGGGCTGCATTCTAAGACTAAACACAATGATGTGCGCTTTCATTTTCTGCGAGACCATTATGAGAAGGGTGATATCGACTTTCGCCATGTCGATACTCATCATTAGTTGGCTGATATTTTCACCAAGCCTTTGGACCAATCAACTTTTGCTAGGTTGAGAAGTGAGCTTGGTGTGTGTTTTCCCTTTTAGACGGGGAAACATTTTTACTGTTCTATCATAAACTGACTCTTTTCTTTCGTTTTGTTTTCGTTTTGGGGTAGAATAGTCTTTGCATTTCATCATGCATCTTTACTTTCTGAGCTTCATGTATATAATCTTTAGAATGTGCTTATGCTCTGTCTAGTATACTCTAATGCTATATGTTGATGCTTGTAGCTTATGCTCTTTCTGATCACTGATACATGCTGTGAGCTAAGCTATTTTATGAATGGTGAATTTGCTTAATGAACATAAAACTTGCAAGTTGTTCACCATTGAGATATGCAACTAGCATGTGTAGGATGTGTCGAAATCACTTGTGCTTTTCATATATGCTAGGTTTCTATGTCTCTACTTCTAAGTCATTCACTTGCATGGATGTTCATATTCTGCTTTAAATTTGAACCAAGTTTAAGTGAATTGGAAAGATCGAGATGGGATTGCTTGTCAACACAACACGGTATCGAGACTGTTTCTCACTGCACATTGAGTTAAACTTGAGCCGTGTAGTGTATGACCGAAACCGACGCTTTAAGCTTCTGATTGCTTCTGCATAGGCTTAGCTCGGTTGAAAAGTTAGGCAATGACAAGCCTTCAACCTCTCGCAATCACATGCTGAATTTTGAACTTGTGTAATTTCACCGCTGCAACTCCGATTAAAATCTGAAATCACGAGTATATGTTTCATTCTGCAGCATGAAGATTGAACTTTGCTAGGGGTAGTTCACCTTGTATACATGTTTAGCACTTATTTGACTTCCTGTCTATACATGTTTGGTGCTACTTTTATGGTGAACATTCTTTTTCTGAATGGCTAAAACTGCGCACTTTGCTCATATGTTCATATTTCGTATTTGGTGATCAGTTTGAGCCTTTGCTGGCATGTATGCTTATTGTTGCGTCATTGGACTTATACTATGTGGAGCATCTTTTCATTCTATTGACTATATTTCTGAAGCTGCTAACTTGCATTTTTGACTCATATGCATTTGGAAGGGAGAAGTTTGCCTGATAGTGCATTATCAACTAATGGGGAGAATTTTGTCAAATCATAAGAGGGATGTGCACTATTGGAGGGGGAGTTTGCTCGCTTTGTCTGATGAAGTTTCAATTGGTTTGGAGAATTTTTCCAATTGGTTCGGAGCATTTTTCGTAGCTAGTTGTGTCGCGCCTTTGCCTCTTTCTTGAGGGACTAGCGACTTTGCCGATATGCACTTCACTTGGTATCAAGCTCTTTTGCCTTTCAGTTGGCATTCCTTCAGTTCGTATCGAGCTTTCTCGCTAGCGGTGTTGAGCCCGTTCTGCCTCTTCTTGAGGGCTAGCTCTATTTTGCTTGATCTTCAACTTATATTTCAATTGGTGTCGAGCGTTATTACCTTCAATTGGTGTCAAACTTTCCTGTTAGCGGTGTTGAGCCTGTTCTACCTCTTCTTGAGGGCTAGCTTTGCTTTGCTTGGTTGCGTCGAGTCGTGGCCCATGTCTTTGGGGACCAAGTTGTTTTGCTCTTTCACTTGACCTTCTTCTGGCTTTGTTGTGCTTTTGGGTCATTTGGACGAGTTCTCTACTTCTCTTTCTTCCTCCTTCTTCAACTTCTTTATGTTTTGTGTTGGTAGTTGACAATGCACTCATCAAGGGGGAGATTGCGGATACATGGGTGTATGCCGAGTTTCGAGTGATGAGTGATTGTCAACGGGTGCGATGCGTATGTTCTTTGGCTTGTGTTGTGAAGGTGTCGAGCACGGTGTTGGTAGTTCCTAGCTTCACTAAAGATAGTGCTAGGCAACTATTCCCGGTAACGGCCCAGGAATGCTTGTTGGCACTTGCTAACGTTGTTACTAGGAGTAGACTATGGAGTCTATCCCCGACAACAGTGTCAGAAGTGCTTGAAGCAAGTCCGGTCACTATACCTAAAGGAGTGAAGCTAAAGCAGCTATCTACTAATGCCAAGCGGGGTTGTCAATCCCGACACTAGTAGGAGCTAGCTAGAGAGATTGCAATCTACCAGGAGGAGATTCTGCAAGCGCACAGAGCTATCGTAGTAGCACTTCGCCTGGGAGTACCAGGTGTCAATTTATTTGATCCCAAGGGAAGGCTAGGGTGGTGTATGAGTCGAGTCAAGGAGGGGATGAGAGTCGAAGAATTAAGAAAAGAGAAAAGGGGAAAAGGGAAGAGAAGGGATGGAAGGCTAGAAAGAATATATGGGTGGATAGGTAAGGATGAAGTGGATGGCTAAGGTAAGGTGAATGGATAGGTAGATAAAGGGGATAAGATAACTAAGGATAGCTTGGATAACTAACTACTAACTAATAACTAATCCTAGATAATTACAAAGCAAGATAACTACGAAGCGAGATAGTTACGAAGCAAGGCAGGCAAAAGACAATAAAGCAACTAAGTTGAGTAAAGTTTTATTCCTATCTTGTCAAGTATCGAGGCGTACTAGCCTTTACCACTTACTTAGGTTGAACGCTAGCACAACGAGCCTTACTGTTAAACTGGGCCAACTACGTGGTGGAATTCAAGGCACACAGGGCTGTCACCACCTGCTTGCTACCACAGCTATCCGGGGGTCCAGCCGTATCTGAAGGTAACTCTATAACTAAGCACCATGCTTAACTATATTCTAACTATCTCTACCCTAGCTTTGAATAGAGACACCCTTGCGGACGTCAGAGCAAACACTTGACTTAATAAGATAAACACTAAACTAACTAAGCAACCTATTGGCAAAGATCAAACACTAAGCTCACTAGAGATTAACTACTATGGCTAAGTGAATTGAACTGTAGGATAGCTAGGTCACACTCAAGGTACTTGATAAAGTAATACTGAAAGTAATACTGAAAGTAATACTGAAAGTAATGCTTAAAGTAATACTGAGATAAAGATAAATGTAGCTGAGATACAAGAGAGCAAACCAGACCAGAGACGCTGGGAAATCAACCGACCTCCGATGCCAGTCGCTCGCACCCGCTTCTCTCTTAGCAAGCTCTACGCTAATACTGCCAAGGACTTAGGCTAAGCTGTGCTAAACTAAGAGCCGCGCTGTAGCGAGGGCACTAGAGCTATACTCTCTCTACTAGCTAACCTACTTGCCAAAGCTCTCTAAGCTTCTATCCTAACTCTCACTTGCTTCTCTTGCTTTGCTTGGGATGGTGTGTTGTGTTGGTACAAATGAAGAGGTGCCTCCAGGGGGGTATTTATAGCCCAAATGAGTGAGGGGGGGGGTTCTTATAGTGGGCAGCCAACCGACCTAGGGTTAGGTCAGGTGGCGGGCGCCACCCCCTACTGGCGGCCGCCAGCTCCCTGGCCGTTGGATGAACCGCCTCTGCTTCAACGACATCCAGGTGGTTGTCCAAGGCGGTTTGGAGGTCGGTTGCATGTCCTAGCAACCGACATTCAGCCTTGATCCACGCCACTCCTCCCTGAGCCGTCCGATGTCACTGACCTAGTGACCAAGGGCTAAGATTTGGCCTTGGGGAGGTCACACAGATCGGTGACATGGCAGGTGGTGGCACTTGGGCCAACCCAAGTGGCGGGGCGCCACTTAGTGGTGGCGGGCGCCACTTATGGGTGGCGGGCGCCACCCCCCTAGGCCCATTTGGGCCCTGCTGAGTGGGCTTCGCCTCTGGTGGGTCCATATGTCCAAATTTGGTTCAAATCCTACATTCAAATAGAATTCTATGGACATGTGGAATTTGGTTAGTTTGAAACCTATTTGACTACATTTCATGCCTTTTTGGTGGACTTTAGGGTCAAATGTTGATGGTAAAATAGGTGTTTAAGGACCGTCAACAAGCTCCCCCAAGCTAACCTGTTGCTCGTCCTCGAGCAACAATGCGATTTAAGCAATGAGCATGAAATGGATAGCAACTTAAGATGTCGGCAAGTGCATATTGTATAGTGAGAAATAACTTAGCATGTATCATAAATCATAGCAATGTGGAGCTTATAGCTTTTCACTTCAAACATGCAAGAGTGAAATAAAGTAGTAGATAGGAAACTTTTATCTTGCTTAGGTTTGACTAGGATTCTGTCTGGAGGTTTTTCAAGGTTTTCAAAAGATAACAACTTGCTTAAGTCCTCCAAGATTCACTCAATCACTCAATGGTGTTTAAATCCTCACTTAGGCCAAAATGTAGCCTCTCCTATTTCTAAAGAATGATATGTGGAGCTATAGGAAGGCTAAGAACCATGAGCAGATTGCCTGATGTTTATTGCTAAGCTAGACACTCAGATCATAAGGAGCAGCAAATCATAAAAATTGATCAAGATGTGCATGTGTGGTTATGTGGAAGTGTATAGAGAGGTATTTCATAATCCTTCCTAGTTAATTTCTGGGGTCTAGAGCTAATGATAATTCTCTCTTTTTTTTGGATACATAGTGAGTAGACAAAAGATGTGTCCTCACATTTTCTTAGGACATAGTCCTCTCTTGAGCCACTTTGCTCACTCTTTTTTTTTCTTCAGGACATAGTCCTTTCTTGAGCTACTTTGCTCATTTTTCTCTCTCTCTCTCTTTTTTAGCTCTAGATTTCCCCAGACATCTATAGGAAAGGATTTCTGAAATGAGTAGGGAAAGGGAGAGAAATGCTTATTCCCAGTGTAGGAATAAGCATAAAGCTAGCAATGGGTTGTTTGGCAGGGTATTGCATATCTCCGGTGTAGAGAATAAGCAATTTATTTGGTGGTTGCAAACTTCCAAAGTGGAAAGTAGGCAAATTATGGTGGGTGTACGTGAATCTTGATTCAAAAGGTATGATAAGCTTATCTACTAAGATCTATGAGGTCTAACAAAGCTCTTTGTGGTTTTGACTAATGACTAACAAATATTTGGCTTGTGGTGGGATGGGATAAAAATCTAGGAGGAACTTTTAGCAAGGTTTTCATGATTTTTTTTAAAAGAAATCCTCCAGAGTAGGTCCTAATTTCACCTTAACAAGTTTAAAGAATTACTCCATTTTTTACTAACTTTACACACTTAGCATGATTTCAGTTAAAGCATGTGCAACCCACAAAAACTACAACTTAGATAAGACTAGTTATTCAAACCATAACAATAGCATTTGCATGACATATTTCAAATCTTATTCAGGTTTCAACTTGTTTAAGCAGATATTATCAGTTTTATTCATAGAGTGGTTATTTAGGCAAGCATATGACATTCAAAAGATATAGAATTCAAGAACTGAATGTAAAGTGTAGGCTTGAGACGTACCTTATCAGAGCGGGAGTCTCCCCCAAGCTGGCTTCTTGCTTGGTGAAAGATCTTCTTCGTCTCAGTCGGAGCTCTTGTTCTCATTTTATTAAAAGGGAAACTATCTAATGTTGTGAAATGGGAAACTATCCTATCATGATATTTTATTGTTCTAACTAAGTCAACATATACCTATGCATAAAACTAATGATGACTGATTTTGTTTTTAGTTTCATGCATGACATATGTTATTTATTCGAGAAAAAAAAGGAAAATTGAAGGGAAAAATTAAAAGTAAAACCATACCTTAGGTCCATGGAGTTTCATCCTTATCGGGTGGATCTTCTTCCTTGGGCACTTCTTCTCTTTGTACTCCATCGGGTTCTTCTTCTTTTGGCACCTCTCCCTTGTTATGTGAATCACACAACTCAGGAGGTGGTTCTTTCTTTCTGTTCCACCTTGTTCTTGGGCGCCTCTTCTTGGTATGAACGGGTTTTGCTACCTGCATGTTAGTGGCATATGCGGGACCACGGGAGAAGGAGAATATTTCCTTCCTCCCTCCTAATGTCATTTGAATTTTACCACTTCCCACATATATGCAAGCATTAACAGTGTTCAAGAAGGGTCTACCTAAGATTAGAGGCACATCCTTCCTATTTCCCATATCTAGTATTATAAAATCAGCAGGAACATAGGAACCTCTAATATGAACAGGTAAATCATTAACTATTCCTTCTACATAGCAAGTAGATTGATCAGCTAGCACGACATAGGCAGATGTGGATGACATGGGTGGAAAGAATGAGTTTTCATAAAAGTCTTTAGATAGGATGTTCACACTCGATCCTAAATCACACATGGCATTTTTAAAGATTTCACCAAAGATTGAGCATCTAATTATGGGACTACCAGGATCACCCTTTTTAACAGTCATGGTTTGATCTTCAAAATAGTTAAAATATTTTATTTCAACCATATTAGCAGTTTCCATGTCAGGTTTAGCAGGAATTTTGCCAGATTCAAAAGATGGTATGATAGCAGCAAGTTGAGCTAATTGGGTTTCTAACATCTTATTAAAGCTAAGTTGATTTTTCAGAGCAGATGAGAAATCTTCCAATGTAGCATTTATATTCTCAAGGGCTTTATCATTCGCCATTAATCTCTCTTTCAAGAAATCAGTAGTTCTACCTTGTGAGTAAACTAAATTTTTCAAGAATGAGAAACTATCAGAATTATTAAAATTAGAGCGAGGGAATGAATTGTTACCTTGAGAATTGGAGTGTTGATTCCATCCTTGAGTCTGTTGACGAAAACCGTTACTGTTGTTGATGAAGTTCAAATCTTCATGTAGCTCGGGGCAATAGCTCCCAGAATGTCCGGTTTCTCCACAGACTACACAAGTCATGTAGGATTCCAGAGATTGGACACTCTCTTGTTGGTTCATCTTCTCACAGCTGTCCAGCTTCTTTGCCAGCAGGTCCATCTTGGCCACGATCATGTCGGCTTCCTTAAGGGAATGTATACCTCGCTTGCGGGGTTGTAGTCTTTCATCATTCCATCCTTGGTTTGACACCATCTTCTCTATGAGAGCCTTAGCATCTGTAACATTCAGAGAAAAGAATGCACCGCCGGAGGCGGCATCCAAATGGCTTCTAGAGAGAGGGGCTAGGCCAGGGTAGAAGTTCTGGATCAATAGCGAGTCCTCCATACTATGGTGCGGACAAGCGGCGACATACTCTTGCAACCTCTCCCAAGCCTCGGCGATAGATTCCTCGGCTTGTTGCGTAAAGCTGGAGATTTTGTTGCGCAGAGCATTCGTCTTGCCCATCGGAAAGAATTTGGCGAGAAAAGCATTGGAACACTTGTCCCATGTGTCTACAGCGTTGCGATCGATATAGAACCATTGCTTCGCTTTTCCTAGCAAAGAGAAAGGAAAGAGACGAAGACGGATGGCTTCTTGGGTTATCCCCTTAATGGTGAAGGTGCCGCAAATCTCCAAAAATTGTTGGAGGTGAGCATTGGCATCCTCATGAGACTTGCCACAGAACGGGCTAGCTTGGACCATCGTGATCAGAGCCGGTTTCAACTCAAAATTGAGGTTGGCATCGATCACGTTTGGTCCTATCGCTACATTAGCGACAGAAGGAGCAGAAAATGCACGAATGGTCTTATTGGCCATCGTGAAGGTAGAACAGGATAAGAAAGAAAGAAGTTGAAGAAGATGAAGGAAAAAGATAAGAAGAACTAAGGAAAGAAAGAATGGGGTAAGATGGGATTCGCTAAGCGGGAGCTTAAGCGAAGATAAATTCGACACGGACTCAACCGATACACCGATTGCCTTCCCCGGCAACAGTGCCAGAAATGTTTGTTGGTAGTTCTTAGCTTCACTAAAGATAGTGCTAGACAACTATCCCCGGTAACGGCCCAGGAATGCTTGTTGGCACTTGCTAACGTTGTTACTAGGAGTACACTATGGAGTCTATCCCCAGCAACGGTGTCAGAAGTGCTTGAAGCAAGTCCGATCACTATACCTAAAGGAGTGAAGCTAAAGCAGCTATCTACTAATGCCAAGCGGGGTTGTCAATCCCGACACTAGTAGGAGCTAGCTAGAGAGATTGCAATCTACCAGGTTGAGATTCTGCAAGCGCACAGAACTATCGTAGTAGCACTTCGCCTGGGAGTACCAGGTGTCGATTTATTTGATCCCAAGGGAAGGCTAGGGTGGTGTATGAGTCGAGTCAAGGAGGGGATGAGAGTCGAAGAATTAAGAAAAGAGAAAAGGGGAAAAGGGAAGAGAAGGGATGGAAGGCTAGAAAGAATATATGGGTGGATAGGTAAGGATGAAGTGGATGGCTAAGGTAAGGTGAATGGATAGGTAGATAAAGGGGATAGGATAACTAAGGATAGCTTGGATAACTAACTACTAACTAATAACTAATCCTAGATAACTACAAAGCAAGATAACTACGAAGCGAGATAGTTACGAAGCAAGGCAGGCAAAAGACAATAAAGCAACTAAGTTGAGTAAAGTTTTATTCCTATCTTGTCAAGTATCGAGGCGTACTAGCCTTTACCACTTACTTAGGTTGAACGCAAGCAAAACGAGCCTTACTGTTAACCTAGGCCAACTACGTGGTGGAATTCAAGGCGCACAGGGCTGTCACCACCAGCTTGCTACCACAGCTATCCGGGGGTCCAGCCGTATCTGAAGGTAAGTCTATAACTAAGCACCACGCTTAACTATATTCTAACTATCTCTACCCTAGCTTTGAATAGAGACACCCTTGCGAACGTCAGAGCAAACACTTGACTTAATAAGATAAACACTAAACTAACTAAGCAACCTATTGGCAAAGATCAAACACTAAGCTCACTAGAGATTAACTACTATGGCTAAGTGAATTGAACTGTAGGATAGCTAGGTCACACTCAAGGTACTTGATAAAGTAATACTGAAAGTAATACTGAAACTAATGCTTAAAGTAATACTGAGATAAAGATAAATGTACCTGAGATACAAGAGAGCAAACCAGACCAGAGACGCCGGGAAATCAACCGACCTCCGATGCCAGTCGCTCGCACCCTCTTCTCTCTTAGCAAGCTCTACGCTAATACTGCCAAGGACTTAGGCTAAGCTGTGCAAAACTAAGAGCCGCGCTGTAGCGAGGGCACTAGAGCTATACTCTCTCTACTAGCTAACCTACTTGCCAAAGCTCTCTAAGCTTCTAACCTAACTCTCACTTGCTTCTCTTGCTTTGCTTGGGATGGTGTGTTGTGTTGGTACAAATGAGGAGGTGCCTCCAGGGGGTATTTATAGCCCAAATGAGTGAGGGGGGTTCTTATAGTGGGCAGCCAACCAATCTAGGGTTAGGTCAGGTGGCGGGCGCCCGCCAGCTCCCCGGCCGTTGGATGAACCGCCTCTGCTTCAACGGCATCCAGGTGGTTGTCCAAGGCGGTTTGGAGGTCGGTTGCATGTCCTAGCAACCGACATTCAGCCTTGATCCACGCCACGCCTCCCTGAGCCGTCCGATGTCACTGACCTAGTGACCAAGGGCCAGGATTTGGCCTTGGGGAGGTCACACGGATCGGTGACATGGCAGGTGGTGGCACTTGGGCCAACCCAAGTGGCTGGCGCCACTTAGTGGTGGCGGGCGCCACATATGGGTGGCGGGCGCCACCCCCCTTAGGCCCATTTGGGCCCTGCTGAGTGGGCTTGGCCTCTGGTGGGTCCATATGTCCAAATTTGGTTCAAATCCTGCATTCAAATAGAATTCTATGGACATGTGGAATTTGGTTAGTTTGAAACCTATTTGACTACATTTCATGCCTTTTTGGTGGACTTTAGGTTCAAATGTTGATGGTAAAATAGGTGTTTAAGGACTGTCAACACACAGATACAGTGATCGAAGGCAAGGTGAAGGTCAAGTAGAGACGTGTCGTGCCGATGGACCGGGAAGCGGTGAAGGGCGGACATAAGGCTTGGACTGAGGGACCGGTGGCCTGAGGATCAGCTGTGGTGGCTGACAGCGTAGGACAGCGATGAGCGGAGACTTGCGGGGCACAGTGTTGCTCGGGTCGAGGACCTGGGGACATGTGTCGGTGGACGGGGTGCACGGGCGGTGCATCCCCTCTACGGCGTCGGTTTGGTGGTTGAGCCACAGAAAAACCACCGTTGGACGGTTTCCAGGTTTGGGCCACAAAACCTGGGCGCTGCGGGTTTGTCGAGTTTGGGCCACAAAACTCGGGCTGAGGACGGTTTCCAGGTTTGGGCCTCAAAACCTGGGTGTTGCGGGTTTCTGAGTTTGGGCCACAAAACTCAGGCGACGGATGGCTGGTTTCCCGGTTTGGGCCTCAAAACCAGGGGTTGGTCGTGAAGGCTGGTTTCCCGGTTTGGGCCTCAAAACCGGGGGCGGAGTCCGTGAAAAGGACAACCAGAGCGGTGGCGGCACATGGCGGCAATCGGTGAGGTTGCGTCGAGGCAACGCTACCAGTTGTGCGGGCGTGGCCGTCGGATCACCACCTACCACGAGTTGGTCCAGAATAACCATAGGGTTTAGCTGGTTCACTCTGTAATTAGTTATGAGTAGAGTGGGAATTACAATTAGGATAAGTAGGGGGAGACACCCACCTCCCAAACCATCTCAGTCATTTGCTCTTTGCCTTCTAGGGTTTTCCTGCTCTCCCAATCCTCTGCTGTAGCAACTGAGATCCACAGAGAACCATACCTCTGTGTTCATGAGATTTTGATTTGGATCGATTTGGAGGAGGTTTGAGTTGAGGGCAACCAAAATTGCCCTTTCTGTTGATCCGCGGACAGTCCGTCGTTGGGGGCGCGGACAGTCCGCGCATCGGGCTCCGACCGAGTCAGTGGTCGCGCGGCTCGGCTGTGTTGTCTTGGATTGACCGGTGAACAGTCCGCAGTAGGAATCCGCGAACAGTCCAGGAGTCATGTAGGGGGTGTTTAGCAACTATGCTGTTTCTCAGTTTGGGCTGGCGGACAGTCCGCCACCTGAGCCCGGACAGTCCGCCATAGGGCAGACAGTCCGCAGCCGTACCCACAGACAGTCCGCGATTCGGCTGAAAGCTGTTCTTTAGCACGTTTGGTCTCTCGGCTTCTTCGCTTGGTTTCTGGACTTCTCGTTTGGTCCTAGAGTTGACCTAGGAACGTCTCTAGGTATCTTTGCTACTTGTTAGCATCGGTATTTGGGGATTTCTCGACGTAGCCTTCAATCTACGTTCGGGACTCGGTTTTCAGGGGTCGAACTCGTGCCGGTGCTTTTGGTGTTTTGGTTCGCTCTTGCTTTGTGGTGCCTCACTGTGATCCAAGGGATCATCCACCCTCTTCCAAGGGTCGTGGGCATCACGGTTTGGTTGAAGCTTTTCGGGGGTTGATTTTTGGGACAAAGGCCGAAGTTTCAAGAGAAATTTTTTAGGCTCCCATTCACCCCCCCCCCTCTGGTCGCCTTGCTTTTTGCATTCTCGGTCCTTCAAGTTCATGTAAGATAGAAGATGTAAGAAGACCCCGATGGAACCTGAAGGCTGAAGAACAACCAGAGACTGAAGGAGGAACAAGACCGAAGAACAAGGATGTACTGAAAGCAAGGGAAGGCAAGTCCTAATTCCCTTTCCCACCTTCCACCAAATCTTCTTATCTCTTCTCTCCACCTACCACTCTAGCCAAGCCATACACCTTATTTAGCTACCACCACCATAAAGCCTATCCTACCCCATGAAGGATCGGATTGGTGACGAGAGGGGGGGTGGATGGCAGCCTCAAATTTCTTCTCGAGAAATAGATGGCTTCTGTCCCAGAAAATCACCCAAAGGCAAAGACTCGAGCAACCGGCTAGTTCACAACCTAACGAGTAGATAGATACCTTAGGAGATGTCCTAGAGGTTGTTGACACTTCCTATTGTCGCTACCAAAGTCGCCCTTGGCAACGACACTAGTAATGCTAGGATATGTTATCAGAACACTAGAGAAATCTGCAAGCGCACAGATTAGATACCCGCACTTCACTGGATGTAGACCCAGTTTTATATCGAACCCAAAGGAATGGAGTGATTGTCTTAAGTCTACTGCTTAAACCCAGAGCACTAGCAAAAGAGAGAATGTAAAAGATAAAGGAGAAAACTAGGGTTTCCAGCTCTAACCTCAGGAAGCTATGCGATTATTATTCTACTGTGGATTATGTTGGGAGACCACATCTAGAGTATGGCGATTTCTGCGGATACATGGGTGTATGCCGAGTCTCTGAGTGATGAGTGATTGTCAACTGGGATAATGCGCATGTTCTTTGGCTTGTGTTGTGCAGGTGTCGAGCACGGATACAGTGATCAGAGGCAAGGTGAAGGTCAAGTACAGACGTGCCGTGCCGATGTACCGAGAGTGGCGAAGGGCGGACGTAAGGCTTGGACTGAGGTACTGGTGGCCCAAGGATCACCTGTGGTGGCTAACAGCCTGGGACAGCGACGAGCGAAGACTTGCGGGCACGGTGTTGCTTGTGTCAAGGACCTGGGGACACGTGTCGGTGGACGGGGTGCACGGGCGGTGCATCCCCTCTACGGCTCGGTTTGGTGGTTGAGCCACAGAAAAACCACCGAGTGGACGATTTCCAGGTTTGGGCCTCACAACCTGGGTGCTGATGGTTTCCGAGTTTGGGCCACAAAACTCGGGCTGAGGATGGTTTCCAGATTTGGTCCTCAAAACCTGGGCCTTGCGGGTTTTTGAGTTTGGGCCACAAAACTCAGGCGATGGTCAGCTGGTTTCCCGGTTTGGGCCTCAAAACCGGGATTGGTCATGAAGGTTGGTTTCCTGGTTTGAGCCTCAAAACCGGGGGCGAAGTTCGGGAAAAGGACGAGCGGAGCGGTGGCGGCACGTGGCGGCAATCGGTGAGGTTGCGTCGAGGCAACGCTACCAGTTGTGCGGGCGTGGCCATCGGATCACTAGCATCTTCGAGTTGGTCCAGAATAACCCTAGGGTTTAGCTGGTTCGCTCTGTAATTAGAGAGGGGTAGAGTAGGAATTAGAATTAGGATAAGTAGAGGGAGACACCCTCCTCCCCTGCCATCTCAGCCATTTGCTCTTTGCCTTCTAGGTTTTTCTGCTCTCCCCATCCTCTGCTGTAGCAAACTGAGATCCACAGAGAAAAGAACAATACCTCTGTGCCCGTGAGATTTTGAGGAAGTGAGACCGTAATCTCACTGTTGTAGCGTGTGGTAGCCACACGGTTGCAAATTCGTGATTGTGATCCATGTTTTGTTCTTATTCTTCGCGGATTGCTTTTCTCCACGCTTTTCCCGTCGATCGATCTCTTTGTTCATTGTGTCTTTTGCAATTCCATTTGAACAGAGATGTTCTAGATCATGAGGCACTTCTTTCCACCGAAGGAATTCTCCTCTAACCTCATGAGCTAGTAGATCGATCGATTTTCTTTTCGGGTCAAGTTTTTCTTCCTTCCCCCGAATCTCTTCGATTCATCGATTTGGAGATAGGTTCGAGCCATGATCTCTTAGAGATAGCTCACTATCCTCCTTGTGACTCATCTCTCCAAGTTTGAACCCCAGAGGTTTCGTTTTGAGAGAGTTTGTGTCGAATTGGTGGATGAACAGCTGAGTTTCGGGGTGACCGGACTCTGGCGTCGGGTAGACCGGATGCTAGGGTTGAGAGTCCGGTCGTTGAACACACTCTGTGGTTTATTTGCGACTTGACCGGACGCTCTGTTCGTTACTGATCGGACGCACTCAACACACTGTTCATCAGCTTGTATTCTTGCGACCGGACGCTTGACACTTGACCGAACGCACAGGGACAGTGAGTCCGGTCACGAATAGTAAGGGTCCAGAAGTGATTTTCTTTGACCGGACACGTCCGGTGATCTGTGACCAGACGCAGGCAGAGTCCGGTCGAGTCTGTCCTGCGTGTTTTTGTCCGCAGCTTGTACGTCCGACTTACGATTCGAGATCCGCTTGTTGCGTTGGATTCCTGACTTCGTGCTCTACAGAAATCGGGGTTCTCGCCTTACAAAATAGCCTGAATCCCCCTCGCGTTGCTCGGGGGAGGTTGAGGTTACCCAAAGTTCATCCTGTCACTAGTTGACCTGCGTGAACTTGGGAGAGGGAATTTTTGTGGTGTCCCGCTGTGTTCCTAGAGAACATCCACCCATTCTCTTGGGTCGTGGACATCACACGCATCGGTTTTGCTCTTGGGGTGGATTTTCAGGACAGAGGTTTAAAGTTTTTGAAAAGAAATTTTAAGCTCCCATTCACCCCCCTCTGGTCGCTTTCTGGTAGCACTTTCAGTCCTTCAATTGGTATCGGAGCGGGTTAAGGATCTTCCACCTTAGCTGGTTCCAGATCCACAGAAGGCGACATGGATCGCGGCGTGGGCAAACAGCCATTTTTCGATGGGACGAACTATGTGTATTGGAAGATACGCATGTCGGCCTATCTGCAGAGTTTGGGTGCTTCCATCTGGGATATTTGCAACTCTGTCGATTACGTGGTTTTGGCTGCTCATGTCTCTCAGCTTCAGATCGATGAGCACGATGCCAATAGCCGAGCCCGTAATGCTCTTTTCTCATGCTTGAGCATGAGTGAGTTTGATCGCGTTTCTCACCTCGCTACGGCTCGGGAGATTTGGGCTACCCTCATGCGTTTCCATGAGGGAACCTCTCAAGTCAAAACCCGTCTCTACGAGTCGTTCAAGCGAGAGTATGAGAACCTTCGACATATGCCTGGCGAGAGCATAGAAAGTTTATTCGCTCCCTTTCAGGTAATTGTCAACAGGATGAGGGCTAACATGGAGTTGTTGCCTTTCGACGATCATGAGAGGGCTTTGAAGCTTTTGCATACCCTTGATCGGTCGGTGTGGGATTCCAAGGTTCAGGCGATCATCGAATCGCCTAATTATGAGACCCTCGCGTGCGACGAGCTCTTCAGTAAGCTCAAGTCCAGTGAGATTGATGCCGTGGTGAGGGCTTCTTATGAAAATCTTTCTGGCCCGTCGATGGCTTTGCTTTCTGGCTCTTCTGCTAACACCTCTGGAGGCTTTGCACTTTCCTCTCTTCTTTCTGTCACAGAGGAGCAGTTGGAGTTCATGGGGGATGACGAGTTGGCATTGCTCGCCAACCGGTTCTCGCGGTTCCACAACAACCGCATGAACCATCGCCGCGGAGGAGGACGCTTAGGATGCTTTGAGTGCGGCGACCCCAACCACTTCATCGCCAATTGCCCAAAGAAGAACAAGCAAGTCTTCGGCAAGGCGGATCATGGGCACAAGTACGACTCCGGCAAGCGCAAGGAGAAATACGTCCCCGCGAAGCACAAGCGGAAGGGTGGCTTCAACAAGGAGTACATCAAGACCAAGTACTTGGAGAAGGCCCAGGCTGAGCAGCGTGCTTTCTTCGCCACGCTCAGCGACGTCGACGACTCCGCTTCCTCAAGCGACGACGAGTCCGAGAAGAAGAAGAGGATCGAGGACAAGCTCAATGGCCTCTGCTTCTTGGCCGACGATGAGGGCTTCTGCACCATGGCCCTCGGCAAGGAGGTCGACGGCGAGCTAGAGGACACTCCTCGGAACGACGACGGCGACGACGACGACACCTCCCAGGTATCTCAGACCCCCGATGAGCTTTCTGCTGAGGTCGAGAAGCTTACTGTCGCGCTCCTTAGTCAGGATAAGTTGCTTAGGCGTGCTGCTAGAGAGCGCAAGGAGTTTAGGCAGAAGTGGGAGGATACGGTGAAGGAACTTGAATCTGTTAAGTCCACCGTAGTTGTTATCGATGAGGAGGAGTGCGAGATGTGCACCACACACATGACTGACCTTCTCACTTTGAGAAGCAAGTATGCTGTGTTGGTAGGAGAGGTGGATGAACTAAAGGCTAGATCCTCGCTGTTGGGTGCATGCAAGTCCTGTGCGGGCTTGCAATCTGAGTTGGCAGAGAAGAATGCCAAGATTGTGTCTCTTGAAGAGGCCAACTCTGGTAGCACATGTGTGGCTAGGTGTGTTCTTTGTGAGAGTTTGGAGATGGAGATCGCTAATGTGAAGCATGACAAGATGCAAACCGAGAAGGAAAACACATACCTTCAGAACATCTTGTCATGGGTGTCTAGTGGTGTGCCACAGCTCGGGATGATGATCTCCCAATTCAACCGAGCTGCTAGAGGTCCAGGTGTAGGTTTTGCTCCGGGTGTTGATGTTTCGTCTTTTGGGAAGATTGGAGAGTCGAGTGGTCTTAACCCATGTGAGAAGCCCAACTCCACCACTACTCCCAAGCTTACCAAGATTCCACCCAAAGAGCCTCTCAAGCCTAACACCAAGGATGGGGTCTTTGTTGAACCTCCGAGAGCTCCACCCTAGAAACAAACATGGGCTCCCAAACCAAACCACCTCAAGAACAAGCTGGACACCATGCCACCCATCCAAGAGGAGCTTATGCCACAGAAGGGCAAAGTGATCCACACCCACTACCGTGAGTACCAACAACCCCCTTTGAGAGCGGTGAGGTACCATTCTGAGCACTGTGGGAGATATGGACACTTGAGTGAGTTTTGCTTTCGGCGCAAGAGAGAGGCGCGCCGTGCAAAGGAGATGAACAACACGGATATGTACCATCCTTTCCATGATGTACATGTGCCGAATGTTCAGAGGCGTGCTGCTAGGCCTAGAGGTCTAAAACCTCAAGTTCCTAGGCCTAGGCCGCATGGAGGTCATGCCCAGCGGGAGCCTGCAGTTGTAGGCTATGGACCCCGTGGCGGTGGCTTTGTAGTTGAGCGTTTTCCACAACCGCGTTTTGATTATCGCGTGAGCGCTCCTTTCCCAGCAGACCACGTTTTCCTCAGCATGGTGATCGCTTTCCCCGTAGGCGTACTAGGAATGGTTTTCTACTAACCGTTCTTTTGAGCAGCCGGCCCAACACTGGTATTCTCCTTACTTCACTAACCCCAGTGTTGGACCGTATGCTCACCCTATGTCTTTTTATTGATGTAGGTAAAACGATTGGAGAATGTTTGGTTGGTGGATTCCAGTTGCTCGAGGCACATGACCGGAAACGCCAAGTGGTTCTCTAGTCTTAGTCCGATTGCCGGAAAGGAGTTTATTACCATCGGCGACAATAGCAAAGGTAAAGTGTTGTCTCGTGGGTCGGTGCGAGTTAATGAGCACTTTGTGTTGCGCGATGTTGCTCTTGTTTCTAACTTGCATTTTAACCTTCTTTCTATTTCGCAACTCTTTGATGACGACTATGAGATTCGTTTTAAGCCGAATCTCAGTCGTATTTTGGATCCTCAGGGCAATCTTGTATGTTTGATTTTGCCCTTTGGAAAAGTCTTTTGCGCGAATTTCTCAGAGTCTTTTGGCATTTCTCGTTATCTTGTGGCTGGACCTTCCTCCTCTGATCTTTGGAAGTGGCATAGGAGACTTGGACATTTGAGCTTCGACTTGCTTGCAAGGCTTAGTTCACTTGGCCTCATCCGAGGATTGCCCAAGTTATCCATGGAGAAGGATCTTGTTTGCCATTCTTGTAGACATGGGAAGATGGTTGCCGCTCCCCACCATCCAGTGACTCAGGTCATGACCAAGCGCCCTGGAGAGCTTTTGCACATGGACCTTGTTGGTCCGGCTCGGGTGAGCTCGGTTGGGGGGAAGTGGTATGTGCTTGTTGTTGTTGACGATTTTTGGAGATATTCGTGGGTCTTCTTTTTAGCTGAGAAGACCGAGACTTTCTCCTTTGCTCGCAATCTGATTTTGCGTCTTCAGAACGAGTTCCCTTTGAACTCGATGCGAGCTATTAGGAGTGATAATGGTTCCGAATTCAAAAATTCAGATTTTGAGAAGTTTTATAACTCTTTGGGTTTAGAGCATCAGTTTTCTTCTCCCTACACACCCCCTCAAAATGGTGTTGTAGAGAGGAAAAATTGGACCCTTGTAGAGATGGCCAGGACGATGCTCGATGAGCATAGGACTCCTAGGCAATATTGGGCTGAAGCTATGAGCACTGCATGCTACATTTCCAATCGCATTTTTCTCCGAGCTTTCTTGAAAAAGACTTCTTATGAGTTGCGTTTTGGAAAACTGCCCAAGGTGAGTTATTTTAGAGTCTTTGGTTGCCACTGTTTTATACTTAAGAAAGGCAACCTGGACAAATTTGAGTCTCATTCTTCTGACGGTGTGTTTTTGGGTTATGGCACTCATACTCGCGCTTATCGTGTACTTAACCTTGACACTAACTGAGTCATGGAGATATCTAATGTCACCTTCGACGAGACCATGGTTTGTCCTTCTTCTCGTTTTGGGCGTGCAGGTGATCATGAGGTTGGCGAGCCTCTTTTTGATGATGAGGAAGAAGGTGCTGAAGGGATGGACGACCCAGCACCCCCTCCACCTGTTGTGCCGCAAGGAGCAGCTTCTACTACGACTCACGGCCCCGACACTTCTTCATCTTGGGGGCCGTGGGATCCGCCACCTCGATCGGCACCCTTTGTACCCGAGGAGGCGCCAACTGCTATTGAGGGGGAGGTATCTTCAGCTCGGGAGGCGCCACGGCACATCCAGCGCCAACACCCGTCTCAACAAATGATCGGCAGCATCGGTGAACGTGTCACTCGGTCAAGGTCACAACAAATCTCTCACTTTGCTCATTCTGCATTTGTTGCTGATTTTGAACCCCGAGATGTTGGACACACTTTATCTGATCCAGATTGGGTCAATGCCATGCATGAGGAGCTTGAAAACTTTGAAAGAAATCGGGTTTGGGTTTTGGTTCCTTTTCCTCCTAAGTGTCACCCTATTGGGACAAAATGGGTTTTCAAAAACAAACAAGGAGAGGATGGCCATGTTGTGAGAAATAAGGCCAAACTAGTAGCCCAGGGGTATAGTCAGAAGGAGGGGATAGACTATGAGGAGACTTTTGCTCCTGTAGCTCATTTGGAGGCAATTAGGATACTCTTGGCTTTTGCTGCATCCAAAGGGTTTAAACTTTTTCAAATGGATGTCAAGAGTGCCTTCTTAAACGGCTACATAGAGGAAGAAGTGTATGTGAGACAACCCCCCGGTTTCGAAAATCCCATGTTTCCAAACCATGTTTTTAAACTTCACAAAGCTTTATATGGTTTGAAACAAGCCCCTAGAGCCTGGTATGATAGGTTGTAAACCTTTTTGCTTGCTAAGGGTTTTAAAATGGGATGTGTGGATAAAACTCTTTTTCTCCTCAAGCAAGGCAATGACACTCTCTTGGTTCAGATTTACGTGGATGATATCATTTTCGATGGTTCTTCTCACGCTTTGGTTGCCAAGTTTGCAGACACTATGAGCAGGGAGTTTGAAATGAGCATGATGGGCGAGTTGACATTCTTTCTCGTGTTGCAAATCAAGCAGTCCCGAGAGGGGACGTTCGTGCACCAGGGCAAGTACACCAAGGACATCCTGAAGAAGTTCGACATGGGTGAGGCCAAGCCTCTTTCAACACCTATGCCGACCACGGCTGCCCTGGATGCGGATGTGGAAGGAGAAGCTGTGGACCAGAAGGAGTACCGGAGTATGATCGGGTCGCTACTGTACCTGATGGCGACACGCCCGGACATCCAGTTCGCGGTGTGTCTGTTCGCGCGATTTCAGTCGTCGCCGCACACTTCTCACAGCCAGGCGGTCAAGCGCATTATGAGGTACTTATGCTTCACTCCTGAGTTTGGGATTTGGTATTCTGCTTCCTCCACTCTCTCCCTTTGTGGTTATTCTGATGCCGATTTTGCTGGTTACCGTATTGATCGCAAGTCCACTTCTGGGACTTGCCAGTTTATTGGTTCTTCTCTTGTATCGTGGTCTTCTCGCAAGCAGTCTAGTGTCGCCCAGTCTACCACGGAGGCTGAGTATGTTGCTGCGGCTAGCTGTTGTTCCCAGTTGCTTTGGATGATGGCCACTTTGCGTGATTTTGGTCTGAGCTTTTCTCGCGTTTCTTTGCTTTGTGACAGCACGAGTGCTATTAGCATTGCAAAGAACCCCGTGCTCCACTCTAAGACCAAACACATTGATGTGCGCTTTCATTTTCTGCGAGACCACTATGAGAAGGGTGATATCGACCTTCGCCATGTCGATACTCATCATCAGTTGGCTGATATTTTCACCAAGCCTTTGGACCAATCGACTTTTGCTAAGTTGAGAGGTGAGCTTGGTGTGTGTTTCCCCTTTTAGATGGGGGAGACATTTTGGTTCTTGTATCACAAACTGACTTTTTGTTTTTCAATTGGTTTCTTCTTGCATCCTTTCTGCATTTCATCTTGCATATTTACATTCAGAGCTTCATGTATATAATCCTTAGAATGTGACTATGCTCTGTATAGTGTATGCTCCGATGCTTTACTTGTAGCTTATGCTCTTTCTGATCACAGCTGATACATGTTGTGAGTTGAGCCATTTTGTGAACGGTGAACCTGTGTAATAAATCTAAAATCGGAAAATATTCACCATTGAGATATGCAACTAGCATGTGTAGGATGTGTAGATTTCACTCGTGCTTTTCATATATGCTAGGTTGCTATGTCTATAGTTCTGAGTCATTCACTTGCATGGTATGTTCATATTCTGCTTTAAATTCTGAACCAAGTCTAGTATTTTGGAAAGATCGAGATGGGATTGCTTGTCAGCACATCACAGTTTCGAGACTGTTTCTCATTGCACTTTGAGTTAAACTTGAGCTGTGTATTGTAACCCTAGCCTATTAGGCTATATAATGAAGGTCACCCCCCCTAATTAGGGTGTGCGGTGTTTTTACATGGTATCAGAGATCGATCCTGTTCTTCCGCTGCCCTAGACGTACGCGTAACGTACGTGCCCGCACCAACAGGCCCAACACCCGTCGAGCCGCCTCAGCCGCGCCGCCTCTCCAGGCCGCGTCGCTCCTGCCGCGCTGCCGCCCCTGCCGCGCCGCCGTCCCAGGCTGCGCCGCCCCGGCCTCGCCGCCCCGGACTGCGCCACCGCCCACGGCCGCACGCCCTAGACCGCGCCGCCGCTCCTGGTCGCGCCGTCCCTGCCTCGACGTTCCACGTTGTCCAGGCTGCGCCGCCCCTACCTCGACGACGCCCGTCGCCCAGGCCGCGCCACCCCTGCTTCTTCGAGCAGTCTAGGCCGCCTCTTCAAGTTGCCACCTCCCCTGCTCCTGGATCGTCATGACGGCCCCGTCCGACTCCTCTGTTACCTCCGAGGTTCTCCCCTCCGAGTCTTCCAGCGTCCTGGCGTCGTTCCACGCCGCCTACGCCTCTACCAACGTGAAGCAGCACGTTCCCATCGCGCTAAGCCTCGAGCAGCCGAACTACTCCAAGTGGAAGGCGTTCTTCACCGCCCTCTGTGGCAAGTACGGGCTGCTCGGGCACATCGATGGCACGACGGCCGCCCGTCCGACTGATCCCTAGTGGTCTCAGCCTGATGCTTATGTTCATGGCCGGATGTACGGCTCCGTCGACGACGCTGTTCTTGACCTCGCCATGGAGCCTGATCAGGATGCCCGTGCGCTCTTTGTCTCCATCGAGGCTTTGTTCCAAGTGAACAAGGAGTCTCGCGCCGTCGTCCTCGAGCAGGAGTTCCACAACCTGTCCCAGGGCGACCTCTCCATCGATGCCTACGCCCAGAAGATGAAGCGCACTGCAGATGCGCTTCGGGAGGTCGGCCACACCGTCTCCCCCACGCAGCTCGTGCTCAACCTTCTGCGTGGTCTGCAACCCCGCTTCGCCAACACCGCTGACATCATCTCCAACACTTCGCCGCTTCCTGACTTCAAGGCTGCCACCAACATGCTCCGCGTCAAGGAGCTTCGTCTTGGCAACGAGGGCAAGGAGGTTTCGACATCAGCACTCGTCGCCGCCACCAATGCCTCCTGCACCTCTCCTTCCTGCCACTCCACCTCCTCTTCGGTCGCCAATCGTGGAGGTGGTGGCAAGGGTAAGGGGGGTAAAGGCAAAGGTGGCCGCAGCGGCAACGACAACTATGGCGGTGGGCGCAACCAGCAGGCGCAGCAACAGCGCGGCGCTCCACAGGGCGCCTCCGGTGGCCGCCAGGCTCCTCCGCAGGGCGCTCCCTGGTTCTGTTACCCTCCTTGGGTAGGCCAGTGGGCTCCTCTGCACCAGCAGCAGCAGTGGGGGACGCCATCCACGCCTCCACCACCGCCTCCTCCACCGCATCAGGCTCATACCGCCTTCGCGCCGCCCCAGTTCTCTGCGCCACCTGCGTACGGATCCTGGGATCAGGCCAGCCTGATCGCCGCTCTCCACCAGCTGCAACTTCAAGGTCAAGGAGCTACTCCCTGGGTCATGGACAGCGACGCGACATCTCACATGTCCTCCGACGACACTATACTTCTTTCCCGTCTCCCGACGCCACCATCCTCTATTATGGTTGGCAACGGGCAATCCATTCTTGTTCTTAGTCGTGGCACTGCTTCTTTACAAATAGCTGATCGTCCTTTTCATCTTGATAATGTTCTTGTCGCCCCTCAGCTTACTCGTAATCTATTATCTGTACGACAGCTTACTCGTGACAATAACTGTTCTATTGAGTTTGACGCTTCTGGTTTTTCTGTTAAGGATCTCAAGACCAAAACGGCTCTCCTTCGCTACAATAGTAATGGGGACCTCTACACCATTCCACATCGTCTGCCATCTCGCTGTCATGTTGCCGTTGTCTCCCCGGAGCTGTGGCACTCCCGTCTTGGTCATCCTGCGCCTGCTGCCATCGCTACTCTAAATAAATTGTCAGCTATTTCATGTAATAAAGCAGCTAGTCGCATTTGTCATGCTTGCCAGCTTGGTAAACATGTTAGGCTGTCATTTGCTAGTTCGGTCTCTAGTACATCAGTACCCTTTGAACTTGTTCATTGTGATGTTTGGACCTCTCCAGTGTCGAGTATCTCTGGCTATAAATTTTATCTTGTGTTAGTTGATGATTATACACATTTTTGCTGGACTTTTCCTCTTCGACATAAATCTGAAGTTCATGCTCATATTGTTCAGTTTGTTGCTTATGCTCACACACAGTTCAGCTCTTCTGTTCGCTGTTTTCAGGCCGATAATGGCACCGAATTCCTGAATAATGCCACCGCTGCCTTCTTGGCTGACCGCGGCATTCTTCTCCGGACTTCTTGCCCCTACACCTCAGCTCAGAATGGCAAGGCTGAACGCATGCTTCGCACTCTGAATAATGGAGTTCGCACGCTTCTGATTCATGCTGCCAAGCCTTCGTCCTATTGAGTCGAAGCTCTATCCACCGCTGTGTTCCTCACGAACCGGCGGCCGTCCTCGTCCATCAACAACGGTATACCTTATCATCTTCTTCACCACAAAATGCCCGACTACTCTATTCTACGCATTTTTGGCTGCCTATGCTATCCTAATCTTAGTGCCACGACTCACCACAAATTATCTCCTCGCTCCACGGCGTGTGTTTTCCTCGGTTACCCTCCTTCGCAGAAGGGCTACCGGTGTCTCGATCTCTCCAACCGCAAGATCATCACCTCGCGGCATGTTGTTTTTGATGAGACTCAATTCCCGTTTGCGGCTTGCGAGCCTCGCCCGGGTTCGTATGATTTTCTGTTACAGGATATACTTCCCGCGTCCGCTCCTTCCATCTCGGATGTTGAGCAAACGCGGGCTTTCGAGGATGTTGGTGATCCTGTTGGCCTCGACCCTGCCATTCTATGGCATGGTGCTGCTCATCGACTGCCTCAGGTTCCTCGGCCGGATGCTCCTCGGCCGATCCCTCCGCGTCCACCGGCTGTTCCCGACGCCGGGAACCGTTTTCGTCTGCAGTACAGCTGGCGCCCACCGGCGGCACCCGCGGCTGCAGCCCCACAGGTGGTGGTGCTGCCAGCCGCCCCAGCCTCTAAGGAGGCGGTGCTGCCAGCCCAACAGCCGGCTGGCCCAGCACTGCAGGAGGCAGTGCTGCCGGCTTCTGCACAGCCGGCGCCTGCTGCGGCTCTAGCACCTTCTACATAGGTCACTCACCTCCAGACCAGCTCCCTGCCCCCGCCTGTGGAGCGGTATGGCTTCTCCGCGTCGCACTCCAGCCTGGCCTCTCCGCTGCCAGGCAATTCTCGCGCCGCGCTCGCCGATCCAAATTGGCGCGCGGCGATGGCTGAAGAATACAAGGCGCTCATGGACAATGGCACCTGGCGTCTTGTACCTCGACCTCCTCGTGTCAACGTCATCACCGGCAAGTGGGTCTTCAAGCACAAGTACCATGCTGACGGCTCTCTGGCTCGTCATAAAGCTAGATGGGTCGTCCGCGGTTTCTCCCAGCGGTACGACATCGACTATGACGAGACTTTCAGCCCGGTTGTTAAACCGACCACCATCCGAGTTGTCCTCAGCATCGCCGTCTCTCGCTCCTGGCCGATACATCAGCTGGACGTGAAGAACGCCTTTCTTCACGGCCATCTGAACGAGACGGTCTACTGCCACTAGCCGCCTGGCTTCGTCGACCCGGCGGCTCCTGACCATGTCTGTCTCCTGCAAAAGTCCTTGTATGGACTCAAGCAGGCGCCCTAGGCGTGGGACCAGCGCTTCTCCGGTTTCATCAGACGGATCGGCTTCACTGCTTCGACTTCCGACACGTCCGTCTTTGTTTACAAAGCAGGGAGCGATGTTGCCTACTTGCTGCTCTACGTCGACGACATCGTCCTGATTGCCTCGTCGCCTCAGCTTCTTCGTCGCCTCACCGAGCTCCTTCACTCCGAGTTCGCCATGACAGATCTCGGGGATCTCCATCACTTCCTCGGGATCTCTGTCACGCGTTCTCCTGATGGTCTCTTCCTGTCTCAGCGCCAGTACGCTGTGGACTTGCTTCAGCGCGCAGGCATGGCTAAGTGTCACTCTACGGCGACTCCTGTTGACACTCATGCCAAGCTTTCTGCTATGGCCGGCGCCCCGGTGGCAGATGTCACTCAGTACCGCAGCCTCGCAGGTGCTCTACAGTACCTCACGCTGACTCGTCCGGATCTCGCCTATGCAGTTCAGCAGGTTTGTCTCTTCATGCACGACCCGCGTGAGCCTCATCTCGCGATGCTCAAGCATGTCCTGCGGTATGTCAAGGGTACCTTGTCCAGCGGACTTCATCTCGACACCGGCAGCATCTCCAGCTTGACTGCCTACTCCGATGCTGATTGGGCAGGCTGTCCTGATTCTCGGCTCTCCACGTCAGGCTACTGTGTCTTCCTCGGCGACAACTTAGCCTCTTGGTCCTCCAAACGACAGACTACGGTCTCTCGTTCGAGTGCGGAGGCTGAGTATCGTGCTGTTGCGCACGCTGTGGCTGAGACTTGTTGGCTACGTCAGCTGCTTCAGGAGCTTCATGCACCCATCTCTTCGGCGACGATTGTCTACTGCGACAATGTTAGTGCTGTCTACATGACCGCCAATCCTGTCCATCATCGTCGTACGAAGCATATTCAGATAGACATTCACTTTGTCCGTGAGAAGGTGGCTTTGGGACAGGTTCGGGTGCTCCATGTTTCCTCTTCGCATCAGTTTGCGGACATTATGACCAAAGGGTTACCTGTACAGTTGTTTACTGACTTTAGGTCCAGTCTTTGTATTCGTGATACTCCCCCTTAGATTGAGGGAGGATGTTAGAATAGAATTGTAACAGCTCATATTGGGCGTATGGCCCAATGGCCCATGTACATTGTAACCCTAGCCTATTAGGCTATATAATAGGTCACCCCCCCCTAATTAGGGTGTGCGGTGTTTTTACAGAGACACCGGTGAAATTGCTTATGGATAATATGTCCGCGATAGCTTTGAGCAGAAATCCAGTACACCATGATCGCAGCAAGCACATTGATACAAAGTACCATTTCATTCGCGAGTGCATTGAGGCTGGCAAGGTGGAGGTGGAGCATGTTGGGACTGCAGGGCAGCTCGCTGACATATTCACTAAGTCGCTTGGGCGTGTCAAGTTCGTGGAACAGAGAAGCGCACTAGGTGTCGTCCAGGTGCAACAAGTTTAGGGGGAACATGTTAACTAAATTGTTGCAGTCAATAATTTAACCTTTCGTTTCAAGTTTTGGTCTAGATTCAGTCAGGTTAGGGGCAGGGCATGGTCATTGACGTGCTTGATCATGACACGGCCCGAGTCGGTCTGGTTCGTCCACGCAGTGGCGTGCACAGCGCACGTGGCGCTTGCCGCAGAGAAACGGTGATGCGCACTTTGTGCGGCACGGCGTGGGGAGTTGGTTATCAAACCTATGTGTATAAATACATCAATAAAGGGCCGATAGGCCGATAATGCTGTGAGATTGGCAGCGCTAAAAGATCCATCTTTCTCGCTATTTTGTTTCTCGTGTTTCCATCTAACTCACGCACTCTCGCCATGGTGTCCATCGTCTCGTCGGCGTTCACGATCAGGCTGAGCCGGTGTATCCTGTTCCAACAGGAACTCCGGTGTGACGTCCCCAGGCGCGAAGAGCTCGGCAGCGATTTAGGCAACTTCGACATCTACTTGCTCGAGCTCGGCTCCGTCCATATCGCTGGAGCAAGCAGCCAGAGAGGAGGCAGGGCTCGTTCTCGACCTCCGAGCTTCGTGTGCCATGTCCGTCCGAGCTTGGTCGGGTCGCCCTCGATGATGACCATGGCCGGCCTTTATAGCCACAGTAGGTCGGTGGGTACAGTAAGGCGGTGGCGAGCTGACCGATATTTTCCGGCATCGATGACGGAGCAAGCAGCCGGAGAGGAGGCAGGGCTCGTTCTCCACCTCCGTGCTTCGTGTGCCATGTCCGTCCGAGCTTGGTCGGGTCACCCTCGATGATGACCATGGCCAGCCTTTATAGCCGCAGTAGGTTGGTGGGTACAGTAAGGCGGTGGCGAGCTGACCGATATTTTCCGGCATAGATGATCCATGGCATGCTGCAGCGGTGACCATAGAAAATATCTCCGGTGAACGTTGTGGCTTTAGTCCTGGGTCTCACGGACCTTTAGTCCGAGTCCCTGAGACCCGGGACTAAGGTTCCGGGACTAAATGTCCTCTACAGTATTCGAGCCTGTGGAGATTCGAACTCAAGACCGCACAGTTAGCCTTCACGTGCGTTACCAACTGAGCTACACTACACATCTGACAAAATAGGATACTCCTTTTTAAATTGCTTCACGTGCGTTACCAACTGAGCTACACTACACATCTGACAAAATAGGATACTCCTTTTTAAATTGTGTCTGGAAGGACCTTTAGTCTCGGTTGGTGTTACCAACCCGGTTGCCTCGAGGAAAAGAAACCTTGGACTAAAGAAGTTTTAGTTCCGGACAAAAAAAAAAATTCGAGACTAATGGCCGAATCTGTCTATCGTCCAAGGCCTTTTCTTTAGTAGTGTGCCGTCCTCATCCATTTATGGGCAAAGCGACATCGGAGTGAGGCGGTAACGCACAGGAAGACGGTGACGCACACAGGTCACCTGGTACAGCACTGGAGGGTCCCTGTGACGCGTCATGACTTTACGGACAGGGCGCCCACGTGGTGCGGCGTCAGCTGCACAGAAAGGCAGTGTTGTACACTGAGGTGGTTGGCCTTTGGAGACGATGAAGCTGACGGCCAGGGTCCACATGGAGGTGGAAAGCGAGGGGAGTAGAAGCTTCCGTGCTTGCACGCTTGCACGGAGACGCCGGCCTGGCCCAAGGCGTGAGCATGACGAGGGAAGGAAAAATCTCGTATTATCATTTGAGCTGATTTGTACCGGTCATTAGCGGTCACTAATTTTAATATGGGCCTCCCAGTAGTGATCCATGCATGGCTCATACAAGTGTGTGTGTTGGCGTACATGCTCATCTTGTTAGCTTCTTCATCCAAGCTAGTAATTCCATGCGCAAGTATCTCTTTCTTGATGGCTTACACCTGTACGCGTACACAAACACAAGAATGTATGCCGCTGCGGCAGTACGTAGAGGGGGAACATGAGAGCGCTCGCAGGTGAAGAGAAGGAGCCCACAAACATTTCCTATTTTCAATTCCCTTTTTATTTTCCATTCCAGATGCTTTTATGATTTCCCAGAAATATATAAACTAGAGTTTTAGATGCAATTTGTATCCAGATTTTGAGGTGGGATTTTTAGGGGAATGGTCAAGGAGATTATTTAGTGCCAAATTAAATTGTAGTGTAAGCACTCAAGCAAGCATACAAGCAAACCAAAACGAACAAACATTCAAGGCACAGATACAAAGCGATTTCCTAATTCTAGAAAAAAATGCATATGGTGAATTTTGATGCAAGGGTTTTGGAAATTATTTTAAAACGGTTTTGCGGAAAATAAATAGTCAAGTTCTAATTTGTTGTAAATATTGAAAAGTTCAAATTTTTATTGAATTTTAAATGATGCAAACACATGATGTTACAGAAAGCACCAACACCATTACACATGCCCTCCCATTCGAACCTTATTAGGGAGGTGTACGATCAAATGAAGCATCGGAGTGAAGAAGCCTGGTAGAAAGATTTTCTCTAGCTTATAGACAAACACAGGTGCAGCTTTCTCCAAGTCATCAATGATGGACCGAGATATCTCCTTGGCACATAGCTGGCGGAAGAAATAGATCAACTCTGCCAGGACAACCCACATAGGCTCATGAACATAGCCTCAATCCATCGCCGGAAGAAGACGCTCGATCCATATGTGGAAGTCATGACTCTTCATCCCGAGGACTCGCGGACTAGATGAGTTAACTCCTCTCGTTAGATTCGCTGCATATCCATTTGGGAACATCAATGTGTGGATCCACTGAAGTATTTATTTCCTTTGGGGTCCGCCCAAGACGAAATCGGCCATGGACCGTGTCCATCTCCTGCCGGGCTGAGGAGGCCGCATCTCTTGCTTTGGTCTATCGCACAACAGTGCCAGGTCTAGTCTAGCCTTAGGGTTGTCCTTGGACTTTTCAGTTTCCATGAGTGTTCCCCAAAGCGACTCGGCGATGTTCTTTTCAGTGCGCATTACATCAATGTTATGTGGTAGAAGAAGGTCATCATAATAAGGGAGCCTTTCCATATGACTCCACATATGTTCCTGTCCATACCCCGCAAAATTACCGTCTGTTTCATTGAACTTGAGAGCATCTATCTGAGTATGAACCTCGGCATCGGTCAACATCCGGGGTGGAGGATCTGTCACCACGACACCTATTGTGAAGTTCTTGGTGTCTTATCTGAAAGGATGGTCAAGAGGCCGGAATTGTTGATGTTGGTCGAACACTGAATACTTGTCACCCTTCTTCAACCAGATAATCTCATAGTTGTCTTACAAACCGGGCATGAGAACTTGTCGTGGACACACCAGGCACAGAATATCCCATATGCCAGGTAGTCATGCAGTGAGTACTGGTACCAGATATGCATTATGAAGTTCGACCTTGAAGCTCGGTCGTATGTCAATACCCCTTCATTCGAAGCAGTTTCTAATTCATCATTCAGAGGCTCCATGTACACACCCATGTTATTCCCCGGGTGTCTAGGAATTATCAATGACAAGAAGACAATATGACGTTGAAATAGACGCCGCGGGGAGATTGAGGGGGATAACGAAGACATGCCAATAGGTGTACGAGACAACCATGAGTCCATAGGGATTTGAAACCATCCATTGCAAACGCAACATGAACATTATGAGCCTCTCTAGCTTTGTCATGATGGATGCGATTGAAGTGGGTGAAGGACCGAGAAGCAACCAGAAAGCGACCAGAGGGGGGTGAATGGGAGCTTCAAAATTTCCTTTCGGAAACTAGTAGCCACTGTCCCGAGAATCACCCCAAAAGACAAACCCTAGAGCTTGCTAATGTCCACGACCCTAGATGTAGGGTGGATGCTTCCAAGAAACACAGCGGGACACTACACAACTCTAGAAAGCCAACGCAAAAGACGGAATCCAAATCCGACAACGAACGAACAGCCGGCGAACGAAAACGCGCAAGGCAGTCTTGACCGGACTCTGGGCAGCGTCCGGTCAGGGAGCACCGGACGCGTCCGGTCGTCAGAAAACTAGTTCCGGACCTTACTGTTCGTGACCGGACTCCGGTGTACGGTGCGTCCGGTCAGGATAGTAGCGTCCGGTCACAAGGACAAAAACAAGTGAACAGTACGCGCTGTGCATCCGGTCAGTGAGCTCCACAAGCGTCCGGTCAACCAGCAGGAAATCGTAGTGAACGTTCAACGACCGGACTCACCTAGCCAGCGTCCGGTTGTCCCGACCCCTGCGTCCGGTCACCCCGTGACAGCACAGTTCATCCACCGATTTGAATCAAACTCTCCCAAAACGAAACCTCTAGGGTTCAAACTTGGAGAGATGAGTCACAAGGAGTATAGTGAGCTATCTCTAAGAGATCATGGCTCGGACCTATCTCCAAATCGATGAATCAAAGGCTTTTGGGGGAAGGGGGAAAACTTGATCCGAAACGAAAAATCGATCGATCTCCTAGACCGTGAGGTTAGAGATTAATTCCTTCAGAGGAAAGAAGTGCCTCACGATCTAGAACAACTTGGTTCAAGCGGATTTGCAAAAGATGAACCGAGCAAAGAGATCAAGCGACGGGAAGAACGTGGAGAGAAAGGATTCCGCGAAGAACACGAACAAAACGCGAATCACACCCACGAATCTGCAACCGTGTGGCTACCACACACTACAACAGTGAGGATACGGCCTCACTTCCTCAAAATCAACAGTACACAGAGGGAAGTCTCTCTGCGGATCTCAGCTAGCTACAGCAGGGGATGGGAGAGCAGGAAACCCTAAGTGCGAAAGAGCAAATGACTGAGATGCCAAGGGAGGAGGGAGTCTCCCGACTACTTATCCTACTACTAGCCTAAGTCTAATTCCTACTCTACCCCTCTCTATTCTAATTACAGAGCAAACCAGCTAAACCCTAGGGTTATTCTGGACCAGCTCAGTGGTAGGTGTATCCGACGGCCACGCCCGCACAATTCGAAGCGTTGCCTCGACGCAACCTCCAGATTGCCGCCACGTGCCGCCACCGCTCTGCACCCCCGGTTTTGTGGCCCAAATCGGGAAACCAGCCTTTTCCAGCCATCCCCCGGTTTTGAGGCCCAAACCGGGAAACCAGCCCACCAGCTTCTGAGTTTTGAGGCCAAACTCAGCAAACCCTCAGCGCCCAGGTTTTGAGGCCCAAACCTGGAAACCGTCCTCAGCTCATGTTTTGTTGCCAAACTCGGAAACCATCCGCACCCAGGTTTTGAGGCCCAAACCTGGAAACCGTCCACCCGATGGTTTTTCCCTGGCTCTACCACCAAACCGACGTCGTAGAGGGGATGCACCGCCCGTGCACCCCGTCCACCGACACGTGTCCCCAAGTCTACGACTTAGGCAACACATGACCGCAAGTCTTCGCTCGTCGCTGTCCCAGGCTGCCAGCCACCACAGCTGATCCTCGGGCCTCTGGTCTCTCAGTCCAAGCCTCACGTCCGCCCTTCGCCACTCTCGGTCCATCGGCACGGCACGTCTCTACTTGACCTTCACCTCGCCTTTGATCACTGCATCCGTGCTCGACACCTGCACAACACAAGCCAAAGAACATGCGCATCATCCCAGTTGACAATCACTCATCACTCAGAGACCCGGCATACACCCATGTATCCGCAATCTCCCCCCTGATGAGTGCATTGTCAACTACCAACACAAATCATAGTAGAAAGAGAAGAAGGAAGAAGGAGAAGAGAGAACTCGACCAAATGACCCAAAAGCATAGCAAAGCCGAAGAAGGTCAAGTGGAAAGAGCAAGACAACTTGGTCCCTAAAGACATGGGCAACGGCTCGACGCAACCAAGCAAAGCAAAGCTAGCCCTCAAGAAGAGGTAGAACAGGCTCAACACCGTTAGCAAATCCCAATCGAAAATATCGAAGCAAAATGCTAGTCCCTTAAGATAGAGGCACAGAGGCTCAACACAACTAACAAAGAAAGCTTGATACCGATGCCTTTCGGCCAACAAGAGACAGCAAAGCTCAAGCTCCCCCTTAGTTGATCATCCAGGAGACATGCAAACTCTCCCCCTGGAAACTCCCCCTCAAATGAACACTCAGGAAGCACAAATGATTTGCAAATTCTCCCCCTTTGTTGAAAATGCACGAATCAAGTAAAAGGCTCTCCCCATCAGAAAGGGCACCAACAAAAGTGCTAACTAGGGAGGGTCTCCCCCTTCCATCATGCATATGAGTCAAAATGCAAGTTAGCAGCTTCAGGAATATATTCAGGAGAATGCAAGGATGCTGTAAACAGTATAACTCTAATGACTCATCAACAGCATACAAGCTCAGCAAAGGCTCAAACTGATCACCAGATATGAAGTATGAACATATGAGCAGAAAGGAGCAGTTTTGAGTCAAAAGGTATTCACCATCAAAATAGCACTAGCAATGTATAAACAGGAGTCTGAACAAGTGCTAAACATGTATACAAGGTGAACTACCCCTAGCAAAGTTCAATCATCATGCTTAAGAATATAACATACACTTGTGAATTCAAATTCAGATCAGAGTTGCAGCGGTGAAATTACACAAGTTCAATTATTAGCATGTGATTGCGAGAGGTTGAAAGCTTGTCATTGCCTAACTTTGCAACCGAGCGAAGCCTATGCCGAAGCAATCAGAAGCTTAAAGCTACGGTTTCGGTCATACACTACACGGCTCAAGTTTAACTCAAAGTGCAATGAGAAACCGTCTCGATACCGTGATGTCTTGACAAGCAATCCCATCTCGATCTTTTCAATTCACTAAAACTTGGTACAAATTTTAAACATGATATGAACAGACCAAGCAAGTGAATGACTCAGAACTAGAGACATAGCAACCTAGCATATATGAAAAGCACGAGTAAACTCAACACATCCTACACATGCTAGTTGCATATCTCAATGGTGAACATTTTCAGATTTGAAATTATTAAGCAAATTCACCATTTCAAAAATAGCTCAGCTCACAACATGTACTAGTGATCAGAAAGAGCATAAGCTACAAGCATCAACATAAGCATCGGAGCATACTACATGGAGCATAGTTACATTCTAGTGATTATAGACATGAAGCTCAGATTGTAAATGCGTATGCTAAAATGCAAAAGAAAAGAAAGACAAAAGAGTCAATCAAATATACAAGATCCAAAATGTTTCCCTCAACTAAAAGGGGAAACACACACCAAGCTCACCCCTCAACCGATTAAAGGTTGATTCGTCTAAAGGCTTGGTGAAAATATCAGGCAGTTGATGATGAGTATCGACATGGCGAAGGTCGATATCACCCTTCTCCTGGTGGTCTCGCAAGAAATGAAAGCGCACATCAATGTGTTTGGTCTTCGAGTGAAGCACGGGGTTCTTAGCAACGCTAATGGCACTCGTGCTGTCACAAAGCAAAGGCACGCGAGAAAAGCTCAGACCAAAATCACGCAAAGTGGCCATCATTCAGAGCAACTGGGAACAGCAGCTAGCCACAGCAACATATTCAGCCTCTGTGGTGGACTGAGCGACACTAGACTGCTTGCGAGAAGACCACGAAACAAGAGAAGAACCAATAAACTAGTAAGTCCCAGAAGTGGACTTGCGCTCAACACGGCAACCAGCAAAATCGGCATCTGAATAACCGCAAAGGGAGAGGGTGGAGGAAGCAGAATACCAAATCCCGAACTCAGGTGTGAAACAAAGGTACCTGAATATGCGCTTCACTGCCTGACGGTGAGAAGTGCGCGGCGACGCCTGAAAGCGCGCGCACAGACACACCGCGAACTGGATGTCCGGGCGTGTCGCCGTCAGGTAGAGCAGCGACCCGATCATGCTTCGGTACTCCTTCTGGTCCACTGCTTCTCCATCCACATCCGCATCCAGGGCAGTCGTCGTCGACATGGGTGTTGGAAGAGGCTTGGCCTCACCCATATCGAACCGCTTCAGCAAGTCCTTGGTGTACTTGCCCTGGTGCACAAACGTCCCCTCTCGAGATTGCTTGATTTGCAACCCGAGAAAGAAAGTCAGCTCGCCCATCATGCTCATCTCGAACTCCCTGCTCATAATATCTGCAAACTTGGCAACCAAAGCGTGAGAAGAACCACCGAAAATGATATCATCCACGTAAATCTGGACCAAGAGAGTGTCTTTGCCTTGCTTGAGGAGAAAGAGCGTTTTATCTACACATCCCATTTTAAAACCCTTAGCAAGCAAAAAGGTTTTCAGTCTATTATACCAGGCTCTAGGGGCTTGTTTCAAACCATATAAAGCTTTGTGAAGTTTAAAAACATGGTTTGGAAACTTGGGATTTTCAAAACCGGGGGGTTGCTCAACATACACTTCCTCTTCTATGTAGCCGTTTAAGAAGGCACTCTTGACATCCATTTGAAAGAGTTTAAAACCTTTGGATGCAGCAAAAGCCAAGAGTATCCTAATAGCCTCCAAACGAGCTACAGGAGCAAAAGTCTCCTCAAAGTCTATCCCCTCCTTCTGACTATAACCCTTGGCCACAAGACGCGCTTTGTTCCTCACAATGTGGCCATCCTCTCCTTGTTTGTTTTTGAAAACCCATTTTGTCCCAATAGGATTACAGTTAGGAGGGGGAGGAACTAGAACCAAACCCGATTTCTCTTAAAATTTTCTAACTCCTCATGCATGGCATTGACCCAATCCGGATCCGTCAAAGCGTGTCCAACATCTCGGGGCTCAAAATTAGCAACAAAAGCAGAATGAGCGAAGTGAGAGATGTGCTGTGATCTGGACCGAGTAACCCGTTCGTCGATGCTGCCGATCATCTGCTGAGGCGGGTGCTGGCGCTGGATGTGTCGTGGCGCCTCCCGAGCTGAAGTAGCCTCCCCCTCAACAGCAGCTGGTGCCTCCCCGGGTACAAAAAGTACCGCTCGGGGTGGCGGATCCCACGGCCCCCAGGAAGAAGATGTGTCGGGGCCGTGAGTCATCGTAGAAGCCGCTCTTTGCGGCACAGCAGGTGGAGGCAATGCTGGGTCATCTATGCCTTCAGCATCCTCGTCCTCATCATCGAAAAGAGGCTCACCAACCTCATGATCACCTGCTCGCTTAAAACGAGAAGAAGGACAAACAAGAGTCTCATCGAAGGTGACATCTAATGTCTCCATGACTCGGTTAGTATCAAGGTTAAGTACACGATATGCGCAAGTGTGAGTGCCATAACCCAAAAATACACCGTCAGAAGAACGAGACTCAAACTTGTCCAGGTTGCCTTTCTTCAAAATAAAACAATGGCAACCGAAGACTCTCAAATAACTCACCTTGGGCTGTTTACCAAAACGCAGCTCATAAGAAGTCTTTTTCAAGAACGCTCTCAGAAAAATGCAATTGGAAATATAGCACGCAGTGTTCATAGCTTCGGCCCAATAATGCCTAGGAGTCCTATGCTCATCGAGCATCGTCCTGGCCATCTCAACAAGGGTCTGATTCTTCCTTTCTACAACACCATTCTGGGGCGGTGTGTAGGGGGAAGAAAACTGATGCTCCAAACCCAAGCGGTCGCAAAACTTCTCAAAATCCGAATTCTTGAATTCGGAACCATTATCACTCCGAATTGCTCGCATCGATTTCAAAGGGAACTCGTTCTGAAGACGCAAAATCAGATTACGAGCAAAGGAGAAAGTCTCGGTCTTCTCAGCTAAAAAGAAGACCCACGAATATCTCGAAAATTCATCAACAACAACAAGCACATACCACTTCCCCCCAACCGAGCTCACCCGAGCCGGACTAACAAGGTCCATGTGCAAAAGCTCTCCAGGGCGCTTGGTCATGACCTGAGTCACCGGATGGTGGGGAGCGGCAACCATCTTCCCGTGTCTACAAGAGTGGCAAACAAGATCCTTCTCCATATGCAACTTGGGCAATCCTCGGATTAGGCCAAGTGAACTAAGCCTTGCAAGCAAGTCGAAGCTCAAATGTCCAAGTCTCCTATGCCACTTCCAAAGATCAGAGGAGGAAGGTCAAGCCACAAGACAACGAGAAGTGCCAAAAGACTCCGAGAAATTCGCACGACAGACTTTTCCAAAGGGCGAAATCAAACACACAAGATTGCCCTGAGGATCCAAAATACGGCTGAGATTCAGTTTAAAACGAATCTCATAGTCGTCGTCAAAGAGTTGCAAAATAGAAAGAAGGTTGAAATGCAAGTTAGAAACAAGAGCAACATTGCGCAACACAAAGTGCTCATTAACCCGCACAGACCCGCGAGACAATACCTTACCTTTGCTATTGTCGCCGAAAGTTATGTACTCCTTTCCGGCAATAGGGCTAAGGCTGGAGAACCACTTGGCGTTTTCGGTCATGTGCATCGAGCAACCGGAATCCACCAACCAAATGTCCTCCAACCGTTTTACCTACATCAATAAAAAGACATAGGGTGAGCATACGGTCCAACACTGGGGTTAGTGAAGTAAGGGGAACACCAGTGTTGGGCCGGCTGCTCAAAAGAACGGTTAGCAAAAAAAACCATTCCTAGCACGTCTACGAGAGGAGCGATCACCACGTAGAGGAAAACGTGGTCCGCTAAGAGAGGAGCGTCCATCGCGATACTCAAAACGCGATGGGGGAAAACGCTCAACTACAAAGCCTCCGCCACAGGGTCCATAGCCTACAACTGCAGGCTCCAGCCGGGCAAGCTCTCTATGAGGCCTAGGCCTAGCAACTTGAGGCACTGCACCTCTAGGCCTAGCATCTCTCCTCGGAGCTCTCTGCTGCCTAGGCCTGGGAACTTGAGGTTCTGGACCTCTGGGCCGAGCATCACGTCTCGGTGCTCTCCTCTGAACATTCGGCACATGTACATCATGGAAAGGATGGTACATGTCCGGGTTGTTCATCTCCCTAGCACGGCGCGCCTCTCTCTTGCGCCTAAAGCAGAACTCGCTCAAGTGTCCATCTCTCCCACAGAAGTCACAATGATACCTCACCGCACGCAAAGGGGGTTGTTGGTACTCATGGCTGTGGGTGTGGATCACTTTGCCCTTCTGTGGCAAACACTCCTCCTGGATGGGTGGCATTGTGTCCAGCTTGTTTCTGAGGTGATTGGGTTTGGGATGCCATACTTTGTTCTTGGGTGGAGCTCTCGGGGGTTCCTCAAACACCCCATCCTTGGTGGTAGGCTTGACGGGCTCTTTGGGTGGAAGCTTGGTCAGTTTGGGAGTAGTGGTGGAGTTGGGCTTCTCACATGGATTCAGACCACTCGACTCTCCAACCTTCCCAAACAGCAGAAAGATCAACACCCGGGGCAAAACCTACACCAGGACTTCCAGCAGCTCGCTTAAATTGGGAGATCATCATCCTGAGCTGCGGCTCACTACAAGAGACCCATGACAAGATGGTCCGAAGGTATGTGTTTTCTTCCTCGGTTTGCATCTTGTCATGCTTCACATTGACTATCTCCATCTCCAAGCCCTCACACAAAGCACACTTAGCCACACAAGTGCTACCTGAGTTGGCCTCCTCAAGAGACACAATCTTGGCATTCTTCTCTGCCAAATCAGATTGCAAGACAGGACAAGTCTTGCACGCACCCAACAGAGAAGGTCAAGCCTTTAGCTCATCCACCTCTCCTACCAACGCAGCATACTTACCTCTCAAAGTGAGAAGGTCAGTCATGTGCGTGGTGCACATTTCACACTCAACCTCCTCCGACACGACCACGGAGGACTTGGCAAACTCAAGCTCTCTCACCGTGTCCTCCCACTTCTGCCTAAACTCCTTGCGCTCTCTAGCGGCACGCCTAAGCAGCTTATCCTGACTAAGCAAGGCGGCAGTAAGCTTCTCATTCTCTACAAAGAGCTCATCATGGGTCATGGATACCTGGGAGGTATCGTCGTCGTTCCGAGGGGAGTTCACCAGCTCGCCGTCGACCTCCTTGCCGAGGGCCATGGTGCAGAGGCCGTCGTCGTCGGCAAAGAAGCAGAGACCGTTCAGCTTGTCCTCGATCCTCTTCTTCTTCTCGGACTCATCGTCGCTTGAGCAAGCGGAGTCGTCATCCGAGCCGTCGACGTCGCTGAGCGTGGTGAAGAACGCACGCTGCTCAGCCTGGGCCTTCTCCAAGTACTTCTTCTTGATGTACTCCTTGTCGAAGCCGCCCCTCCGCTTGTGCCTTGCGGGGACGTACTTCTCCTTGCGCTTGCCGGAGTCGTACTTGTGCCCATGATCGCCCTTCCCAGACAAATGCTTCTTCTTGGGACAGTTGGCGATGAAGTGGTCGGGGTCGCCGCAATCAAAGCATCCTGAGCGTCCTCCACCACGGCGACGGTCCATGCGGTTGTTGTGGAACCGCGTGAACCGGTTGGCGAGCATTGCCAACTCGTCATCCCCCAACGACTCAAGCTGGTCCTCTATGACAGAAAAGAGAGACGAAAGAACAAAACCTCCAGAGGGGTTAGAAGAGCCAGAAACCAAAGCCATAGTCAGGCCAGAAGGATTCTCATAGGAAGCCCTCGACATGGCGTCAATCTCACTAGACTTGAGCTTACTAAAGAGCTCGTCGCAAGTGAGGGTCTTATAGTTAGACGATTCGATGATCGCCTGGACCTTTGAGTCCCACACCGACCGATCAAGAGTGTGCAAAAGCTTCAAAGCCCTCTCATGATCGTCAAAAGGCAACAGCTCCTTGTTCGCTCTCATCTTGTTGACAATGACCTGAAAGCGAGCGAATAAACTCTCTATGCTCTCGCCAGGCATATGTCGAAAGTTCTCATACTCCCTGTTGTGCGACTCATAGAGGCGGGATTTGACCTGAGTGGTTCCCTCATGGAAGCGCATGAGGGTCGCCCAAATCTCGCGAGCCGTGGGGAGGTGAGAAACACGATCAAACTCAGACATGCTCAAACAGGAGAACAAGGCGTTACGTGCCCGGCTATTGGCCTCGTGCTCATCGATCTGGAGCTGAGTGACACGAGCAGCCAAGACAACGTAATCGGCCTTGTTGCAAATCTCCCAAACAGAAGAGCCCATGCTCTGGAGATAGGCCGACATGCGTATCTTCCAATACGCATAGTTCGTCCCATCAAAGAACAGCGGTTTGCCCACGCCGCGATCCATGTCGCCTTCTGTGGATCTGGAACCGGCTAAGGTGGAAGATCCTTAACCTACTCTGATACCAATTGAAGGACCGAGAAGCAACCAGAAAGCGACCAGAGGGGGGTGAATGGGAGCTTCAAAATTTCCTTTCGGAAACTAGTAGCCACTGTCCCGAGAATCACCCCAAAAGACAAACCCTAGAGCTTGCTAATGTCCACGACCCTAGATGTAGGGTGGATGCTTCCAAGAAACACAGCGGGACACTACACAACTCTAGAAAGCCAACGCAAAAGACGGAAACCAAATCCGACAAAGAACGAACAGCCGGCGAACGAAAACGCGCAAGGCAGTCTTGACCGGACTCTGGGCAGCGTCCGGTCAGGGAGCACCGGACGCGTCCGGTCGTCAGAAAACCAGTTTCGGACCTTACTGTTCGTGACAGGACTCTGGTGTACGGTGCGTCCGGTCAGGATAGTAGCGTCCGGTCACAAGGACAAAAACAAGTGAACAGTACGCGCTGTGCGTCCGGTCAGTGAGCTCCACAAGCGTCTGGTCAACCAGCAGGAAATCGTAGTGAACGTTCAACGACCGGACTCACCTAGCCAGCGTCCGGTCGTCCCGACCCCTGCATCCGGTCACCCCGTGACAGCACTGTTCATCCACCGATTTGAATCAAACTCTCCCAAAACGAAACCTCTAGGGTTCAAACTTGGAGAGATGAGTCACAAGGAGTATAGTGAGCTATCTCTAAGAGATCATGGCTCGAACCTATCTCAAAATCGATGAATCGAAGACTTTTGGGGGAAGGGAGAAAACTTGATCCGAAACGAAAAATCGATCGATCTCCTAGACCGTGAGGTTAGAGATTAATTCCTTCGGAGGAAAGAAGTGCCTCACGATCTAGAACAACTTGGTTCAAGCGGATTTGCAAAAGATGAACCGAGGAAAGAGATCAAGCGACGGGAAGAACGTGGAGAGAAAGGATTCCGCGAAGAACACGAACAAAACGCGAATCACACCCACGAATCTGCAACCGTGTGGCTACCACACGCTACAATAGTGAGGATACGGCCTCACTTCCTCAAAATCAACAGTACACAGAGGGAAGTCTCTCTGCGGATCTCAGCTAGCTACAGCAGGGGATGGGAGAGCAGGAAACCCTAAGTGCGAAAGAGCAAATGACTGAGATGCCAAGGGAGGAGGGAGTCTCCCGACTACTTATCCTACTACTAGCCTAAGTCTAATTCCTACTCTACCCCTCTCTATTCTAATTACAGAGCGAACCAGCTAAACCCTAGGGTTATTCTGGACCAGCTCAGTGGTAGGTGTATCCGACGGCCACGCCCGCACAATTCGAAGCGTTGCCTCGACGCAACCTCCAGATTGCCGCCACGTGCCGCCACCGCTCTGCACCCCCGGTTTTGTGGCCCAAATCGGGAAACCAGCCTTTTCCAGCCATCCCCCGGTTTTGAGGCCCAAACCGGGAAACCAGCCCACCAGCTTCTGAGTTTTGAGGCCAAACTCAGCAAACCGTCAGCGCCCAGGTTTTGAGGCCCAAACCTGGAAACCGTCCTCAGCTCATGTTTTGTTGCCAAACTCGGAAACCATCCGCACCCAGGTTTTGAGGCCCAAACCTGGAAACCGTCCACCCGATGGTTTTTCCCTGGCTCTACCACCAAACCGACGTCGTAGAGGGGATGCACCGCCCGTGCACCCCGTCCACCGACACGTGTCCCCAAGTCTACGACTTAGGCAACACATGACCGCAAGTCTTCGCTCGTCGCTGTCCCAGGCTGCCAGCCACCACAGCTGATCCTCGGGCCTCTGGTCTCTCAGTCCAAGCCTCACGTCCGCCCTTCGCCACTCTCGGTCCATCGGCACGGCATGTCTCTACTTGACCTTCACCTCGCCTTTGATCACTGCATCCGTGCTCGACACCTGCACAACACAAGCCAAAGAACATGCGCATCATCCCAGTTGACAATCACTCATCACTCAGAGACCCGGCATACACCCATGTATCCGCAGTGGGCCCATGCTTCACCATCGGCGAGATGTACCATTTTCTCAGGATTGTATCGTGTACCCTGTTTGTGGCATGTCATCTGTTTCGCGGATTCCTCGGTCATGTAGAGACGTTGGATCCTCGGTGTGAACGACAGGTAATGCAGGACTTTCATGGGGATAGAAAGCTGCCTCTTCGAGCCTTCACCATTGTCTACCTCCATGTATCTCGACGCTTTACACTTCGGACAGTAACCTGCATCCTTGAGATCTTTCCTGAAGACGACGCACCCATTTGGACAAGCATGTATCTGCTCATACGACATCTTCAGTGCACGAAGCAGTTTCTGAGATTCATATAGGCTCTTTGGCAATATGTGGCCGTCCGGAAGCATGCTGCCAAATAGGGCCAACATACCATCGAACGCTTCTCGACTCAGGTTGAACTGGGACTTGAACCCCATCACACGGTCAATGGCATCCAATTGAGAAACTGTTGTTCGATCATGACGGGGTTTCTGTGTTGAAGACATCATGTCGTAAAACGCCTTTGCGGTCTTCTCCATCTCCTCCTCTGTACATCCTTCAGCGTATTGTTCTTCTTGGAAGTCATCTAACATATCTGCTACCCCCGCATCAGCATCAAAGTCCTCCAGACATGGTCGCACTGCCTCCGCTCTCAAATGATGTGCTTCACCATGGTAGATCCACCGGGTGCAGTCTGGCATGAATCCATTGTTCAGAAGATATTTACCCATGCTCTCCTTGTCTTGCCTTCTCTGGTTCCCACATCTGCTGCACGGGCACAATACTTTCATCTCTCCTCGCCGAGCCGGGCCAAATTTATTGTTCAAGAAAGCATATGTCTTCTGCGACCCGAGTACAACCACTGATGGTCATCCATCCTACTGTCATCCATCCGAGTAGTTACATGTACCTCCGAGTACTTCAATCCTACTATCATCTAATAGGTGAGGATAGGTCCTAATCCCACCCGCGGATGCGTAGATGAGGCTAGTTCCCAATGTCTGCCTTGACCCGAGGCAGAATTTTGGCAGCACCTCCCCGATGTTCTCCTGATACACGTCCCTGTAGGGAGAGTGTGTATCCGGAGAACAACATGGAGGTGATGCCAAAACTCCGTCTCGAATCGGGGCAGACCACGGAAACTAGCCTAATCGACGCATCCGCGGGCTATCCAAGTAATGTGGACAATCCGAAACAGATATGGTTATCAATATGCAGAGATCTGCATACATCCAACCGTCTCTCTTTCGGATTGGAGACGCCTAACTGGGTTTATGAACTATGACCCTTATCCGAGAGGAGAGGTTATTTATACCTAGGGTGGCGGTGGAGTTAGGCTAGCGGCGCAGTGGCGAGTCAAAGCGGTGCAGGCAGACCCACAATGGCAACGAAGACGATCAGGGTCACCGAGGATCTCCGGCTCGGCCCCGACAGGTCCTCCTACAGAAAAGACAAAAAAGATAGTATGAATTAGAAATTTCAGCAGAACCTCCCGTGCACGGTGAGGTATCGAAAACCTGCAAGAAACAATGGCACGATGGCCGACATCCACATATATGCGGCACAATGGTCGACATCCACATATATACGGCACGATGGCCGACATCCACATACATACCACTACACTACTACTAACAACTCCTTACTACTACTACTTACTACAACTGGGTGACACATGTGCAATGACGACGGGGCGATCGAGGACGACTTACGGGCGGGGCGATCGATGATGACTAAGGGAACGAACTCGGAGGCACAGCGGTGAGGTCCTCTTCTTGCTCCTCTCCGACCGAGCAGACCGTCCAGACCTATTGGGGGCGTAGTGGGACGAGGCCGACCGGGGCTCCTCCTGCTCCTCCTCCTATTCGTCCTCCTCCTCTCCTCCTCCTCCTCCTCTCCTCTTCCTCTTCCTCCTACTCCTCCTCTCCTCCTCCTCTCTCGCGGCGGCGGCACGACCAGGGGCGGCCGGCGGCGCAGCCGGTCGGGGAAGGGTGGGCGGCAGGGCCGGGGAGACGGCGGCTGTCGCAGAACCGACCAATTTACATCAGATTAAGCACAAAAATCTCCGCTTACGCGTTGACAGTCATGTACTTAAACTTGTATAAACCCGGTAGTCCGGAAATCTCGAAGGATCTCAAACTTTTCGCATTTAGCCAAGATCGTACTAGTTTCGCATACATGTCCATAAGTTACATCACAGTTCGAACATAGTTCAAATCCATCGAAGTACGAAACAATATTACAAACCATAGTTTGACAAAAGCGGAAGCAACATAGTTTTGAAATATAAGTTCATATTTGGTTCACAATACTGTGCCATGACCTGATTAGTATCCAACAAAAGCATCAGGTAAAAGAGTAGAGGAACATGCCCATGTTCTATTCATCTCCCGTAGCCAGGTACAGACAGTTCTTGTAATAGCCATAGAAGCTTTGACCATCTGCAACAACAAGGGGATAAAACCATGAGTACGAGAAGGTACTCAGCTAGACTTACCCATCATAAACCAGAAATAAGGTGACACCAAGGAGTATGCAAGGCTGTATCTGGGGTTGGCTAGAATTAACCTTTGCATAAAAGCATTTTCATTATTAATAATCATCACTAGAGTATTAGCAGTCAATTTTATGTAATCAATCTGATTAACTAGATTTGCACCTGATCTAAAGCAATCACTAGACTAATTAACAAGCAAGAGTGACTATTTCATATATAGCCTTTCATATTCTACATCATAACCATCTTTAGTTCCATAAGTTACTACGGTAACGCATGCTCAGTCAAGTTACTCACTATCCAGGAACGATGGCTATTATAATCGATTCCTACCTAGCTGGGGATAAAATATCGCACACTCGTCCGATCACTCTTGGCCAAAGGTAGACGTCGGATGCGATTCAAGAGATTCGAGAACAAGTCGCGGGACTCACCCTGGGCATTCGATTATAACCGACAATTCGGTTCGGTTCGGTTCGGTTAAAAAAAAATTTGGTTTCTAGCCTGTAGGCACTGATCGGTTTTCTAGAAAAACTAAAACCGCAAAATTCGATTTTGGTTTGTAAATTCAGTTTTTAGTTTTTAACTGTAATAACCAAACATAATGCCAGCAGCAGCAACAATGTAGAATTATATGAGAATTTGAGATGAATGCAAGCAACAATACACACACACACATATATATATATATGTGTGTGTGTGTGTGTGTGTGTGTGTGTGTATCAAGTACACAAATCAACAACAACCAACCAAGCAGTATAGATATTTCGGTTTTCGGTTATGCGGTTTGGTTTGACACAAAAACCGAAGCCGAAGCAGCACACTGAACAACGTAAAAACCAAAACCGAACCCACAACCGAAAACCGAACAAACCGATATTTCGGTTCAGTTCGGCGCGGTTCGGTTCAGTTTGCGGGTTTCGGGTAAAAAGTGCCCAGGCCGACGCAGGACGACCATGGGCCCTTCTACACCAGGGGTGATCTCAGTGCCAGGTCGCTCAAGCGATTCTGCCCACGGTCATGTCGGGTCGATCAGGCCTTGCCTGCCCACAGACCATGCTAGGTTGTTCAGCAAAGTTGCCCACGGTACATCTGAGACCCTGGGTGTTAGGCGTTAATATCTCCATCACCGGCTCGAATAACCTTACTCGGCTTCACGAGAGGTACCTGGACCTACTCTGCTAAGTGATTGACTCATTCAAAATGACTGAGGTACGCCTTCGTCGGGTCCTAAGCAACACAGACGGGAGACTACTAGCACACAGAACCCATGTCCTGCTGCTCCTACATCCCGCCCGGTCTCAGATTAATTATCTCATGGTATCGCCACGCTAGCACTAGGCTAGTCATGATCAGTATCCACCTATATGCGGGAGACAGGAAATCACCCGACTTTTACCGGTCTAAGCAGACTAAGCATATAAACAAGCCTAGACCTAACAGAGATATTAGATAATAATTGCAGTGGACAAGGATTTGTAAGTAATGCAACAACGGTAGCATTCAACTCCTATAACCTAATGCAACAAATATAGCAAGTTAAGTAGTTAATTGCAAACCGCAAGGAGTAAGAATGCTCCGGGGCTTGCCTTGATCGAAGTTAGCTGGACGGTTATCCTGACACCCCGGTAGGTCTCCGGCGTCGGCTTCTTCGCTCCTCTCGAACTGAGCTTCCTCCTGGTCCTGCTCCTCCGGCTGCGACAGGGTCTCCTCTACTCATCTTGTATGATGCATTATGCTTTTATGAGTTTGACGAATGCACATGGCATGCTGTGGGATGCAATCACAGATGAAAGGACTCAACGGGAGTTAAGCACATGTCATCTACTACATTCTCTTCAACAAGGTAGTCAACATCATCCAGTAAACTACTAACTACCTTGTTAACACCCTACAACATTGTTATTTTCCTAACCACTTAGTGCAGCAACATGTCATCAGTAATATTACAGGATAATGATACTGAACCCTAATTTACATAACAACTATTCCTTTTTAACTGACTTATCTAAATAGGATATAACTATCACTATAAATAAATGACTTCAAAAAATTCCTAAAATTCTACACAAGCTACTACAGATCAATACTAAACTACCCTAAAATTTTCAGCTCAAAACACTAAGTACATCTTGCTATAAAAATTAACCCACTTATTCACAAAACATGCACTTTTAATAGTTTGTACTACCAACTATAAAAACTGACCAGTTTAACATTTTTCATAATAACTTCACAGCAGAATATGACGGTTCAAAAATTACCAAGCTCGGAATCTAAATATTTCTATTTATTAAAATTAAAGAAAGGAAACAACCTTTATTAACTTTAAATCATTTAGCTAATATTTTCCACAGGATCCATTAAATTCTTATTTTTCTCAGATGCTATTCATCACAACAAACCTAACAAAATTAGAATCACATTTTTCTGAGCTACCCATAATTAGTTATGTATTTTTCAAGTTAATAGGCATTTACTTAATTAAATAAAACTGCACAGAAAAGTACTGGTAAATATGCATCTAATAATTTTATCTGGTAGATCCATTCATTCCCAGCACAACAAAATTTGTTTCACACAATTTGGACTTAAAATGAGCCAGATATGAATTTTGAAAGTATTTACACACATTCTGAAAAACTGATTTAAAGAAAACTCGCCCTAAAATACTACGGGTACCCGAATATGAGCAACCAGATACACATGCCTAAACGCTAAGTACACCCGTGATTTCCGCACTCTATTTCACCCACGCTTCTCTTCTCTTCCGCTGCCAGTGGGCCCCGTGGGTCAGTGACCCCACGACCACTTGGTCAACGGGCCCACCGGCCAGTGACCCTACATCCCCGCCGGCGCTGACCGACGATATCTCGTCGACGGCGAGGTCTCCGGCGAAATGTCACACCCCAAAATTTCCTATTTTGGGTTGTGCTTAGAAAACACCAAAATTAAATAAGAGAATTATGATTTTTATAAAATTTGCCTATCTTTAGTTTGTTAGAGCAAACATGATCAAATAAAAATAGTATCAAAAATATTTTCTAAATAATTTTGTTGGAGTTGTAACACCCTAATTTATGGTGTTTTCAAAAATAGTATTAAAATGCTTTAATATTTATTTTGTGAGCATGGAACATAGGAAAATAATAAATATTTTAGAAATAAAATAAATATAGAAAACATAGTGTGGTGAAGCACTCATGCTGAAGCATATTTTAAATTATTGCTTGAGTGGTTTTTATTCAAAATAAAACTGAATTCAAAAATGAATTTGAAAATGTTTGGAAAATGGATTTAGAAAAGAAAATAAAATAAAAAGAGAAAAGCCTCCAGCTGCTCCTTCCCTTCCTCCCCTTTCGGCCCAGCAGAGCTGGCGGCCCAGCCCCGTCCCCCTCTCCTCCCGCGGGCTCTCCCTCTCCCCGTCCGCTTGGGCCTGGCCCAGCCGCAGCGCCGCGCCGCACAGCCCACGCCGGCCCACGTGACCGCAGCAGCCCGCGCGCCCCTCTTCTCTCTCTGCGCAGCGGGACCCCCCTGTCAGCTGCTTCCCCTCCCTCGCGCCCGTGCCTGCAGAGCCGGCAACCGCCCCATCCCACGCGGCTTCTTCAAATTGGCGACGTGGGGGGCATATCTCGCGCTCCTGGCTTCATAACTTGGCTCCCCACTCCTATCCCTTCATTTCCTCTCTTCCAATTCGACCAGAAACCGCCCCCAAGCACCACCCGAGCCACCGCCGTGTGCTATTGCCGCCCGCCGTCGTCGAGTTGCTGCAGCACGGCGTCTCCGGCCAATTAACCGCCGGGACGACCCTTGTCTCCCCTCCGTGAAGCTCTGCCACCCGAGCTTGGCACCTCTACCGCATCGGAGCGCTCGAAAGCCGCTGCCGAGCCTTCACCGGCGACCTCCACCCGCTCCACGCCGTCGCGAGCACAACCGCCGCGTTCCCCGACCCCGATTTCACCGCTGGTGAGACCCCCTTGTCCTCCTCTCTCTCCCTGACCTCTCCCCTTTGAGCTCTGTCCACGGGAGTGCCCGGCGTTGCGGATACATGGGTGTATGCCGAGTCTCTGTGTGATGAGTGATTGTCAACGGAGATGATGCGCATGTTCTTTGGCTTGTGTTGTGCAGGTGTCGAGCTCGGAGACAGTGATCGATGGCGGGTGAAGGTCAAGTTGCGACGTGCCGTGCCGACGGACCGGGCGCGATGAAGGATGGGCGTGCCGTGCGGCGGACGTGCCATGCCGATGTATCGGACGGTGAAGGGCGGACGTGGACTTGGACTGATGGACTGGAGGCCGGAGGATCAGCTGTGGTGGCTGGCAGCCTGCGACAGCGACAAGCGGAGAAGTGCGATCATGTCGGTGGAAGGGGTGCACAGGCGGTGCATCCCCTCTACGACGCCGGTTTGTTGGTAGAGCCCGGGAAAAACCAACGGTGGACGGTTTCCAGGTTTGGGCCTCAAAACCTGGGTGCTGGGTTTCCAGGTTGAGCCACAAAACCTGGGCGTGACGGTTTCCAGGTTGAGCCTCAAAACCTGGGCGTGGGCCGGTTTCCGAGTTTGGGCCTCAAAACTCGGGCGCGGACGGTTTCCGAGTTTGGCCACAAAACTCGGGCTGGAGGCTGGTTTCCCGGTTTGGGCCACAAAACCGGGGGTGCAGAGTGGTGGCGGCACGTGGCGGCAATCTGAAGGTTGCGTGGAGGCGACGCGGAAGACCGTGCGGGCGTGGCCGTCGGATCTACCTACCACCAGCGGGTGGACTAGAATAGCCTTAGGGTTAGGCTGGTCCGCTCTGTAATTAGAGTAGAGAGGGGTAGAGTAGGAAATAGACTTAGGCTAGGTTAGTATAAGTAGTCCAGGGGAGACACCCTCCTCCCTATCTCAATCTCAGTTAGAGCTTTCATTTCCTAGGGTTTCCACTCTCCCACACCCCTGCTTTAGCTAGTTGAGATCCGCAGAGAGACTCCACTCTGTGTACTGTTGATTCGAGGAAGTGAGGCCGTATCCTCACCTTGGATCCCATCTCTTGGTGTCAATTCGCGTTTTGATTTCATGTTCATCATGTTCTTCGCGGATTGCTTTGTGCCTTGAGTTTTCCCGTCGCTTGATCTTTGTGCTCGGTTCATCTTTTACGATTCCGTTTGAACTGAGTTGCTCTAGATCGTGAGGCACTTCTTTCCACCGAAAGAAATCATCTCAAACCTCACGGTCTAGGAGATCGATCAAGTTTTAGTTTCGGGTCTCTTTTTCTTCTTTCCCCCGAATTCCTTCGATTCACCGATTTGGAGTTAGGTTCGAGCCATGATCTCTTAGAGATAGCTCACTAACCTCCTTGTGACTCCTCAGATCGAATCCCAAGCCTAGAGCACTTGATTCGGAGGAGATCGGGTTGAATCGCCGGAGTTTCAGTGCAGTCGCGGGGTGACCGGACGCTCTGTCGGTCTGACCGGACGCACGCTTTCAGAGTCCGGTCGTTGAGCACGGCGCCAAGCTTTTCTGCGTACTGACCGGACGCTCTCGACCGGACGCTCTGTTTGCATTTCGACCGGACGCTACGCTTGCACTGTTTCTGGCTTTGTCGGTTTCGACCGGACGCACTGTACACGACCGGACGCTCCGTACTCGTGAGTCCGGTCACGAACAGAGAGCTCCCAGAGCTGATTTCTGACGACCGGACGCGTCCGGTCCCTGCTGACCGGACGCTGACCAGAGTCCGGTCGATCCAGTTTCGCGCGTTTTCGTTCGCGGTTCGTTCGTCCTTGATCGGATTTGAGTTCCGTCTTTTGCGTTGGCTTTCTAGGGTTGTCTAGTGTCCCGCTGTGCTTCTAGGAGGCATCCACCCTACATCTAGGGTCGTGGACATTAGCAAGCTCTAGGGTTCGCTCTTGGGGTTGATTTTGGGACAGTGGCATCTAGTGTCCGAAAGGAAATTTTGAAGCTCCCATTCACCCCCCCCCTCTGGTCGCTTTCGGGTAGCTTCTCGGTCCTTCAATTGGTATCGGAGCAGGTTAAGGATCTTCCACCTTAGCCGGTTCCAGACCCACCGAAGGCGACATGGATCGCGGCGTGGGCAAACCGCCGTTTTTCGATGGGACGAACTATGCGTATTGGAAGATACGTATGTCGGCCTATTTGCAGAGCTTGGGCGCTTCGATCTGGGATATTTGCAACTCCCCTGATTACGTGGTCTTGGCTGCTCGTGTGACTCAACAGCAGGTCGAAGAGCACGATGCCAATAGCCGAGCCCGTAATGCTCTTTTCTCTTGTTTGAGCATGGGTGAGTTTGATCGCGTTTCTCACCTCGCTACGGCTCGGGAGATCTGGGACACTCTCATGCGTTTTCATGAGGGCACCTCTCAAGTCAAAACCCGACTCTACGAGTCGTTCAAGCGAGAGTATGAGAACTTTAGACATCAACCTGGCGAGAGCATAGAAAGTTTATTCGCTCGCTTTCAGGTGATTGTCAACAGGATGAGGGCTAACAGAGAGCAGTTGCCATTTGACGATCATGAGCGTGCTTTGAAGCTTTTGCACACTCTTGACCGTTCGGTGTGGGACTCCAAGGTTCAGGCAATCATCGAATCGCCGAACTATGAGACTCTCACCTGCGACGAGCTCTTCAGTAAGCTCAAGTCCAGTGAGATTGATGCTATGGCGAGGGCTTCTTTTGAAAATCCTTCTCGCCCGTCCATGGCTTTGGTTTCCGGCTCTTCCTCTAACCCCTCAGCTGGTTTTGCGCTTTCTTCTCTCTTTTCTGTGACAGAGGACCAGCTGGAGTCTTTGGGAGATGACGAGTTGGCTTTGCTCGCCAACCGGTTCTCGCGGTTCCACAACAACCGCATGAACCGCCGTCGAGGAGGAGGACGCACGGGATGCTACGAGTGCGGCGACCCCGACCACTTCATCGCCAACTGCCCCAAGAAGAACAAGCACTTGGGCAAGGGCGAACATGGGCGCAAGCGCGACTCCAAGTACAAGGAGAAGCACGTTCCCCCAAGGCACAAGAAACGGGGCGGCTTCGACAAAGAGTACATCAAGAAGAAGTACTTGGAGAAGCAGCAAGCTGAGCAGCGCGCGTTCTTCGCCACGCTCAGCGACGTCGACGGCTCGGATGACGACTCCGCCAGCTCGAGCGATGACGAGTCCGAGAAGAAGAAGAGGATCGAGGACAAGCTGAACGGCCTCTGCTTCTTCGCCGACGACGACGGCTTCTGCACCATGGCGCTCGGAGATGAGGTCGACGGCGAGCCGGAGCGTACCCCTCGGAACGACGACGACGACGACACCTCCCAGGTATCTCTCACCTACGACGAGCTTTCCTCCGAGGTTGAGAAGTTGACTGCTGCCCTCCTTAGCCAAGATAAATTGCTTAGGCGTGCCGCTAGAGAGCGCAAGGAGTTTAGGCAGAAGTGGGAGGACACGGTGAAGGAGCTTGAGTTCGCTCGGTCCACCGTGGTAGTGTCGGAGGAGACGGAGTGCGAGTCGTGCACCGCGCACATGACTGACCTTCTCACTCTGAGAGGTAAGTATGCTGCGTTGGTTGGAGAGGTGGATGAGCTCCGTGCTAGGCCGCAGCTGTTGGGTGCATGCAAGACTTGTCCTGTCTTGCAATCTGAGTTGGCAGAGAAAAATGCCAAGCTTGAGTCTTTGGAGAAGGCCAGCTCAGATAGCACTTGTGTCTCGAGGTGTGCTTTGTGTGAGGGGCTGGAGATGGAGATTGCCAATGTGAAGCATGGCAAGATGCAAACCGAGGAAGAAAACACATACCTTCGGTCCATCTTGTCATGGGTCTCCAGTAGTGAGCCGCAGCTCGGGATGATGATCTCCCAATTCAAGCGAGCTGTTGGTGCCCCTGGTGTAGGTTTTGCTCAGAGTGTTGATCTCTCAGCCTTTGGGAAGATTGGAGAGTCTAGTGGTCTGAACCCCTGTGAGAAGCCCAACTCTACCACTGCTCCCAAGCTTGCCAAGCTTCCACTCAAAGAGCCTGCCAAGCCTGTCACCAAGGATGGAGTTGTAGTTGAACCTCCCAAGGCTCCACCCAAGAATCCACAATGGCAACCCAAGCCCAATCACCTAAAGAACAAGCTTGACACAATGCCACCCATCCGAGAGGAGTTGCCACAGAAGGGCAAGGGCAAGGTGAACCATACCCACATCCCTGCAAACCAACAACCCCCTTTGCGCGCGGTGAGGTTTCAGTGTGACTTTTGTGGGAGAGATGGTCACTTGAGCGAGTTCTGCTTTAGGCGCAAGAGAGAGGCGCGCAGGGCTCGGGAGATGGAGAACCCGGACATGTACCATCCAGCTCATGGTGGACATGTACCGAAGGCCCAGGGGAGATCTGCTAGGTCCTTCACCAGGCCTAGGCTGGAGAGAGCTCCGAGGAGAGACGCTAGAGCAGTTGAGCCCCAGGCTCCTAGGCGTAAACCTCGTAGAGAGCGTACCCGACGGGGTCCTGCTTTTGCAGGTAATGGACCCCGTGGCGGAGGTTTAGTTGAGCGCTTTCCCCCACCGCAGTTTAAGTATCGCGGTGAGCGCTTCTTCCCCAGCGGACCACGTTTTCCTCAGCGTGGTGATCGCTTCCCTCGTAGACGTGCTAGGAATGGTTTTTCTGCTAACCGTTCTTTTGAGCAGCCGGCCCAACACTGGTATTACCCTTATTTCACTAACCCCAGTGTTGGACCGTATGCTCACCCTATGTCTTTCTATTGATGTAGGTAAGACGGTTGGAGGACGTTTGGTTGGTGGATTCCGGTTGTTCGAGGCACATGACCGGAAACACCAAGTGGTTCTCCAGCCTTAGCCCGGTCGCCGGAAAGGAGTACATAACCTTCGGTGACAATAGTAAAGGTAAGGTATTGTCTCGTGGGACGGTGCGGGTTAATGAGCACTTTGTGTTGCGCGATGTTGCTCTTGTTTCTAACCTGCATTTTAACCTTCTTTCTGTTTCGCAACTTTTTGATGATGACTATGAGATTCGTTTTAAACCGAACCTTAGTCGCATCTTAGATCCTCAGGGCGATCTTGTATGTCTGATTTCGCCCTTTGGGAAAGTCTTTTGTGCGAATTTCTCGGAATCGTTTGGTTCTTCTCGCTGTCTTTTGGCTAGTCCTTCTTCCTCCGATCTTTGGAAGTGGCATAGGAGGCTCGGTCATTTAAGCTTCGACTTGCTTGCAAGACTTAGCTCACTTGGCCTAATCCGAGGATTGCCCAAGCTTTCGATGGAGAAGGATCTAGTTTGCCATTCTTGCAGACATGGGAAGATGGTTGCTGCTCCCCACCATCCGGTGACTAAGGTCATGACCTCGCACCCCGGAGAGCTTTTACACATGGACCTTGTTGGTCCGGCTCGGGTGAGCTCGGTTGGTGGCAAGTGGTATGTTTTGGTTGTTGTTGACGACTTTTCGAGATATTCGTGGGTCTTCTTTTTAGCTGAGAAGACCGAGACTTTCTCCTTCGCTCGCAATCTGATTTTGCGTCTTCAGAACGAGTTCCCTTTGAACTCGATGCGAGCGATTAGAAGTGATAATGGTTCCGAGTTTAAGAATTCGGATTTTGAGGTGTTTTGTAACCGCCTTGGTTTGGAGCATCAGTTTTCTTCCCCCTACACACCGCCCCAAAATGGTGTTGTAGAGAGGAAGAATCGGACCCTTGTTGAGATGGCCAGGACGATGCTTGATGAGCATAGGACTCCTAGGCGCTTTTGGGCCGAAGCTATGAACACTGCATGCTACATTTCGAATCGCATTTTTCTGAGAGCGTTTTTGAAGAAGACCTCTTATGAGTTGCGTTTTGGTCGCCAGCCCAAGGTGAGTTATTTTAGAGTCTTTGGTTGCCACTGTTTTATATTGAAGAAAGGCAACCTGGACAAGTTTGAGTCTCGTTCTTCTGACGGTGTGTTTTTGGGTTATGGCACTCACACTCGAGCCTATCGTGTACTTAACCTTGACACTAACCGAGTCATGGAGACATCAGATGTCACCTTCGACGAGACTCTTGTTTGTCCCTCTTCTCGTTTTGAGCGTGCAGGTGATCATGAGGTTGGAGAGCCTCTTTTTGATGATGAGGACGAGGGTGCTGAAGGTATAGATGATCCAGCACCCCCTCCACCTGCCGTGCCGCAAAGGGCGGCCTCGACGACGACTCACGGCCCCGACACTTCTTCTTCCTGGGGGCCGTGGGATTCTCCACCTCGCGCGGTACCTTTTGTACCCGGGGTGGAACCAGCTGCTGTTGAGGGGGAGGTCACTTCTTCCCGGGAGGCGCCACGACATATCCAGCGCCAGCACCCCCCTGAACAGATGATCGGCGACATCGACGAGCGAGTTACTCGCTCCAGGTCACAGCACATCTCGCACTTTGCTCATTCTGCTTTTGTTGCGTCTTTTGAACCCCGAGATGTTGGACACGCATTGACGGATCCGGACTGGGTCAATGCCATGCATGAGGAGCTAGAGAACTTTGAGCGAAATCGGGTTTGGGTTCTAGTGCCACCACCTCCTGACTGTAAACCTATTGGGACAAAATGGGTTTTTAAAAACAAGCAAGGAGAGGAGGGCCACATTGTGAGAAACAAGGCCCGGCTTGTAGCGAAGGGTTATAGTCAGAAGGAGGGGATAGATTATGAGGAGACCTTCGCTCCTGTAGCTCGTTTGGAGGCTATTAGGATACTCTTGGCTTATGCTGCATCCATGGGTTTCAAACTTTTTCAAATGGATGTCAAGAGTGCCTTCTTAAACGGCTACATTGAGGAGGAAGTCTATGTCCAGCAACCCCCCGGTTTTGAAAATCCCAAGTTTCCAAACCATGTTTTTAAACTCCACAAAGCTTTGTATGGTTTGAAACAAGCCCCTAGAGCCTGGTATGAGAGATTAAAAACCTTTTTGCTAGCTAAGGGTTTTAAAATGGGATGTGTTGATAAAACGCTCTTTCTCCTCAAGCAAGGCAAAGATACTCTCTTGGTCCAAATTTACGTGGATGATATCATTTTCGGTGGTTCTTCTCACGCTTTGGTTGCCAAGTTTGCAGATACTATGAGCAGGGAGTTCGAGATGAGCATGATGGGCGAGCTGACTTTCTTTCTCGGGTTGCAAATTAAGCAATCCCGAGAGGGGACGTTTGTGCACCAGGGCAAGTACACGAGGGACTTGCTGAAGCGGTTTGACATGGGTGAGGCCAAGCCTCTTCCGACGCCCATGTCGACGACGACTGCCCTGGATGCCGACACGGATGGAGAAGCAGTAGACCAGAAGGAGTACCGCAGCATGATTGGATCGCTGCTCTACCTGACGGCGACACGGCCGGACATTCAGTTCGCCGTGTGCTTGTGCGCGCGCTTTCAGGCTTCGCCACGCACTTCTCACCGTCAGGCGGTGAAGCGCATATTCAGGTACCTTCGTTTCACGCCTGAGTTCGGGATTTGGTATTCTGCTTCCTCCACTCTCTCGCTTTGCGGTTATTCCGATGCCGATTTTGCTGGTTGTCGCATTGAGCGCAAGTCCACTTCTGGGACTTGCCAGTTTATTGGGTCTTCTCTTGTGTCGTGGTCTTCTCGCAAGCAGTCTAGTGTCGCCCAGTCTACTACGGAGGCTGAGTATGTTGCTGCGGCTAGCTGCTGTTCCCAGTTACTCTGGATGATGGCCACTTTGCGTGACTTTGGTTTGAGCTTTACTCGAGTTCCTTTGCTTTGTGACAGCACGAGTGCCATTAGCGTTGCTAAGAACCCCGTGCTTCACTCGAAAACCAAACACATTGATGTGCGCTTTCATTTCTTGAGAGACCACCAGGAGAAGGGTGATATCGACCTTCGCCATGTCGATACTCATCACCAATTGGCTGATATTTTCACCAAGCCTTTAGACGAATCAACCTTTAATAGGTTGAGGGGTGAGCTTGGTGTGTGTTTCCCCTTTTAGATGGGGGAAGCATTTTGAGATGTACAGACTGACTCTTTTATTTTGAGGCTCTTTTCTTTTGAGTTTCTTGAGTCTTTCCAATTGGTATCTTCCTTCTTTCAGTTTTGTGTCGGACATACGCATTTACGTTCTGAGCTTTATGTCTATATTCACTAGAATGTAATTATGCTCTTGTTAGTATTGCTCCGATACTTATGATGATGCTTGTAGCTTATGCTCTTTCTGATCACTGTTACATGTTATGAGCGAGCTATTTTTTGGAATGGTGAATTATGCCTAATGTACATAAATCTGAAAATGTTCACCATTGGGATATGCAACTAGCATGTGTAGGGTGTGTTGAGTCCATTCCTGCTTTTCATATATGCCAGGTTACTATGTCTCTAGTTCTGAGTCATTCACTTGCTTGGTTGTTCATAACTTGCTTAAAATCTGAACCAAGTATTGTTGAATTGAAAAGATCGAGATGGGATTGCTTGTCAACACCTCATGGTATTGAGATTGTTTCTCATTGCACTTTGAGTTAAACTTGAGCCATGTAGTGTATGACCGAAACCGTTGCTTTAAGCTTCTGATTGCTTCGGCATAGGCTTCGCACGGTTGAAAAGTTAGGCAATGACAAGCTTTCAACCTCTCGCAATCACATGCCAAAAATGAACTTGTGAATTCTTTTACCGCTGCAACTCCGATATGAATTTGAAATCACAAGTATATGCTTCATTCCTATGCATGATGATTGAACTTTGCTAGGGGTAGTTCACCTTGTATATATGCTTAGCACTTGTTTGGATTCCTTCTATACATGTCTAGTGCTATTTTGATGGTGACTATCTTTTTGGCTTAAAACTGCTCACATGCTCATATGCTTCATATTTCGTATAAGTGATCAGTTTGAGCCTTTGCTATTTGAGTGCTTAATTGAGACGTTGGAGCTATACTGATTAGAGCATCTTTGCACTCTTTTGACTATATACTTGAAGCTCCTAACTTGCATTTTGACTCCATATGCATTGTGGACGGAGATCTTGTGTTCAGGGGGAGTTTATGTGAAGAGAGTTGCTTCTCCGATACCTTTTGGCCTTGATAAGTGCATTTTCAACTAGGGGGAGAAATTTACGCAAATCATATGCCCTGAAAATCTTTTGTCCTAGTTGCTTGCATTTGTCGAGGGGGAGTTTGCTAGTTGTGTTGAGCCGTTGCCTCTGTCTTGAGGGACTAGCAAACGTTCCTAGCTTTTCATGAGCTTTCATAAGCTTTTTCATTTGGCTTTCAATTGGTATCGTCTGGTGTGCTTTCCCATTTGTTTTGGGTTGATTTCCAATTGGTTCGGAGTGATTTTCTTGCTAGTTGTGTTGAGCCTCTGTGCCTCTATCTTGAGGGACTAGCATTTTGCTTCTGTTGTCCTCCGATCTTCAATTGGTATCTGCTAGCGGTGTTGAGCCTGTTCTACCTCTTCTTGAGGGCTAGCTTTGCTTTGCTTGGTTGCGTCGAGCCGTTGCCCATGTCTTTGGGGACCAAGTTTTTCGCTTCATCCACTTGACCTTCTTTGGCTTTTGTTAGGCTTTTGGGTCATTTGGTTGGGTTTTCTCCTCCCACTCCTTCCTACCTCCTTCTTCTTATTCATGATTTGTTGTGGAGTTGACAATGCACTCATCAAGGGGGAGATTGCGGATACATGGGTGTATGCCGAGTCTCTGTGTGATGAGTGATTGTCAACGGAGATGATGCGCATGTTCTTTGGCTTGTGTTGTGCAGGTGTCGAGCTCGGAGACAGTGATCGATGGCGGGTGAAGGTCAAGTTGCGACGTGCCGTGCCGACGGACCGGGCGCGATGAAGGATGGGCGTGCCGTGCGGCGGACGTGCCATGCCGATGTATCGGACGGTGAAGGGCGGACGTGGACTTGGACTGATGGACTGGAGGCCGGAGGATCAGCTGTGGTGGCTGGCAGCCTGCGACAGCGACAAGCGGAGAAGTGCGATCATGTCGGTGGAAGGGGTGCACAGGCGGTGCATCCCCTCTACGACGCCGGTTTGTTGGTAGAGCCCGGGAAAAACCAACGGTGGACGGTTTCCAGGTTTGGGCCTCAAAACCTGGGTGCTGGGTTTCCAGGTTGAGCCACAAAACCTGGGCGTGACGGTTTCCAGGTTGAGCCTCAAAACCTGGGCGTGGGCCGGTTTCCGAGTTTGGGCCTCAAAACTCGGGCGCGGACGGTTTCCGAGTTTGGCCACAAAACTCGGGCTGGAGGCTGGTTTCCCGGTTTGGGCCACAAAACCGGGGGTGCAGAGTGGTGGCGGCACGTGGCGGCAATCTGAAGGTTGCGTGGAGGCGACGCGGAAGACCGTGCGGGCGTGGCCGTCGGATCTACCTACCACCAGCGGGTGGACTAGAATAGCCTTAGGGTTAGGCTGGTCCGCTCTGTAATTAGAGTAGAGAGGGGTAGAGTAGGAAATAGACTTAGGCTAGGTTAGTATAAGTAGTCCAGGGGAGACACCCTCCTCCCTATCTCAATCTCAGTTAGAGCTTTCATTTCCTAGGGTTTCCACTCTCCCACACCCCTGCTTTAGCTAGTTGAGATCCGCAGAGAGACTCCACTCTGTGTACTGTTGATTCGAGGAAGTGAGGCCGTATCCTCACCTTGGATCCCATCTCTTGGTGTCAATTCGCGTTTTGATTTCATGTTCATCATGTTCTTCGCGGATTGCTTTGTGCCTTGAGTTTTCCCGTCGCTTGATCTTTGTGCTCGGTTCATCTTTTACGATTCCGTTTGAACTGAGTTGCTCTAGATCGTGAGGCACTTCTTTCCACCGAAAGAAATCATCTCAAACCTCACGGTCTAGGAGATCGATCAAGTTTTAGTTTCGGGTCTCTTTTTCTTCTTTCCCCCGAATTCCTTCGATTCACCGATTTGGAGTTAGGTTCGAGCCATGATCTCTTAGAGATAGCTCACTAACCTCCTTGTGACTCCTCAGATCGAATCCCAAGCCTAGAGCACTTGATTCGGAGGAGATCGGGTTGAATCGCCGGAGTTTCAGTGCAGTCGCGGGGTGACCGGACGCTCTGTCGGTCTGACCGGACGCACGCTTTCAGAGTCCGGTCGTTGAGCACGGCGCCAAGCTTTTCTGCGTACTGACCGGACGCTCTCGACCGGACGCTCTGTTTGCATTTCGACCGGACGCTACGCTTGCACTGTTTCTGGCTTTGTCGGTTTCGACCGGACGCACTGTACACGACCGGACGCTCCGTACTCGTGAGTCCGGTCACGAACAGAGAGCTCCCAGAGCTGATTTCTGACGACCGGACGCGTCCGGTCCCTGCTGACCGGACGCTGACCAGAGTCCGGTCGATCCAGTTTCGCGCGTTTTCGTTCGCGGTTCGTTCGTCCTTGATCGGATTTGAGTTCCGTCTTTTGCGTTGGCTTTCTAGGGTTGTCTAGTGTCCCGCTGTGCTTCTAGGAGGCATCCACCCTACATCTAGGGTCGTGGACATTAGCAAGCTCTAGGGTTCGCTCTTGGGGTTGATTTTGGGACAGTGGCATCTAGTGTCCGAAAGGAAATTTTGAAGCTCCCATTCACCCCCCCCCCCCCCTCTGGTCGCTTTCGGGTAGCTTCTCGGTCCTTCAGGCGTAGCTTCGCCGACCGATCTCCAGCCATGGCGCCGCCGGGGACGGCCCTGTTCCGACCGGCCGCCTCTCTCTCTCCTCCCCGTTCTAATCCTGCCCGTCGGGATGAGATCCGACGGCCCAAGATCACCAATACCCCTTCGCGGGGACATTTTGCGAAACCCCCCCCCGAGACTTTTAAGTTACGCATCCCGGTCCTTCCACCGGCGCTGTTTTATAGTTTAGCCCTCGAAAGTTTTAAACGCCAGATTTGAATTAGATTTTGAAATTCAATTTGTATTTAAATTGTTTCACATATTTACAAAATTGCCACTGACTTCAATTGCTTATAAAATGCACGTTTAAACTCCGATTTGATCCGTTCAAATTGCGTTAGCTTCGTAATTTAGTGCTCTATCCGTTTATGCCCCTGTTAGTCTGTTTTGGACAGGTTAGCCGTAGGGTCCAAGTTAATCTCGTTTAGGGCTTTAGAAACCCCGTTTCGGTCGTATCTTTCGCGCCGTAACTCCGTTTTCAGTGAACCAAATATCGTCGTGATCGTAGGATCGAGTACTTCTGTTTTATCAAAGTTTTATTTCTGTTTACCACTGTTGGTGTACTGTTCTAATGGATAGCCTTGTTTGCAATGCATGTGTGCGCTTGGATGCTTGTGTGGTGTCCTGTTATCGTATGTCCAGTCGGTGAGTTATGCGTTGGTGATCAAGAAGAAGTTCGTGATCCAGAGATCGTGATCAAGAGTCAACCTTTGGAAATCTACAAGTCAACAGAAAAAGGATCTTGAGTTAAGGCAAGTATAGCAATCAGGTTTTCCTGTTTGCAATCATGATCCTGTTACTGAATTAATGGTTGCATCGAATGATAAAAATGACTTATTAGCAACTTAAGAAATTTTCCGTACAAGAACCTTCGGGATTTACAGTGCAACTGATGGGGGTTATATGGCTCTGGCTTTAGCTCAGTATGAGGACCTTTTCTAGCTTGTTAGAGGTTACCCTTGTGGCGCAAATGGGGGATAGCAGACTGGGGATTCCCTGTGACTGGTTGAATCACCCAGACTGACTAATGAAACCTAGCGGCCCTAACTTGTTAGACGAACCTTTGAAAGGCTTCATCGTGAACCCTGCCGACTTTCCTTGGAAGTGAGTTAAGAGGCTGATCACCTCGGGCAAAAGGGCAATTCACGTCTCACAGTGAAAGTGTACACCTTTGCGCAAAGTTTATTAAACTGATATATCAGCCGTGCTCACGGTCACGAGCGGCCTTGGAGACTTTTACATTAAGATTATGACTATTGTTGGTTAATATGTTCATTGTTTACCATTTTATGCTATTCATTATTTATGTTACATTGATCATGAAACTTGGGATCTATATCCTTGTTGCTATACTTGTTGAGTTCAACTTGGACTCACTCTTGCTTCTTCCCCCACACCCCAGTCTCCATCGGAGTCGCGCAGCGGAAGCGTGGTGATGACTCAGCCGAGTTTCCTAAGCTTAGGCTTGTGGTCAACCAGTCAGTTGTTCCCTGTGAAGTTGGTGTCTCCATCTGAAGATCGGAGTGTCTTCCCGCTGTCTGATCCTTAAGGTTATGTTCTTTGTTATATATATACGTTATATATGAGCATTGTCTTTCGATATTACCCTTCATTTGTGGCTATATGTGAGATTTGACTTCCTGGGCTCACATATGGTGCATACTTGGTTTTGTTCTTAAAACCGGGTGTGACAAAGTGGTATCAGATCAATGCTGACTGTAGGACGCAAGCCTAGTTAGAAACTGGTCGTTTTAAGATTTTGAAAATTTCTATAGAACCCTTGTTCTATCCATCTTGGTATTTTCCTCTTTATTGTATTTTTTACCCTAGTTATTTATCTCCTCCTTGTGGCTTAAATTTTAAATTTTGCTCTCACCTTCACTCCTTGCCTTGAATTGCTTTTGAAAACTTCCCTCTATCTAAGTAGATGGATCGTTGACCAAGTTATATCGTCTCTGACCGCAGTTGGCGAACAGAAGTTGATCGCTATGCAAAGTCAAGACCTGGGAAGAATGACTCAACAGCAAGACTCAACACAAGGACCAACCAACATGGAAGGAAGCCATAAGAAACAGTTACAAGGTGATAAAGTGGAGCAAGATTACATCTATGGAAGATTGAAGCATGTGGATATGACCACCATTCATGGAGCAAAGAAAGCTGTGTATGGCATGAATCCAGTCAATTCAGTACCTGCCATGGTTCTTTTTGACCCTAGTGCCTCGCACTCGTTCATCTCTGCCAAGTTGGTAGCTCGCCTGAAGATAAGGGAATGGCCAACAAAGAAGCTCATAGTAGTTCGCACACCAACTGGAGAACTTGAGACAAACCATGAATGTCGAGATGTTAGAGTCCAGATAAAAGAGAGTGAATTCATAGTGAAACTGAATGTTTTGGAACTCTCAAGGATCGATGTTATCCTTGGGCATGGATGGTTAAGGGGTCGTAAAAGTGAGGTCAATTATTCCCGACGTTCAGTGTTTTTAAGAACACCATCAGGTGAAAGGATTGAATATCGAGGTATGCCATTATCACCCAATGAATGTGAAGCAAGTCTGTTGGTAGATAGCACTAGTAAGGTGCAAGAGGTTCACGATCGATGTCTTTGTTGCAAGCATTATGGGAATTCTTGTCTTCAAGAGAAGTCAACCAAGGATGAGGTCAAAGCGAATCCAAGTGGTGAAGTCAAGGAAGATAAGAAGAGGAAAGCAAATTCATTCGAGCCACCGTTGATACGTCACCAACAGTTGAGTTCTACTCCAGTACCACATCCAGTTTCAACCCTTGTTCAGACAAGCCTAGATCAGCAGCACTTAGAAGCTCCTCCAGTTAAGAACTTTCCACATGAGGTCTACATAGATGGATGGACAATCACCTACAAAGAATTCCAACCACCGAAGCGAGTTAAGAAGCAGAATAGACTGGTAAAAGTCAATCCTCCGAGTCAGCAAGATGGCAGCACATCAAACAACACTTCTATTGCAACAGATCCAACCAAAGGAAGATGTTATCATTGTCAACAAGAAGGACATTATATCAGATCCTGTCCCAAAAAGATCAACAGTCGACTCATGGAAGTGGCCCGAGCCCAGTCACTACAGAGTAGCCATCAACATGTGATGTCAGTGCCTGATGCAAAGGAAGTCCCTGATAACAGATGACAAGTGAAGAGTGTACAAGAAAAGCTGTCCTTGATGTTCTTGCAGGTGTATCGTGTTCTAGTAGTTCTTGAGCCCTTATGTAATAAAACGTTAGTAGCGATGTAAAGTCAAGTCTTTGGCCCATGTGTGGCCTGTGAATTTGTAATGTTTCTTGTTTGTCCTTATGATAATGTTTGTTTTGCATCTTTGTAATGAGTGCAATGATTTTGTGGGTTTCCTCACAATCTCATTTAAGTTTAGTTGATAGGTTTAAGGTTCATGCATAGAAGGTTGGGTTTCTGTTTCTTCTTTTCCCTCTATCGTGTCTTTTCGGAGCAGTCTGTTCTTGTCAGCTTATATCTCTGTTTATGGATATTCAAAAATCATGGAACAATTCTGGACACAAGTAGACTTCATGATCTTTCTCTGAGCGCAAGAACCACCCTGATAGCTGTTATGGTTTTGGAGTTATGAAATTCACAAGTTGATGCATCTGTGCTGTCTGGAATCTGGAATAGTTTCTGTTTTCTGCTGTTTTCGACGACCTTAACTCCAGAATCTGGAAAAGTGTTCTACATGAAAGTTGTAGAGGATTTCATAATCTTTCCATAAAGGTAAACTGCAACTTCATTGGATAAACAGAGCTCGAGTTATAGCTGTTTTACTGCACTGCTGTTTTGCTACTCGCGAGAAATTTCAGAATTCTTGTTCTTACCTTTACATATGCATTTCTCTGGGATATCAGAAGTTGGTTATGGCTGTCAACATGCTGGGAATAATATGCAAGCTACCCTTTTGTGTTCTCTAGTCGATCCTTTCTTAAGGGGGGTAGTGCTTTGATCAACAGATGTTGAGGTTGCGAGTTGTCTCTCGTGGTACTTTATGAGTATGATCATCTATCCTTGCTCATGTTGTTTTTGTTGGTCACCTGATGACAGGAAATGTGGCACGCCATGAATCAGGATCCCTTTATGCCACCTCTCACTGATGATCACGAGTACAATGAAGCTGAGCACTATCAAAACAACAATGTTGAAGTTCAAGTTGGGAGTGTTCCGAGTCAGAATCCACAACAACGAAAGCGAAAAAGAAAACCCAAAAAGAAGCTTACTGAAGTAAGTAGAGCACAGCGCAATTATACTAATGGAAGGTTGAGCAATATGGATTTGGATAACATTCAAGGTGCTACAAAAATGGTTGGTGGTTACATTCAAGTGAGCTCAACACAAGTTTTTGCTCTGTTTGATCCCAGTGCTTAGCACTCTTTCATCTCCGTCGAGTGTTTAGAGACGAACAAGATGGCGAAGTGTCCAACAAAGACGCCCTTGATAGTTCATACCCCAGTTGGAGAAATACAGGCAGATCAGATGTGCCCGAAAGTCAGTCTTGTCATAAACAAGGAAAACTTTACCGTAACCTTCATTGTTTTGGAGTCCCTCAATATTCCTATGGTTCTTGGTAATGGCTGGTTGTGTGCGCACAAAGGAGTAATTCATGGTACTCAATGCACAATGCTTCTAACTGCGCAGTCAGGGAAAAGAATTGAGTATCACGGTTGTCAACTGCAATCTGAGAAAGCTGATGACTTGTACGATGGAGTGCAGACTAAGGATGTCATCGTCAGGTGGAGTAAGACCCTTGTTAAGGGGGGTAGCCCCCGTGTTCCTTGAAAACACCGTTGTCTTTCTTGCTAACCTCTAGAATCTCGGGACGAGATTCCGTTAAGGGGGGTAGTTTGTCACACCCCAAAATTTCCTATTTTGGGTTGTGCTTAGAAAACACCAAAATTAAATAAGAGAATTATGAATTTTATAAAATTTGCCTATCTTTAGTTTGTTAGAGCAAACATGATCAAATAAAAATAGTATCAAAAATATTTTCTAAATAATTTTGTTGGAGTTGTAACACCCTAATTTATGGTGTTTTCAAAAATAGTATTAAAATGCTTTAATATTTATTTTGTGAGCATGGAACATAGGAAAATAATAAATATTTTAGAAATAAAATAAATATAGAAAACATAGTGTGGTGAAGCACTCATGCTGAAGCATATTTTAAATTATTGCTTGAGTGGTTTTTATTCAAAATAAAACTGAATTCAAAAATGAATTTGAAAATGTTTGGAAAATGGATTTAGAAAAGAAAATAAAATAAAAAGAGAAAAGCCTCCAGCTGCTCCTTCCCTTCCTCCCCTTTCGGCCCAGCAGAGCTGGCGGCCCAGCCCCGTCCCCCTCTCCTCCCGCGGGCTCTCCCTCTCCCCGTCCGCTTGGGCCTGGCCCAGCCGCAGCGCCGCGCCGCACAGCCCACGCCGGCCCACGTGACCGCAGCAGCCCGCGCGCCCCTCTTCTCTCTCTGCGCAGCGGGACCCCCCTGTCAGCTGCTTCCCCTCCCTCGCGCCCGCGCCTGCAGAGCCGGCAACCGCCCCATCCCACGCGGCTTCTTCAAATTGGCGACGTGGGGGGCATATCTCGCGCTCCTGGCTTCATAACTTGGCTCCCCACTCCTATCCCTTCATTTCCTCTCTTCCAATTCGACCAGAAACCGCCCCCAAGCACCACCCGAGCCACTGCCGTGTGCTATTGCCGCCCGCCGTCGTCGAGTTGCTGCAGCACGGCGTCTCCGGCCAATTAACCGCCGGGACGACCCTTGTCTCCCCTCCGTGAAGCTCTGCCACCCGAGCTTGGCACCTCTACCGCATCGGAGCGCTCGAAAGCCGCTGCCGAGCCTTCACCGGCGACCTCCACCCGCTCCACGCCGTCGCGAGCACAACCGCCGCGTTCCCCGACCCCGATTTCACCGCTGGTGAGACCCCCTTGTCCTCCTCTCTCTCCCTGACCTCTCCCCTTTGAGCTCTGTCCACGGGAGTGCCCAGCGTAGCTTCGCCGACCGATCTCCAGCCATGGCGCCGCCGGGGACGGCCCTGTTCCGACCGGCCGCCTCTCTCTCTCCTCCCCGTTCAAATCCTGCCCGTCGGGATGAGATCCGACGGCCCAAGATCACCAATACCCCTTCGCGGGGACATTTTGCGAAACCCCCCCCCCCGAGACTTTTAAGTTACGCATCCCGGTCCTTCCACCGGCGCTGTTTTACAGTTTAGCCCTCGAAAGTTTTAAACGCCAGATTTGAATTAGATTTTGAAATTCAATTTGTATTTAAATTGTTTCACATATTTACAAAATTGCCACTGACTTCAATTGCTTATAAAATGCACGTTTAAACTCCGATTTGATCCGTTCAAATTGCGTTAGCTTCGTAATTTAGTGCTCTATCCGTTTATGCCCCTGTTAGTCTGTTTTGGACAGGTTAGCCGTAGGGTCCAAGTTAATCTCGTTTAGGGCTTTAGAAACCCCGTTTCGGTCGTATCTTTCGCGCCGTAACTCCGTTTTCAGTGAACCAAATATCGTCGTGATCGTAGGATCGAGTACTTCTGTTTTATCAAAGTTTTATTTCTGTTTACCACTGTTGGTGTACTGTTCTAATGGATAGCCTTGTTTGCAATGCATGTGTGCGCTTGGATGCTTGTGTGGTGTCCTGTTATCGTATGTCCAGTCGGTGAGTTATGCGTTGGTGATCAAGAAGAAGTTCGTGATCCAGAGATCGTGATCAAGAGTCAACCTTTGGAAATCTACAAGTCAACAGAAAAAGGATCTTGAGTTAAGGCAAGTATAGCAATCAGGTTTTCCTGTTTGCAATCATGATCCTGTTACTGAATTAATGGTTGCATCGAATGATAAAAATGACTTATTAGCAACTTAAGAAATTTTCCGTACAAGAACCTTCGGGATTTACAGTGCAACTGATGGGGGTTATATGGCTCTGGCTTTAGCTCAGTATGAGGACCTTTTCTAGCTTGTTAGAGGTTACCCTTGTGGCGCAAATGGGGGATAGCAGACTGGGGATTCCCTGTGACTGGTTGAATCACCCAGACTGACTAATGAAACCTAGCGGCCCTAACTTGTTAGACGAACCTTTGAAAGGCTTCATCGTGAACCCTGCCGACTTTCCTTGGAAGTGAGTTAAGAGGCTGATCACCTCGGGCAAAAGGGCAATTCACGTCTCACAGTGAAAGTGTACACCTTTGCGCAAAGTTTATTAAACTGATATATCAGCCGTGCTCACGGTCACGAGCGGCCTTGGAGACTTTTACATTAAGATTATGACTATTGTTGGTTAATATGTTCATTGTTTACCATTTTATGCTATTCATTATTTATGTTACATTGATCATGAAACTTGGGATCTATATCCTTGTTGCTATACTTGTTGAGTTCAACTTGGACTCACTCTTGCTTCTTCCCCCACACCCCAGTCTCCATCGGAGTCGCGCAGCGGAAGCGTGGTGATGACTCAGCCGAGTTTCCTAAGCTTAGGCTTGTGGTCAACCAGTCAGTTGTTCCCTGTGAAGTTGGTGTCTCCATCTGAAGATCGGAGTGTCTTCCCGCTGTCTGATCCTTAAGGTTATGTTCTTTGTTATATATATACGTTATATATGAGCATTGTCTTTCGATATTACCCTTCATTTGTGGCTATATGTGAGATTTGACTTCCTGGGCTCACATATGGTGCATACTTGGTTTTGTTCTTAAAACCGGGTGTGACACGAAACCATCTAGACCTACAAGTTCACCTTCGCGAGGCGGACAAGGTCGACTCACTTGCCATGCCAAAAGACCACCGGAGCAAGCTCGACGGCGTCCATGGCGGAGCGGCGGTGCTGCGGCTCGGCGTCGAGGGTGTTCCCGGCTAAACCGAGGCTCGGCGAGGCGAGCACAAGCTCTTGGAAACCCTAAGTGACTTCTAGACGAGGTGAGCGAGCCATGCCAACCCTGGCATTGGCCGACGCCACACACGGCGGCGGTCAGCGGCAGTCATGGCCGCGGCGAGCTCTGGTTCTGGCTCAACCACGACACTAGGGGACTCTCCATTAAACCTAGACATCAGCGGAGGTAAAGAAGGCTCGAACAGGGCTCGGTTGATGATGGAGGGCCGAAAATAGCCGGGCCACTTGAAGGTCATGGCGGGGGCGCTTGGGAAGGAGCTCATGTTCTGCCGTCTACCTTGGAGAAGAGGGGAAACCAGCAAGTGCAGGAGGTAGAGAAGGTCGAGGTGGAGCGAATGGCGCGAGGAATCGGGCAATGGCGCTGTGGTCCGCGAGCAATCGCTCGCCAGAGTTGCTCCGAGCGGCGGCGATATTTGAACTGGAGAAGATGAAGGAGGAATAGAGCGAACGGAAATGAGCACGGCTTTGGCCGAACGAGTGAGGGAGCGGGGGAGTAGGCGCTGCGCTCCCCGGTTCAATGAACCCGAACGGTTTCACGGCAGTGCGACAGCGCGGCGGCGACCCATGGACGACGGCCACGCGGCAGCGCGCGACGGGGAGGACAGGAGGGATTGTTTGGGTGAGTGGAAACGGCGCAAGGTGAGCGGGCGAAGGCGATGTCCGCTGTTCGGGCCGGCCGAACAGCAAGCAGCGGCACGCTGCGCCGGTGTACGGGCGCCGTCGGCGGCGTGGGCGACGCGAGCCTGGGGAAGAAGGGGGGAGGAGAAGCCGACAGGTGGGACCCACCAGTGAATAAAGAAAAGAGGATTTTGTCATTTTCTAACTTATTTTCTATCTCCCAAACTAAGCCGAATTAGGAAAAGGTTCAAAAAGAAAAGTTGCTTAGAATTTCACAAGGAACAATTCATCTTTAAGGCTCAAGTCCAAATTCTGCCTAGAAAATTGAATTTCACTTCTAGTTTGATTTTCTAATGCAAAAATAAAATAATAAATGACCTTTTCAGAAAAAGTGTATTTCAACAAAGTTGTTCCTCTGGTCAAGATCTACAACTTTGATTTAAGACACTTCCTCAGAAAAGTAAAGCAACCATTAGCTACTCTAGAGACCTAGTAAAGGACAATAACTTTGCCTAAGCAAACTAGATTCAAAAATCAAGTTTCATATGCACTTCATACCACAAGATGCAACAAAGCATATGCCACATATGAATGCAAGAGATGATATGACAGGATGCTATGCTTATGACATGGCCAATTATGCAATTAGGGTTGCTTAACACCATAATGTTACAGCCCTTCCCCTCTTAAAGAAATCTGGTCCCAAGATTTGAGTTACTAACCAGTCTTTGTAAAATTGTGGATAAACCTCCTTTAAATAGTCATCCGTTTCCCAAGTGGCATCACGGTCATCTTGCTCACTCCAAGTTACCTTGTATTGCTTAACTACCCTTCCGCGTGTTACTCTTTCTTTAGCGTCTAGCAGTCGATGCAGGCGTTCGATATAGGTGAGATCAGATTGAAGTTTGATGTTTGCCGGTTGCACTTCTTCTTCTGGCACTCGCAAACACTTCTTTAGTTGCGATACATAGAATACAGGGAATATGGCACTCGGGTGCTCTGGCAATTGCAGCTTGTAAGCCACCTTTCCCTTCTTTTCTAGAATTCGGTATGGCCCCACAAACCTCGGTGCCAACTTCCTTTTAACTCTGAAGAGTTTAACACCCTTCATAGGTGAGACCTTCAGGTAAACATAATCACCTTCACTGAACTCAAGTGATCTTCTACGTTTATCTGTGTAGCTCTTTTGTCGGGATTGCGCTGCTGACATATGATGTTGAATTGTTCTAACTTGTTCTTCTGCTTCTTTGATGAAATCAATCCCATAATACCTGTGTTTTCCAGGTTCAACCCAATTCAACGGTGTTCTGCACCTCCTACCATACAATGCCTCAAAAGGTGCCATCTGGATACTCTCTTGATAAGTGTTGTTGTAAGAGAATTCAACTGAAAGCTGCCATTTCTCCCAAGAACCTTTTGCTGAAATTACGCATGCTCTCAACATATCTTCCAATACTTGATTCACTCTTTCTATTTGTCCCGATGTTTGAGGATGGTAAGCCGAACTGCAAACTAGTTTTGTACCTAACTCTTTCTGCATTTTCTCCCAGAACAGTGCGGTAAACTGCGACCCTTGATTAGAAATGATGGTCCTTGGAATACCATGAAGTCGAACAATCTGACTTATATAGATATCTGCATAATCAGGCGCTCGATAAGTAGTCTTGACTGGGATAAAATGTGCAGACTTGGTGAGGCGATCCACAATTACCTAGATCGAATCATTTCCCTTCTGGGTAGTGGGTAGACCAGTGATAAAGTCCATACTTATCTGTTCCCACTTCCATTCTGGTACTGATAATGGTTCAAGCATTCGGGCATGTCTCAGGTTAATAGCCTTTACTCGACAACATATATCATATCTGGCAACATAAGCAGTGATCTCCTTCATCTTAGCCAACCAAAGTCGTGAATGAAGATCTTGATACATCTTGGTTCTGCCAGGGTGAATAGATAATTTGGACAGGTGGGCTTCATCCATGATTTGGTTTCTGAGCTCTTTGTCCTTTGGCACCACTAAGCATTTGTCAAACCAGAGAACCCCATTGTCATAAACTCTGAAATGTTTCACTAGCTCAGTGGCAGTTTTCATCTTTTCTTTGATATGGTAAATTCCTTTGTCTATTTTCTGTCCTTCAATGATTTGATTAACTAACATGCTTTGCAGTTCGATGTTATGCAGAATTGCAGGATGTATCAGACTGAACTCATCTTCTGGCGTTAACTCCAAGGCATTGCAATGCGATTTCCGACTCAAGGCATCGGCAACCACATTCTCTTTTCTAGGATGATAGTGAATTTGCAGATTATAATCCTTGATCAATTCAAGCCATCTCCTCTGCCTCATTCAATTCAGGTTGAGTAAAGATATACTTGAGACTCTTGTGATCGGTGTACATATTGCAAACGTTACCCAGCAAGTAATGCCTCCAGATTTTCAAAGCATGTACAACTGCTGCTAATTCCAAATCATGTGTAGGGTAATTCACCTCATATTTCCTTAACTGACGAGAAGCATAGGCAATCACTCTTCCTTCTTGCATAAGAACACAACCCAAACCAACCTTTGATGCGTCACAAAAGACATCAAAAGGCTTTTCTATGTGAGGTTGAGCCAAAACATGAGCAGTGGTCAACAATTTCCGCAAGATACGGAAAGTTGTTTCGCACTCTTCTGTCCAGACAAACTTTTGATTTTTCTGTAACAGACTTGTCATGGGCTTTGCAATCTTGGAGAAGTCTGGAATGAATCATCGATAATAACCAGCTAAACCGAGAAAACTTCGAATCTCTCCAACTTCTTGTACCTTGCTTGGATCCACAGAGATTCCTTCTTCTGACAGGATATGACCAAGGAAGTGAACTTTCTTCATCCATAACTCACACTTGCTAAACTTGGCATAGAGTTTATGCTCTCAAAGCCTGGTCAGTACAATCCTTAAGTGTTCAACATGGTCTTCCTTGTTCTCAGAATATACCAGAATATCATCAATGAACACAACCATGAACTTATCCAATTTGGGCATGAAAACTGAGATCATCAAGCTCATGAAGTATGCCGGAGCATTGGTCAGACCAAACGACATAACAAGGTACTCATATAACCCATATCTGGTTGAGAAAGCAGTCTTCGGGATATCTTGTGGCCGAATTCTAATCTGATGATAGCCTGATCTCAAGTCAATCTTGGAAAACACCTTGGCTCTAGACAGTTGATCAAACATAATATCTATTCGGGGTAAGGGATACTTGTTCTTCACTGTCACGATATTGAGTGGGCGATAATCCACGCACATCCGTAACGACTTATCCTTCTTTTTCACAAACAGGGCTAGACAACCCCATTCTGATATGCTTGGTTGGATGAACCCCTTGCCTAAGAGTTCCTCCAATTGAACCTTGAGTTCAACTAACTCATTGGGCGGCATATGGTACGGTCTTCTTGATATTGGTGTTGTCCCCGATAACAATTCGATGGCAAACTCTACAGCCCTGTTGGGTGGTAACCCCGGTAACTCATCAGGGAAGACATCAAGAAAGTCACGGACAACTGGAATCTTGGAAAGATCTACTACAAGAGTGCAAGACTGGTCAACAAAATCGGCTCCTCGGGGTAGAGGTACACGAAGTTTGTTACCAGTACGACCATCAGATAAGGTAAGGGTTCTATTAGGAGTGTCTAACACCGTGTTCCACATACTCATCCAACTCATACCCAAGACTATATCCAAGCTTAGTCTAGGCAAAACCACTAAATTGGCTCCAAATTTATGCCCTCCATTCTCGATGGCCCAATTACGAACCATTTGTCTGGATAATACACTACTCCCAACAGAAATTATTCGAAACCCATAGTCCATTTCAGACAATTCTTGGTTATTCTTTTGTGCAAATGCTTTGCTCATGAAGGAATGCAATGATCCAGAATCAAATAAAACAACTGCAGGATGATCGTTGACAAGAAACATACCAGCAGTCACGGGTTCCCCTGCAAGAGCTTATTTAGCTGTTGTGTGATGCAGACACGCTGGGTAGTTGGTTTGCTGCTTCTTGGGATGCGGGCAATACCTGGCAAAGTGTCCCTCCAGATTGCAATTGAAGCAAGGTCCACGGGCAACAGGCTTGCTGCCGGTAGAACTGCCATGTCCAGCCCTAGCTTGAGTAGTTGCCACCTTGTACGACCTCTGATTCGCTGATACTGCTGCTGACTATTCTTCTAAGGCGGTCTGAAACGAGCACCTAGCACAGGTGGATGATACTGAGATTGTTGGGCTGGTGGTACTCTAGGCTGCGATGGTCCAGACTCAAAAGCTCTCTTTCGGGCCTTGCCAGTTGCATGCTTGTTGTTGTTGTTCTCTTGAGTTAAGCAATCACTGATGAAGTCGTTGAAAGTGGTACGGGATGATGTACCCATAGTCTTGCTCATCTTGATGTTTAGGCCCCTCTTGAAGCTCGCTATCTTCTTGGTTTTGGTGTTCACAAACTCTGGTGCATAACGGGATAGAGAATTGAATAGACGGTGATACTCTGTTACTGAGCGTGTTCCTTGGGTCAGACTCTTAAATTCTGCAACCTTCATGTCTGTCAGCCCTGGCGGTATGTAGTGCCCTCGAACAGCACGAGAGAATATCTCCCACGTGTTAGGGGTGCGGGGAGGATAGGTAGTACGATCATGTCCCCACTGTTGACACTGGTTATCTATCAAAATTAAAGGATAAATAAATATGAAAAGGGCATGAATTCAATCACCAATAAACGTTTAGGGTTTTAATTGACAATATTCCATGAGTTTTGGTGAATTGTGATTTTGTAGGGACTAAATAGGAAAACTAGCACTGATTACTTCTCCTAGAAGGAAACCGACGGAAGATTACGAAATCGGCACGTCAGGAATACTCCAGAAGGACCTAGAGGACACCACGAGGCGGGACACCCCGAGAGGTCGCTAGGTGGGACCGACCGGTCGCACCCTATGACCGGTTGGTCACCCCCTGGGCCCGATAGCCTCCGTCTTCTGGAACCTTCCTCTACCGCCTTTGAGGATCCATCTCAGCCCTACGTAAAGTCGGTTTGATCTAACGACCGCGGTTGATCCCTCAGGGCTATATATACAGGCCCCCAGGCCCCAGGGTAGAACAAGTCTCTCTTCAGAAAAGTCTACGCCTCATTCAGAAACCCTAGAAGAAGACTTGAAGAGCCAGCTTTCAAGTAGAAGACTAGTTACACCTCTAGTTTAGGTTTAGAACCTAGTCTTATATTAGATTTAGAAGATAGAGAGAGAGGAAGAGATCAAGAAGGAGCTCCGGCCTGTCGGATCCACTTCTTCATCTTGTACCTGAGGATTCAAGTTCATCGTCAACTTGCTTCAGCTATTGTTTCGGTAATCAACGTCTATATTTAAGTTTGAGCCATCATTCTTATTATTCTTAAGGTTTATGACTCTCTTTTGAGTACTTTAATTCTAGATGCGCTAGAGTTAGAGTAGTTGGATATTATAAGCGTGGTGCTTATACTTGATAGCTCATAATTGCCTCCTATAATGCCGGTAGTAGTGGTTGTTCGCAAGGTTGACTCTTATAGCCTTGTTGATTCTTCTATAGTCCACTTACCCGTGTGTAGGCTCGGTAGGATTATACATTTGCATAAAAGGCTCATACTCTGTTTGTGACCTTTTATGGCAACTTCCCCACTAAGAATAATATTTACATATCACTCTTGAATTGGATTTAGACAACCTTAGTGATCCCCTCTATACTTCTAGATTCTCCGTCCTTTTTAGCTACTCAGGGGTTATACTTTTTAAGACTTAACACTATCTATTCCTTTGGGTTCGATATTAAAACTGGGTTACTCCGGTGAAGTGCTACATCAGTAGATTTTATCTGTGCGCTTGCGGATAAAGTAGAGTGTGCGTTAATTTATACCAACAAGCATTTCTGGCGCCGTTGCCGGAGAACGGTAGATCATCTTAAGTCTTAGTTTAACCTTGTATTATACTTTTATCTTTTTATTTTTTGTCCCAGTCTTTTCATTATTTTTGTGTTCATTCTTATGAATGTTGTTTTTGAATTCCACTCTTATCTATCACTACCCCATGAGCGCAAACTATAACCAGTAGAATCCTTACACCCTATCATAACATCTGGTTATTAGCTATGCCTACCTTTCCGCTGCACTTCCTTCTGTAATGAGCATAAAAATATAATTATCAAATTATTCCTTCGGGTATTCTTGTCACTAACCTTTCCAGGTCTAGAGCAGAAAAGAACGAAGGAACAACAAACACAAGGTATGCCCAACCAATCACCATGTAACATTGAATCACATTCATCCAATCTGGATTTGCAAAATCCAAGCTTGGGGAATAGACTTTCTAAGAGCATCTCTTGCCGTGTTGCTATGTTGGTTATCCCTGCCTTTAAGATATGCTCATATACTAATCATGCTCTTTCATCACCATCTGAATAAATCTCTATAATACTTTCGTGCTACCCTCATTCGCTATATTATATGTTTAGGTTTGCAGTACTTTCATACATCTCTTAAATTAAGCATGGTGCCTAGTTTAGGAGTGGTGATCTTGCTTTCAAAGGCTTTTAATTTAAGCAATTAAGTTAAAATGCCTTCCTAGATCAAATTAGACGTGGTGTCTAGGTTGATTTTTGAGCCGATAGTATGCTATAGTGGATGTTGGATATTTTGTTAGACTAACCCCTGTAGGAAACTTTCAATAGTAATTTGGGAAAGTCCTGAGATGAACTCACACCGGAGACGAAGCAAGGCGTACAATGAACTTCAACAACTTTGCACAATGAAGACTCGGCTCATTCATCATGGATGAAAGAACTGTGAGTATCAAAGTTTATTTATTTTGTCTTCTACTGCAAGTTATCTTTTGCCTTGAATCATGTTAAAGTGCAGCCAACACATGAAATACTAGTCTATGCTAAAGTAATCCTAAAAACATCTTTTTATTAGCATAGATGCAAAATACATAAGTTGTGGATAATAACCCATGCTTCAAATTCTTGCAATCCTTTGGGTATATGTCCACTAACATTATGCAGGAGAGAGATTTTGTTCATCCATGGTTTGGTTTGAACATTGAAGATCCAAAACTCAAATCATAGACACACAAACCTACTCTCAGATCACAAATGGTGCTAGCCTAGCTTTGAGTCTTGGTTGGGCGCTGATGACAAACAGGATGCAACTTACCTCGTATGAGACAACCTAAGCCTGCAACCATCATTGTCCAAGACATCAAGACAAGAAGTGGGAAGTTATCCTCTTTTCTAATCAAGAGCAGCTTGGGAGACAAGATGGTACCACTACAACAATAGCAAGATCTACAAATCCAAAACATGAACATGTTGTTTGGGAATCCATCTACATCACAAGCCAGCCTGGGAGAGACAATTCCGTTGTCTAGATGTGTTTCACAATCAAAGGGAGGAAGGAGAAACCCAACTTCAAACATATTGATCTCTTACTCACCACTTTGATCCGTACAAACCACTAGATGTTGCCCCAGTCAAGAAGAGGAGTATGATCCACCACTCATTCTTGGAAGATCGTTCTTGAACACCATCAATGTTATCATCTTTGTCGGACTTGGAGAAGTCAACTTTTGGATCTTTCGTTGCATCTTCAACATCTACATCACTTATAAGCAGCCAAAGAGAACCAAGAGAAGACGTCGAAGGGAGAACCAACTGCCAAGAATTGAGGAGGGCATCATGAAGGATGAAGCCACTGCACCACAAGAGTTAGAAGATGGAGAGATAATACCTGAGCCAGCAAATCAGGAAGAACAGCCGATAAGATCTCCATCATCTAGACACTGTTGAGAGGAGAAGTCTTAGTTGTGACATTACAAGACAAAAGACTCTCATGGAGGCACTCGAGTAGTAGCTCTAAATTCAAGTCTCTTGCCACCCCAATGATTAAAGGAAAACAAGAAAGGTTGACAAGAGAAGAATGCAGAACTGTCCCTACATCCTCATAGTACAAAATTGATACAAGAAAGAGAGAGGATCCTAGACAGCATACTCGAGGAACAATGCGCCTTCACTGATAAGTCGACACATAGAGAAGGAAGGTCGATACCTATAAAGATGATTCCAGTGTGATCTTCCTCCTCTCAATCACACTGTGAGACAAACAAGAGAAGACAAGTCATTCATAAACAACAACCAGCTAGACAAGAGGAGCTTCCACAAGGTGGTTCAGCACAATCACTCTCCAATGACAAAGTAACATTTCAAGGTAAGTGACCATCACTTTAAAAGCTTCTTCTTGATCCAACCTAATCAACTTAACATGTTTAGTCCTTTGATCTTAGCTTTACTCTCTTGAATCTCACTGTCTTAACTAAATGAGCTAAAATGTTGTGCATCTAACCTTTGGAAGATGATATATCTCAATCATGAAAATATCGACACTTTATGCATAGATTATTCTTCCTTGGGTTAAGTAATTGGATCTGTTAAATATTTTAAAATGCTAATTTCATCCTCTGATCCTATCACTCATGTTAAGATTGAATAGATCACATAAACAAAAAGTTTATCTTGTGCAATGTGCCTAAGGTTAGAGAGGAATAAACAACACTTTTGGTTCTGTTGGTGTTTTTCCACCAACAGAGCCCATGCACTTGATCTCTACCTTGTCTTTATGAGCAGGACACACTCTTGAGCAAACATGGAGAAGTTTATCACTCCCAAATTTTACAGAGTGAAGGTCCTAGATCTACAAGAACATGCACACTGAGCAAGATGCTGCCAACGTCCACAATTAACGCTTCACTTCAAACTGCTGGACGAACAAATGATATGAGTGACACCATATCAAGAGGCATAAACAAGAAGGAATGATGGAAGACATCATAGTCAGAATTAGAGGTCATGAAGTCCCCACAGACTTCTTGATCCTTGACATGGGAGAAGACGATGATGTCCACCTCATCCTAGGAAGACCATTCCTCTACGCTACAAGTGCAATCATCTACAAGAGGAAATCCATTTTCACTTTCCTGGAGAAAAGGTACGATGCTACTTCATCAACCACATACCCAATGAAGCATCCAAGAAAAACAGAAGTGAAAGACGTCGCTCTCAAACGCCAAAGAAGACAAGCTATCAAGAATAGAGAGGCCAATCACAAAGAAGAAGCTATCGACACTGTCCCGGAAAAAGAAAGGAGAGAAACCTCAAGACAGTGAACCACAAGAAGTGAAGACTCAGACCAAAAAAGTATGAGAGAAAATGTCTGCACCTAAGAGGTACAATCAGTAACAACTTTCCAAACGTCTGACATACCTTGGGAGGTCTGAACCAAGGGAAGGTCCGGTTCGTCGGACCTAAATATCCGAACCTTCGCCAAAAGGTAAAAATCGGTAGTTATCTTTATATTTACTTTGCTGCATATTTCTCATATTTAATCCATAACCATTTCTTGCATCATCATATTTAATTCACAACACATTTTAATTTCTGCATTACATTAGAAAACAAAATAAAAATATTTCACTGCATCATAAAGCCCCATGTGAATAATTCTATGACGTGTAAAAACTCACAGGAATATTCACCGTGGTGGCATGAAAATAAATAATAATAAAAATAAATATGCATGCGTTCATCCTGTTGCATTTTCTCTTGCATAATAAAAATAATAAAAATACAAAAATATTGAGAAAGAGATCTTACTAAAATTCTAGACATCTAAGGCTTAAGTGGCCAACCACTAACGCTTAATCTATTCCATAAGTTTTGTTGTCTATTTGAGTTTCATAGGATTTGAAAGGTCAAGAAAAGCTGATGAGCAGATGAATGCTGCATCCACTATTGGAGCACTGTCTTAACAAACATCAACATCAATCAAAGCTCTAATAGAGGAAGGACATATCCACTGCCAGTCTGCTACATTGCAAGATCGAACGACTACGTCAACATTCAGCTTGGGGGAAGGCATCCCCATATATCCACGTAAGTATCTTTATCCTCTTAAGTTTTTCATTCTATAAACAAATTCAAAAAAATGTGAGCACATGAAGGCTCACCCCTAAAAAGAAAAGAACAAAAAATATGTGGACACATGAAGGCTCACCATTAATGTGAGCACATGAAGGCTCACCATTAATTAAAAAAGAGACAAAAATATATGGACACACTCAACGCTATTAAGGGAACCAACTTGGGGGAGACACACCCCCGTTATCTTCACGATTCAGGTATGTCTTTATTATTATTATTACTACTACTATTATTATTAGCTTTTATATTATATCTTAAAGTTTGTTAGATTAAATAAATAAAATAGTGTGTTTTAAGAAGTTGATGACTAAAAGAGAACCCTCTCTCTAATCTTTTGCATGGAAATGATGAATAGTTGCTCTATCTAATTTCTTTGAAGTACCTAGTCTTCAAAGCATGAGTTCTCCTAATTAATAATGACGCCTTTAAAAATAAAATTAAATGCATGGTTGGCAAATACTTAATCTAAGGTCTAGGTAATTAGGGTATGACATGTGATGATCTAAGCTGCTATTATCTTGTTCTAAACAACACTAAAGTTCCGGAGATTTCTAAATATAAACATGACTAATAATTACATTGAGTTAAATTAAGCTTTGTTGACCCTATGGTAGTTTATCATGCCATTGAATTGAGATCACTTACACATTTTATCCATCTTCCGCATAAATGCTCATAATTATCTGTCGCTACCCTCTCAGAAGTTTGTTGGAAGCATGTGGCTTTTAAAAAAAAGAAAGAAAAAAAAAGACAAAGATTTGAGGAAATAAAAAGGGACAAGTGTCCGAAACCTAAAAAAGATAGATCCCGAGGAAATAAAAAGCGACAAGTGTCCGGAACCTCAAAAAACAAAAAATATATATATCAGAAAAAATGGGCACGTGCCTGATAGTAGAATTAGCCTAATAGTCATATGTCTCTGATAAACAGAAGAGAGTTAATATATTCAAAAGAGCATCCGACTCCATTTTTCCATACACATGCACTTCTTTATTCAATGGTTAGTTGACTTTCTCTTTGGATCCATTGTTTAATTTGACAACATATGTATTAAAGATTTTTTTAAAAAAAATTAATTAAAACTCCGGGATAAAGGTGAAGTGAAGGAACTAGAGAGATAGTGCTTGAGTTGATCGTTCAATCTTTCAATTACTCAAGATCTAAGGTAAAATTAATAATCCCCATGAAGAATAACATAATATATTTTGGAGAATTTTTGTTTAACAGGAGGTATACTTGTTGGAAGTGAAGATATTGTAGCAATTCCTGATCCATTGTTAATTTTTGGTTTTGCTAAGGGACTAGCAAAAAGGTAATCTTGGGGGAGTTGTTGACACTGGTTACCTATCAAAATTAAAGGAAAAATAAATATGAAAAGGGCATGAATTCAATCACCAATAAAGGTTTAGGGTTTTTACTGACAATATTCCACGAGTTTTGGTGAATTGTGATTCTGTAGGGACTAAACAGGAAAACCAACACTGATTACTTCTCCAGGATGGAAACCGACGGAAGATTACGGAACTGGCACGTCAGGAATACTCCAGAAGGACCTAGAGGACACCAAAGGACACCACGAGGCGGGACACCCCGAGAGGCCGCCAGGTGGGACCGACCGGTCCCACCCTATGACCGGTCGGTCACCCCCTGGGCCCGATGGCCTCCGTCTTCTAGAACCTTCCTTTACCGCCTTTGAGGATCCATCTCAGCTGACGGACCAGGATGTCAGAGATATCATCAGAAGATGATTACTCCGATTAATCTCGGACGGCACCGGAGATCCGAAGACTTGATACGAAGCGTACTTGGATTAGGATTCTCAATAGAACTTAGTCGAGTTCTTAAAGGAAGTCCGGTAATTAGATTAGGACTCCTCTGTTGTAACCGACTAGGACTCGGTCTGCGCTTTGCTTCACCCGGATATATAAGGGGAAGCAGGCGCAGGCTCCAGACAATTGAATCATAATCATACATAAGGCATACGCCGCACTGGACGTAAGGTATTACGCTATTTAGAGGCCTGAACCGGTATAAATCGCTGTCTCTGTGTACTCGCCGAGTCCTACGAACGCCGATCCTCACCGAACAAATCGTCTGAGATTACTCAAGATGAGTTGCCGGTTAACAAACACAGACAGCTAGCGCGCCAGGTAGGGGCTTTCGGCGATTCGACGACCAAGAGCCCGGTGAACCACGACAACATGTTCTCGGCGGGATCAATTTTCGTTTTTGGCTCATGGACTTGCATCGCGGATGATCAAGGAAAGCTGCATCGACAACTTCACACTAATCTGAAAGCGCAAGCCACACCAAAGATGAGTGATCTCACTCAGAACCTAGCAAATCTTGCTATCCAAGATCCGCAAGATTCTGGAGACCAACCGGAAGCACCCGACTCCTACTCGAACTCAAATTCTGAGAACGAAAAGGACTCGGAGACCAAACATGGCATCACCTTCGGACTGTGGAACTCAGTTGAAAACTTTCAAGACCTGATTGACGCAAAATTCAAAGAGTATCAACAGATACCTTTGACCAGAGCTCAACAAGGACTCGTTTTCAGCTCTTCCAAGGAGGGTAACATTGTCCATTGGCCAATACAGCCAGCTCCGGCTAGGCTGGTTGGCACAATCGACCAGCAACTTCCATATCAACATGGACATCAGCTCCCTTTTGAGGAACACGACACCTCAACAAAACTAATCTCCTGCACTTCTACTTTGGAGTCGGTTACGCCAGGATCAATAAACCAGGGCTACACCCGTGAAGTTTTCATGGCGGGGCATCAGTCATCTCTACGACCACCAACCCCTCCAGATGTTTTCCAGAATGATGAAACTCTAAGTATGATATCTAACAACGACCCAGAAGGACCCGGAGAAACCGAGTCAATAAAGGATGAGAGAATCAGAAGGAATCAAGCTAAAGAAGCTCGCAGAAGGCGCACAAATCACCGCAAGGAAGCCGTAGACCGGTACAATGTACGACTCAAAGAATATAATACTCGGAGGAGCCTAGAAGAGGATGCGGAAAATCATGCTCGCGCCCAACGTGATCAGGAGCATCAATCACAAAACGATCACAATCGCCGATGAGCTGATTGCTCCCGCAACCTCGAGCCTGAGTTTATGCGAGTCGCTGGTCACAAGGTATTCCAGACACCCTATCAGAACATTATGGCCCTAGCTACAGAGATGGGAGCCAAGGACAACCACACCCCCGATGAAGAGCGACGATTAATCATGCTTCAGACTACTGCGCTACAACTCCGGAGATGGAACCTTGAGTCTCTAGCTGATGAACAAGCGTCATCCCATCCAAGCCAGAGGCGACCTGTTCATGAGCGACTCGGCCGGGTTCCAGCAAGGAGTCGTCTGCGCCACCGAGTACCTGATCAAGCTGAAGGAGGAGCCGAATCCTCATACCAAGGAGTCACAATTGTGGCATCTGACGCAGTTGATCATTTCCCTTGCTTTTCCCAGAGGCTATGAGCGGTCCCGTTTCCACAAAAATTCAAACCCGGGAACTACTCAAAGTACGATGGGAAGACAGAACCTAAACAGTGGCTCAGACTGTACGCTCAAGCAGTCGAGTTAGCTGGAGGAAGCAACGACGTCAAAGCACTCTTTCTCCCAATGGCTTTAGAGACAATGCCACTCGCTTGGTTCGACAGGCTTAATCCCGAGTCCATTGACTCCTGGGAACAACTCCATCGTATCTTCATAGAGAACTTTGCGGGTGTCCCCGAGAGATCAGATCCCCGGACTAAGCTCAGAACTTGCAAGCAACAGAAAAATGAGTCAATACGGGAGTATTATAGGCGCTTCTCAGAGATCCGCTCCACAGTATCTGACATTATAGACAAAGAAGTAATTGGCCTTTTTGGCAATAGAATTTGCGAAAGATACAATTACAAAGATTTCATCAAGCAGGACCTGACCACCGCCGACGAGTTCCATCGGGCCGTAAATTCCATGATAGTAACCGAAGAACGCACTCAGGAACATTTTCCGGAGAGGAACACATAGGGCGATCAAGGGAACAATCAGAGAGGCAACCAGGCACCACAGCAAAACACCCGCAAGAGAACAGGAGACAATACTGTTGCTGCCATGGAGCCTCAGAAGAAGGGGAATAAGCCATCCACCTTTGACGACTTACTCGACGGACCGTGCCCTTTCCATCCTAAAGGAGGACATCAGGCTAGGCATTGTCGACAGCTCAAGAAGAGAGGCCTAAACTCTGACTTCAATAAAAACAAGAAAGATAAGGGGAAAAAAGCAGCCGAAGACCCTCAGCAGGACGCTGGCGGTTTCCAGCACCCCAAAGGGACCATCAACGTCATATTTGGGGGAGTAACCACCAGCGATAATAAAAGGCTCCAGAAGCTTTCCCTACGAGAGATCATGTCTACAGAACCAGCAACTCCCAAATATCTTGACTGGTCTGAGCACCCAATTAATTTCTCCTAAGCGGACCAATGGACCAGCGTCTCCAATGCAGGGCATTACCCGCTAGTCCTGGATCCTACGGTCGCCGGGTTTACATTGGGCAAAGTACTCATTGATGGAGGGGCAGGACTTAACGTCATCTTTGCAAACACCCTACGCAAGATGAATCTGGATCTCGCAACCCAGCTCACACCATCAAGTGCCCCCTTCTACGGCATAGTACCCGGAAAGACGGCTGTACCACTCGGAAGAATTCTACTACCCGTCACTTTTGGAAATCAGATCAATTATCGGAATGAATACATCAGTTTTGAGGTAGCCGACTTTGAATCATCATACCACGCCATATTTGGACGACCAACCATCGCCAAGTTTATGGCAGTGCCTTATTACCTGTACCTCCTGCTGAAGATGCCAGGTCCTAAGGGAATCCTAACCTTCAGAGGTGACTTGAAGCGATCGTTCGATTGTGACACAGAGGATGTTCAAATCGCTGAAAAAGCTCAACTCGCTATGGAAGTACAAGAACTCGCTCAGATGGTACATAATACCAAGCCTGGAGATTCAGAAATCCCAACCAAGAAGGCGGGTACTATCCAACCATCAGCAGAAGTCTCTACAAGAACCATTGACCTGGAAACCGGTGATCCCTCCAAGACAGCGGTTATCAGCGCTCACCTATCTGAAGAATAGGAACTCGCGCTCACCAAGTTCCTTAGAGCAAACAAAGATATATTTGCTTGGAAATCGGCTGATATGCCAGGAGTCCCAAGGAATTTGGCTGAGCACAAATTGGAATTAAAAGAGGGTTCCAGACCTATTAAGCAAAGACTACGACGGTTCTCACCAGAGAAAAAAGAAGCGATCAAGAAGGAAATAGTCAAACTGCTCGCAGCTGGATTCATCAGAGAAATCCTCCACCCCGAGTGGTTAGCCAACCCAGTGCTAGTCAAGAAGAAGAATTCCACCGAGTGGCGCATGTGTGTCGACTACACAGACCTCAACAAACACTGTCCAAAGGATCCTTTCGGATTACAGACCTCAACAAACATTGTCCAAAGGATCCTTTCGGATTACCGAGGATAGATCAAATAGTTGATGCCACCGCAGGCTCCGCCCTATTATCCTTTCTGGATTGCTACTCCGGGTACCACCAGATCGCTCTCAAAGAAGAAGATCAACCCAAGACATCGTTTATAACTCCCTTTGGCGCCTACTGTTATAAAACCATGTCCTTGGGCTGAAGAATGCAGGGGCCACTTATCAACGAGCTATCCAAGATTGCTTGGGTGACCAAATTGGTCGCAATGCAGAAGCTTACGTTGATGATGTGGTCATAAAGACAAAGGATCCGACTACTCTCATATCAGACCTGGAGGAAACCTTCAACCGACTACGCGCATATCAATGGAGACTCAATCCCACAAAATGCATTTTCGGAGTACCCTCAGGCCAGTTACTCGGATTTCTTGTTAGCCATCGGGGCATCGAGGCTAGTCAAAAGCAGATCACAGCTGTCATCAACATGAAGCCACCTACCTCAGTCAGGGATGTTCAGAAGCTCACCGGGTGCATGGCCGCGCTAAATCGATTTATCTCAAGGCTGGGAGAAAAGGGACTCCCTTTCTTCAAATTACTCAAGGCCGACTATAAATTTCAGTGGACGGAAGAAGCGGACAGGGCCTTTGAACAACTCAAAGGATACCTTACCAATTCACCTATACTCACGCCACCAGAACCCAGGGAGCCGATGATGCTTTATATTGCAGCTACCACACACGTTGTAAGCACAGCGATCGTAGTGGAGCGCAAGGATGACAAGCACATCTACCACACTCAGCGACCAGTATACTACATCAGTGAGGTACTCTCCGATTCAAAGGCCGGATACCCGCAAGTACAGAAATTACTCTACGCCCTACTTATATCTTCAAGAAAGCTACGACATTACTTTGAAGCACATGAGATCACAGTTGTTACAGATTTTCCTTTGGGAGAAATCCTCCACAATCGTGATGCTACTGGAAGAATTTCCAAGTAGGCAGTCGAATTGGGGGCACTTAACATCAAGTTCACTCCCAGGAAAGCAATCAAGTCCCAAGCTCTAGCTGATTTCATCGCCGAATGGACAGAAATACAGCAGATCCAAGACAATACTATCCCCGATCATTGGAAGATGTACTTTGATGGGTCCCTAAAACTCGGAAGAGCAGGAGCCGGAGTACTACTAGTATCACCCGCCGGAGAGTAGCTCAAGTACGTTCTGCGGATATTGTAGCCTGCTACCAACAATGAAGCAGAATATGAAGCGCTACTCCACGGACTCAAACTAGCAATCGCTTTAGGCATCAAGCGACTCCTAGTCTACGGTCTGTGGTAATTCACCAAGTCAACAAAGACTGAGATTGTACCAAGGAAATAATGAATGCCTATTGCACGGAAGTCTGTAAGCTGGAAAAACACTTTTCCGGTCTGGAACTCATTCATATTACCCGGGATCTCAATGTAGCAGCAGATGTCCTAGCTAAATTGGGTTCCGACAGGGCTATGGTCCCCAGTGGTATCTTTGTTCATGAGTTATCTAAGCCATCAATTCATGAGAAGGAAGAGGTTGACCCAGCACCATCTGCTCAGGTTCTGGCTCTAGCACCCGACTGGACACAAGTTTTCATCGACTACTTCAAAGAGCATAAACTGCCAAGCGGCAAAATAGCTGCAGAGCAAGTCACCAGACGTAGCAAAAACTATGTTCTAGTCGGGGACCGGCTATAACGACGCGGAGCTTCGTCAGGAGTCCTCCTCAAGTGCATCTCACCAGAAGAGGGCAGAGAAATCCTAAATGAAGTCCACTCCGGGTGCTGTGGCAACCATGCAGCATCAAGGACACTAGTCGGAAAAATCTTCAGATCAGGGTAATATTGGCCCTCAGCCTTGAAAGATGCAGAAGACCTAGTCCGCCGCTGTCAGTCATGCTAGTTCTTTGCCAAACAGCAGCATGTACCTGCACATGAATTGATCTGTATTCCTCCATCATGGCCTTTCTCATGCTGGGGACTCGACATGGTGGGTCCTCTTAAGCGTGCTTCAGGCGGATTCGAGTACATCTACGTCGCAATCGATAAATTCACCAAGTGGATTGAGTACATGCTATTGGTCAAGTTCAACGCATCCAAGTCAGTACAATTCATGCAGAGCATCTTTCATCATTTTGGGATGCCACATAGAGTTATCACTGATCTCGGGTCCCCTTTCACGGCTATTGAGTTCAAGTCATGGGCCATCAACTGTGGAATCAAGATAGATTACGCATCAATAGCCCATCCACAATCCAATGGCCAAGTTGAACGAGCAAATGCCCTAATTCTTGCTGGATTAAAACCAAGGCTATTTGACCTACTAAAAGATCACGGTGGAAAGTGGGTCGAAGAGCTGCCTAAGGTAGTCTGGGGGCTACGGACACAACGAAGTCGGGCAACAGGCCACACTCCTTTCTTCTTGGTATACGGCACTGAAGCAATCCTCCCAGCTGACTTAATCTGGAGCTCCCCGCAAACAGAGCAGTACAATGAAGGCGAAGCTGATGATACCAGGCGGCTAGAAGTCGACAGCCTTGAAGAATCCCGATTAACCGCACTCTTCCAGTCAGCAAGATACCTTCAAGGGATGAGGCGCTACTATGACAAGAACGTCCATCACCGCACCTTCCAAGTAGGCGATCTGGTCCTGAAGAAAATTCAGAACACCACAGGGCGCCACAAGCTCATGAGTCCATGGGAAGGACCCTACATAGTATCCAAAGTAACAAGACCCGGGTCATTTGAGTTAGTCACTGAGGATGGTTCTCCGTTGCCAAATTCATGGAACATTGAGCATCTGAAGAAATTCCATACCTAAAGACTATGCTAGAAATTTGACTCAGGGCAATTGTATTCACTACACAGATATTAATAAAGTTTGCAGTTCATCAGCAACAAGAACTCTTTTCTCTTATTACACTTCATTATGACTATTTAGTCACATGAAGCCTATCAGTCATACAATAAGCTTTAGCTATTGTATCCCACCGACTAATATATAATATTACTCGGATGGATTGGTTCAGCAGCAACCATACTCGAGTTACGAGCCCCGAGCTCAATACAACTCTTATGATAGTACGGCTTAATACCCGGCTATCAACCTATAGCGAATATGGTATCTACCATAGTAGATACCAGTTCCTATAAGGAGTAGCAAGGGGAGTATCACTCACCCTGTTACAACTTAACCGGACAGAGGTCCACCCATTTTCGCACTCAAGCTGCGAGTACCAAGAGGATATGATTCACCCAGAAGGAGCCATTGTAACGGTCCTTCAAGAGGTGCTTGATCAAAATTATCTCTTGAACAAGGGTACTAAGAGTAGTACTCGGGCAAGACTAAGTTCTCTACATGATCACTAGAGAAATGAAGTCACAAGACCCAAACCCAAGTGCTAGAGAGCACCAGGATAGACCCGTCTAATAAGACGCCTGGTCATACATCCACATCAAACAGAAACAACCCATTGACAAGAAATTTCTTGCAATGATGAGTTGATTATATACGAACTTCACAAAGACTCAAAAGTAACTAATACTTTGATTCTTTATATTTGATAATAATTGTTTCCAGGGAATACAAGCGGCGGTCAAATGATCACGGATGCTAAAATTACTCTACAAGATCTAAAATCTGCGAGTACTCCTCCGCTCCAGCCTTGACCACCTCCTGCATTGCCGCAAGATCCTCATCGCCTTTGCCTTCAGGAAGCGTCATAAGAGATGACAAGTTGAAGGACGGCAGATGCAGCCGCAGTGTCGCCATTAGACCCTGCACAACTGAAGTCGACATATCTTTGATATACTGAGCCAGCCGTCCAGGTTCAGCCTTGGCCCGATCAATCAAAGATTCCTCGACTCCTTCAGGGCATGGAATCATATCCAGGATAGGCTCGACGGCACGCTCCAACGCCTTCAAGGAAGCCTGCGAAGACTCGAGGGCCTCCCGTGACTCCTTTGTCGATTTCAATGCCTGCAGGAGGTCCCGGTCAGCACCCTTATGCATCAATTTGGCTTCTTGGAGAGTACTTTGTGCATTAGCATATACCTCTTCAAGCTCCGCCTGCTTTCGGTTGAACGCGCTTTGCCACCCAGAAGCCAGCTTGTTTGCATCTGAAGAACATATCAATCGGTTAAAGTGTCATCAGTTGGCAAGGAGCAGAAGACTCGGAGCAGTATTTTCAACTTACCATCCAGTTGCTTCTTGGAAGTTTTCTTCAGCTCCTTCATCTTCTGCTCCAAGGAGGCATCTTTGGCTATCAGCGCTACCTCCCGGTTATTGGCAGCGTCACACTCAGCTACTACAGTCTTAAGACTACCTTGCAGCTCGTTGATGCGATTGTGCAGGAGTTGGGTGGCCACTTTTTGGCTAATTTGGTCTTGGGCGATGTAATCTCGAAGCTCTTGATTCTCACGAGACATCTCCTGATGGATCCGAGTGATCTGGTCCTTGACCTTTACATCAAAGCCCTGCGCAAATATATTACGATCAGTATTCAAATGAGATTGTAACATTTGAAGAGGATTTCAAAGGATTTACCTCAACAAACTGTCGAAGGGCTTCGACAGGGGCCCTCACTTGCTCACTTAACTCCTTCAGCCGGGTGAGGTCCTGGTCATAACCCATGACATCGAGCGCCGCTCCTTGACGCGAGGACTCGGGGGCACCCGCGGACCCTCCCCGTGGAAGAGTGGATGCCTCAGTATTGACGTCGGCTAAGACCATCTCCAGGGTTGGCTCATCTGGCTGTTGAGTGCGGAAAACCCATTCATTCATTACTCGGTCAAATTCCAACTGAGTAGGAGAACGGAAGATCGCATACGGCACACCAACCTGAGGCAAAGGGATAATATCCACTTCAGGTGCTACATCCGCCTGGGGACCCGACGTAGAGGAGCCAGGCAGAGGATCTACCTGACTAAAGACAGAAGGGGCGCTGGTTTCTTCTCTATCCGCCGTCTCTGACTCCTCTACCGCCCGGGTCTCAAGGACTGCATCTGAGGCTGTTGTAGCCGACTTCGTTTTCCTACAACAAGATGAATATCTATGTTAGTACCAGAAATATGCAAGCACTCTACAAGTAAAAATCTGTGACGTACTTTATGAGCTTCAATGGCCGCGACAACTTCAAGAGAGGCTTCTTCAGTATCGGGTCTAGAGCCGGAGCCTCTTCAGGGATCGCACTGCTTGAAGTCCCTTGGGTTGTTTTATTATCTGGTACAGAGACATATATAAGACAAGTGTTTATTAAAATCCAAATACAAAAGAAGTACAAGGTACTTGGGATTCCCCTTACCAGGAGCACCCATATTACAGTGCTTTTCAGCCAATGTTGGTGACAAAAGTACTTTTCGACAAGCACGGTGCCTACCAGTGCGAGCCTTCTTCGGGACAGATTCCCAGACTTCTTGAAGTGGAGTCAGCGACCTCTTCCGGCTACTCTCAGCTTTCGGGTCTATGTGCATGACATCAGAGTCAGTTGATTCTGTGTCAAGCCAATCAAGGTCATCGGGAGAGCTTGGGTTGTTTGGAAGGTCCTCACTTCGGATAGGACCTCCTAGAATTATGCCTCCGCCTTCTTCAGTCGTCGGAGGCAGGGGCGGAAAATCATTGTTATCCCTCCCCTGGCCCTATAAAAGAAGAAAACTCAGTCAAGTCAGAATGATATCTACTAAGAATCTTAAAGACAAAACAAGAGAACTTTTCACCTGAGGAGGCGGGTTAATGGCGGAGAATGTCGTCATTACCGGAACAAGGTGTTCACGGCTCTTGAGCAGTCGGTTCACCCTCCTCAGGATCTCATGATCAGGCAGCTGCTCAGCGTCATGACGACCCGGGTCCTTCGTACCCAGGTACTCAAAGCCAAAGTTGGCTCGCTGTTGAAGAGGATGGATGCAGCGCGCGATGAATTCTTGGACGACGGTGTACCCATTCAATCCGCCAAGCTTCAATCCATCTATCATATCAATGAATGGTTGGACAGCCTCTACCTCAATGGCGGTAATCTTGTCCTTCCATTCCCGGCATTTTCGTGGAGGCCATCCATCATGGCGACGAAGAGTCGGCGGAGGGTTAGCCATATAATACCACCCGGCAGCCCAATCTCGGATAGAATCTGATAGGTCCATAGTAATATACTATGTGGCCACCTCTAGCCTAAGCTGGATGCTCGCCCCTCCAACTACCTCAACGCTAGCATCACTAGGTTGGCACTTCACCCAGAAGAAGTAGCGGAAGAGAGTAAAGGATGAGCAGATACCCAGGAAAGCTTCACACAGATGAGTGAAAATGGCAATATGGAAGCAGGCATTGGGAGTGATATGATTGAGAGTCAAACCATAGTAATGGAGCAACCCTCGCAAGAAGTCCGATGCTGGAAGCCCTAATCCCCGCTCCACGAAAGATTTGAACATAACTATCTCCGTGGTATTGGGGGCGGGAGCACGATGATGAGTCGGTACCCTCCACCCATCCAATGGTTGTGCTCGGAGCAGTCCTTGTTACGCCATGTAAGCAAGCTCCATTTGCCTGGTATCTGGCATCTTCCATGCCAAGACATCCGTGGGCGGGCAAGGATGGCGCGACACTCCAGTAGTGGTGATCCTGGCTTTCTTCTTATCCGCAACGGTTTGCTTATTGGGACCCATGTTGATGACAAGAGATTTTTTGCGCATCAACTGGGGATTGGCTAGGGGATTTCTAACTCTGAAAGCAATGGCTAGATGAAAGCATGAGGAAAACATAGGCCCGACGTCGGCTTATTATAGATCTGTTTCGGCAACCGTTCATCTTTTCCAGACGGCGTTATGAAACCGTTCAAAACCCTAACGGCTGGGAGAGCGTTTCGGACGGCGTCAGCAACAGTGAACAAGCATACAACAAACAGACAAGCTTCCTTCTTTCACAAGACACATTTAGTACTCGGAGAACAAGACAGAGGACTCGGAAAACATTCCAAGTACCCGGATATTATTTATTATTACTCGGAATTACAATAGAGATACATGGAAACATCTTGAGATACAACAACTACCAGCACAAGTACCATCAGGATGTAAAACTCTACTCTATTGTAATCAAGGTACAGAGTCCTGATGCCTAATGCACCAAGGACCGGGTTCAGTGAGACACAGTGAAGCAGACACAGAACCTTGGGTAGACACTATCTTTTCAGTGCATCCCAAGGTGGGTCTCAAGCACCACCCCAGTACTCAAGGAACTCGGGGGGAAGACCATCACCCTCGCCGCCTTTTGACAACCTGTGACTCCGAGGTTATCTACGAGTGGTAGTCACAAGAGTTCTTCTAGGCGCACCTCTGTATCCCTCTGCTCGTGACCACTTGGAAACCACCCTAGCGGATGGTCCCTTCACAAGAGTTCTTCTGGACACTTCATCTACTCTGCAGAAGGAAAATACCCGGGGGCTCGGCCATCTTCGCTACTGATGTTACAATACTCATGGGCCTAAGGGACCTCATACGCTAAAAAGGATATGAGTTCTTTGCTTCTCGGGCAGAGTATTTATAGGCGGATTCCTCTTGGTCTATGGACTTTGTCTACGGATATAAAGTGACTGAAGGGTCAAATAATTCAACCTATGCACTGTTGCACATGTGAAGCCTGGCATCGATGATGGACCTGATTCCCATGCGCACTTCAAGAGGAAGACGACAAACTTTGTAGTTGCAGAACACGACAAAAATCTTTAATACGTACAGCTGGAACAGTCATTGGTCAATTATTGTTGTTTCCACAGTAATTTTTGTTCAGTAGGGGGTGATAAGGGATGTTTGTTGAAAACATTACCCACCTGAAGCTGAATATTTATTACTCAGATGGAGTACGCAACGCATCAGTGACATGTTTTGGTTCCTCAAGACCTTTATGGATTACCCGGTCATATATTAGGAAGACCCCAAGAACCGACTACTGAGTACTCGGAACTTAGGCTCGGGGGCTACAGGGTACATATCATAAAGGAAATGTTTTTTCTTACCCAAGAATTACTCGAAAAAAGGCTAAAAAAGATCCTCAAATTTATTATAAATAACAAGAGGCTCGAGGGCTACACCCTATGGGTGCACTTTTCAGGAAAAAGTGCACACCATGGAAGTTCTTTACCTACAGAGCACTTCAAGATTTCTCAAGACATTACTCGGAGATTCTCAGAGAGAAGCCAGAAGATAATGTTATGAGGAAATGATGAAGAGCTCGGGGGCTTGACGGACCAGGATGTCAGAGATATCATCAGAAGATGATTACTCCGACTAATCCCGGAAGGCACGGGAGATCCGAAGACTTGATACGAAGCGTACTTGGATTAGGATTCTCAATAGAACTTAGTCGAGTTCTTAAAGGAAGTCATGTAATTAGATTAGGACTCCTCTATTGTAACCGACTAGGACTCGGTCTGCGCTATGCTTCACCCGGATATATAAGGGGAAGCAAGCGCAGGCTCTAGAAAATTGAATCATAATCATACACAAGGCATACGCCGCACTGGACGTAAGGTATTACGCTAAAGGCCTGAACCAGTATAAATAGCTGTCTCTGTGTACTCGCCGAGTCCTACGAACGCCGATCCCCACCGAACAAATCGTCTGAGATTACTCAAGACGAGTTGCCAGTTAACAAACACCGACATCAGCCCTATGTAAAGTCGGTTTGATCTAACGGTCGGGGTTGATCCCTCAGGGCTATATATACAAGCCCCCAGGCCCCAGGGTAGAACAAGTCTCTCTTCAGAAAAGTCTACGCCTCATTCAGAAACCCTAGAAGAAGACTTCAAGAGCCAGCTTTCAAGTAGAAGACTAATTACCCCTCTAGTTTAGGTTTAGAACCTAGTCTTATATTAGATTTAGAAGTTAGAGAGAGAGAGAGAGGAAGAGATCAAGAAGGAGCTCCAGCCTGTCGGATCCACTTCTTCATCTTGTACTTGCGGATTCAAGTTCATCGTTAACTTGCTTCAGCGATTGTTTCGGTAATCAACGTCTATATTTAAGTTTGAGTCATTGTTCTTATTATTCTTAAGGTTTATGACTCTCTTTTGAGTACTTTAATTCTAGATGCGCTAGAGTTAGAGTAGTTGGATAGTGTAAGCGTGGTGCTTAGACTTGATAGCTCATAATTGCCTCCTATAATGTCGGTAGTAGTGGTTGTTCGCAAGGGTGACTCTTATAGCCTTGTTGATTCTTCTATAGTCCACTTACCCGTGTGTAGGCTCGGTAGGATTATACATTTGCATAAAAGACTCATACTCTGTTTGTGACCTTTTATGGCAACTTCCCCACTAAGAATAATATAAACATATCACTCTTGAATTGGATTTAGACAACCTTAGTGATCCCCTCTATACTTCTAGATTCTCCGTCCTTGTTAGCTACTCAGGGGTTATACTTTTTAAGACTTAACACTATCCGTTCCTTTGGGTTCGATATTAAAACTGGGTTACTCCGGTGAAGTGCTACATCGGTAGATTTTATCTGTGCGCTTGCAGATAAAGTAGAGTGTGCGTTAATTTATACAAACACCCACCATATCCCTGCCGGCCCCTGCAGCTGATGAGCAGCATACTCGGTCTTCAATTCCTCAGTCAGCCTAAGCAGGTGAAACTTTTGCTCTATGGTGTATAACCATTCTTTCGCCTCCAAAGGCTTCGTAGCCTCCTTCAAGATAGGCGGCTTGCTATCCAAGAAGTCCTTGAAAGTGTTGTACAGGTTTGGCTCGGGGCGTTGGTTGTCACGTCCCAAGTTCTCATGTAGCAGTGCCTCAATGTTGCGTTGACTCCCCAAGAACTGAGTGAAGATCTGCTCTGGAGTAGCGGGTGGAGGAGGTGGTGGATCACGGTTGTCATGGTTGTTGTCATTACCACCACTACCGCCAGCTCCACTGCGAGTAGTTGTCATCTGCACGTGTTGGTAACAAGTGACCATTAGGTGATGTCATAGCAATTGTAGAGAATGATAAATCATGCCATACTGAATTTATCCGGAAAAACAAGTTGATCAAACGATCACAGAGGCATAATAAATTTTCAATCCACATCGCAGCATCGCATAATAAGATCACTCATTAGCATAACATGCAAAAGCCAAACATAGCCATCCATAAATGCCCGTACATGTGGGCCTTTTCTAGAGGTTTTAGCACCATGTGCACAACAGCCAACATCCCATTGTTACATCCAGCTCTCGATATCAGCAAAAGATCAAGTTCATAGCGATATAACAAAAGATCGCTAGGGCATTAGAGATATGCTATCTATCCTACTCCTCAACATCATCATCGTTGTCGTCATCGTCGCTAGACACTCCAGAGGTGCCACTAAAAGAATCCTCGGGATCGGGGTCCTCCTGAGGAAAGATGGGGTTCCTCTCATTCTCCCGACGGTAAATCTCCTCATGCAGATGATCATTGTAGTCCTGGAAATGGTGAAGCTGCAGCTCAAGATCTCCCACCTGGATCCTCAGACACCTGTTCTCCTTGGTAGTGCGTATGCCCTCAACACACACACCACAATGAGCCTCCTCAGTGTCGGACATAACCAAGGCTAAGGTGGTCGCCATCCCCTGCAGGTCTCTCAGTCGCTGTGCAGTACCCTGCTCCCTCTGAACCGCCTGGTCCCTCTCAAGTGTCATCCGGGCCAACTCCACGGTAAGACGCTCTATCTCTGCAGTGTGCTCCTCCTGCCTCCTGTGTTGCTCAGCTATCCCCTCATTGAGGATATTATCCAAGTGATCATAGTTGCGAGACAGGCAGCCATAAGTAGCCATGAGCGTGGCCATAGCACTCTAGCTGGTCTAGCACAGTGCTCTTGTCGCAGAACCGACCAATTTACACCAGATTAAGCACAGAAATCTTCACTTGCATGATGATCGTCATGTACTTAAGCTCGTATAAACCCGGTAGTCCAGAAATCTTGAAGGATTTCAAACATTTTGCATTCAGCCATGATCGTAATAAGTTTAGCATACATGTCCACGAGTTACAACACAATTCGAACATAGTTTAAATCCATCGGAGTACGAAACAATATTACAAACCATAGTTTGATAAAAGCGGAAGCAACATAGTTTTGAAACATCAGTTCAGTTTGTTTGCAATACTGGTGCCATCAACCTGATCATGTCCGACAAAAAACATCAGGGAAAGAGAATATAAGATCAAGCCCATGGTCTAGTCATCACCCGTAACCGGGTACAGACAGTTCTCGCAGTAGTCAAAGAAGCTCTAACCATCTGCAACAACAAGGGAATAAAATCCTGAGTACAAGAAGGTCCTCAGCTAGACTTACCCATCATAAACCAGAAATAATGAGACACCAAGGATCATGCAAGCTATATCTAGAGTTGGCTACTCATACCATTTGCATGAAAGCATTTTTGTGAGAAAAGCATTATTAATGTGTTGACAGTCACTTTTATAATACATCCTGATTAACTAGATTTGCACCTGATCTATAACAAGCACTTGACTAATTAATCAAGCAAGAGTGACTATCTCATCAATAGCCTTTCAGATTCAACATCATAACCATCTTTAGATTCATAAGTTACTACGGTAACACATGCCCAGTCAAGTTACTCACTGTCTAGGAGCCATGGCGATTATAATCGATTCCTACCCAGCTGGGGATAAAATATCGCACACTCGCCCGACACTTCCGGCTACGACAGTCGTAAGCTGCCATTCAAGAAACTCGAGAACAAGTCGCGGGACGGCCATGGGCCCTTCTACACCGGGGGTTATCTCAGTGCCAGGTCACTCAAGCGATTCTGCCCACGGTCATGCCGGGTCGATCAGGCCCTACCTGCCCCACGGACCATGCCAGGTCGTTCAGTATAGATGCCCACGGTACATCTGAGGCCCTGGGTGTTAGGCATCAACATCTCCATCACCGGCTCGAATAACCTTACTCGGCTTCACGAGAGGTACCCCAACCTACTCTGTTAAGTGATTGACGCGTTCAAAATGACTGAGGTGTGCCTTCATCGGGTCCTAAGCAACACAGACAGGAGACTACTAGCACACAGAACCCATGTCCTGCTGCTCCTACATCCCGTCCGGTCTCAGTTTATTTATCGCATGGTTATCTCCATGATAGCACCAGGCTAGTCATGATTAGTATCCACCTATATGCGGGAGATAGGAATCATCCGACTTTTACCGGTCTAAGCAGGGCTAAGCATATAAACGAGCCTAGACCTAACAAGGATATCAAGATAATAATTGTTGGTGGACAAGGTATAGTAAAAATGCAGCAACAGTAACAATTCAACTCCTATAACCTAATGCAACAATCATAGCAGGTTATTTGTTAAACATCCGCAAACCGTAGGGAGTAAAATGCTCCGGGGCTTGCCTCTCTCGAAGTCAGACGGCCAGTGGTCTTGGCACTCGGGCAAGTCTCCGGCGTCGACTCCTCGGTCCTCTCGAACAGGGTCTCCACCAGTTCCTGCCCCTCCAACTGCAGCGGGTTCTCCTCTATCGATCCTGTATGGTGCATTACGTATATAAATATGATGAATGCACATAGGATGCTTATGAGGTGCAAACATGGAGGAAAGACAATTCAGAAGATAAGCACATGTCATCTACTGCATTCCCTTCAACAAGGTAGTCAACATCATCTTGTTAACTACTAACTACCTTGTCAACACACTATAACCTAGTGATTAATCTAACCCTCCTAAAACATCCAAGTAATATACATAACACAACAGAATCAACTTAACTTACACAACCCTACTCAGCTATCCACTTAATTCCTTTTAATTATTTTATTACACAGGGTATAACTATCACCATACTGAAATGACCTCAGAAAATTTGCAGATTTTTACTCAGGCTACTACAAACCAAAATTAGACTACCACAAAAAATTCAGCCCATAACAGTAACCTAGCATACAGTAAAAATTAACTCTATTAATTCACAAATCATGCACTTTTCATAGTTTGTACTACCAACGATCAAAACAGACCAGCCTAACATTTTTAATGGCAACTTGACACTCTAACATAACTGTACGAAAATTACCAAGCTCAGAATCTAAGCATCTCTATTTATTAAAATTACAAAACTAAAACAACATTTAACAACTTTAAATCTTATAGCCAATATTTTCCATAGAACATACACATATTATATTTTTCTCAGATACTGTTCATCAAGACAAACCTAACAAAATTAAAATCATATTTTTCTGAGCTACGTATAATTAGTTATGCATTTTTTAAGTTAACAACCATTTACTTAATTAAATAAAACTGCACATGAAAGTATCACAAAATATGCATCTAATAATTTTAACAAGTAGATCTATTCATTTCCAGCACAACAAAATTTGTTTCACACAATTTGGACTTAAAATGAGCCATATATGAATTTTGGTAGCATTTAAACAAACTCTGCAAAATTTGATTAAAGAAAACCCGATCTAAACTGCCCTTTTTAGCTATGATCTGATACGGTCCCACATATCGTGGTGCTAACTTCTTTTTGATTCCAAAACATTAGACTTTTCTCATAGGTGAGACTTTAAGGTAAACATAGTCTCCTACTTGGAACTCCAAAGGCCTTCTTCTGGTGTCAGCATAACTTTTCTATCGAGGTTGCGCTGTCTTGATATGTTGTTGTACGGTCTGCACAATCTCTTCTGCATCCTTTATATAATCCGATCAATAAAATCCTCGATCTCCTGATTCAACCCAGTTTACTGGTGTTCTGCATTTTCGTCCCTACAAAACTTCAAACGGTGCCATTTTTATACTCTCTTGATAACTGTTGTTGTAAGAGAACTCTGCTAAAGGTAACCACATTTCCCATGATTCTCCTAAGGAAAGTACACAAGCTCTGAGAATATCTTCTAAGATTTGATTCACTCTTTCCATTTCTCCGGTGGTTTGGGGATGGTAAGCGAAACTTCATACTAACTTTGTTCTCAATACCTTGTGCAACTGTTCCCAAAAACGAGCTATGAACTGAGGTCCTCTGTCAGAAATAATCCTTTTGGGAACTCCATGTAATCTTAAGATGTTCTGGATGTACAAATCTACATACTAATGAGGTCGATAGGTAGTTTTTACTGGAATGAAATGAGCCACTTTTGATAATCGATCCACAATAACCCAAATAGAATCATGTCCCTTTTGAGTGATTGGCAGACCGGTGATAAAATCCATACTAATCTCTTCCCATTTCCACTCCGGAATTGATAGGGGTTGCAACAGTCTGGCTGGTTTCAAATGTATAGCCATAATCCGGCAACACGTATCGCACTTTGCAACATAAGCTGCGACCTCTCTTTTCATCTTGGGCCACCAATATTTTGTTTTTAAATCCTGGTACATCTTACTGCTTCCTAGATGAATAGACAATTTTGAATTGTGAGCCTCATTCAAAATCCTGTCCCTTAGACCTGTATCCTTGGGTACTACCAACCTTAGATTATACCAAAGAATTCCTTGCTCATCTACTCAAAAGTTCAACGAACTGTTTATTTCCAGTCTCTTCTTGATTTGACCGATTTCTTCATCGGACTTTTGCCCTTCGATGATATCACTTTCTAGGGTACACTGTATGGTGATGTTACTCAGCATAACGGGGTGCATCAGGTTGAATCCATTTTCCAACAATGGTTGTATGGAGTTGCAATGAGTCTTGCGGCTTAAACCATCTGCCACGACATTTGCTTTTCTAGGGTGGTAATGCACTTCCAGGTTGTAATCCTTGATTAGTTCTAACCATCTTCTCTGCCTCATGTTTAACTTAGGTTGCGTGAAGATATACTTCAAACTCTTATGATCTGTATACACATGACAAAGATTGCCCATAAGATAGTGCCTCCAAATCTTGAGTGCATGAACTACTGCGGCCAATTCCAAGTCGTGAGTCGGGTAATTCTCTTCGTGTGGTCGTAACTGGCGTGAGGCATAGGCTATGACTCTTCCATTCTGCATAAGCACACATCCAAGCCCAATCTTGGACGCATCACAAAACACATCAAAAGGTTCCTCCAGATTTGGTTGAGCCAACACTGGTGCGGTGGTCAACAAAGTCCGAAGAGTGCGAAATGCGGCTTCACACTCCGGAGTCCATTCGAACTTCTTGTTCTTCTAAGTCAAATGGGTCAAAGGCTTCGCTATCCTTGAGAAGTCCGGGATAAAACTACGGTAATATCCGGCTAATCCCAAAAAGCTACGTACCTCATGTACGTTGGTGGGGGCTTGCCAATCCATAACTTTCCGTACTTTAGTGGGATCCACAAAAATTCCTCCGTCTAAAAGGACATGTCCAAGAAAAGGCACTTTCTTTAACCAAAATTCACACTTGCTAAACTTTGCATATAACTTATGCTCTCGAAGTTGAGTCAAGACAATTCTCAAGTGCTCTGCATGGTCTTGCTCATTCTCTGAGTACACCAAGATATCATCAATGAATACCACAACAAACTTGTCCAATTCAGGCATAAAGACAGAATTCATCAGATACATGAAATGTGCCAGTGCATTTGTCAATCCAAATGACATGACTGGATACTCATAGAGTCCATATCTGGTATAAAAAGCTGTTTTTGGTATGTCCTCCTTTCGGATCTTGATCTGATGGTAACCTGACCTTAAGTCAATTTTGGAAAACACTTTTGCTTTGGACAACTGATCAAACAAGACGTCAATTCGAGGTAAGGGGTATTTGTTCTTTATAGTTACTGCATTTAGAGATCTATAATCCACACACATTCTTAATGTCTTATCCTTCTTCTTCACAAAGATGGTAGGACACCCCCAAGGTGATGAACTGGGACGTATCAATCCCTTATCCAAAAGCTCTTGCAACTGGGTTTTGAGTTCTGCTAGCTCATTAGTTGGCATCCTATATGGCCTCCGAGAAATAGGTGCAGTTCTCGAGATTAACTCTATAGCAAACTCCACATCCCTATCCGGTGGTAGTCCAGGCAACTCATCAGGGAAAACATCCGAAAACTCACTCACTACAGGGATTTTAGCTATCTGCTTTGCCGTGATAGTGAACAACACTGCTATCTCATGAGGGTTTTGAGGTAGTTTAAACCGGAAGGTAGACCCACATCGGGGACTAACCATGGAAACCACTTGTTCTGCGATGTCAAGATTGACCTTCCAGAGTTTCATCCAACCCATACCAAAAATCACATCCAGACCCAAACTAGGGATTACTATGGGATCCACTATGGCCTTTTTATCCCCAAAGGTCATTTCCACTCCTTTAGCCATTTTACGGGCGGAGAGAACATCCCCTGCTGAACTTATCTGATAACCCCGATCCAACTCTACTAACTCAAGATTACTCCTCAAAACAAAATTCTCGCTTATGAATGAATGCGATGCTCCAGAATCAAATAACACAACTGCAGGTTATTGATTAACAAGAAACGTACAAGCAGTAACAGGTTCTCCTTTAGGTACCTCCTCAACGGTGGTGAAATGCACATTGCCCGTGCGGGGTCCAGGATGGGTGTACTGCTTCTTGGGTTGCGGGCACTGGCGCGAGAGATGTCTAGTCTGACCACAATTGTAGCATGGCCCAATCACATATGGGGTCTTCTAACCTCCTGAGCTTCCTGCCTTTGCCTTGTTCTGCATCAAGGGAGCGATGTATGGCTTCTGAAAGCTCGGACGGGGATGGTTGTTGGTCATCTTCCTCTGCGGTGGACGGAATCTTGCTCCTGCAACTGGCGGGCGGTACGGAGCACGTGCTCCAAAAAGGGACCTTTGCTGAGACGAACCACTTTCATTTGCACGACGGTGAGTCTCCGTTGCCAGCCTGCCGTCATTTGCCCCCGGGTATCTTCTAGCCTCACACTGGTAATCGCCGTTGCCACTCTGTTGTACGGGTTGCCTGTTGACTGACTCTGACGCCATCTGAAACGTCCCCCAACCGTTAGGGTTTCTAATGGTTTCTATAACGCCGTTCGGGAAAGGTGAACAGTTGCCGAAACAAATCTATAATAGGCCGCCATTGAGCTTGCAGTTTTTTCATTCTTTCATCAAGCCATAGCCTTCAGAGCAAGGAATCCCATAGCCAATCCATTAGTTGATGCGCAGAAAGTCCCTTGTCATCAACATGGGCCCAAAGAAGCAATCCGCAACCGAGAAGAAGAAAGCGAAAGCCATTAGCGGGAAGCCACACACCCATGTCCTCCAACAGATGTGCTTGCTTGGAAAGCACCGGATACAAGAGAATCAGAGCTAGCTTTTCTGGCGCATCAAGGATTACTCCAGTCACAGCCAATAGACGGATGGAGGGTACCTACTAATCATCGTGCTCCCGCCCCCAACACAACGGAGATAGTGATGTTCAAGTCTTTCGTGGAGCGCGGATTGGGGCTTCCAGCATCCGATTTCTTCAGAGGATTGCTGCACTACTATGGTTTGACTCTCAACCATATTACTCCTAATGCCTGCTTCCACATTGCTATCTTCGCTCATCTGTGTGAAGCTTTTCTGGGGATTTGCCCCTCTTTTACGCTTTTCTGTTATTTCTTCTGGGTTAAGTGTCAACCCAGTGATGCATGTGTAGAGGTAGTCAGAGGAGCTAGTTTCCAGCTTAGGATAGAAACAGCTACTCAATATATTTCTGTAGTTTTGTCGGATTCTGTCCGAGAGTGGGCAAGCAGATGGTTTTACATAGCCAACCCACCGCCGGCCCTTCGTCGTCATGATGGATGGCCGCCGCAGAAGTCCCGTGAATGGAAGGACAAGATCTCTTCTGAAGAGGTAGAGGCTATCCAACCACTGATCGACATGATAGCGGCAATAAATCTAGGTGGATTGACTGATTATACCGTCGTCCAAGATTTCATTGCGCGCCGGATTCATCCGCTGCAGCAGCGAGCCAATTTTGGCTTCGAGTACCTTGTCATGAAGGACCCGGGCCGGCATGATGCCGAGCAATTATCCAACCAAGAGATTCTGAGAAGAATGAACCGGGTGTTGAAGAGTCGTGAACAACTTGTTCCAATGATTACGACTTTCTCCGCCATCAACCCTCCTCCAGCGATAAGTAGTCGGGGTGCCCGTCTTTTAGATTCTTAATAGATATCCTTCTGACTAGACATTATCTTCGTCTTCTTCTTCATAGGACCAAGGGCGGAATAACAATGATTGTCCACCCCTGCCTCCGGCGACTCAAGAAGGCGGAGGCATTGCTCTCGAGGGTCCCATTTGAAGTGAGGACCTTCGCAACGAGTCAAGCTCTCCTGGTGATTTTGACTGGCTGGACTCAGATTCAACTGACTCTGATGTCCTGCTCATAGATCCCGAAGCCGAGAGTAGCCGAAAGAGGTCTTCGAGTCTGCTTCAAGAAGCCGGAGATCCCGTCCCAAAGAAGGCTCGCACTGGTAATCGCCGTGCTTGTCGAAAAATTCTTTTATCAACAGAATTGGCTGAAAAGCACTATAATACAGGTGCTCCTGGTAAGGAAAACCCGAGTACTTTATAGTCTTCATGTTTTGGATTTTAATAAACCCTTATCTTATATCTTTGTTTGATCCAGATGTTGAGACAGCCCAGGGGGCTTCAAGTGGTGCAGCTCCTGAAGAAGCTCCGGCTCCAGACCCACAGCCGAAGAAGCCGATATTGAAACTACCGCGGGCATTGAAGCTTGTGAAGTAAGTCACAACACTTTCTTCAGACTGCTCGCGTATTTCTGGTACTAATATGAACACTTGTTTGTTGTAGGAAAACGAAGCCGGCCACAGCATCCTCAAGTGCTACCACTGAGACCCGAACGGTGGAGGAGTCGGAGGCGCAGGACAAAGGTGAATCCAGCGTCCTTCCAATCTTTAGCCAGGTGAACACTCTGCCAGGCTCCTCTCCATCCGGTACCCAGGTTGATGCAGCACCTGAAGCGGACGTACTTCCCTTGCCTCAGGTTGGTGTTCCATACTCAATCTTCCACTCTCCTGCTCAATTGGAGTTTGACCGAGTGATGAACGAGTGGTTTTTCCGCAGCCGACAGCCAAATGAGCCCACTCTGGAGATGGTCCTGGCTGAGATCAGTGTTGAAGCTTCAGATCGTCCGCAGGAAGAGTCCGAGGCTGCTCCCGAGTCCTCTCGCCAAGGATCAAAACTTGAAGTCATGGAGTACAACCAGGATCTCACCCGGCTGAAAGAGTTGAGTGAGCAAGTGATGGCGCCTGCCGTGGCACTTCGGCAATTTGTTGAGGTAACTCTTTGGAGTCTTCTTTGTATTTTGTTGTCACATCTGAGTACTTATATTATTATCTCTGTGCAGGGCTTTGATGTGAAAGTCACTGAGCAGATCACTCGAATTCGCCAGGAGCTATCTCTTGAGAATCAGCGGCTCAAAGACTACATCGCCCAAGATCAGATTAGCCAGAAGGTAGTCACCCAAGTCCTCCATAACCGTATCAACGAGCTTCAAAACAATCTCAAGGTTGTTGATGAGCGTGACGCGGCAAATCAGCGGGAGCTTGAGCTACTCGGCAAGCATGCTGCCTCGGAGCAGAAGCTTAAGGATGTTATGAAGTCTTCCAAGAAGCATCCCTCTGGTAGGTCGAAAGTGCTTTCTGGGTTCTTATTGATTTGAAAGCCAGTGATACTCATCCGATTGTTGCGTCTTCCAGATTCGAAGATGTTGGCCGCTGGATGGCAAACTGCTTTCAACTGTAAGGAGGCGGAGCTTGAGGAAGTATTTGCTAACGCACAAAGTACTCTTCAAGAGGCCAAACTGATACGTGAGGGTGCTGACCGGGACCTGCTGCAGGCTTTGAAGTCGACGAAGGAGTCGCGGGAAGCTCTGGAGGCAGTCCAGGCACAACTGAAGGAGTCCCAAGAGTCCCTAAAGACTTCTAAGGATTCGTTGAAGGCGTTGGAGCTTGCTGTTGAGCCTGTCTTGGACATGATTCCACACCCTGAAGGAGCTGAGGAGTCTCTGATTGATCGAGCCAAAGCTGCACCCGGGCGGCTGACTCAAGGACATGGTGACTTCAGTGGTTTGTGGTTTGCTGGTGACGCTACGACTGCATATTCCATCCTTCGATCTGTCATCCATCATGACGCTTCCTGATGGCAAGAGCGATGAGGACCTCGTGGCGATGCAGGAGGAGGTCAAGGCCGTGGCGGAAGAGTACTCGCAAATTCTAGATCTTGTAGAGTAGTATGTCTTCCTTGGTCCTGTGGCCTTGTTTTTTATCTCCTGTAAACAATTATTATTAATAGTAAAGAATCAAAGTATAAGTTACTTTTGAGACTTGCTAATTCCATATGTTGTCGACTAGGCATTGCAAGGAATGTCTTGTCAATGGGTCGCTTTGTTTGAGGTGGATGTATGACCAGGCGTCTTACTAGACGAGTCTATCCGAGTGCTCTCTAGCACTTTGAGTGTGGGTCATATCACTTTGTTTCTCTTATAGTCTTTAACGATCTATAAAGAACTTAGTCTACCCGAGTACTACTCTTAGTACCCTTGTTCAAGGGATAATTTTGATCAAGCACCTCTGAAGGACCATAATGATGGTTCCTGTCGAGTGAATCATATCCTCTTGGTAGTCGCAGCTTGAGTGCGAAGTTGGGTCGGACCTCTGTCCTGTTAATGTGTAACAGGGTGAGTACTACTCCCCTTGTTATACCTTATAGGAACTAGTATCTGCTTTGTAGATACCATATTCGCTATAGGTTGATAGCCGGGTTTTAAACCGTACTATCATTTGAGTTGTATTGAGCTCGAAGCTCGTAACTCGAGTATGGTTACCGCTGAACCATCCATCCGAGTAATATTATATATTAGTCGGTGGGGGTATAATAGCTAAAGCTTATTATATGCTTGAAAGATTTTATCCGACTAAATAGTCGTGATAAATGTAATAAAAAATGATAATTCAAAAATCTCTTGCTTCTGATGAAATCCAAAATTTATTAATATCCGGAAAATAGATACATTTGCCCTGAGTCGAATCTGTAGCATAGTCCTTAGGTATGGAATTTCTTCAGATGCTCAATATTCCAAGAATTTGGCAGTGGAGAACCATCCTCGATGACTAACTCAAATGACCCGGGTCTTGTTACTTTAGATACTATGTAGGGTCCTTCCCATGGACTCATAAGCTTGTGGCGGCCTATGGTATTCTGAATTTTCTTCAGGACCATGTCTCCTACTTGGAAGGTACGGTGATGGATGTTCTTGTCGTACTAGCGCCTCATCCCTTGGAGATATCTTGCTGTTTGAAAGAGGGCGGCTAACCGAGCCTCCTCGAGGCTGTCGACTTCTAGGCGTCTTGTGTCATCGGCTTCTCCTTCGTTATACTGCTCTGTTCGCGGAGAACTCCAGATTAAGTTTGCCGGGAGGATTGCTTCGGTGCCATAGACTAGGAAGAAGGGAGTTTGGCCTGTTGCCCTGCTTCGTTGTGTTCATAGCCCCCAGACTACCTTAGGCAGCTCTTCGACCCACTTCCCGCCGTGGTCCTTTAGAAGATCGAATAGTCTTGGCTTTAAACCGGCAAGGATGAGGGCGTTTGCTCTCTTAACTTGGCCGTTTGATTGTGGATGAGCCACTAATGCGTAGTCTATCTTTATTCCACAGTCGCTGGCCCAAGATTTGAACTCGATTGCCGTGAAGGGGGATCCAAGATCAGTGATAATTCTGTGTGGCATCCCAAAGCGATGGAAGATGCTCTGCATGAATTGTACTAACTTTGAGGCGTTGAATTTGACCAGCGGCATGTACTCGATCCATTTGGTGAACTTGTCAATTGCAACGTAGACGTAGTCAAATCCTCCTGGAGCACGCTTAAGAGGACCCACCTTGTCGAGTCCCCAACATGAGAAAGGCCATGATGGTGGAATACAGATCAACTCATGAGTCGGTACGTGCTGCTGTTTGGCGAAGAACTGTCATGATTGACAGCGACGGACTAAGTCTTTTGCATCTTTCAAGACTGAGGGCCAATAGTACCCTGTGAAGGACCGAGAATGCAAAAGCAAGGCGACCAGAGGGGGGGTGAATGGGAGCCTAAAAATTTCTTCCGAAATTCTGGCCTCTGTCCCAACAAAATCAACCCCAAAAGCTTCGGACTCAAACGTGATGCCCATGACCCTCTGAAGGAGGGTGGATGATCCCTAGGATCACAGCGAGGCACCACACAAGAGAGCAAATCAAAACTCTCAAAACTCCAAGTCAAGTTCGTGCCTAAAAGACCCACTCCAAAACGTAGATAGAGGGCTACGTTGGGATTCCTCCAAATACCGATGCTAACGTGTAGCAAAGATATGTAGAGAGTTCCTAGGTGAACTCTAGGAGCAAACGAGAAGTCCGGAAACGAAGCGGAAAAGCCGGAAGAGCAAACGCACTAAAACTCAACCTACAGCCGATTCCCGGACTGTCCGGACTCCTGGTCTCGGACTATTCGCGCCAGGGGCGGACTGTCCGCGGTTCCTTCCCGGACTGTCCGTCGGTCAAAGTCCCAAATCAGCAAAGCTGTTGAACGGCCTCTGCTCGACTCGCGGACTATCCGCACCTTACACGGCGGACTGTCCGCCGATCAAAATGACCGTGAGCAGAGCGCGCTGCGCTGTTCTGGTCTGGCCAAAGCCCGATGTCTAGACAGTCCGCGACCAAAGGGGCGGACAGTCCGCCACTGCCAAGAACACCCAAAAACGCCACGGGACAACCAAAATTGACTGGATCCTCACCAAATCGAATGGGGCTGCAACCAAACTCCTCCTAAGTGTTCTTCTACGTGTTGGGAAGCTAATCCTAGGATATCATTGCTCCAAACCAACTAATCCATGAGAAATCCGAAGAACACTAGAAAAGGGGAAGAAATGGAGAACGAACGTGATTTTGACCTGATCTATGTGCTCGTGAGGTTTGAGGGGAAATCCTTCAGTGGAAAGAAGGAGCTCACGGCAACAAACAATCTGATTCAAACGGAATCGCAAATCGTTGCTCGGAGAGGGAGAACGAGGCAAATCTCCGAAAAAAGAAAAACGAAAATGCGAAGAACAAAAATGCGATTCGATCCAAATTGCAGCCAACAAAGAGATGGGCGAAATTGATCTTTGGATTGCTACTAGATGATGAATTGTGTAGCACTCTGTGTCGGGTTACAAGCCACTCCTCGCAGTACAAAACGCGGATGGCGAGAAGCTCAAGAACAAGAGTCGGTCTCTCCTCTAGCCCTAGCGTCCTCTCACCTAAACAAAATGAGAGTGACACCTCCAAGGATGGGCTGCCCTAACCAGCCCCCTTCATATATATAGGCGCACGTCCGAAGACCAAAAAGCCCTATCATGAAGTACTCAACCCAAATACCCCCCAGGGGTAAAACTGTCCAACCCTAGCAGTTTTCATCCGACGGCCACGCGCCTTCTTATCCTTCGCTTCGCCTCGACGCAAGCTCCAGGATGCCGCCACGTGCCGTCACCGTCGACCGCCGCGCCTTCTCACCGATAGCTTCACCGCAACGCAAACCTCTCGGTGCCGCCACGCATCGACCGTTCCGCATAGGAACCTCCGCCCGGTTTTGAGGCCCAAATCGGTAAACCCGCCAGCCTAGGTTTTGAGGCCCAAACCTGGAAACCGTCCACCCCGAGTTTTGAGGCCCAAACTCAGAAACCCGTGAGCCCAGGTTTTGAGGCCCAAACCTGGAAACCGTCCATCCCGAGTTTTGAGGCCCAAACTCGGAAACCGGCCACCCCGAGTTTTGAGGCTCAAACTCGGAAACCATCGAGGGTAGCTTTTTGAGGCTCAGCAACCGAACCCGCGCCGTAGACGGGATGTGGTTCGCACACCCCGACCACCGGCACCGATGTCGATGCATGTCCAGCCTCCACGTCGGGCACAACGCCTTCGCCTTCCTTCTTGACTCGGCCAACGGCACTTGCGCCGCACGCAAGCCCGTGTCCTTCCTCCCGCCAAGTGCCACGACGCCATCGTCTTCCTCCCGACTCGGCCGATGCATCGCACATCCCCATGTGCTCTCGCTCGCCGATGCCACCTGCCAGCTACCATAGCTGGTCCTTTGGCCTCTTGGTCCGTCGGTCCAAGCCTCATGTCCGCCCTTCACCGCTCTGGGTACATCGGCATGGCACGTCCGCCGCACGGCACGCCCATCCTTCAACGCTCCCGGTCCGTCGGCACGACACGTCTGTACTTGACCTTCACCTCGCCATCGACCACTGTATCCGTGCTCAACACCCGCACATCAACACAGCCAAGAGACACATGTTGCACACGCACACCAACACAGAAACACCACAACTCAACACCACCGGTTAGTCATAAGCATTAAGTACATAGCGAGACAATGACTCAACCGGGAAAAGCCTCAAACCTTCCTCATCAAAGTCAATCATTCATCATATATGTTCTCAATCTCCCCCTTGATGAATGCATTGACTAACAATAAAACCAAAAAGGAAGGGTTTAAAGGCAAACCTCATTCAATTGCCCAAAAGTCAATAAAAAGCAAACACAAGGCCACTTGAGATGAGGAAGGATCATGAAAACTCCAAATAAAAGCTCTTGGTCCCGAAAGAAACGGGAAAAGCGGGCAAAGCCTCCACACAACTGAAGAGACAAGAGAAGATAAGAGTTCATGAATCCCAAAAGGCACGCAAAAACCAATCTCAAATAAATTGTCAAACAATCATCACAAAAGAAACCAACAAGGTTCTTATCAACTTGGGTTTCAAAATTTCTCTCCCTTGATGATTGAATTGACAAAAACCAAGCACAAGAGATGGTTTGAGGTAACAAAACCGAAAAACTTGGTCCCCAAAGACATGGGCAACGGCTCAATGCAACCAAGCAAAGAATCGGAGCAACAACTCAACAAAGAGCAAAACTTGATCACACAGAGCAAAAGACTTGGTTCCCATAGACATGGGCAACGGCTCGACGCAACCAAGTCAAAAAATGAGCTAGCCCTCAAGAAGAGGCAGAAAAGGCTCAACACCACTAGCTCAAAATAAAATTGTCAAACAATCATCACAAAAGAAACCAAGGTACTTATCCACATGGATCATAAAAGAAACCAAGGTACTTATCCACTTGGGTTTCGAAAATTAAGGTTACTTCTTGGGTTTCGAAATTTCTCCCCCTTGATGATTGAATTGACAAAAAGTAGGCACAAGAGATGGTTTGAGATACCAAAACTGAAAACTTGGTCCCCAAAGACATGGGCAACGGCTCAACGCAACCAAGCAAAGGATCGGAGCAACAACTCAACAAGCAAAAGACTTGGTTCCCAAAGACATGGGCAATGGCTCGACGCAACCAAGTCAAAAATGAGCTAGCCCTCAAGAAAAGGCAGAAAAAGGGCTCAACACCACTAGCTCAAGGCTCGATACCAATTGAGGCTGAATCAACGCATAAGAATGAAAAACTGCTAGTCCCTCAAGATAGAGGCACAGAGGCTCAACACAACTAGCAGAAAACTCGATACCAATCACAAACAGCCAAAAATTGGTGAAAACAGCCAGTTCCTCAAGACAGAGGCACATAGGCTCGATGCAACTAGCTGAAGGCTCCATACTAATCGAAAATACCAAGCAAAAACTGCTAGTCCCTCAAGAGAGAGGCAAAACGGCTCAACACGACTAGCAGGCTCGATACCGACTGAGAAAAACACAAAGAGAAGCTCAAACCAAATGGAGCACAAACATTCGGAGCCCGCGGAGAAGTTGCAAAACAAAACAACTCCCCCTGAAAACAAGCCTATACACAAAAGCTATGCAACAAAGCTCATGACACAAATTACACTCCATACCAAAAGATGGATACCAATTGAAACACATAAAAGAGCTATACCAATTGAAGAAAGACATAAAAGAGCTAAACTCCCCCTAGCTCAAAGCTCTCCCCAAAATGCATGACTCTCCCCTTTGTGCCAACACTCAAGCTCCCCCTTGCAAACAGCTTCTCCCACTTGACAAAAGGGAACATGCTGAGGGGTTTTGACATTTTTCACAAAGTTGACACAAACACAAGATAAGTCATCAACCAAAAAGTATTGAAAGTGACCACAAAGTGTATCAGAGCTGGGGGTATGTACACTAAGCTAAAAATGCATGATATGCAAAATGCAACAGCTTCAAGTGTATAGCAATCAGAATGAAAAGATGCTCAAAAGGGTGCTGCCCTGAAATGTAACAACCAAAACTAATGCTAGCAAAGGCTCAAACTGATCAAATGAATACGAAATATGAACAATTGAGCATATGAGCAGTTTTAAGCCATTTGAAAAGGAGTTCACCACTAAAATAGCACTTAGCATGAATAGACAGGAAATCAACCAAGTGCTAACTCAAGTATAAAAGGTGAACTACCCTAGCAAAGTTCAATCATCATGTCATAGAATAAAGCATAAACTTGTGTTATTTTTCAAATTTTATTGGAGATTGCAGCGGTATTAACACAAGTTCATATTAAAGCATGTGATTGCTAGAGGTTGAAAGTATGGTCATTGCCTAACTTTTCAACAGGGCTAAGCCTATGCAAGAAAAGCAATCGGAAGCTTAAAGCACCGGTTTCGGTCTTACACTACACGGCTCAAGTTTAACTCAATTGTGCAATGAGAAACAGTCTCGATACCGTGAGGTGCTGACACATGCAATCCCATCTTGATCTTTTCATTTCACTTAGACTTGGATCAAATTTTAAGCACAAGGTAAATGTGAACAATCCAAGCAAGTGAATGACTCAGTGCAAGAGACATAGCAACCTAGCATACAAAAGGTAGCACAAGTGATCTCAACACATCCTACCCATGCTAGTTGCCAATCTCAATGGTGAACAAATTAAATGTTTCATAGTTGATTAATCAAGTTCACCATTTGCAAAAATAGCTTAGCTCATAATATGTATCAAGTGATCAAAAAGAGCCTAAGCTACAAGCACCATCATGAATAAACAGGGCATACCAAAAAGAGCATAGTCTCATTTTCATTACTCTATACATGAAGCTCTAAAATGCAAAATGTACATGATGAAATGATGCAAAAGCTAGTCTATCAAAGATAAAGCAAAACTGGACTAAAAAGGAAAACCCAAAACTAAAGGGTATCGGAGAAGTCCAACTAAGATACAACAAGCAAAATGCTTCCCCAACTAAAAGGGAAACACACACCAAACTCACAAGAGAAGAGCCAAGAAATGGTCAAGCGAACAGCCAGCAAAAAATCCACATCGGAAAGACCACACAGTAGAAAGAGGTCGATGAAGAAGAGTACCAAACCCGAACTCAGAAGTGTGTCGTAGGTACCTCATGAAGCGCATGACCGCCTGCTGGTGCGATACCCGAGGGGACGCCTGAATCTGAATGAATCTCCGGGGCGTCTGCCTCGCCGGAGCGTCTGCCTCGCCGGAGTCATCTCCCCCTCGCCTGATGCTATCGCTCCCACAGGTGCAGCTAGTGCTCACTAGAGAGCTGCTCGAACGGAACCCCAAGTCGTGGAAGAAGTGGGATCGGGTTCGTGAGCCAAAATGCCCTTTCCAAGCTCCTGTTCTCCTACACACTCAAAAGCAGAAGAAAACACAAGGCATTGTCTTGTCTAGTGTGACCTCAAGGTCTCCACAAAGCGGTTAGTCACATAATAAGCATAAGGTGAACTTTCAACAAAAAGAGATCTACCTATGAATGATACCGCAAGGAAATCTGAACTCAAACTAGTCAAAACTACCATGCAACAGGATAAAGCACTATATAGCAAAATGCAGCCTAAAGGCATGATCAACCCAAACACAGCCTAAACCTCAACACATGCTACAATGCAAGATAATGATAGCAATAAATCCAAAAACATGTAACATGATAAAATTGTGGAAAGACTAGTGCTCAAACTAATCATATCAACAGGGTACATGTAGCTATCCAAAACTAGCACCTGACAAGTGACATCTAATGAGCATCATACCACTACAAATAAAGCTCATGGAGAAGTATGGTAAAGCATGGCATAATGTTCATGAGGATCACTAACTAGCATGAAAAGTGGAATAGCCACCAAAACTGTACACAAGACTAGCATGACATGGTATACAAGATAGCACATGCTAGACTAAAGCAAAACATGATACAAAAGAAAATGTACATGCAAGAACTACACAAGTGAGCACACGAAGGACCATCTCATACCATAGGAAATAGATCATGGATGTACAAGGTATGAGTGTAAAAGAAAGCTCACCAAACTGCAAAAACCTCTTTGGAGGCAAATCTAAGCGGGGTGTAGAGAACCATCAAATCTTGGTCATATCTAAAAGACCAAGCTCCATTCGATGCATGTTGTCCACCCTGTGTCCTCATATCTACACACAAGAGGACAAAATAACCCGAGTCTTGGATCCCGAAGGGTTAGCAAGCATGTACTTGGGAACTCAAGACTTGGTCACAAAACTCAACTTATCTTGTGGGTTAGCATGATGCAAAAGCTGGTTCAAATGCAATTGTTGAACACCCTTGGAAGTTAGCATTCCTCAAAAGGACAACTCGAGGAGAAGAACAAGTCGTACCACGGGAAAAGAGGCAAACATCTTCCAACGTTTTTGTAGAAGAACCAATAGAAGCACCATGAAAAGCATGACGTGGACCAAGAGAAGAAGCATTAGAATCATGTCCACGACCATGACCTAATCCACTAGAAAAGGAGTCATAAAACCCATCAACAAAGAGGGGCTTCTTACTAGGAGCACTAGCGTTCATGCCATGAGAAGGGCAATGAACCACCAACTTCCTAGAAGAGCGAGCTTGGTGCAAGCGTTTGGCATGCCGATAGCAAAAGCTTTCTTGATGCCCATCTTTCTCACAAAAAGAGCAAAGGTACAAAGGCCTATCGGAAGGCACACCATTCTCCGACAAGTGAGAAGTCCCTTGGGACTTAAAACAAGAAGCATCAACAACCAACTTGGTGCCAACACTCGGAGCACACATGCCATGGGAAAGGCTACGCGACTTCCTAAAAGCTTTAGCTCGAATACGCCGCTCGTGTTTGACACGGCGGAAACAAAAATCGAGCGAATGTCCATCCTTCTTGCAAAAGGTGCAATGAAATATCGGATTGGGAACACGAGTTCCAAAAATGTGAGAAGCACCCTTGTCAAGAGAAGTCCCTTGGACATCACTCGAAGAAACAACAAGGTTAGGAGTAGCTATAAAAGAGCTATCCAAAACCTTGGCACAAGTGCTAACGTCAAAAGACTCACGCGCAGAACAAGAACTCAACTCCGGTTGCAAAGATGCAAACTCAGAAATATCAACATTGGAGTTGGAAGAAATGCGTGACTCAAATGACTTAGCACAAAGGCTCTTGCATCTTTTATCCAAAACCTCATTTTCAAACATGAGGCGGTCACAAGTACCACAAGGAGTGTTTCTCAAGTTTTCATTCTCCTTTTCAATGCACTCAGCATATGTGGTACGCAAGAGCTCAATCTCCTTCTCAAGGTTGGCACTCATATCATTGTCCTCAACCAACTTAGCGCTCATATCATCGCGCAAAGCTTTCAAAGTCAAAACTTCTTTTTCTAAATCAATGCATGATGTGCACATGAAATCGGTGTAAGAAACATTACCATTCACATCAAGCAAAGAATCATGAATAGCACAAGAAGTAAGGCAAGCATTTTCATTCAAAGTGCATGAGCTACAAGGCCTAGAATTTAATTCAACAATTTCAGCCCTAGCATGCTCAAGTTCATCTACACATGTGGTGTGAGTCAATCTTAGTTCATCAATTTCAGCACACAAAGACTCACAATAAACACATGGTAACAAAGCATTTGACTTAAGCAAGGCTAATCCAGTTTTAGCACAATCGAGGTCCTTGCGCAAGTCAATGCAAACTAAACATGGTTTGGAAGCATTGGATTTCAACAATTCAATCTCAGATTTTTAGCTAGCAAGAGAAAAGCATAGCTCATCATTCTTCCTAACCATGTCAACACAGGAGGTGCAAGGCAAAGAGGCACTAGACTTCAACCTAGCAATGGAGCATTTCAATTTTTCAACCTTTCTACGCAAGGTATCACAAAGCTCATCTTTCCTAGAGCAAGCCTCATATAGGTTGTGCAAGGTCACAAGACCATAAGCAAGTGTACCTCTCTTGGCCTTGCCAAGTTGACATAGGAGATCCTCCGGTGAAAGCTCGTCATGTCGTAGAAGGTTCACCAGATCGTTCACCTCGCGATCCCTCTCATCAACTGTACTCCTCCTTCTTCCCAAGATGTCGTCCTTGGAAACATTCAAACCTAACAACAAAGACATACTTGAAGAAGAACTGGGTGCCACTTCCAAAAGCACCGTTAGTGTTAGCCAAACAAAAGCTCAAACACCTCGATGAACAAAAGTCAGAAACACAATTGCTCTCAAAAGGTCGCCTTCGCGGATCCTGGACCGGTTCAGGTAGAGAGATCCTTAACTGGCTCTGATACCAATTGAAGGACCGAGAATGCAAAAGCAAGGCGACCAGAGGGGGGTGAATGGGAGCCTAAAAATTTCTTCCGAAATTCTGGCATCTGTCCCAACAAAATCAACCCCAAAAGCTTCGGACTCAAACGTGATGCCCACGACCCTCTGAAAGAGGGTGGATGATCCCTAGGATCACAGCGAGGCATCACACAAGAGAGCAAATCAAAACTCTCAAAACTCCAAGTCAAGTTCGTGCCTAAAAGACCCACTCCAAAACGTAGATAGAAGGCTGCGTCGGGATTCCACCAAATACCGATGCTAACGCGTGTAAAACTCAACCTACAGCCGATTCCCGAACTGTCCGGACTTCTGGTCTCGGACTGTCCGCGCCAGGGGCGCACTGTCTGCGGTTCCTTCCCGGACTGTCCGCCGGTCAAAGTCCCAAATCAGCAAAGCTGCTGAACGACCTCTGCTCGACTCACGGACTGTCCGCGCCTTACACGGCGGACTGTCCGCTGGTCAAAATGACCGTGAGCAGAGCGCGCTGCGCTGTTCTGGTCTGGCCAAAGCCCGATGGCCGGACAGTCCGCGACCAAAGGGGCGGACAGTCCGCCACTGCCCAGAACGCCCAAAAACTCCACGGGACAAAACCAAAATCGAATGGATCCTCACCAAATCGAATGGGGCTGCAACCAAACTCCTCCCAAGTGTTCTTCTATGTGTTGGGAAGCTAATCCTAGGATATCATCGCTCCAAACCAACAAATCCATGAGAAATCCGAAGAACACTAGAAAAGGGGAAGAAACGGAGAACGAACATGATTTTGACCTGATCTATGTGCTCGTGAGGTTAGAGGGGAAATCCTTTAGTGGAAAGAAGGAGCTCACGGCAACAAACAATCTAATTCAAACGGAATCGCAAATCGTTGCTTGGAGAGGGAGAACGAGGCAAATCTCCGAGAAGGGAAAAACGAAAACGCGAAGAACAAAAACGCGATTCGATCCAAAATGCAGCCAACAAAGAGAGGGGCGAAATTGATCCTTGGATTGCTACTAGATGATGAATTGTGTAGCACTCTGTGTCGGGTTACAAGCCACTCCTCACAGTACGAAACGCGGATGGCGAAAAGCTCAAGAACAAGAGTCGGTCTCTCCTCTAGCCCTAGTGTCCTCTCACCTAAACAAAATGAGTGACACCTCCAAGGATGGGCTGCCCTAACCAGCCCCCTTCATATATATAGGTGCACGTCCAAAGACCAAAACGCCCTCTCATGAAGTACTCAACCCAAATACCCCCCAAGGGTAAAACTATCCAACCCTAGCAGTTTTCATCCGACGGCCACGCGCCTTCTCATCCTTCGCTTCGCCTCGACGCAAGCTCCAGGATGCCACCACGTGTCGTCACCGTTGACCGCCGCGCCTTCTCACCGATAGCTTCGCCGCAATGCAAGCCTCTCGGTGCCGCCACGCATCGACCGTTCCGCATAGGAACCTCCGCCCGGTTTTGAGGCCCAAATCGATAAACCTGCCAGCCCAGGTTTTGAGGCCCAAACCTGGAAACCGTCCACCCCGAGTTTTGAGGCCCAAACTCGGAAACCCGCGAGCCCAGGTTTTGAGGCCCAAACCTGGAAACCGTCCATCCTGATTTGTGAGGCCCAAACTCAGAAACCGGCCACCCCGAGTTTTGAGGCTCAAACTCGGAAACCGTTGAGGTTAGCTTTTTGAGGCTCAGCTACCGAACCCGCGCCGTAGACGGGATGTGGTTCACACACCCCGACCACCGGCACCGATGCCGAAGCATGTCCAGCCTCCATGTCGGGCACAACGCCTTCGCCTTCCTTCTTGACTCGGCCGACGACACTTGCGCCGCACGCAAGCCCGTGTCCGACCTCCCGCCAAGTGCCACGACGCCATCGTCTTCCTCCCGACTCGGCCGATGCATCGCACACCCCCATGTGCTCTCGCTCGCTGATGCCACGTGCCAGCTACCACAGCTGGTCCTCTAGCCTCTTGGTCCGTCGGTTCAAGCCTCACGTCCGCCCTTCACCGCTCTAGGTACATCGGCATGACACGTCCGCCGCACGGCACGCACATCCTTCACCGCTCCCGGTCTGTCGGCATGACACGTCTCTACTTGACCTTCACCTCGCCATCGACCACTGTATCCGAGCTCAACACCTGCACATCAACACAACCAAGAGACACATGTTGCACACGCACACCAACACAGAAACACCACAACTCAACACCACCGGTTAGACATAAGCATTAAGCACATAGCGAGATAATGACTCAACCGGGAAAAGCCTCAAACCTTCCTCATCAAAGTCAATCAATCATCTTATATGTTTTCACCCTGATCTGAAGATTTTTTTGACTAATGTCCTTGAAGCTGCATGATTGCCACAACACCTAGAATGAACCTCATTCAGGATTTCTTTGCCTTCTTCTGGTGAAATGCACTTGAGGAGGACTCCTGAGGAGGCACCACGTCGATATAGCTTGTCTCCGACTAGAACATAATTTTTGCTACGTCTGGTGACCTGCTCTGTGGCAGTTTTGTCACTGGGCAGTTTATGCTCCATGAAGTAGTCGATGAAAACTTGTGTCCAGTCGGGTGCTAGAGTTCTGAGCAGAGGGTGTGAGATCAACCTCTTCCTTCTCTTGGATTGAAGGCTTGGATAGCTCATGCACGAAGGTACCGCTGGGAACCAGAGATCTACTCCTAGAGTGGATTGTCCCTGAGAAGTTTTTCTCTAGCTTGCGGACTTCAGCGCAATAGGCGTTCAGTGTTTCCTTGGTGCAATCCCAATCCTTGTTAACTTGGTGAATCACCACGGAAGAATCGCCATAGACTAGGAGTCGCTTGATGCCCAATGTGACTGCTAGCTTTAGCCTGTGTAGTAGCGCTTCATATTCTGCTTCATTGTTGGTAGCAGGCCACATTATCTGCAAAACATACTTGAGCTGCTCTCCAGCGGGTGATACAAGTAGCACTCCGGCACCTGCTCCACCGAGTTTTAAGGACCCATCAAAGTACATCTTCCAATGTTCAGGAATAGCGTTGTCTTGAACCTACTGTATTTCTGTCCACTCGGCGACGAAATCAGCCAGAGCCTGTGACTTGATTGCTTTCCTTGGAGTGAACTTAATATTTAGTGCCCCCAATTCAACTGTCCATTTGGAAATTCTTCCGGTAGCATCGCGGTTGTGAAGGATTTCTCGCAACGGAAAGTCTGTAACAACTGTGATCTCATGGGCTTCGAAGTAGTGCCATAGCTTCCTTGAAGATATGAGTAAAGCATAAAGTAACTTTTGCACTTGTGGGTACCTGATCTTTGAGTCGGAGAGTACTTTGCTGATGTAGTATACTGGTCGTTGGGTATTATAGATGTGCTTGTCATCCTTGCGCTCCACTATAATTGTTGTGCTCACAACATGTGTGGTAGCTGCAATGTATAGCATCATCGGTTCTCCAGGTTCTAGTGGCGTGAGTATAGGAGAATTGGTGAGGTATCCTTTGAGCTGTTCAAAGGCCCCGTCTGCTTTTGTTGTCCATTGAAATTTATCACCGGCTTTGAGTAGTTTGAAGAAAGGTAATCCCTTTTCTCCCAGTCGTGAGATAAATCTATTGAGCGCAGCCATACACCCGGTGAGTTTCTGAACATCCCTGACGGAAGTAGGTGGCTTCATATTGATCATGGCTGTGATCTATTTTTGACTAGCTTCGATGCCTTGATGGCTAACAAGGAATCCGAGTAAGTGGCCTGAGGGTACTTTGAATACACACTTCGTGGGGTTAAGCCTCCATTGGTATGAGCATAACCGGTAAAGGTTTCCTCTAGGTCTGATATAAGGGTAGTTGGATCCTTCGTCTTTATGACCACATCATCAACGTAGGCTTCCGCGTTGCGGCCAATTTGGTCGTCCAAACAATCTTGGATGGCATGCTGATAAGTAGCCCCTACGTTCTTCAACCCGAAGGACATGGTTTTGTAATAGTAGGCACCGAAGGGAGTTATAAACGATGTCTTAGGTTGGTCTTCTTCTTTGAGAGCAATCTGATGGTACCCGGAGTAACAATCCATAAAGGATAATAGAGCAGAACCTGTGGTGGCGTCAACTATTTGATCTATCCTTGGTAATCCGAAAGGATCCTTTGGACAGTGCTTGTTGAGGTCTGTGTAATCGACACACATGCGTCATTCTGCAGAGTTCTTCTTTTTTACTAATACTGGGTTAGCTAACCACTCAGGGTGGAGAATTTCTCTAATAAACCCGGCCGCGAGTAGTTTAGCTATCTCCTTCTTGATTGCCTCTTTCTTCTCTGGTGAGAATCGTCGTAGTCTTTGCTTGATGGGCCTAGAGCCCTCTTTTAGTTCCAATTTGTGCTCAGCCAAGTTCCTTGGAACTCCTGGCATATCAGCCGTTTTCCAAGCAAATATATATTTGTTTGCTCTGAGGAACCTAGTGAGCGTGAATTCCTATTCTTCAGATAGGTGAGCGTTGATGACCGCCGTCTTTGATGGATCACCAGTTTCCAGGTCAATAGTTTTTGTGGAAACTTCTGCCAATGGTTGAATAGCGCCCACCTTCTTTCTTGGGATTTCTGAATCTCCAGGCTTGGCGTTATGTACCATCTGTGCGAGTTCCTGTACCTCTAGGGCGAGTTGAGCTTTTTCGATGATTTGGACAGCCTCTGTGTCACAATCGAATGATCGCTTCAAGTCACCCCTGAAGGTTAGAATACCTTTGGGACCCGGCATCTTCAGCAGAAGGTATGGATAATGTGGTACTGCCATAAATTTGGCGATAGCTGGTCGTCCAAATATCTCGTGGTATGATGATTCGAAATCGGCTACCTCGAAACTGATGTACTCAGTCTGGTAATTGATCTGAGTTCCAAGTGACAGGTAGTATGATCCTTCCGAGTGGTACAGCCGCCTTTCCGGGTACTATGCCGTAAAAGGGGGCGCTCGATGGTGTGAGCCGAGTTGCAAGGTCCAAGTTCATCTTGCGTAGGGTGTTTGCAAAGATGACAATGAGTCCTGCTCCTCCGTCTATGAGTACTCTTCCCAATTTGAACCCGGCGACCGTTGGATCCAGGACCAGTGGGTAGTGCCCTGCATTGGAAATGTTGGTCCATTGGTCTACTCGAGAGAAATTGATCGGATGCTCAGACCAATCAAGGTATCTGGGGGTAGCCGGTTCGGTAGACATAATTTCCCGTAGGGAGAGCTTCTGCAAGCGCTTACTGTCATTGGTGGTTACTCCCCCGAATATGACATTGATGGTGCCTTTGGGGTGTTGGAAACCGCCTGCGTCCTGCTGAGGGTCTTCGGCTGCTTTCTTCCCCTTGTCTTTTCTGTTTTTGTTGAAGTCGGAGTTCAAACCTCTCTCTTTGAGTTGCCCATAGTGCCTAGCCTGGTGTCCTCCTTTTGGATGGAAGGGGCATGGGCTGTCGAGGAGGTCGTCAAAGCTGAAGGGCTTGTTCCCCTTTTTCTGAGGTTCCATGGCTGCAACAGTATTGTCCCCTGTTCTCTTGCGGGTATTTTGCTGAGCAGTCTGGTTTCCTCTTTGATTATTTCCTCGATCACCTTGCGTATATCTTTCAGGAAAGCGCTCCAGTGTGCGTTCTTCCGTCGCCATCATGGAGTTTACTGCCCGATGAAACTCGTCAGCGGTGGTCGGGTCATGCTTGATGAAATCCTTGTAATTGTACCTTTCGCAAATTCCATTGCCAAAGAGGTCGATTACTTCCCTATCTGTTATGTCGGAGACTGTGGAGCGGATTTCGGAGAAACGTCTGTAGTACTCCCGCATTGTCTCGTTTTTCTGCTGCTTGCAGGTTCTAAGCTTGGTTTGAGGGTCCGATCGTTCCGGGACACCCGCAAAGTTCTCTATGAAAATGCGGTGAAGCTGTTCCCAGGAGTCGATGGACTCGGGCTTAAGCCTATCAAACCATGCAAGGGGCATTGTCTCTAGAGCCATGGGGAGAAATAGTGCCTTAACATCGTTGCTTCCCCCTGCTAACTCAACTACTTGATCATACAGCCTGAGCCACCGCTTGGGTTCTGTCTTCCTATCGTACTTTGAGTAGTTCCCTGGTTTGAACTTTCGTGGGAACGGGACTGCTCGGAGTCTCTGGGAGAAACAGGGGAAACGATCGACTGCGTCGGATGCAAGAATGTTGACTCCTCGGTATGATGATTCGGCTCCTCCCTCAGCTTGATCGGGTACCCGGTTGCCCAGTCGACTCCTTGCTGGAGCCCGGCCGAGCCGCTCATGAACGGGTCGCCTTTGGCTGGGGTGAGATGAATCTTGTTCGTCGGCTAAGGACTCAAGGTTTTGACCCTTGAGCTGTAGCGCGGTGGTCTGAAGCATGATCAACCGTCGTTCTTCATCAGGGGTGCGGTTGTCCTTGGCTCCCATCTTCGTGGCTAAGGCCAAGATGTTTTGGTAGGGTGTCTGGTACACTTTGTGACCAGCTACTCTCATGAATTCATGTTCGAGTTTGCATGAGCAATCGGCTCGTCACAGATTATGATCGTCGTGAGACTGAATTTCCTGGTCTCTGTCTTGACGAGCTTGGCGCTCAGCTTCTTCTTCTAGACGCCTTCGATTATTATATTCCTCTAGCCGCACATTGTAGCGCTCCATGGCCTCTTTTCGATGCGTTGCCTGTCTTCTGCGAGCGTCTTTGGCCTGATTTCTTCTCACCCTTTCTGCCCTCATAGACTCGATTTCTCCGGGTCCTTTTGGGTCATTATCGGATATCATGCTCAAGGTTTCATCATCTCAGAGGACATCTAGAGGAGTTGGAGGTCATAGAGATGACTGGTGTCCTACCATGAAGACTTCACGAGTGTAGCCCTGGTGTGTTGATCCTGGTGTAACTGACTCGATGGTAGAGGCACTGGAGTTTAGCTCTTTAGCGGTATCATGTTCCTCAAAGGGGAGCTGATGTCCGTGTTGGTACGGGAGAATCTGGTCGATTGTGCCAACCAACCTAGCTAGGGCTGGTTGTATTGGCCAATGGACGATATTACCTTGTTCGGTTGAGCTAAAAACGAGTCCATGCTGAGCTCCTGTCAGCGGGATCTGTTGATGCTTTTTGAGTTTTGATTCAATCCGCTCTTGGAAGTTCTCTGTCAAGTTGCGCAGTCCAAAGGGGATGTGATGCGTAGAGTCCGAGTCCTTCTTAGATCGAGAAGTCGTATCAGAGTAGGAGTCGGATGACTCTGCCTGGTCCCCAATTTCTTGCGATCCTTGGATTGTGAGGTTTGCTAGGTCCCGCGTGAGATGATCTATCTTTGGTGTGGCTTGCGCTTCTGATTCAGGTTGAAGTCGTCGATGTAGTTTCCCATGATCATCCGCGATGCAAGTCCATGAGCCATAAACAAAAATTGATCCCGCCAAGAACATGTTGAAGTGGTTCATCGAGCTCTTGATTGCGGAATCGCTGAGAGCCCACACCTGGCGCGCCAGCTGTCGGTGTTTGTTAACCGGCAACTCGTCTTGAGGGATCTCAGACGATTTGTTCGGTGGGGATCGACGTTCGTATGCTGATACAAGGGTGTATGCCGGATCTTGAGTGATGAGTGATTGTCAACTGGTTTGATGCACATGTTCTTTGGCTTGTGTTGTGCAGGTGTCGAGCATGGAGACAGTGATCGAAGGCAAGGTGAAGGTCAAGTAGAGACGTGTCGTGCCGATGGACCGGGAGCGGTGAAGGGCGGACGTGAGGCTTGCACTGAGGGACCGATGGCCTGAGGATCACCTGTGGTGGCTGACAGCCTGGGACAGCGACGAGCGGAGACTTGCCGGGCACAGTGTTGCTCGGGTCGAGGACCTGGGGACATGTGTCGGTGGACGGGGTGCACGGGCGGTGCATCCCCTCTACAGTGTCGATTTGGTGGTTGAGCCACAGAAAAACCACCGGTGGACGGTTTCCAGGTTTGGGCCACAAAACCTGGGTGCTGCGGGTTTGCCGAGTTTGGGCCACAAAACTCGGGCTGAGGACGGTTTCTAGGTTTGGGCCTCAAAACCTGGGCCCTGGCAGGTTTCTGAGTTTGGGCCACAAAACTCAGGCGATGGATGGCTGGTTTCCCGGTTTGGGCCTCAAAATCGGGGGTTGGTCGTGAAGACATGTTTCCCGGTTTCAGCCACAAAACCGGGGGCGAGGTCCGTGAAAAGGACGAGCAGAGCGGAGGCGACACGTGGCGGCAATTGGTGAGGTTGCATCGAGGCAACGCTACCAGTTGTGCGGGCGTGGCCGTTGGATTAGCTTCTACTTCGAGTTGGTCCAGAATAACCCTAGGGTTTAGCTGGTTCGCTCTGTAAATAATTAGGGGTACAGTGGGAATTAGAATTAGGATAAGTAGGGGCAGACACCCACCTCCCAAACTATCTCAGTCATTTGCTATTCTCCACTTAGGGTTTCCAGCTCTCCCAATCCCTGTTGTAGCTACTGAGATCCGCAGAGAACCATACCTCTGTGTCCATGAGATTTTAGGGAAGTGAGACCGTAATCTCACTATTGTAGCGTGTGGTAGCCACACGGTTGCAATTTCGTGGTTGTGATTCGCGTTTTGGTGTTGTTCTTCGTGGGTTACTTTTCTCCATGATTTTCCTCTTGATCGTTCTCTCTCTACGTTGCTCCATTTGCAAAACCATTTGAATCAACTTGTTCTTTACAGTGAGGAGATCACTTTCACCAAAGGAATTTATCTCAAACCTCACGAACAAGTAAATCGGTTGGTTTTCATTTTGGATCAACTTTTCTCCATTCTTTCCCGATTCTCTTTAATTCATCGATTTGGAGATAGGTTCGAGCCATGATCTCATAGGAGTAGCTCACTATACTCCTTGTGACTCTTCTCACCAAGTTTGAACCCTAGAGGTTTCGTTTTGGGTAAGATCGAGTCAAATCGGTGAACAAACGGGGCTGTGTCGGGGTGACCGGACGCTTGCATTGGGCTGACCGGACGCTTGGTCCAGAGTCTGGTCGTTGAAGGTTTGATCTGCTCGTTTTCTGTTGACTTGACCGGACGCTCTTTATCTCTTGACCGGACGCTTGTCCTACTCGTGACCGGACGCACAACATGCACTGTTCATCGTGTGTGTTTTTGTCTAACCGGACGCTCAGTGACAGTGAGTCCGGTCACAAACAGAGAGCTCCCAAACCAGGTTTTGCCAGACCGGACGCATGCAGAGTCCGGTCGGGTGAGTTCTGCACAGTTTCATTTGTAGTTTGTTCATCCGCTGTCGGTTTTGATTTTCGACTTTTGCGTTGCGTTTCTAGGGTTATGTTGTGTTCTGCTTTGCTTCTTGGAAGCATCCACCCTACATCTAGGGTCGTGGACACTCGCAAGCTCTAGGTTTGCTTCTCGGGTTGATTCTTGGGACAGTGGCGACAAGTTTCTGAAAAGAAATTTTGAAGCTCCCATTCACCCCTCCCCCTCTGGTCACTTTCTGGTAGCAGTTTTGTCCTTCAATTGGTATCAGAGTAGGTTAAGGATCTTCCACCTTAGCCGGTTCCAGATCCACAGAAGGCAACATGGATCGCGGCGTGGGCAAACCGCCGTTCTTCGATGGGACGAACTATGCGTATTGGAAGATACGCATGTCGGCCTATCTTCAGAGTTTGGGTGCTTCCATCTGGGATATTTGCAACTCTGCAGATTACGTGATCTTGGTTGCTCGTGCGACTCAGCATCAGATCGATGAGCACGATGCCAATAACCGAGCCTGTAATGCTCTTTTCTCATGTTTGAGCATGACGGAGTTTGATTGCGTTTCTCACCTCGCTACGGCTCGGGAGATTTGGGCTACCCTCATGCATTTCCATGAGGGAACCACTCAAGTCAAAACCCATCTCTATGAGTCGCACAAGCGGGAGTATGAGAACTTTCGACACATTCCTGGCGAGAGCATAGAGAGTTTATTCGCTCGCTTTCAGGTGATTCTCAACAGGATGAGAGCTAACATGGAGCTGTTGCCTTTCGACGATCATGAGATGGCTTTGAAGCTTTTACACACTCTCGATCGGTCAGTGTGGGACTCTAAGGTCCAGGCGGTCATCGAATCGCCTAACTATGAGACCCTCACGTGCGACGAGCTCTTTAGTAAGCTCAAGTCCAGTGAGATCGATGCCATGGCGAGGGCTTCTTACGAAAATCCTTCTGGCCCATCGATGGCTTTGCTTTCTAGCTCTTCTGCTAACCCCTCTGGAGGCTTTGCACTTTCCTCTCTTCTTTCTGTCCCAGAGGAGCAGCTGGAGTTCATGGGAGATGACGAGTTGGCTTTGCTTGCCAACCGGTTCTCGCAGTTCCACAACAACCGCATGAACCGTCGCCGCGAAGGAGGACGCTCTGGATGTTTCGAGTACGGCGACCCTGACCACTTCATCGCCAACTGTCCCAAGAAGAACAAGCAAGCATTTGGGAAGGGTGATCATGGGCACAAGTACAACTTCGGCAAGCGCAAGGAGAAGTACGTCCCCACGAAGCACAAGCGGAAGGGCGGCTTCAACAAGGAGTACATCCAGAAGATGTGCTTGGAGAAGGCCCAGGCTGAGCAGCGTGCTTTCTTTGCCACGCTCAGCGACGTCGATGACTCGGATGACGACTCCGCTTTTTCAAGCGACGATGAGTCCGAGAAGAAGAATAAGATCGAGGACAAGCTGAACGGCCTCTGCTTCTTCACCGACAATGAGGGTTTTTGCACCATGGCCCTCGGCAAGGAGGTCGATAGCCAGCCGGAGGAGATCCCTCAGAACGATGACGACGATGATGACACCTCCCAGGTATCTCAGACCCCTGACGAGCTTTCTGCTGAGGTCGAGAAACTTACTGCCGCCCTTCTCAGTCAAGATAAGCTGCTTAGGCGTGCTGCTAGAGAGCGGAAGGAGTTTAGGCAGAACTGGGAGGATACCGTGAAGGAACTTGAGTCTGTCAAGTCCATCGTTGTCGTGACTGAGGAGGATGAGTGCGAGATGTGCTCCAAGCACATGACTGACCTTCTCACTTTGAGGGGGAAGTATGTTGCTTTGGTTGGAGAGGTGGATGAGCTTAGAGCTAGATCTTCAGTGCTTGGTGCATGCAAGTCTTGTGCAGGCTTGCAATCCGAGTTGGCAGAGAAGAATGCCAAGATTGTGTCTCTTGAGAAGGCCAGCTCGGGTAGCACTTGTATAGCTAAGTGTGCTTTGTGTGAGGGCCTGGAGATGGAGATAGCCAATGTGAAGCATGACAAGATGCAAACCAAGGAAGAAAACACATACCTTCAGACCATCTTGTCATGGGTGTCTTGTGGTGAGCCGCAGCTTGGGATGATGATAGCCCAATTCAAGCGTGCTGCTGGAGGTCCTGGTGTAGGTTTTGCTCAGGGTGTTGAGTGTGCTTCCTCTTTTGGCAAGATTGGAGAGTCGAGTGGTCTTAACCCGAGTGAGAAGCCCAACTCCACCACTACTCCCAAACTTACCAAGATTCCACCCAAAGAGCCTCTCAAGCCTAGCACCAAAGATGGAGTGTGTGAGGAACCTCCGAGAGCTCCACCCAAGAAACATACATGGGCTCCAAAACCAAATCACCTCAAGAACAGGCTAGATACCATGCCACCTATCCAAGAGGAGCTCATGCCACAGAAGGGCAAAGTGATCCACACCCACTACCGTGAGTACCAACAACCCCCTATGAGAGCGGTGAGGTACCATTGTGAGCATTGTGGGAGAGATGGACACTTGAGGGAGTTTTGCTTTCGGCGCAAGAGAGAGGAGCGCCGTGCCAGGGAGATGAACAATGCGGACATGTACCATCCTTTCCATGATGTACATATGCCGAATGTTCAGAAGAGAGCAGCTAGGCCTAGAGGTCCAATGCCTCAAGGTCCTAGGACTCAGGGAGGTGTTGCCCGGTGGGATCCTGGCTTTGCAGGATATGGACCCCGTGGAGGTGGCTTTGTTGAGCGTTTCCCTCCACCGCGTTTTGAGTATCGCGATGGACGCTCCTCCCTTAGCGGACCACGTTTTCCTGTGCGTGGTGATCGCTTTCCCCGTAGGCGTGCTAGGAATGGTTTTTCTACTAACCATTCTTTTGAGCAGTCGGCCCAACACTGGTACTCTTCCTATTTCACTCACCCTAGTGTTGGACAGTATGCTCACCCAATGTCTTTTTATTGATGTAGGTAAAACAATTGAAAAACGTTTGGTTGGTGGATTCTAGGTGCTCAAGGCATATGACCGGAAAATGCCAAGTGGTTCTCCAGTCTTAGTCCAGTTGCCAGAAAGGAGTTTATCACCTTCGCCGACAATAGCAAAGGTAAAGTGTTGTCTCGTGGGTCGGTGCGAGTTAATGAGCACTTTGTGTTGCGCGATGTTGCTCTTGTTTCTAACTTGCATTTTAACCTTCTTTCTGTTTCGCAACTCTTTGATGATGACTATGAGATTCGTTTTAAGCCGAATCTCAGTCGTATTTTAGATCCTCAGGGCAATCTTGTATGTTTGATTTCGCCCTTTGGGAAAGTTTTTCATGCGAATTTCTCGGAATCGTTTGGAATTTCTCGTTATCTTTTGGCTGGACCTTCCACTGATCTTTGGAAGTGGCATAGGAGACTTGGTCACCTGAGCTTCGACTTGCTTGCAAGGCTTAGCTCACATGGCCTAATCCGAGGATTGCCCAAGTTGTGCATGGAGAAGGATCTTGTTTGCCATTCTTGTAGACATGGGAAGATGGTTGCCACTCCCCACCATCCAGTGACTCAGGTCATTACTAAGCGCCCTGGAGAGCTTTTACACATGGACCTTGTTGGTCCGGCTCGGGTGAGCTCGGTTGGGGGGAAGTGGTACATGCTTGTTGTTGTTGACGATTTTTTGAGATATTCGTGGGTTTTCTTTTTAGCTGAGAAAACTGAGACTTTCTCTTTTGCTCGCAATCTAATTTTGCGTCTTCAGAACGAGTTCCCTATGAACTCGATGCGAGCTATCCGTAGTGATAATGGTTCTGAGTTTAAGAATTCGGATTTTGAGAAGTTTTGTAACTCTTTGGGTTTAGAGCATCAGTTTTCTTCCCCCTACACACCGCCACAAAATGGTGTTGTTGTTGGCGCAAAAAGTGGTGCACCGCGCCTCACACACAGCAAGCCGGAAAGCGTGGCTTCAATCGGGTGCCTGGACGGTTTAAAATCCGGAGATGTGGCAGTCGGTTTGACCTGAAAACCAACAATGGATAAAACTGTGAGAATAAAACTGGAACATGTTGGTTGAGACCAGACAGTTCCATATTTACAGCCTTGAAGCCAATCACAATGGCACACAGCTATAGAAGTTGTTTGTCAACAGGTTTAAGAGTCATTCGGCTAACCCTGAACATAAACGTTCATAAGCAGTTGGTTGTCGAAAGCATATACATGAAAAAGACATGCTTGGATGAATAAAGATAAATTATGAATTAACGTGTAACCAAGCTCGGCAAGCTAGCCGAGTTGGGATCCATGAGGAAGGAACATACAAACAAACATGATCAAACCAATCTAAAACCTGCATCTGCCGCACGATACCTAGTTTATCTAAGCCTAAACATGATTGACATGCATGAACCCACAACATGTAACAATCTAGATTAGAAATTAATTCGGCCATCATAATCATGCAATGAAGAACCACAATTATTGAAAGGTATAAATAAACTTGTAAAGCAAGGCCGAACAAAGATCAATCTAGATTGGGCAAAAGAGTGTTACAAAAATTAATTAAAAAATGCAACACATGATAACTTAATGAATCTATTAGATCTGCCAAATCTAATAGAACCAATAACTATCTCGCTTTTGCTAAACACATGAATAAACGCCTGCCGCACGGTATCTACTCATAAGCAAAGCATAAGCAAAGACTTCTTGATCATTAACAAGGGTCCGCCGCACGACCATTGGAAACAAACAAGACTACTTGCATCATATCTAAATCCACCGCATGATACTAGACATGATAACAAGGTTGTCGGGACTTACGGAGGTCGACGGATCGATGATTCCTCTCGAAGAACTTGACGACACGACTAAGGACTCGAAGGTGGCATGGGGCCGGTTTGTATTGATATGGTTGTGAACAATTTTACAATGGCCGAGGGTTTATATTTATACCCTGAGCGAAATACAAGTCCTGAAAGATTACGATTTACACAATAAAACTCGGAAAATACGAGTCCTATTCCTATTTTTCTCTTGGCGTCCTTCATCGTCACGTGTCTTTTCGTGCAAGCCGGCTTCACTTGCCATATTTGCCTCCCGAATAGAATCACCGTCTTGCAAGATAGCCGACCGCATAGGTACTTGCCGAAACTCCGAGAACCAACCGACCTTGGTCATTTGCCGAACGCATCATATGCCCATCCTTCGCATACTGGCCCATCTGTCATCTCCTCGTGCGTGCGAAAATCTGGTGTTAACACATGCCCCCTAATTTTGGGATAAATATCTATTCCAAAATTCCTTTCTCCTGCATACTAACGTGGAACCTCCAGAAGCATCCACCTTCGTAGAAATCTCGCATGCCATAATTGCCTTACCTGTCGATTCATCTCCCGATGCACTCTTTGGGGTCTTTTTAAGTCACCCTTCACTTCGTTTCAGCTTACATTCTCAAGATCCCCTGTTTCAATCTCCAAACCAAGAAAAACCCTTCTATCTCCAATCATCGCCCAATCCAATCTAGAAGATGTCTTCTGTGGCGAGCAGACATAGTTTCGAGCTCGGCGTTTCCAGTACCTCCAGGAAAAGGTCGCTCTCTTCTATTTTATTTCACAATCAAGCAGCTGTTCTCACTTTGTTACTTTTGTTCAGGAGGATTGATGATGATTTCCCCGAAAATCTGACCCAACAGGTCATAGACCTTCAACTTGATTTGGAGGAGAAGGACCAAGAGATCACTCGGAATCGGGCCGCCGATGAATATTTTTCATCATTTCTGTCTTTGTTTTCCTCCTCTTGCTTTTACTTACTCTTCTCCCTTTTAGCTCTGGAGGCCAAACTTCATGCTCTTGAAGCTGTTGTCGCCAATCTCGCCATTACGGTCAATGCAACGGGTACGACAGCCCTGAGTTGGGTGAACGAGGTTAACCGAATCCTCCCCGACATCTCCAGAGTTGGCGTGGGATATGGCGCAGCGCTTGCCTTCAACGTTGTACGGATTCACTCTGGCGCCAATTACCGCAGCTTCGACGTCTGTGAGCGGGGGCTAGAATACAGGGTAGCACACTCTGTAGATGATATGAAGGAAGCTGGAACAGATCTGGCTGATTCCTTCGACTATGATATCCCGATTAGGAGTAGGATAGAGTGGACTAACTGATAACTTTGTACCCTCTTCTTGTAAATAAAAGTCTTTCCGTTTGACCCTTGAAAATCAATTTGTGACTGATCCTTCGAGATAAATGCATGCTCTGTTTTATGCATTAGTCATTGATTTTTATTTTGCTCCAACGGCGATGTATATCACATCGACTATTGCTGACAATCATGTCAATCATCTCTGTCCCGTAGGTGATTGTTCTAATCGTCTATTTCAGATCTAATGTTTCAGACTTTTCCAACCTATGATGACATTAGGATAGTACCTTTCAAGGGATTTTCTATTTTCAGCTTCCTTAAAGATTTCTCCATTAAAATTTCATTGCCTGGAATATAATCTTTCCCAATTCGAAGACTATTTGCCAAACTTCATGTCTTCGGTGTCAATCGGTAATATGAGTTTTCAGACAATCAACCAAAACTGAACCTTTTATGTGGCAACAATCCTTAGCCGAATCCTATCAGCTTCCCAATTCTGGAGTCACCATCTCCTCAAGTCGCCAAAAATCCAGCCTGGCCCAACAACGGTCCATAAATCGTGAAAACCCTACTCCGACGCTTGGCTTTCTAGTCACGGTTCCATAAATATGACCCTACGCAGGCCATCACCCTCAACTTCCAATTGAACAGTTTGACTTGCAAACTCACCACTTCTCGGCTCTTAGCTCAAGCCAGAGAGAAAGAATTCTCGCCTGTATTTTCTTCAATGGCAGGCAATGGTGACCACAGCAAACGTCCTACTAGAGATGAAGCGGAAGGAAGCCAAGCACCGACTCATCAGTGTTATGGGTAAAAATTGGTCCTCTGCCCCCTTGCGGTAGCTTTCTTGTCCATCCATTCCTGATTCAGTATTCACTTTCCTTCCAGGGTGAGGGCTTTCTCCAGCCAAGCCCGGATTCTTTTTCTAGAAACGGCAACTGCAATGGCCTCTCTCAATCCTTTTCCTAGGTCACCAGATTCTTCTGAGTCCGATGACTCACCTCGGCACACCCGTTTGGATACTCTCCGGTACCGCGAGGAGGGGAATAAAGCTCAGAAGGACTTGGAAGATGTATCCAAGAAGTATGGCATCAAGGAAACTGAATGGGAAGACCAGCGGAAGTAGCTTCGCAACGTTATCACAGGTTAGTGAAATCCTCGCTCGATTCCCTTCTTCTGATTGGGCTTGCATTGCCTGACGCATCTTTTCCTTTCGCCAGCTCTTTCTGCAGAGAATGACCGTCTGAGAACGGCAGCGAATAGAGTTGCCGACAAGGTGAATGCCCACGGGAACTCAGCTGAAGCGCGCCTTGATGCCGCGGATGGCCGCATAGATCAGGTCGTCGTCCAAGGTGTGCATCTTGGCGTTTCCCTTGGACTAGCAGCGATGAGCTCTTGGACCAACGAGGACTACTCCTTTCTACCAGTTGGCTTCGCAGGCGGATGCCTAGATGAAATCGAAGGTATCGAAGTTTATGATGATCATGTCGCTGCTCTCGCCGAAGTCACCAATCCGCAGTCTGTTCTGGATAGATTGTTCCAGGAGTAGTTTGTACTAGGACGGATCTGCAAATGAATAAACAAAGCTGTTTTTCTCTGAATGATGTCTATTTGCATTTCCCGATTATCTCAGTGACTTCTCTGATTGCAACATATGCCGAACGCATGATGTCACCTTAGCCAACTAGATCTCGTTTCGATATGTCATGTCACTCGACATCTTATTTACTGCGCTTCACCTTTCTCTCCTCCCGATAAACCTGCTAACTTGAAAAATGCTAGGGTCACCAGGGTTGTGAACATTTTTGCACTAAAGGCAATATAAACAATACCGGCTATATTCTAAACTCTTGGAACACTTTTCTGCTCAAGGCGATGCTTTACATCGGCTATTTTTTGTATACAAATATTCTTGAATCCGCTCATGTACCGACTATCTCATCACATCAAATTCCAAAAGTATCAATGCGTTCGGCATTTAATAAGTAGTGCCGAAGTTTGGTACATGAGTAATGCACATATGAACAAAAATTTTCCGTAGCCGAATACCTCGTCTCTGGGTCTAACATCTTTCAGCTATTACTCTGTCTTTTCTTTCAAATCCTTGTATAAAGGCCGATCCTATCATTAGGCTATCGGCCATCATGTACAACTTGAAAGATTTACCAAGCTATGGAGGTACAAAACACTGATGGCGCCTTCAAATATTCTTTAACTTCATCAAAAACCTCCTGTTGTACGTCACTCCATACGAATTTTTTGATCTTCCTTGAGCTTCAGCAACGGAGAAAAAGGCAGAACTCTTTTAAAAGGTTTATCAATTTCAACATGTACTCTAGATCAAGATTTGTACTAACACATATCGGTCTTGTCTTCGGCTTCAATATTTATTTCTTCTAACTCATCAACCAATACGAAACCTCGTCTCAATTCTCCTCCGTCACCATCAATTGGATTATTCATTCAAAAATTGCTCTGAGAGCCGATTGCTTGGATCGGCTGTTGGTCCTTGTCAAAAACATTCACATGACCTACTTCCCAAACTCTTCCAGAGAAGCACTCGACACCATCATATTCCCAGTAGATAGGTTCTGCAGTAGCAACACTCACCGAATCATACATGGACAATTTCGACGTCATCTCCAATCCATTGGATGAGAATTTGATGCATAGTTGACGGAACACAGCAGTTTGCATGTATCCAATCCCTTCCAAAAAGCAAACTATATGCCCCCTTGCCATCGATGACGAAGAAGGTAGTAATCAAAGTTTTTGACCCGATCATCAATTCAACATGAACTGCTCCTCGAGTATCAGAAGAATTGCCAGCAAAGTCCCTCAACACCATGTCAGTCTTCAATAATTCCTCACTTGTCATCCCAAGTTTCCTGAAGGTAGTATATGGCATGATATTTATGGCAGCTCCTCCATCAATAAACATTTTGGTTAGTGGCTTGCCATTAACATACCCCCTCATATAAAGTGGCTTCAATTGTCGATGCTTAGCTGGTTTATCAAAAACTGCCCGTTGAGCCAAAACGAGCTGAGCCAACAGATCCTGGTATTCATCTTCGTCAAAATCCGAATACACTTCTTCTTGGATGTCTTGATCTCTGGGAGCTATGAATTCTGATGGGAGAAAGAATGTCATGCACGCATCAGCCGAACGATTACCTTCATTAGGCTTTTCCTTAGGACGCCAAATTTGTTTTGTTTTGGTGCCTGCTTGCGCCAATTCTCTGTTCCTTAAGCGTTGCACTCTTCTTTTCTGGCTCTTCCTCAATCCTGGTGGACACAACTGTCCTTTCTGCCAAACATATTCGCGGTATTCTTCTTCTTCAGTGCGAGCCCATCTTCGATCGGCAAAACTTCTCCCTTGCCGATTCTCGGAATTGCCTATTTTTAAGCGTCGATCGTCCTCAACGATTCACATCCCAAGCCTTTCATGGACCGAACGACGGTTGACTTGAGATTGCCTGTATTCAGAATACTGATCATTGCATTTAGGGCAATTGTTTTTAACAGGCAGTTTCAAGCCTTGATTCCAACAATATTTGAAGAATGAGCATTCCCAATGAGACTGCTCTTGCTCCCTCATATATTCTCGTTCCTCTCGGTACATCTCCTCTTCGTACCTCTGTTGCTTTTCTATGAACCATTGTTCCTCATAAAACCTCTGCTTCTGGTACCGCTCCTGCTCCCGACGCCATTTGTTTAACAAAATACATGTCGTGACTCTGGGCCTGGAAGCCTCACCCCTTTCAGTTTGGCTATTCTAGAAACGAACTCGTTGCCGAAATTCTTTATTTGTGATTTGCCGATTGGGGTTAACAGCACCAGTCTCTCTAGCTCTATCAGAGGTTAACACCTTCATCTTGCTTTTTCCCCTGGGGTCATCTGTATTGACCATGCTAACAGAGAAAGATACGGAATTCTGTCCAAAAGGGCTTCCATCAATTTTCATTTTTCCGTCGAATTTCAAATGCCCTTCTTGGATAGCCTTCTGGATCTGCACTTTGAACACTCGGCAATCATTTATAGAGTGAGATTTGGTGTTATGGAAACCACAATACTTCTTGTCTTTAACCTCTTCAGGGTGCAGCATGGGATGGCCTTCTGGCAGCTTGATGCGTCCCTCTTTCAGCAACAACTCAAATAACTTATCTAATTTGGAGACATCAAAGTCATAGGTACCTTTTTGCTGCCTCAGCCATCGCTGGTTAACTTGAGTCGGCTCTTTCGCCCAGACTAACTCAGTCGCAGCTATCTCGTCTTCGTCATCGTATTCCATCGCTTCCTCTAAGAAAGCCTGGTACATTTCACTAGCCACATCGCCTTTCTGGAACTGGTTGTTTCTCCTAAACCCCTGAGCCTAACTATTCATCATTGCCAATCGTTGTGATAATTGCCCAAGATCATCAAACTCCATGCTGAACAACTTATCCCTGATATTCGGCAACATGCCAGCTATGCTATCCCCGACAATTGATCATCTGGTAAATTTAGGGAATAGCAGAGATTCTTGGTCTCCCTGAATCTACGCAAATACTCTTGCGGTGTCTCATTAGCTCTCATCCTCAAACTCATGAGATCGACCAACTTCTTCTCATTAGTGCCCATAAAGAAATACGCGTGGAACTTCTGTTCTAGCTCTGCCCATGTATTAATAGAGTTTGTCGGTAGAGACGTGAACCATGAGAAAGCTAGTCCCGTTAGTGACAATGGGAAATACCGAATTCTCCAGGCCTCATCTGCAGATTCCTCTCCGAGTTGCATCAAGTAACGACAGATGTGTTCAACAGTACTGGTATCATCTTGGCCTGAGAACTTAGTAAGATCAGTGGGAGGTTTCACCCTTGGAGGAAGTGCCACTCGGTTGTACCACTCCAGGTAAGGAAACTTGTAGGCGTAAGACTGATTCTTTGGCTTCAGGCCGAATTGATTCTGCATCATGTCGGCCATCCTATGCATGATGAGGTCGACGCTTGAGTCTGGAGCAGCCTGTGCCTGACCCCCAAGAAATGCTCCTGCTGAATTTTTATAGCCCGGATTTGGGAGAGCATTAATTGCACTGTAATCAATGAACTCCTGATATCCATCTCCATACATGTTCTTCTGCAACCTATTTGTTGTCGGAGATACTCTGAAAGCAGATGGTGGGACGTTTCCTGTCATTCCGAATGCAAGTTGGCCATGAGTCATGGGAGGTTGCTACTCCTGATGAAGGACCATCCCACCTTTGCTTGAACCAACTCTGTTGTCTTCAGCAGTTTTCCTCTGATGTTGGGGAACGGGGAATAACAGTGGCCCCTGCATCAGACCAGCGGCTTCTTCAAAATGTTTATCTACTACCGGGCCGAAAATACCAACCATGACTGCACGAAAGGTGTTTAAGAAAGCTGATTGATGATTGGTCATGGCCTCCGATACAGTCTTGTACATAAGTTCAGATATTTTTTGAATATTTTCCTCATTAGTGCTATCAGATTGATGAGGAAGGAGAATTCTTGGGAGTGACTGCTTCTGGAAAACCTTGCTGCTCTTGTTCTTAGAGAAGGACATCAAGCACTTGCGCTGAAACTCATCGCATGCTTGTTGTACTAGATCTTTCAAGTCTGGTGGCAACTCATCCATGGTCACTTCCAGGATTTGAGTGTTGTCGAACTCAGGCATCTTGGAATGAAATGTCCCACCGGGCGTGCCAAAAAGTGTGTTGGCGCAAAATGTGGTGCACCGCGCCTCACACACAGCAAGCCGAAAAGCGTGGCTTCAATCGGGTGCCCGGACGGTTTAAAATCCGGAGACGTGGCAGTCGGTTTGACCTGAAAATCAACAAGGGATAAAACTGTGAGAATAAAACTGGAACATGCCGGTTGAGACCAAACAGTTCCATATTTACGGCCTCGAAGCCAATCACAATGGCACACAGCTATAGAAGCTATTTGTCAACATGTTTAAGAGTCATTCGGCTAACCCTGAACATAAACGTTCATAAGCAGTTGGTTGCCGAACACATATACATGAAAAATACATGCTTGGATGAATAAAGATAAATTATGAATTAACGTGTAACCAAGCTCGGCAAGCTAGCCGAGTTGGGATCCATGAGGAAGGAACATACAAACAAACATGATCAAACCAATCTAAAACCTGCATCTGCTGCACGATACCTAGTTTTATCTAAGCCTAAACATGATTGACATGCATGAACCCACAACATGTAACAATCTAGATTAGAAATTAATTCGGCCATCATAATCATGCAATGAAGAACCACAATTATTGAAAGGTATAAATAAACTTGTAAAGCAAGGCCGAACAAAGATCAATCTAGATTGGGCAAAAGAGTGTTACAAAATTAATTAAAAAATGCAACACATGATAACTTAATGAATCTATTAGATCTGCCAAATCTAATAGAGCCGATAACTTTCTCGCTTTTGTAAACACATGAATAAACGCCTGCCGCACGGTATCTACTCATAAGCAAAGCATAAGCAAAGACTTCTTGATCATTAACAAGGGTCCGCCGCACGACCATTGGAAACAAACAAGACTACTTGCATCATATCTAAATCCACCGCATGATACTAGACATGATAACAAGGTTGTCGGGACTTACGGAGGTCGACGGATCGATGATTCCTCTCGAAGAACTCGACGACACGACTAAGGACTCGAAGGTGGCATGGGGCCGGTTTGTATTGATATGGTTGTGAACAATTTTACAATGGCCGAGGGTTTATACTTATACCCTGAGCAAAATACGAGTCCTGAAAGATTACGATTTACACAATAAAACTCAGAAAATACGAGTCCTATTCCTATTTTTCTCTTGGCGTCCTTCATCGTCACGTGTCTTTTCGTGCAAGCCGACTTCACTTGCCATATTTGCCTCCCGAATAGAATCACCGTCTTGCAAGATAGCCGACCGCACAGGTACTTGCCGAAACTCCGAGAACCAACCGACCTTGGTCATTTGCCGAACACGTCATATGCCCATCCTTCGCATATTGGCCCATCTGTCATCTCCTCATGCCTGCGAAAATCTGGTGTTAACAGTTGTAGAGAGGAAGAATCTTACCCTTGTAGAGATGGCCAGGACGATGCTTGATGAGCATAGGACTCCTAGGCGATATTGGGTCGAAGCTATGAACATTGCTTGCTATATTTCTAATCGCATTTTTCTCCGAGCCTTCTTGAAAAAGACTTCTTTTGAGTTGCGTTTTGGAGGACCGCCCAAAGTGAGTTATTTCAGAGTTTTTGATTGCCACTGTTTTATTCTCAAGAAAGGCAACTTGGACAAGTTTGAGTCTCGTTCTTCTGATGGTGTATTTTTGGGTCATGGCACTCATACTCGTGCATATCGTGTACTTAACCTTGATACTAACCGAGTCATGGAGACATCCGATGTCACCTTCGACGAGACCATGGTTTGTCCTTCTAGATTTGAGCATGCAGGTGATCTTGAGGTTGGCGAACCTCTTTTTGATGATGAGGACGATGGTGCTGAAGGGATGGATGATCCAGCACCACCACCACCTGCTGTGCCGCAAGCATCGGCTTCTACTACGACAACTCACGGCCCCAACCCCTCTTCGTCGACTACTTGGGGGTCGTGGGATCCGCCACCTCGGGCTGTACCTTTTGAACCCGAGGAGGCACCAGCTGCTGTTGAGGGGGAGGTTTCTTCAGCTCGAGAGGCTCCATGACACATTCAGCGCCAACACCCGCCTCAACAGATGATCGGCAGCATCGACGAACGTGTCACTCGGTCAAGGTCACAACAAATCTGTCACTTTGCTCATTCTGCATTTGTTGCTGATTTTGAACCCCAAGATGTTGGACATGCTTTATCTGATCCGGATTGGGTTAATGCCATGCATGAGGAGTTAGAAAATTTTGAAAGAAATCGGGTTTGGGTTTTGGTTCCACCACCTACTAAGTGTCACCCTATTGGTAGAAAATGGGTTTTCAAAAACAAACAAGGAGAGGATGGCCACATTGTGAGAAACAAGGCCAGACTTGTAGCCCAGGGGTATAGTCAGAAGGAGGGGATAGACTATGAGGAGACGTTTGCTCCTGTAGCTCGTTTGGAGGTAATTAGGATACTCTTGGCTTTTGCTGCATCCAAAGGGTTTAAACTTTTTCAAATGAATGTCAAGAGTGCCTTCCTAAACGGCTACATAGAAGAAGAGGTGTATGCGAAACAACCCCCTGGTTTTGAAAATCCCAAGTTTCCAAACCATGTTTTTAAACTTCACAAAGCCTTTTATGGTTTGAAACAAGCCCCTAGAGCCTGGTATGATAGGTTGAAAACCTTTTTGCTTGCTAAGGGTTTTAAGATGGGATGTGTGGATAAAACGCTTTTTCTCTTCAAGCAAGGCAATGACATTCTCTTGGTCTAGATTTACGTGGATGATATCATTTTCGGTGGTTCTTCTCACGCTTTGGTTGCCAAGTTTGCAAATCTTATGAGCAGGGAGTTTGAGATGAGCATGATGGGCGAGTTGACATTCTTTCTCGGGTTGCAAATTAAGCAATCCCGAGAGGGGACGTTTGTGCACCAGGGCCAGTATACCAAGGGCATCCTGAAGAAGTTTGATATGGGTGAGGCCAAGCCTCTTCCAACACCCATGTCGACCACGACGGCCCTGGATGTGGACAAGGATGAAGAAGCTGTGGACCAGAAGGAGTACCGGAGTATGATCGGGTCGCTGTTGTACCTGACGGCGACACGCCCGGACATCCAGTTTGCGGTGTGTCTTTGCGCACGATTTTAGTCGTCGCCGCGCACCTCTCACTGTCAGGCGGTCAAGCGCATTATGAGGTACTTATGCTTCACACCAGAGTTTGGGATTTGGTATTCTGCTTGCTCCACCGTCTCCCTTTGTGGTTATTCCGATGCCGATTTTGCTGGTTGCCGACTTGATCGCAAGTCCACTTCTGGGACTTGTCAGTTTATTGGTTCTTCTCTTGTATCTTGGTCTTCTCGCAAGCAGTCTAGTGTCGCCCAGTCTACCACAGAGGCTGAGTATGTTGCTGCGGCTAGCTGCTGTTCTCAATTGCTTTAGATGATGGCCACTTTGCGTGATTTTGGTCTGAGCTTTTCTCGCGTTCCTTTGCTTTGTGACAGCACGAGTGCTATTAGCGTTGCAAGAACCCCGTGCTGCATTCTAAGACCAAACACATTGATGTGCGCTTTCATTTTCTGCGAGACCACTATGAGAAGGGTGATATCGACCTTCGCCATGTCGATACTCATCATCAATTGGCTGATATTCTTACCAAGCCTTTGGACCAATCAACCTTTGCTAGGTTAAGAGGTGAGCTTGGTGTGTGTTTCCCCTTTTAGATGGGGGAAACATTTTGTTTATTGTATCATAGACTGACTCTTTTTCTTTCATTTTGTTTTCAAGTTAGTCTTTGCACTTCATCATGCATCTTTGCACTTTAAGCTTCATGTATATAATCTTTGGAATGTAATTATGCTCTATCTAGTATGCTCTGATGCTATATGATGATACTTGTAGCTTATGCTCTTTCTGATCACTAATACATGTTATGAGGTGAGCTATTTTATGAATGGTGAACTTGCTTAATGAATATAAAACTTGAAATTGTTCACCATTAAGATTGGCAACTAGCATGTGTACAATGTGTCGAAATCACTTGTGCTTTTCATATATGCTAGGTTGCTATGTCTCTAGTTTTGAGTCACTCACTTGCTTGGTCTGTTCATATTCTGTCATAAAATGAACCAAGTTTAAGTGATTTGAAAAGATCGAGATGGGATTGCTTCTCAGCACATCACGGTATCGAGACTGTTTCTCATTGCACTTTGAGTTAAACTTGAGCCGTGTAGTGCAAGACCGAAACCGACGCTTTAAGCTTCTGATTGCTTCTGCATAGGCTTAGCTCGGTTGGAAAGTTAGGCAATGACAAGCTCTCAACCTCTCGCAATCATATGTTGAATTTTGAACAAGTGTAATTTCACCGCTGCAACTCCGATTAAAATCTAAAATCACAAGTATATGTTTCATTTTGTAGCATGATGATTGGACCTTGCTAGGGGTAGTTCACCTTGTATACATGCTTAGCACTTTTTTGACTTCCTGTCTATACATGTTTAGTGCTATTTTGATGGTGAATGCTTTTTGGCTAAAACTGCTAACTTTGCTCATATGTTCATATTTCATATTAGGTGATCAGTTTGAGCCTTTGCTGGCATGTATGCTTATTGTTGAGTCATTGGAGTTATACTTTGTAGAGCATCTTTTCATTCTATTGACTATATTCCTGAAGCTGCTAACTTGCATTTTTTGACTCATATGCATTTGGAAGGGAGAAATTTGCCTGATAGTGCATTATCAACTAAGGGAGAGAAATTTGTCAAATCATAAGGGGGAGAAATCGTAAAATCATATCTTAGTTGTGTGCACTATTGGAGGGGGAGGTTGTTCGTTTGATGAATCTTTCAGTTGGTATGGAGCATTTTTCCCAGTTCGTTCGGAGCATTTTTTGGTAGCTAGTTGTGTTGAGCCCGTTCTGCCTCTTCTTGAGAGCTAGCTCTATTTTGCTGGAATTTCAATTGGTATTTCAATTGGTGTCGAGCTTTCTCGCTAGCGGTGTTGAGCCTGTTCTACCTCTTCTTGAGGGCTAGCTTTGCTTTGCTTGGTTGCGTCGAGCCGTTGCTGCGGATACATGGGTGTATGCTGAGTCTCGAGTGATTAGTGATTGTCAACTGGGATAATGCGCATGTTCTTTGGCTTTTGTTGTGCAGGTGTCGAGCACGGATACAGTGATCGAAGGCAAGGTGAAGGTCAAGTAGAGACGTGCCGTGTTGATGGACCGGGAGTGGTGAAGGGCGGACGTGAGGCTTGGACTGAGGGACCGGTGGCCTGAGGATCAGCTGTGGTGGCTGACAGCCTGGTACAGCGACGAGCGGAGACTTGCGGGACATGGTGTTGCTCGGGTCGAGGACCTGGGGACACGTGTCCGTGGACCGGGTGCACGGGCGGTGCATCCCCTCTACGGCTCGGTTTGTTGGTTGAGCCACAGAAAAACCACCGAGTGGACGGTTTCCAGGTTTGGGCCTCAAAACCTGGGCGCTGATGGTTTCCGAGTTTGGGCCAAAAAACTCGGGCTGAGGACGGTTTTTAGGTTTGGGCTTCAAAACCTGGGTGCTTCGGGTTTCTGAGTTTGGGCCACAAAACTCAGGCGATGGACGGCTGGTTTCCCGGTTTGGGCCTCAAAACCGGGGGTTGGTCGTGAAGGCTGGTTTCCCGGTTTGGGCCACAAAATCGGGTGCGAAGTCCGGGAAAAGGACAAGAAGAGCAGTGGCGGCACGTGGCGGCAATCGATGAGGTTGCGTCGAGGCAATGCTACTAGTTGTGCGGGCATGGCCGTCGGATCACCATCGTCTTCGAGTTAGTCCAGGATAGCCTTAGGGTTTAGCTGGTTCGCTCTGTAATTAGTTAGGGGTAGAGTGGGAATTAGAAATAGGATAAGTAGAGGAAGACACTCACCTCCCATCCTATCTCAGTCATTTGCTCTTTGCCTTCTAGGTTTTCCTGCCCTCCCAATCCCCTGCTGTAGCAACTAAGATCCGCAGAGAACCATACCTCTGTGTACTGGAGATTTTGAGGAAGTGGGACCGTAATCTCACTATTGTAGCGTGTGGTAGCCACACGATTGCAGATCGATGTGTTGATTCGCGTTTTGTTCGTGTTCTTTGCGTTCTTCATTTCTCCACGATTTTCCCGTCACTCGATCTCCCTCTCTACTACGTCGTTTCGAAATCCGTTTGAATCAACTTGTTCTTTGTAGTGAGGAGATCATTTCCACTGAAGGAATTCATCTAACTCCGAATGAACAAGTAGATCGGGTTGATTTCGTTTTTGTGACGTTTTTTTGTTCATTCTTCTTCCCTTTCGAATTCCCGTTGATTGGATAGTTTTGAGCGTATGATTTCTTGGGGATAGTGTTAACACCAGATTTTCGCACGCATAAGGAGATGACAGATGGGTCAGTGTGCTGAGATGGGCGTATGAGGCATTCGGCAAGTATCCATGCGGTCAGCTAGTTTCCAAGGATTCGGCAACTGCTTATGCGGTCGGCTATTCTGAGAAAAAGAGGGTTTCCGTTGAAACGACAGAAACGAAAGCCGATTGGGCAACAAGATTGCGACAATTAAGGCAATGAAGATTCCGAAGGGAGTTGAAGGTCAAAAAATGTTGTATTTTCCTTTAATGTTTCATAGTCGTGTCCTCTTAGGACTTATATTGTGTCCAGGATATAAATATAAACCCTTGGCTATTGTAAAAAGGGTTCACAACCATATCAATACAAACTGAACTTGTGCCATCTTTGAGTCCTTTGTCATGTCGTCGAGTTCTTCGAGAGGAATCATCAATCCGTCGACCTCCGTAAGTTTCGGCAACCTTGTTATCATGTCTAGTATCATGCGGTGGATTTAGATTTGATGCAAGTAGTCTTGTTTGTTTCCAATGATCGTGCGGCGGATCTTTGTTAACGATCAAGAAATCTTTGCTTATGCTTTGCTTATGAGTAAATACTGTGTGGTAGGCGTTTACTTGATACGATTAGCAAAAGCGAGATAGTTATCGGCTCTAATAGATTTGGCAAGATCTAGTAGATTCATTAAGTTACCATGTGTTGCATGATTTAATTAATTTTGTAACACTCTTTTGCCCAATCTAGATTGATTTTGTCAACTAGGATAATGCGCAGCTTCTTTCGCTTGTGTTGTGCAGGTGTCGAGCACGGATACAGTGATCAGAGGCAAGGTGAAGGTCAAGTAGAGACGTGCCATGCCGATGGGCCGAGAGTGGCGAAGGGCGGACGTGAGGCTTGGACTGAGGGACCGGTGGCCCGAGGATCAGCTGTGGTGGCTGACAACCTGGGACAGCGACAAGCGAAGACTTGCGGGCACGGTGTTGCTTGGGTCGTGGACCTAGGGACACGTGTCAGTGAACGGGGTGCACGGGCGGTGCATCCCCTCTACAGCGTCGGTTTGGTGGTAGAGCCAGAGAAAAACCATCGGGTGGACGGTTTCCAGGTTTGGGCCTCAAAACCTGGGCGCTGATGGTTTCCGAGTTTGGCCACAAAACTCGGGCTGAGGATGGTTTCCAGGTTTGGGCCTCAAAACCTGGGTGCTATGGGTTTGCTGAGTTTGGGCCACAAAACTCAGGCTACTGTGGGCTGGTTTCCCGATTTGGGCCTCAAAACCGGGGGTTGGTCGTGAAGGCTGGTTTCCCGGTTTGGGCCTCAAAACCGGGGGCGGAGTCCGTGAAGAGGATGCAGAGCGGTGGCGGCACGTGGCGGCAATCGGGAGGTTGTGTCGAGGCAACGCTACGAGTTGTGCGGGCGTGGCCGTCGGATCACCACCTACCACGAGTTGGTCCAGAATAACCTTAGGGTTTAGCTGGTTCGCTCTGTAAGTAGTTAGGGGTAGAGTGGGAATTAGGAATAGTTAGAATTAGGATAAGTAGGGGGAGACACCCACCTCCCCATCCACCTTAGCCATTTGCTCTTTGCCTTCTAGGTTTTCCTGCTCTCCCACTCCCCTGCTGTAGCAAACTGAGATCCACAGAGAAGAGAACAATACCTCTGTGCCCGTGAGATTTTTGAGGGAGTGAGACCGTAATCTCACTATTGTAGCGTGTGGTAGCCACACGGTTGCAAATTCGTGGTTGTGATTCGCGTTTTGCTTGTGTTCTTCGCGGGTTGCTTTTCTCCACGTTTTTCCAGTTGATCGATCTCTCTACTCGGTGCGTATTTTGCAAATCTGTTTGAACTGAGTTGTTCTCGATCGTAAGGCACTTCTTTCCACCGAAGGAAATCATCTCTAACCTCACGAGCTAGTAGATCGGTCGATTTTCATTTTGGATCGAGTTTATTCCTTTTGTCCCGAATTCTTCCAATTCACCGATTTGGAGTTAGGTTCGAGCCATGATCTCTTTGGGATAGCTCACTAACCTCCTAGGAACTCCTCATACCAAGTCTAAGCCTTAGTGCTTTTGATTCGGAGGAGATCGGGTGATTTTCGCGGAAGAACAGTGCAGTATCGGGACCATCGGACGCTGCGTTCTTGAGCATCGGACGCTGAGTCGTTTCCATCGGAGCGTCCGGTGCCACGTGTCGTCTGACAGTGTTTTTGATGGAGCATGGGACGCTGACCATCGGAGCGTCCGTTGCCATCGGACGCGCCGGGGGTCTAGCATCGGACGCTAGGGTTTCACTGTAGCAGCGTCCGATGCCAGTCCAGTAAGGTTCCAGAGAGGTCCTGTTTGCATCGGACGCGTCCGGTGCTTGGCCATCGGACACTGCCGGCGTCCGATGCAGTGATTTCTTCATTGTTTCGTCCATGGTTTGATCGTTCGACTTCGGATTTGGTTTTGGGTTTTTGCGTTGGATTTCGGACTTCGTGCTCTACAGAAATCGGACTTCCCACTTTGCAAAATAGCCTGAATCCCCCTCGCGTTGCAAGGGGGAGGTTGAGGTTACCCAAAGTCCATCCTGTCACTAGTTGACTTGCGTGAACTTGGCTGAGAAAGTTTTTGTGGTGTCCCGCTGTGTTCCTAGGGAACATCTCCCCATTCTCTTGGGTCGTGGACATCACGCACATTGCTTTGCTCTTGGGGTTGATTTTCTGGGACAGAGGTTTAAAGTTTCTGAAAGGAAATTTAAAGCTCCCATTCACCCCCCCCCCCCCTCTGGTCGCTTTCTGGTAGCACTTTCGGTCCTTCAATTCATTGATTACAATGCGATTGATGCTTTCCTGAATCCGGGTTATAAAAATTCAGCAGGGGCACTTCTTGGAGGACAAGCGCACGGCATTCCAGATTCAAGTATTGACCTTGTCATGCATAGGATGGCCGACATGATGCAAAATCGATTTGGCGTGAAGCCAAAGAATCAGTCTTACGCTTATAAATCTCCTTACCCAGAGTGGTATAACCAAGTAGCACTTCCTCCGAGGGTAAAGCCTCCCACCGATCTCACCAAGTTCTCAGGCTAGGATGATACTAGCACTATAGAACATATCAGCCGTTACTTAATGCGGCTTGGGGAAGCATCTGCAGATGAAGCTTGGAGGATTCGGTACTTCCCGTTATCACTGACAGGACCAGCCTTCTCATGGTTCACATCTCTACCGACGAATTCTATTGGAGCATGGGCGGATTTGGAGCAGAAATTCCATGCATATTTCTTTACGGGTACCAATGAGAAGAAGTTGGTCGACCTCATGAGTTTGAGAATGAAAACTACCGAAACACCACAGGAATATTTGCGGAGATTCAGAGAGACTAAAAATCTCTGCTATTCCCTGAATTTACCAGATGATCAATTGCCAGGGATAGCTATAGCTGGCATGTTGCCGAATATCAGGGAAAAGTTATTCGGCATGGAGTTTGATGATCTTGGGCAATTATCGCAACGCCTGACAATGATGAGTAGTCAGGCTCAGGGGTTTAGAAGAAACAACCAGTTCTAGAAAGGCGATGTGGCTAGCAGAATGTATCAGAGTTTCTTAGAAGAAGCCATGGAGTATGATGATGAAGATGAGATAGCTGCAGCTGAGTTAGTCTGGGCGAAAGAGCCGACTCAAGTCAATCAACGATGGGTGAGGCAGCAAAAGGGTACCTACGACTTTGATGTTTCCAAATCGGATAAGCTATTCAAATTGTTGGTGAAAGAGGGACGCATCAAGCTACCGGAAGGTCATCCCATGCTACACCCCGAAGGAGTTAAAGACAAGAAGTATTGCGGTTTCCATAACACCAGATCTCATTCTATAAATGATTGCCGAGTGTTCAGAGTGCGGATCCAGAAGGCCATCCAGGAAGGGCATTTGAAGTTCGACGGAAAAATAAAGATTGATGATAAACCTTTTGCACAGAATGTCGTATCTTTCTCCATTAACATGGTTAATGTAGATGACCCCAACGGCAGGGGTAAGATGAAGGTATTAACCTCTGATAGAGCGAGAGAGACCGGCGCTGTTGACCTTGATCGGCAGATCACAAATGAAGAATTTTGGCGACAAATTCGTTTCCAGAATAGCTGAACCGAGAGGGGAGAGGCTTCCTATCCCAGGGTCACGACACGTATTTTGTTGAACTAATGGCGACGGGAGCAGGAACGACACCAGAAGCAAAGGTTTTATGAAGAACAAAAGTTCATAGAGGAGCAGTGGAGGTACGAAAAGAAGATGTACCAAGAATAACAAGAATATATGAGAGAGCAAGAGCAATCTCATTGGGGGTGCTCATTCTTCAAATATTGTTGGAATGAAGGCTTGAAGCTGCCTGCTAAAAACAATTGCCCTGAATGCAGTGATCAATATTCTGAATACAGATAGTCTCGAGTCAACCGCTGTTCTGTCCACGAGAGGCTTGGGATGCAATTCCCTAAGGATGATCGGCGCTTAAAAATGGGTAATTCCGAAAACCGGCAAGGGAAAAGATTTGCCGATCGAGATTGGGTTCGCGCTGAAGAAGAAGAGTACCGTGAATATGTCTGGCAGAAAGGACAGTGGTGTCCACCAAGGTTGAGGAAAAGCCAGAAAAGAAGAGTGCAACGCCTAAGAGACAGTGAATTGGCGCAAGCAGGCACTAAGACGAAACAAATTAGGCGTCCAAAGGAAAAACCCAATGAGCATGATCATTCGGCTAATGCATGCATGGCTTTCTTCCTTCCGTCAGAGTTCATGGCCCCCGGAGATCAAGATGTCCAAGAAGAGGTGTACTCGGATTTTGATGAAAGTGAGTACCAGGATCTGATGGCTCAGCTTGTCTTGACCCAGCGAGCAATTTTTGACAAGCCAGCTAAGCATCGACACTTGAAGCCGCTTTACGTGAAAGGCAATGTTAATGGCAAGCCTTTAACTAAGATGTTTATTGATGGAGGTGCTGCCATCAATATCATGTCATACACTACCTTCAGGAAGCTTGGGATGGCTAATGAGGAATTACTAAAGACTGACATGGTGCTCAGAGACTTCGCTGGCAACCCTTCTGATACTCGAGGAGTTGTTCATGTCGAGTTGATGATTGGATCAAAAACTTTGATTACTACCTTCTTCGTCATCAACGGCAAGGGGGCATATAGTTTACTCTTAGGAAGAGATTGGATCCATGCAAACTGTTGTGTTCCATCAACTATGCATCAAATCCTCATTCAATGGATTGGAGATGATGTCGAAGTTGTTTATGCTGATGATTCGGTAAGTGTTGCTGCCACAGAGCCCACCTATTGGGAGTATGATGGTGTCGAGTGCTTCTCTGGAAGAATTTGGGAGGAAGGTCCTGTAAAGGTTTTCGACAAGGACCAACAGCTGATCCAAGCAGTCGGCTCTCAGAGCAATTTTTAAATGGATAATCCAATTGATGGTAACAAAGGAAAGTTAGGACGAGGTTTTATGTCGGCTGATAAACTAGAAGAGATAAATGTTGGTAATGATGCCGAGCCGAGACCAATATATGTCAGTGCAAATTTGAATCCAGAGTATAGATCAAAATTGATAAACCTTCTGAAAGAGTTCAAGGATTGTTTTGCTTGGGATTACACAGAGATGCCCGGATTAGACCGTTCTATTGTTGAGCATCGATTACCAATCAAACCTGGGTATCGCCCCTATAAACAACCTCCTCGGAAGATTTTTAAGGATGAAGTATTGTCCGACGTGAAAAAAGAAGTTGAGAGATTATTGAAAGCAAATTTCATTCGGTCGTGTAGATATGCAGAGTGGATTTCAAACATAGTTCCAGTATATAAGAAGAATGGAAAGATGAGGGTTTGCATTGATTTTAGAGATCTCAATAAAGCTACTCCAATGGACAGTTACCCGATGCCGGTTGCCGAATTGCTTGTTGATGCTGCGGCTGGTTACGAAGTTATTAGCTTTATGGATGGTAATGCTGGATATAATCAGAACTTTATGGCAATGGAAGATATTTCAAAGACAGCTTTTAGATGCCCTGGTCATATTGGTTTGTTTGAATGGGTTGTTATGACGTTTGGATTAAAGAATATCGGCGCAACTTATCAAAGAGCTATGAATTATATCTTCCATGAGTTGATCGGCAAAATTGTAGAAATTTATATTGATGACATGGTCGTGAAGTCTAGGGATCATGAAGAACATTTGGCTGATTTGAGGAAGACTTTGGAATGCACAAGGAAGCATGGTTTGAGGATGAATCCAAACAAATGTGCTTTTGGAGTTTCGGCAGGTGAGTTTTTGGGGTTTCTGATCCATAAAGGGGGGATTGAAGTCGGAAAGAAAAGCATGGAAGCAATAGACAAAGTTGTCCCTCCAACCAACCTCACAGAGTTGCAGTCACTACTTGGCAAGATTAATTTTGTAAGAAGATTTATATCTAACTTGTCGGAAAGAATTTTGCCTTTCTCTTCGTTGTTGAAGCTTAAGAAAGATCAAAAATTTGTGTGGGGTGACGTACAACAGAAAGCTTTTGATGAGGTTAAAGAGTACATGAAGGCACCATCAGTGTTGGTACCTCCACAGCTTGGTAAATCTTTCAAGTTGTACGTGGCGGCCGATAGCCTAACGATAGGATCGGCCCTCAGACAAGAATTTGAAGGAAAAGAAAGAGTAATAGCTTACCTTAGCCGAAAGTTGTTAGACCCAGAGATGAGGTATTCGGCTATAGAGAAACTTTCTTTATGTGTGTATTACTCATGTACCAAGTTTAGGCACTACTTGTTAAATGCCGAATGCGCGATAGTTTCTGGATTTGATGTGATAAAACATATGTTGTCAATGCCTATTTTAAATGGAAGGATCGGCAAGTGGATTTTAGCATTGTCAAAATTTGATTTAAGGTACGAATCGGCAAAGGCAATAAAAGGTCAGGCTATTGCCGATTTTGTTACTCATCATCGTGATCCCTCTGCTAACATGGTAAATATTACACCTTGGACATTGTTTTTTCATGGCTCATCTTGTAGTAAAGGTGGTGGTGCCTGTATTTTCTTGATTTCTCCACGAGGGTTGACTTTTAAATATGCCATCCCCATTGAGTTTTATGTTACTAACAATCAAGCAGAGTATGAAGCATTGCTCAGAGGGCTTAGGCTTCTTGTGGAAATAAAAGTTGTTGTTGTCGAAATTTTTGGGGATTCTGAGTTAGTCATCAACCAGTTAACTAGTCAATATGAGTGTAGGAGTGATGTATTAAGAGAGTATTATGAAGAATGTCAAGAGCTTTTGAAGTATTTTCAGGAGGCAACTTTACATCATATCCCTAGGGGGCATAATGAAGAAGCGAATAAATTGGCTCAAGCTGCTTCTGGATATCGGGAAAATCAAGAGATTCTGGCTTTGGATGAGGATCATATGGTTGATGACTGGAGAGGAGAAATTGCCGATTACTTGAAGAATCCATCACAAAAGGTTTCCCGAAAGCTCAGGTATAAGGCTCTCAAGTTTATACTTCTTGATGATCAGTTATACTATAAGTCTATAGATGGAGTGCTCCTCAAGTGTTTAAGTCAAGAAGAAGCCAAAAAGATGATGTATGAAGTGCATGAAGGGTTGTGTGGTGCACATCAATCGGCTTACCGAATGAAATGGATAATAAGGACTCACTACTACACAACAGGGATATTGTAACACTTTTATGTAACATATTCATTAATGTGTTCCAGTAAAATTTCATAGTAACACAAATAGTGTGTTACAGACTTTGACTGTAACACAAAATACTTTTTTTAAAAAAAAGTGTTACTAACAACAATTATAGTAACACAAACTTAATGTTACAAGAAAATGTTACAAAATTGTACTATGTTGTAACACATAAGTGGAACACATATAAAATGTGTTACAAATATATGCTCTCATCACATATAAGTGGAACACATATAAAATGTTTTACAAAATAATGTTTTAGTTCAAGTGTTACAAAAGAAAATACATGTAGACCTTCCTATTTATAGGCAACACATCACATATAGCTCTCATCAAGGCCGTTAGACAATCACATCATGGTCATTACACCAGAACCATTAGCATTGAGTAGCCGATTCAAAAGGTCAGTTTGATGCTAGAGCATGTTGTTAATTTATTAGGCCGAGATCAAAAGACGCATTAGACGGAGCTATATCATAAGAAGAACAAGTACAGTGGAGAAGAAAAAATAAAATACAAAAATATAAAATTAAATGAAAGTAATATAGATATTTTTTTACTTTGTTGTATGAACACACTAACCTACCGCCATATGGGTTCATCAAGAATTTTCTCTTTTTGGTCGACATCAAGAAAGTTTATAGTTGATAACTTTTAAATTTTAAGTCATCTTGTCATGTAAAACTATGTCTGAATTTTAAAAAATTAAAGTTCTAAGTTTTCAAAAGACCTCGGATGGAGAAATGACCAAAATAAAACTTGTAGATCTTGAAAAGTTACGAAACTTTGTAGTTGACAACTTTTTAATTTGAAATCATATTGTCATGCAAAACAACATTTGAATTTAAAAATTTTGAGATTCGAATTTTTATAATACTTCAGATGGAAAAACAACCAAAATGAAAGTTATAGATCTCAAAAAGTTATGAAACTTTGTAGTTGATAACGTTTTAATTTGAAATCATCTTGTTAATGAAAACTATATTTGTAATTTCTAAAATTTGAATTTCAAATTTTGTAAACGACCTTGGATGGACAAACTTCCTAAACAAAAAGTGTAGATCTCAAAAAGTTATGAAACTTTGTAGTTAACAACTTTTTGATTTGAATTCATTTAGAGCCTTAAAGAAGCAATTTACACACGATTTAGTATAATACGAGGGTAACTGAAATAGAATATAGACACAAGTGACAAATGAGTGGAGTGGTAGTGGAGGTTATGTGTACGCGTGTGAGAGGTCGCTGGTTTGAATCTTGGTTGACACAAAGTTTGAAAAAATCATGAAAAAAATTGTGAGAGTAGAGATGGGGCAGTGTGGCTGGTTGGTGGGGTCCCTCCCGTGATTAAAAAAAATTCCCTAATTTTTTGAATTTTTTTGTTCGAATTTTGCCGAATATCCCATGACAAAATGTGTTCCTATGTCCCATATTATGCTCTACCTTAATGTAGAACTGTTACTAGAACTAATAGGAGTGTTACAGTAAAGAATCATTGTAACACTTGGCAAGTGATCCAAGGGGTAAAAAAATGTGTTACAAACCATGTATTGTACCATAATATGAAGTGTTACTAAAGTAAAAAAAAAAAAGTGTTACAACAAAAATCATTGTAACACAAAAAAATGTTCATGTAGACAAGTAGATGTGTTACAATAAACCACTCTATAGTAACATTGCCAATTGGAACACAAACAAAAATGTGTTACTAAGAGAGCTAGTAACACGTTTTCTAACATACAGTAACACAAATTGGTGTTACTATAGCCATGCGTTGTAGTAGTGACTGGTTATTTTTGGCCGACTATGCTCGTGGATTGTTTTGAATATTATAAAGGATGTCAAGACTGTCAGAGATTCGGCAATATTCAAAGAGTTCCAGCATCGGCTATGAATCCAATTATCAAGCCGTGGCCATTTAGGGGATGGGCTATAGATTTGATTGGTCAAATTCATCCTCCTTCTAGCAAAGGGCATAAGTTCGTACTGTTGGCTACAGATTACTTTACCAAATGGGTTGAGGCTATACCTTTGAAGAAGGTTACGTCAGAAAACATGATCAATTTTGTTAGGAACATATAGTTCACAGATTCGGGATCCCTCAAACTATAACAACAGATCAAGGGACTCAGTTTACATCATCCGAATTTTGTAATTTTGCTGAAGAAATGGGGATCAAGTTGTATAATTCTTCTCCTTATTATGCACAAGCCAATGGTCAAGCTGAAGCGTCAAATAAAATTATGATTAAGATTATCCAGAAGAAGATTGATGAAAAGCCGAAGAAGTGGCATTCGGTTCTTAACAAAGCTTTGTGGGCTTACCGAATGGCTTGTCATGGGTCTACTCAAGCATCTCCTTACGAGTTGGTTTATGGGCATTGTGCTGTGTTACCGTGGGAGTTACAATCGGGTTCAAGACGAGTTACATTACAAAATGATTTGAAGAGAAAAGATTATAAAGGTTTGATGATGGGTGAATTAGAAGATTTCCATTCAGTTCGTCTCAAGGCATTGGAAAACATAGAGGAAAAATAAATTACGTGTTGCCAAATATTACAACAAGAAAGTCAAAGAGAAACACTTTGTAGAAGGGGATTTGGTTTGGAAGGTTATATTGCCGATCGAGATGAAAGATAAAGCGTTCGGTAAGTGGTCTCCAAATTGGGAAGGTCCTTTTCGAGTAGTGAGGAGCGTGCCTGGTAATGCATATATCTTGAAGACTTTGTTCGGGGAAGAGTTCTCCAGAGCTATTAATGGGAGATTTCTTAAGAGGTTTTATCCCAGCATGGAAGTTGGTACATGAGCAGATTCAAGAATATTTGTACGCAAAAATTGCCGATGTAAAACATCGCCTTTAGCAGAAAAATACTCCAAGAATTTGGAGAATAGCCGACATGACATGTGTCGCCTTTAGAGCAAAAAATATCAATCTGACCGAATAAGGATAATATCATGCAGGAATTCTGTTTTCGGTAATTCAGAGAAAAGGAAAACAGGAATCACAAACCAATATTTCACAGATGCAAGTGTTTCACAAAAGAGAGTCGTCTTATTACAGGAACTCCTAAGTACAGACTATTCATCAGACAACCTGTTCAAGACAGATTGGGCGTCAGTGGCCTGGGCGAGTACGGTTGCATGATCCTCGTAGCTTTCCAGAAGCTCTTCGATGTCTTCGACGTCTTCTGGAAGCTCGCCGCCGAGGAAACCGGTTGGCATAGTGGAGAAGTCCTCACGCGCCTGGGTGGACATCGCCGCCAGCCCTAAGGCGACGCCGTGGTGTACGCCGTGAATGATGGCTTGATCGACACGGCTGTCCGCATCATCAAGGCGCGCTTCCACGGTTTCCCCCTGGGAGTTCACCTTGTCGGCCACCCTGGTTGCCGCAATCTTCAGACGATCGACCTCTGCAGACAATGCTGGACAGGAAAAAGGATACATCAAACAAACAAGTAGAAGAAGGGGAACTGAGCGAGAATTTCACTGACCTGTGATAGCATCGTAGAGTTGCTTCCGCTGATCCTCCCATTCAAGCTGGTCGATGTCGTATTGCTTGGAAACTTCGCCCAATTCCTCTTGGGCCTTGTCCCTCTCCTCCTGTCACACCCAATTTTAAGAACAAAATTGAATGCAATAACTCATGTGTGCCCAGAGATCAATCACACACATACGCCACAAATTTAAGAAGTACCATCACATATGTTTATTACATAACGAATAATATTCAAAGTCTTTACATAGCAGCGGATAAATAAAGTATCCCTCGCGGTAGCTCCATCACAGGGAAGATGACTGGTTGACAGCAAGTCTAGAACTCTTCAGGGAAGTCGTCGTTACCATAGCAATCTGTTACCCATCCGGGATTTTTAACCAAGTAGAAAGAAAATAAACAAGCATAAGTACTTCTCGTACATAACAAGTGTAACATGGGGTTCATGAGGCTCAAATAAGGCTGACACTGGTTAGACTGCGGTAACTTTTAATTGGCAATATTTTAATATTAAAGTGAACATATATGAATGCTTAAAACCCAATCCACATGATCATAATAACTGAAACATAGCAATAAGGTAATCAACATGAGCAACATAAATAAACAACATATAACAACTAAGTCTGTGAGTTTTCCGGGCCGCTCGTATCCGTGAGCACGGCTGATATATCAGTTTATTAAACTCTGCGCAGAGGTGTACACTTTACCCGATGAGTCGTGATATCTAGATGCCCGGGTTAATTACTCCCATAACACTTCCAAGGTGAGTGGGCAGGATACACGCAAAGCCTTTCAAAGGTTCGTCTAACAAGTTAGGGCCGCTAGGTCTTAAGGCAAGGGGAAGAAGGGTCTCCCAACCTTACGGCAACGCAGGCAAGGTGAAAGTAGCCGCCCTAAATCCAGCTCGTCAAGCGCCTTATGCGCCCTTTCGAGTAACCACTAACAAGCTAGAAAAGGTCCTTATACTGAGCTAAGGTCAGAGCCATATAACCCTCATGGTTGCACTGTATGTCCCAGCTTTTGCTGACAGGAGGTCCTAAACCATGTTGCTAAAAAGATCAAGTTTTATTCACCGTTATTAGATCATGTTTGGTTTAAGTAAAGCTCTAGCAAAATTCTACCCATATGCATAGCATCCCAAGGTTAACAAGGTAACAGGTCAAAAATCTAGGATAAACTAGATAGGAGGTCAAAATTAGACACATGCGTATGAATTTAGATGCTTCATGGTGAATAGGTCAACAAGGATGATCCCATGCTATACTTGCCTGATTCAGAGTACTCTGGTTGCTCCTGGTTGTCGAAGTAGGGCTCCTGATCACCAGCGTATGTCTCACCGTCTATACTCGATTATCACATCAACACACAATCAACGGGACAACAATCATGCAAGACAAACAAGCTATAATTAGAACATTACACCAACAGCAAGAAAATAATATAAAAAGTTTGAAAACAGCAACTACGGTCTACCACGATCACACAAACGCGAGAATCACGAAAAACGGATTTATAACGCAAAAGTTATGAGCTAAACAAGTTACAAAACCTTAATTAGTAGATTAAACCTAACTCAAATTTTAATTACTGAAAACAGTAGATATTCTTGTACAGATAGATAGATCTTTTCAAAACGAATCTAACGCAACTTGAACGGACTAAATCGGACTAAAAAAGTAGAAGTTATAAGCATTTAAAACTGGTGGCAAATCTGTAAATAAACTGAAATTGATTTTGAATTTAAATTGATTTAAAACGAATTTCAGATCTGGCTGGACTGCGCCTCAATTTGGATGAAACGCAGGGGCTTAGAAGCAAGTTTTCGCAGACTCAGAGCACAGTGCGTTGTGGACCGCGGGTTGAGGCCCGAAAATTGTAAGGGCTCTTTAGCAAGAACGGCATCGAAGGGGTACGGGGCTTCCTGGGGCGTCGGATCGGCAACGGACGCTCCAGATCAGATCAGGGAGAGCTGGCGGCGCTTTTCGCCGGAGCAGAAAGAGGGCGCGGCGGCGCCGTGGCCGGAAGGCGGCGGCGCGGCTCGGGATTCCGCTACAGAGCGGTAGAGACCTCGGGAAAAGATCCAATCGAAAGAGGAGCTCAAGGCGAACTCACCAGAGGGGTTTATGGCGCCGGAGAAGACTCGGGGACGGCGGATTGCTCGACTTGGCGGGTGGCGGGCTCTGCAGAGCGACGGCGAGCGATTAGAGCACCAAGACGAGGGGAAAAAAGAGGGAAAACTTCTCGGTTAGCTTCGAAAGATCAAGGGGAAACTCGAGGTGCCACTTACAAGCTCGGAAACTCGATGAATCGTCGGATTGATGGTGGCGGATCTTCGGCGGCCGCGGAGATCTAGGTGTGGGCAAGATAGAGCACGAGAGCAAGAGCTAGATGCGTGGGGAGAGGCGGCGGGTTCTTGGGGATCCATTTATGGGGTTGGCTCGGCCGATTAGGCAAGCGAGGACGTGTGCAAGGGTTGGAGTCGGTCTCGGCCGTGGAGTCCGCCATGGCCACGAGCAGATGAGGGAGCGGTGGGACGCTGACAGGCGGGGGCGTGCGGTCAGCGACGGGAGAGAGCGACGCGCGCGCGCTGCAGCTGGGAAGCGGGCGGCTGGGCCGATGGTTGGGCCGCGCAGCGATGGAGGGGGAAAGGAGCGAGCGAGGCCGCGGCACTGCGTGGAAGCTGGGCCGGAGCGGCGGCCCATGCGGGCGATGGAGGAGAAAGGGAGAAGAGAAGACGGGCCAGCGGGGAAGAAGAGAAGCAGGCCGCACCGGGCTGGCTCGGGCCGAAAAGAGAAAAGGAGAGGGAGAGAAGGAAAAAATGGTTTTCCAATTTCCAAAACTGATTTCCAAGAATGAATTTGAAATCCCTTTGAATTCAAACAAGTTTTGAGCAAAAACCAATCATCACAAAAATAAGATATGCACCAGCATGTATGCTTCATCATGGTCTTTGGCCTAGGATTTATTTTAGCTTTTGCAAGTAATTTTATTAACTAGTTTCCATGCAACACATAAAATGCATAATTAAATCATATTGCCTATTTTTGAATTGATGCAAAATTTTGGGATGTTACAATTCTACCCCCCTTAAAGAATCTCATCCTCGAGATTCCAGCGATGCTTACTCAAACAACTGCGGGTAAGACTTTCTTAGATCCTCTTCTCTTTCCCAAGTTGCTTCTGCTTCTGAGTACCGATTCCACTGAACCTTGCACATCTTTATTACTCTGCTCCTGGTAACTCTTTCAGCTGTCTCTAGAATTCTTGTTGGGTACTCATCATAAGTCAAATCTTCCTTGACTGTGAGCTCTTCCAACGGTATCTGCTCTTCGGGTACTCGCAGGCACTTTTTCAACTGAGAAACATGAAACACATCATGCACTCCTGACAAGCTTTCAGGCAACTCTAACTGATATGCCACTTCACCACGTCTTTCAAGAATCTTGAATGGTCCAATATACCTGGGTGCAAGTTTTCCTTTCTTATTGAACCTTTTCACACCTCTCATCGGTGACACCTTTAGGTAGACATAATCACCTACTGCAAAAGATAGATCTCGACGACGGTTGTTTGCATAACTCTTCTGCCGAGACTGAGCGGCTCTCAGGTTATCTCTGATTATCCTGACATGTTCCTCGGCATTCCTCAACACATCAGGTCCAAACACTTGACTTTCACCTGTCTGATCCCAGAACAACGGTGTTCTACACGATCTTCCATACAAAGCTTCAAACGGTGCCATCTTTAGACTCTCCTGATAGCTATTGTTGTATGAGAACTCTGCATAACACAAATTCTTGTCCCAACTGGTGCCATACTGTAATGCACAAGCTCTCAACATGTCTTCTAGAATCTGATTTGTTCTTTCTGTCTGTCCATCAGTCTGTGGATGATAGGCAGTACTGAAGTTCAACCTTGTACCCAATGATCGATGTATCATCTGCCAAAAGTGAGAGGTGAACTGAGTACCACGATCTGACACAATCTTTCTTGGCACTCCATGCAAACATACTATTTGTTCCATATACAATTCTGCCAATCTAGCTCCAGTATAGGTAGTTTTGACCGGTATAAAGTGAGCAACTTTGGTCAATCGATCGACTATTACCCATATGGAGTCGTAACCTTTCTGAGTACGAGGTAACCCAACTATAAAGTCCATACCAACTTCTTCCCACTTCCATTCAGGTATCTTCATTGGCTGTAACAAACCAGCGGGTCTCTGATGTTCTGCCTTCACTCTCTGACAGGTATCACACATAGCGACGTACTCGGCTACGTCCCTTTTCAATCCATCCCACCAATACTTCTTCTTCAGATCAAGGTACATCTTAGTGCTTCCAGGATGAATGGAGTAAGCTGACTCATGCACTTCTCGCAGTATAGACTCACGTATCTCCTTGATTGCAGGTACACATAATCTATTCCCATGCCATAATGTACCATCATCATCTAACCGAAAACCGGATGCTTTGCCAAGAACAATGTTATCGGCTATCTGCTTTAACTTTTCATCTGACATCTGACCCTTACGTATCTCTTGCATCAATACTGGTTCAAGTTCTAACTCTATTCTGTTGATCACAATTCCCAAGTTCAGATGTGCAAATTCAGCACACAACTCTTCTGGCATAGAAGCAATTCGGATCTCATTGGCATGGCTTTTTCTGCTCAAGGCATCGGCTACAACATTGGCCTTCCCGGGATGGTAGTGTATTTCCAAATCATAATCCTTAATCAATTCCAACCATCTGCGCTGCCTCAAATTCGGATCAGACTGAGTGAAAATGTACTTCAAGCTCTTATGATCGGTATAGATGTCTGTCTTGTGACCCACTAGATAGTGTCTCCAAATTTTCAATGCATGGACGACAGCTGCTAATTCTAAATCATGAGTGGGATAGTTCAGCTCATGCTTTCTCAACTGCCTTGATGCATATGCTACCACTCTGCCTTCTTGCATAAGAACGCAACCCAAACCTTGACGAGATGCATCACAATAAATAGAGAAATCCTTACTCAGATCTGGCAGAATTAACACTGGAGCTGTAGTCAGACGTTTCTTCAACTCCTCAAAATTAGCTTGACATTTATCGGACCAGACAAACTTAGCATTCTTCTCTAGCAGAGCTGTCATTGGCTTAGCAAGTTTGGAGAATCCTTCAATGAACCTTCTATAGTAACCGGCCAATCCAAGGAAACTACGAATCTCGGTCACATCTGTTGGTGGCTCCCAGTTCAACACATCTTCAACCTTGCCCGGATCTACTGAGATGCCTCCATTAGAGATAACATGTCCAAGGAAAGAAACTTCCTTTAACCAGAACTCACACTTACTGCGCTTGGCATACAACTTGTGCTCTCTGAGTTTCTGTAGCACTAACCTCAGATGATCAGCATGATCCTCCTTGTTCTTAGAGTATATCAGAATATCATCAATAAACACAACAACGAACTTGTCGAGATATTCCATGAACACCTTGTTCATCAAATACATAAAGTAGGCAGGTGCATTGGTCAATCCAAATGACATGACTGTATACTCATACAACCCATAACTTGTAGTGAAAGCTGTCTTTGGAATATCAGATGCTCGAATCTTCAACTGATGATAACCAGAACGCAGATCAATTTTAGAGAATACACATGCACCTTTCAGCTGATCAAACAGATCATCGATCCTTGGCAACTGAAGGACCGAGAATGCAAAAGCAAGGCGACCAGAGGGGGGGGGTGAATGGGAGCCAATAAAATTTCTCACGAAACTTTTGCCAAGTGTCCCAAAATCAATCCCCAAGAGCTACTACCAAAAACGTGATGCCCACGACCCTTGGAAGAGGGTGGATGATCCCAGGGATCACAGCGAGGCGCCACAAAAACTTCCTCACCCAAGTTCACGCAAGTCAACTAGTGACGGGATGGGTTTTGGGTAACCTCAACCTCCCCCGAGCAACGCGAGGGGGATTCAGGCTATTTTGTAAAGCGGGAAGCCCAAAATCTGTAGAGCACGAAGTTAGAAATCCAACGCCACAAACGAATCACGAATCGAAAGACGAACGAACAAACTGCGGATGAAAACGCGTCGAACTGGATCGACCGGACTCTGGCCAGCGTCCGGTCAGCAGGGACCGGACGCGTCCGGTCAACAAAAATCGGCTCTGGAACCTTACTGTTCGCGACCGGACTCACGAGTACGGAGCGTCCGGTCGAGAGCAGTGCGTCCGGTCAGAAACGAACAAGCACGATGAACAGTGAAAGCGATGCGTCCGGTCAAAACATGAATGGAGCGTCCGGTCAAAGTGAAGAACACGGCTACGTGCTGTTCATCGACCGGACTCACGGACCGAGCGTCCGGTCACCCCGACTGAGCGTCCGGTCGACTCGCTGCAGCCCCGTTCGTTCACCGATTTGCCTCTATCTCACCCAAAACAATTCCTCTAGGGATCAAACTTGGTGAGATGAGTCACAAGGAGTATAGTGAGCTATCTTTAAGAGATCATGGCTCGAACCTATCTCCAAATCGGTGAATCGAAGGATTTCGGGGGAAGGGAAGAAAAATGACCCAAAACGAAAAATCGATCGATCTCCTTGACCGTGAGGTTGGAGGATGATTCCTTCGGTGGAAAGAAGTGCCTCACGATCTAGAACAACTTGGTTCAAACGGAATTGCAAAAGATGAACCGAGCAAAGAGATCAAGCGACGGGAAAAACGTGGAGCAAAAGGATTCCGCGAAGAACACAACGAAAACGCGAATCACAGCCACGAACTCGAATCAAGGACGCAAATCATGCCATCGATCAGTGCTCCAAGGTGAGGATACGGCCTCACTTCCTCAAATCAACAGTACACAGAGTGGAGTCTCTCTGCGGATCTCAACTAGCTAAAGCAGGGGATGGGAGAGTGGAAACCCTAGGTGCTAGGAAGCAAATGACTGCGCTAACTGAGATAGGGAGGAGGGTGTCTCCCTTAGACTACTTATACTAACCTAGCCTAAGCCTATTTCCTACTCTACCCCTCACTACTGTATTTACAGAGCGGACCAGCCTAACCCTAAGGCTATTCTAGTCCACCCGCTGGTGGTAGGTAGATCCGACGGCCACGCCCGCACGGTCTTCCGCGTCGCCTCCACGCAACCTTCAGATCGCCGCCACGTGCCGCCACCACTCTGCACCCCCGGTTTTGTGGCCCAAACCGGGAAACCAGCCTTTTCCATCAGCCCCCGGTTTTGAGGCCCAAACCGGGAAACCAGCCTCCAGCCCGAGTTTTGTGGCCAAACTCGGAAACCGTCCGCGCCCGAGTTTTGAGGCCCAAACTCGGAAACCGGCCCACGCCCAGGTTTTGAGGCTCAACCTGGAAACCGTCACGCCCAGGTTTTGTGGCTCAACCTGGAAACCCAGCACCCAGGTTTTGAGGCCCAAACCTGGAAACCGTCCACCGTTGGTTTTTCCCGGGCTCTACCAACAAACCGGCGTCGTAGAGGGGATGCACCGCCTGTGCACCCCTTCCACCGACATGATCGCACTTCTCCGCTTGTCGCTGTCGCAGGCTGCCAGCCACCACAGCTGATCCTCCGGCCTCCAGTCCATCAGTCCAAGTCCACGTCCGCCCTTCACCGTCCGATACATCGGCATGGCACGTCCGCCGCACGGCACGCCCATCCTTCATCGCGCCCGGTCCGTCGGCACGGCACGTCGCAACTTGACCTTCACCCGCCATCGATCACTGTCTCCGAGCTCGACACCTGCACAACACAAGCCAAAGAACATGCGCATCATCTCCGTTGACAATCACTCATCACACAGAGACTCGGCATACACCCATGTATCCGCAATCTCCCCCTTGATGAGTGCATTGTCAACTCCACAACAAATCATGAATAAGAAGAAGGAGGTAGGAAGGAGTGGGAGGAGAAAACCCAACCAAATGACCCAAAAGCCTAACAAAAGCCAAAGAAGGTCAAGTGGATGAAGCGAAAACTTGGTCCCCAAAGACATGGGCAACGGCTCGACGCAACCAAGCAAAGCAAAGCTAGCCCTCAAGAAGAGGTAGAACAGGCTCAACACCGCTAGCAGATACCAATTGAAGATCGGAGGACAACAGAAGCAAAATGCTAGTCCCTCAAGATAGAGGCACAGAGGCTCAACACAACTAGCAAGAAAATCACTCCGAACCAATTGGAAATCAACCCAAAACAAATGGGAAAGCACACCAGACGATACCAATTGAAAGCCAAAAGAAAAAGCTTATGAAAGCTCATGAAAAGCTAGGAACGTTTGCTAGTCCCTCAAGACAGAGGCAACGGCTCAACACAACTAGCAAACTCCCCCTCGACAAATGCAAGCAACTAGGACAAATGATTCTCCCCTTAGTTGATCAACACAGGAGCATATGATTTGCATAAATTTCTCCCCCTAGTTGAAAATGCACTTATCAAGGCCAAAAGGTATCGGAGAAGCAACTCCCTTCACATAAACTCCCCCTGAACACAAGATCTCCTTCCAAAATGCATATGAAGTCAAAATGCAAGTTAGGAGCTTCAAGTATATAGTCAAAAGAGTGCAAAGATGCTCTAATCAGTATAGCTCCAACATCTCAATTAAGCACTCAAATAGCAAAGGCTCAAACTGATCACTTATACGAAATATGAAGCATAGGAGCATGTGAGCAGTTTTAAGCCAAAAAGGATAGTCACCATCAAAATAACACTAGACATGTATAGAAGGAATCCAAACAAGTGCTAAACATATATACAAGGTGAACTACCCCTAGCAAAGTTCAATCATCATGCATAGGAATGAAGCATATACTTGTGATTCCAAATTCATATCGGAGTTTCAGCGGTAAAGGAGTTCACAAGTTCATTTTTAGCATGTGATTGCAAGAGGTTGAAAGCTTGTCAATGCCTAACTTTTCAACCGTGCGAAGCCTATGCCGAAGCAATCAGAAGCTTAAAGCAACGGTTTCGGTCATACACTACATGGCTCAAGTTTAACTCAAGGTGCAATGAGAAACAGTCTCAATACCATGAGGTGTTGACAAGCAATCCCATCTCGATCTTTTCAATTCAACAATACTTGGTTCAGATTTTAAGCAAGTTATGAACAACCAAGCAAGTGAATGACTCAGAACTAGAGACATAGCAACCTAGCATATATGAAAAGCAGGAATGGACTCAACACACCCTACACATGCTAGTTGCATATCTCAATGGTGAACATTTTCAGATTTATATACATTAGGCATAATTCACCATTCCAAAAATAGCTCGCTCATAACATGTAACAGTGATCAGAAGGAGCATAAGCTACAAGCATCATCATAAGTATCGGAGCAATACTAACAAGAGCATAATTACATTCTAGTGAATATAGACATGAAGCTCAGAATGTAAATGCGTATGCCCGACACAAAACTGAAAGAAAGAAGATACCAATTGGAAAGACTCAAGAAACTCAAAAGAAAAGAGCCTCAAAATAAAAGAGTCAGTCTGTACATCTCAAAATGCTTCCCCCATCTAAAAGGGGAAACACACACCAAGCTCACCCCTCAACCTATTAAAGGTTGATTCGTCTAAAGGCTTGGTGAAAATATCAGCCAATTGGTGATGAGTATCGACATGGCGAAGGTCGATATCACCCTTCTCCTGGTGGTCTCGCAAGAAATGAAAGCGCACATCAATGTGTTTGGTTTTCGAGTGAAGCACGGGGTTCTTAGCAACGCTAATGGCACTCGTGCTGTCACAAAGCAAAGGAACTCGAGTAAAGCTCAAACCAAAATCACGCAAAGTGGCCATCATCCAGAGTAACTGGGAACAGCAGCTAGCCGCAGCAACATATTCAGCCTCCGTGGTAGACTGAGCGACACTAGACTGCTTGCGAGAAGACCACGATACAAGAGAAGACCCAATAAACTGGCAAGTCCCAGAAGTGGACTTGCGCTCAATGCGACAACCAGCAAAATCAGCATCAGAAAAGCCACAAAGCGAGAGGGTGGAAGAAGCAGAATACCAAATCCCGAACTCAGGCGTGAAACGAAGGTACCTGAAGATGCGCTTCACCGCCTGACGGTGAGAAGTGCGTGGCGAAGCCTGAAAGCGCGCGCACAAGCACACGGCGAACTGAATGTCCGGCCGTGTCGCCGTCAGGTAGAGCAGCGATCCAATCATGCTGCGGTACTCCTTCTGGTCCACTGCTTCTCCATCCGTGTCGGCATCCAGCGCAGTCGTCGTCGACATGGGCGTCGGAAGAGGCTTGGCCTCACCCATGTCGAACCGCTTCAGCAAGTCCCTCGTGTACTTGCCCTGGTGCACAAACGTCCCCTCTCGGGATTGCTTAATTTGCAACCCGAGAAAGAAGGTCAGCTCGCTCATCATGCTCATCTCGAACTCCCTGCTCATAGTATCTGCAAACTTGGCAACCAAAGCGTGAGAAGAACCACCGAAAATGATATCATCCACGTAAATTTGGACCAAGAGAGTATCTTTGCCTTGCTTGAGGAGAAAGAGCGTTTTATCAACACATCCCATTTTAAAACCCTTAGCTAGCAAAAAGGTTTTTAATCTCTCATACCAGGCTCTAGGGGCTTGTTTCAAACCATACAAAGCTTTGTGGAGTTTAAAGACATGGTTTGGAAACTTGGGATTTTCAAAACCGGGGGGTTGCTGGACATAGACCTCCTCCTCAATGTAGCCGTTTAAGAAGGCACTCTTGACATCCATTTGAAAAAGTTTGAAACCCATGGATGCAGCATAAGCCAAGAGTATCCTAATAGCCTCCAAACGAGCTACAGGAGCGAAGGTCTCCTCATAATCTATCCCCTCCTTCTGACTATAACCCTTCGCTACAAGCCGGGCCTTGTTTCTCACAATGTGGCCCTCCTCTCCTTGCTTGTTTTTAAATACCCATTTTGTCCCAATAGGTTTACAGTCAGGAGGTGGTGGCACTAGAACCCAAACCCGATTTCGCTCAAAGTTCTCTAGCTCCTCATGCATGGCATTGACCCAATCCGGATCCGTCAATGCGTGTCCAACATCTCGGGGTTCAAAAGACGCAACAAAAGCAGAATGAGCAAAGTGCGAGATGTGCTGTGACCTGGAGCGAGTAACTCGCTCGTCGATGTCGCCGATCATCTGTTCAGGGGGGTGCTGGCGCTGGATATGTCGTGGCGCCTCCCGGGAAGAAGTGACCTCCCCCTCAACAGCAGCTGGTTCCACCCCGGGTACAAAAGGTACCGCGCGAGGTGGAGGATCCCACGGCCCCCAGGAAGAAGAAGTGTCGGGGCCGTGAGTCGTCGTCGAGGCCGCCCTTTGCGGCACGGCAGGTGGAGGGGGTGCTGGATCATCTATACCTTCAGCACCCTCGTCCTCATCATCAAAAAGAGGCTCTCCAACCTCATGATCACCTGCACGCTCAAAACGAGAAGAGGGACAAACAAGAGTCTCATCGAAGGTGACATCTGATGTCTCCATGACTCGGTTAGTGTCAAGGTTAAGTACACGATAAGCTCGAGTGTGAGTGCCATAACCCAAAAACACACCGTCAGAAGAACGAGACTCAAACTTGTCCAGGTTGCCTTTCTTCAATATAAAACAGTGGCAACCAAAGACTCTAAAATAACTCACCTTGGGCTGGCGACCAAAACGCAACTCATAAGAGGTCTTCTTCAAAAACGCTCTCAGAAAAATGCGATTCGAAATGTAGCATGCAGTGTTCATAGCTTCGGCCCAAAAACGCCTAGGAGTCCTATGCTCATCAAGCATCGTCCTGGCCATCTCAACAAGGGTCCGATTCTTCCTCTCTACAACACCATTTTGAGGTGGTGTATAGGGGGAAGAAAACTGATGCTCCAAACCAAGGCGGTTACAAAACTTCTCAAAATCCGAATTTTTAAACTCGGAACCATTATCACTCCGAATAGCTCGCATCGAGTTCAAAGGGAACTCGTTCTGAAGACGCAAAATCAGATTGCGAGCAAATGAGAAAGTCTCGGTCTTCTCAGCTAAAAAGAAGACCCACGAATATCTCGAAAAGTCGTCAACAACAACCAAAACATACCACTTGCCACCAACCGAGCTCACCCGAGCCGGACCAACAAGGTCCATGTGTAAAAGCTCTCCGGGGTGCGAGGTCATGACCTTAGTCACCGGATGGTGGGGAGCAGCAACCATCTTCCCATGTCTGCAAGAATGGCAAACTAGATCCTTCTCCATCGAAAGCTTGGGCAATCCTCGGATTAGGCCAAGTGAGCTAAGTCTTGCAAGCAAGTCGAAGCTTAAGTGACCGAGCCTCCTATGCCACTTCCAAAGATCGGAAGAAGAAGGACTAGCCAAAAGACAGCGAGAAGAACCAAACGATTCCGAGAAATTCGCACAAAAGACTTTCCCAAAGGGCGAAATCAGACATACAAGATCGCCCTGAGGATCTAAGATGCGACTAAGGTTCGGTTTAAAACGAATCTCATAGTCATCATCAAAAAGTTGCGAAACAGAAAGAAGGTTAAAATGCAGGTTAGAAACAAGAGCAACATCGCGCAACACAAAGTGCTCATTAACCCGCACCGATCCGCGAGACAACACCTTACCTTTACTATTGTCGCCGAAGGTTATGTACTCCTTTCCGGCGACTGGGCTAAGGCTGGAGAACCACTTGGTGTTTCCGGTCATGTGCCTCGAACAACCGGAATCCACCAACCAAACGTCCTCCAACCGTCTTACCTACATCAATAGAAAGACATAGGGTGAGCATACGGTCCAACACTGGGGTTAGTGAAATAAGGGTAATACCAGTGTTGGGCCGGCTGCTCAAAAGAACGGTTAGCAGAAAAACCATTCCTAGTACGTCTACGAGGGAAGCAATCACCACGCTGAGGAAAACGTGGTCCGCTGGGGAAGAAGCGCTCACCGCGATACTCAAACTGCGGTGGGGGAAAGCGCTCAACAAAGCCTCCGCCACGGGGTCCGTTACCTGCAAAAGCAGGACCCCGTCGGGCACGCTCTCTACGAGGTTTACGCCTAGGAGCCTGGGGCTCAACTGCTCTAGCGTCTCTCCTCGGAGCTCTCTCCTGCCTAGGCCTAACAAACTGAGGTGCTGGACCTCTAGGCCTAGTCTCCCTCCTTGGGGCTCTCATCTCCTGCCTAGGCCTGGGATCCTGTCGTCCGGACCTAGCAGCTCTCCTCTGGGCCTTCGGTACATGTCCACCATGAGCTGGATGGTACATGTCCGGGTTCTCCGTCTCCCGAGCCCTGCGCGCCTCTCTCTTGCGCCTAAAGCAGAACTCGCTCAAGTGGCCATCTCTCCCACAAAAATCACACTGGTACCTCACCGCACGCACAGGGGGTTGTTGGTGACCAGGGCTGTGGGTGTGGCTCACCTTGCCTTTGCCCTTCGGTGGCAGCTCCTCACGGATGGGTGGCATAGCATCAAGCTTGTTTCTGAGGTGGTTTGGCTTGGGTGCCCAAACTGGGTTCTTGGGAGGAGCTCTCGGGGGTTCCTCAACCACACCATCTTTGGTGATAGGCTTGGCTGGCTCTTTGAGTGGAAGCTTGGCAAGTTTGGGAGTAGTGGTGGAGTTGGGCTTCTCACATGGGTTCAGACCACTAGACTCTCCAATCTTCCCAAAAGCTGAGAGATCAACACTCTGAGCAAAACCTACACCAGGGGCACCAACAGCTCGCTTGAATTGTGAGATCATCATCCCGAGCTGTGGCTCACTACTGGAGACCCATGACAAGATGGACCGAAGGTATGTGTTTTCTTCCTCGGTTTGCATCTTGCCATGCTTCACATTGGCAATCTCCATCTCCAGGCCCTCACACAAAGCACACCTCGAGACACAAGTGCTATCTGAGCTGGCCTTCTCTAAAGACTCAAGCTTGGCATTTTTCTCTGCCAACTCAGATTGCAAGACAGGACAAGTCTTGCACGCACCCAACAGCTGCGGCCTAGCACGGAGCTCATCCACCTCTCCAACCAACGCAGCATACTTACCTCTCAGAGTGAGAAGGTCAGTCATGTGCGCGGTGCACGACTCGCACTCCGTCTCCTCCGACACTACCACGGTGGACCGAGCGAACTCAAGCTCCTTCACCGTGTCCTCCCACTTCTGCCTAAACTCCTTGCGCTCTCTAGCGGCACGCCTAAGCAACTTATCTTGGCTAAGGAGGGCAGCAGTCAACTTCTCAACCTCGGAGGAAAGCTCGTCGTAGGTGAGAGATACCTGGGAGGTGTCGTCGTCGTCGTCGTTCCGAGGGGTACGCTCCGGCTTGCCGTCGACCTCATCGCCCAGCGCCATGGTGCAGAAGCCGTCGTCGTCGGCGAAGAAGCAGAGGCCGTTCAGCTTGTCCTCGATCCTCTTCTTCTTCTCGGACTCGTCATCGCTCGAGCTGGCGGAGTCGTCATCCGAGCCGTCGACGTCGCTGAGCGTGGCGAAGAACGCGCGCTGCTCAGCTTGCTGCTTCTCCAAGTACTTCTTCTTGATGTACTCTTTGTCGAAGCCGCCCCGCTTCTTGTGCCTTGGGGGAACGTGCTTCTCCTTGTACTTGGAGTCGCGCCTGTGGCCGTGATCGCCCTTCCCCAGATGCTTGTTCTTCTTCTTGGGGCAGTCGGCGATGAAGTGGTCGGGGTCGCCGCACTCGTAGCATCCCGTGCGTCCTCCTCCTCGACGACGGTTCATGCGGTTGTTGTGGAACCGCGAGAACCGGTTGGCAAGCAAAGCCAACTCGTCGTCTCCCAAAGACTCCAGCTGGTCCTCTGTCACAGAAAAGAGAGAAGAAAGCGCAAAACCAGCTGAGGGGTTAGAGGAAGAGCCGGAAACCAAAGCCATGGACGGGCGAGAAGGATTTTCAAAAGAAGCCCTCGCCATAGCATCAATCTCACTGGACTTGAGCTTACTGAAGAGCTCGTCGCAGGTGAGGGTCTCATAGTTAGGGGATTCGATGATCGCCTGAACCTTGGAGTCCCACACCGAACGGTCAAGAGTGTGCAAAAGCTTCAAAGCACGCTCATGATCGTCAAAGGGCAACTGCTCCTTGTTAGCCCTCATCCTGTTGACAATCACCTGAAAGCGAGCGAATAAACTTTCTATGCTCTCGCCAGGTTGATGTCTAAAGTTCTCATACTCTCGCTTGAACGACTCGTAGAGTCGGGTTTTGACTTGAGAGGTGCCCTCATGAAAACGCATGAGAGTGTCCCAGATCTCCCGAGCCGTAGCGAGGTGAGAAACACGATCAAACTCACCCATGCTCAAACAAGAGAAAAGAGCATTACGGGCTCGGCTATTGGCATCGTGCTCATCGATCTGCTGTTGAGTCACACGAGCAGCCAAGACCACGTAATCAGGGGAGTTGCAAATATCCCAGATCGAAGCGCCCAAGCTCTGCAAATAGGCCGACATACGTATCTTCCAATACGCATAGTTCGTCCCATCGAAAAACGGCGGTTTGCCCACGCCGCGATCCATGTCGCCTTCGGTGGATCTGGAACCGGCTAAGGTGGAAGATCCTTAACCTGCTCTGATACCAATTGAAGGACCGAGAATGCAAAAGCAAGGCGACCAGAGGGGGGGGGGGTGAATGGGAGCCAATAAAATTTCTCACGAAACTTTTGCCAAGTGTCCCAAAATCAATCCCCAAGAGCTACTACCAAAAACGTGATGCCCACGACCCTTGGAAGAGGGTGGATGATCCCAGGGATCACAGCGAGGCGCCACAAAAACTTCCTCACCCAAGTTCACGCAAGTCAACTAGTGACGGGATGGGTTTTGGGTAACCTCAACCTCCCCCGAGCAACGCGAGGGGGATTCAGGCTATTTTGTAAAGCGGGAAGCCCAAAATCTGTAGAGCACGAAGTTAGAAATCCAACGCCACAAACGAATCACGAATCGAAAGACGAACGAACAAACTGCGGATGAAAACGCGTCGAACTGGATCGACCGGACTCTGGCCAGCGTCCGGTCAGCAGGGACCGGACGCGTCCGGTCAACAAAAATCGGCTCTGGAACCTTACTGTTCGCGACCGGACTCACGAGTACGGAGCGTCCGGTCGAGAGCAGTGCGTCCGGTCAGAAACGAACAAGCACGATGAACAGTGAAAGCGATGCGTCCGGTCAAAACATGAATGGAGCGTCCGGTCAAAGTGAAGAACACGGCTACGTGCTGTTCATCGACCGGACTCACGGACCGAGCGTCCGGTCACCCCGACTGAGCGTCCGGTCGACTCGCTGCAGCCCCGTTCGTTCACCGATTTGCCTCTATCTCACCCAAAACAATTCCTCTAGGGATCAAACTTGGTGAGATGAGTCACAAGGAGTATAGTGAGCTATCTTTAAGAGATCATGGCTCGAACCTATCTCCAAATCGGTGAATCGAAGGATTTCGGGGGAAGGGAAGAAAAATGACCCAAAACGAAAAATCGATCGATCTCCTTGACCGTGAGGTTGGAGGATGATTCCTTCGGTGGAAAGAAGTGCCTCACGATCTAGAACAACTTGGTTCAAACGGAATTGCAAAAGATGAACCGAGCAAAGAGATCAAGCGACGGGAAAAACGTGGAGCAAAAGGATTCCGCGAAGAACACAACGAAAACGCGAATCACAGCCACGAACTCGAATCAAGGACGCAAATCATGCCATCGATCAGTGCTCCAAGGTGAGGATACGGCCTCACTTCCTCAAATCAACAGTACACAGAGTGGAGTCTCTCTGCGGATCTCAACTAGCTAAAGCAGGGGATGGGAGAGTGGAAACCCTAGGTGCTAGGAAGCAAATGACTGCGCTAACTGAGATAGGGAGGAGGGTGTCTCCCTTAGACTACTTATACTAACCTAGCCTAAGCCTATTTCCTACTCTACCCCTCACTACTGTATTTACAGAGCGGACCAGCCTAACCCTAAGGCTATTCTAGTCCACCCGCTGGTGGTAGGTAGATCCGACGGCCACGCCCGCACGGTCTTCCGCGTCGCCTCCACGCAACCTTCAGATCGCCGCCACGTGCCGCCACCACTCTGCACCCCCGGTTTTGTGGCCCAAACCGGGAAACCAGCCTTTTCCATCAGCCCCCGGTTTTGAGGCCCAAACCGGGAAACCAGCCTCCAGCCCGAGTTTTGTGGCCAAACTCGGAAACCGTCCGCGCCCGAGTTTTGAGGCCCAAACTCGGAAACCGGCCCACGCCCAGGTTTTGAGGCTCAACCTGGAAACCGTCACGCCCAGGTTTTGTGGCTCAACCTGGAAACCCAGCACCCAGGTTTTGAGGCCCAAACCTGGAAACCGTCCACCGTTGGTTTTTCCCGGGCTCTACCAACAAACCGGCGTCGTAGAGGGGATGCACCGCCTGTGCACCCCTTCCACCGACATGATCGCACTTCTCCGCTTGTCGCTGTCGCAGGCTGCCAGCCACCACAGCTGATCCTCCGGCCTCCAGTCCATCAGTCCAAGTCCACGTCCGCCCTTCACCGTCCGATACATCGGCATGGCACGTCCGCCGCACGGCACGCCCATCCTTCATCGCGCCCGGTCCGTCGGCACGGCACGTCGCAACTTGACCTTCACCCGCCATCGATCACTGTCTCCGAGCTCGACACCTGCACAACACAAGCCAAAGAACATGCGCATCATCTCCGTTGACAATCACTCATCACACAGAGACTCGGCATACACCCATGTATCCGCAGCAACGGGTACTTATTCTTGATAGTAACCTCATTAAGCGATCTATAGTCAACATACATTCGTTGACCACCATCCTTTTTGTCAACAAAGATAACAGGAGCTCCCCAAGGTGATGAACTAGGACGAATAAACCCTTTTTCTTGTAACTCTTTAATTTGTTTCTTAAGTTCTTCTAGTTCAGGTACTCCCATTCTATAAGGTCTTTTAGCTTTGGGTGCAGTTCCAGGTAAAAGTTCAATAATAAATTCAATGTCGCGATCAGGTGGCATACCTGGCAGGTCATCGGGGAACACATCCGGGAACTCATCTACCACTAGATCTTCCGGGAAAACCTCTTCATTCATCTGATTCACGGTTGCAGTTGGTGTTGGTTGTAGCACTACATTCACACTGATTCTGTCCCCCTTAGCTGTAGTAACTGTCACAACCTTATCTTGACACTGAATGCCTGTCTTGGTTTTCGTCAGCCAATCCATACCCAGTATCAAATCAATACCGGTTGTCTTCAACACAATTGGGGACACTGAGAAATCTACTCCCCCTAGGGACACAGCTAGTGGCATACACTGGAGCGTAGCTTGTAAACCTCCACCCGGTGAGGTAACCATTATGGGGGTTTTCATGAGGCTAACAGGTAGGTTATGCATTCTAACAAATGTATGTGATATGAAAGTATGCGATGCACCAGAATTGAAAAGAACTATAGCAGGGATGGAACTGATGTTGAACGTACCAAGCATAATTTCTGGCGCTTCCTGTACGGTCTCTGTGGACACGTGATTCACCTTGCCCGAATTAGGGGGTACTTGCTGCCTTCCTTTCTGCCCATTATTCTGAGGTGGGAGCTGATCTTGCCTCTTCGGACAGCGGTTGGCATAGTGACCGGGATCACCACAACGGAAACAGGCATTGGGTGTTCCATTCTTGACGGGGGTGTTGGGTGCACTAGTCTTCATGGGAGCATTGTTGGGAGTGCCTTGGCGTTGGGCTTGATTATTGTTCTGCTGCTGTTGCGGGTATGAAGGACGTTGCTGTCCCTGGTTGCGGTTCCACTGAGTAGTCGGTCCCTGGTACCTCTGCTGATTGCCTGGTGCGAAGTTGGAATGAGGGCGGTTGTTACTACCAGAAGACTGACCTTGGAGCTTCCTCTTTCTAGCCTCCATCTCCTTGCGCTTGTTGTCAACCACAATAGCACGGTTGACTAGAGTCTGGTAATTCGCGAACTCATTGGACATCAGCTGAAGTGCTAGTCCATCATTCAGACCCTTGAGAAAGCGACGCTGCTTATCGGCATCCTGAGCAATATCAGCGGGAGCATAGCGTGACAATTGAGCAAACTTGTCACGGTACTCAGCAACGGTCATGGCTCCTTGGCGCAGAGATCTGAACTCTTCCTGCTTCAATTCAATCAGACCAGCAGGGATATGGTACGCTTTGAAGTTGGTCTTGAATTCCTCAAAGGTGACAGGTGGAGCATCGTTGGCTTGACCGAACTAAAACGATTCCCACCAATCCAGAGCAGCTCCTTGCAACTGACCAGAAGCATAGAGCACCTTCTCCTGGTCATTGCATTGCGCGATGGTAAGCTGGCGTTCAATAGCACGAAGCCAGTCATCAGCCTCCAGGGGATCAGCGGCATGAGAGAACACTGGCGGGTGACCCTTTAAAAACTCACCCCTCTTGTCCCTCACTTGCATCGGTGGTGCTCCTTCAACTGGCTGGTTCTGCATGTGTTGCATCATGGTTTGCATAAATTGGGCTTGGATGCCCATCAACTGCTGAATGTTAACTGGGGGTGGTGGTGGTGGGTTAACAGGTGCTCCACGACCACGGCCACGTCCACGTCCACCTCCAACTCCACCTCCTCTGGCGGCCATCTGTGTTTTCAAACAGGGATCAAGATTAGTGAACTTTTTAAGAAAAGATCACTCATATGAGAGGAAACAGGAGATCTGAAAATTTCTGGGCGAGATTTAGTAACAGCAGTGCAGAAAAACAGTCATATCTTGAGTTCCAGAATTCCAAATAGGGCGTGCTATACACGGTTGGAAAGATAAAGAAATTATCTACAACTTTTATTTAAGTGACTTTTCCAGATTCTGTCGATAAACTTGTCAAAAACAGAGAACAACCGAATCTGTCCAGAATTCAGAACTGCGCAGAAACTCTAACTTAAAACTGTCATATCCCACAAACCATAACAGCTATTGAGGTGATTTCAGAGGCATTGGTTAGATACAGGAGTCTATTTTCCACCATAAAATTTTCAGCCATGTTGCACGATTAAAACTTGAGATATAACCAAAAGATCACAGGTTGCTCCAGAAAACAACATAGGACAAGATATAACTAACCCTCTTATTAATCATAAACGTTATGTCTAACTAGGAGATTTGTAGACAAGCCCACAAACCTCAACACTCATTACAAAGAACCAAATCACACATAAGCATAATGATAATCCAACTCACACATAAAGAAGCACAATAGCACAAAAGTTAACTAGACTCGACAAAACGCTTGCTAATATCGTCTTATTACATAGAAGGGTAACCTATGCCTATTTGTAGAGCGGTTCGCGGAGCCTCTTGTACATAGGGGGTTGGTTGAGAAGTTCCAAGAGCCCATCAATGGTGCTATAGCATCTTTTGAGATCTTTTCCCAGGGATATCACCTCCTTTTCCAAGTCCGCGTTAGACCTTTCCCTGTCAAGGAGAAAATCTCGTGTGGCCTTCTCGGTTGGAGTTGCATTGGGGTCTTCTACCATAGCCTCCTTATTCTCACTGTTCCAATAGGGCAGATAGCGGTATGCATCATCCCTCATGTCTTCAATGCGACGACCCCGGAACGCTTTGTAGGCTTCAACTGCCACGGCTTCCAAGGCTGACGCTAGAGTGGACCGACGAGCTCTGTGGCCAATCACCATCTCATGCAGGTATAGGCCACTCTCTGGTTCTCGGACGGCGACAGTCACTCTTGCCTTCCAGTAGGTCCTTTCCACGGGATGACTGTACCTCCAGTGGGTGTACTGTACGATGATGTTCTTGTCAGGGTAGTAGGCATCAAAAAGTCCCATCAGCCTGTGATGTGTGGGACTCTGGGCCGCTGTGGGCGCTCCGACGAGATACCCGGAGTCCACGTCCCAACCCGTTGGAAGTTCTTCATCGTCTTCAACCTCCAGCACTTCTGGGGGCACTGGCGCGGGAGGTACTGGAGCTTGTGGTACTGGTGCTGGTGGTGTTGGTTCTTGCGGCGCTACCTCCTGCTGTTCTGGCTCCTGGGGTGCTTGCGGTGCTTGCGGAACGGGGTTGCCTGCCCTCCTGCGTCCACCGATGGTCCTGCGGGTGGTACGACGAGCCATCTATGGAGTAGACCAAGAGACAGATACAATAGAATCAATATATTTGTGTAATAGAGCAAGTATAGAGAAGCATATAATTTTGATAAATTAACAAGGCTAAGATGAATAGCAAGAATTGAGAAGCAAGGACCACTAAAACGACCATAACTAACTAGGCTTGCGTCCTACAGTCAACATAGCTCTGATACCAATTTGTCACACCCAATTTTAAGAACAAAATTGAATGCAATAACTCATGTGTGCCCAGAGATCAATCACACACATAAGCCACAAATTTAAGAAGTACCATCACATGTGTTTATTACATAACGAATAATATTCAAAGTCTTTACATAGCAGCGGATAAATAAAGTATCCCTCGCGGTAGCTCCATCACAGGGAAGATGACTGGTTGACAGCAAGTCTAGAACTCTTCAGGGAAGTCGTCGTTACCATAGCAATCTGTTACCCATCCGGGATTTTTAACCAAGTAGAAAGAAAATAAACAAGCATAAGTACTTCTCGTACTTAACAAGTGTAACATGGGGTTCATGAGGCTCAAATAAGGCTGACACTGGTTAGACTGCGGTAACTTTTAATTGGCAATATTTTAATATTAAAGTGAACATATATGAATGCTTAAAACCCAATCCACATGATCATAATAACTGAAACATAGCAATAAGGTAATCAACATGAGCAACATAAATAAACAACATATAACAACTAAGTCTGTGAGTTTTCCGGGCCGCTCGTATCCGTGAGCACGGCTGATATATCAGTTTATTAAACTCTGCGCAGAGGTGTACACTTTACCCGATGAGTCGTGATATCCAGATGCCCGGGTTAATTACTCCCATAACACTTCCAAGGTGAGTGGGCAGGATACACGCAAAGCCTTTCAAAGGTTCGTCTAACAAGTTAGGGCCGCTAGGTCTTAAGGCAAGGGGAAGAAGGGTCTCCCAACCTTACGGCAACGCAGGCAAGGTGAAAGTAGCCGCCCTAAATCCAGCTCGTCAAGCGCCTTATGCGCCCTTTCGGGTAACCACTAACAAGCTAGAAAAGGTCCTTATGCTGAGCTAAGGTCAGAGCCATATAACCCTCATGGTTGCACTGTATGTCCCAGCTTTTGCTGACAGGAGGTCCTAAACCATGTTGCTAAAAAGATCAAGTTTTATTCACCGTTATTAGATCATGTTTGGTTTAAGTAAAGCTCTAGCAAAATTCTACCCATATGCATAGCATCCCAAGGTTAACAAGGTAACAGGTCAAAAATCTAGGATAAACTAGATAGGAGGTCAAAATTAGACACATGCGTATGAATTTAGATGCTTCATGGTGAATAGGTCAACAAGGATGATCCCATGCTATACTTGCCTGATTCAGAGTACTCTGGTTGCTCCTGGTTGTCGAAGTAGGGCTCCTGATCACCAGCGTATGTCTCACCGTCTATACTCGATTATCACATCAACACACAATCAACGGGACAACAATCATGCAAGACAAACAAGCTATAATTAGAACATTACACCAACAGCAAGAAAATAATATAAAAAGTTTGAAAACAGCAACTACGGTCTACCACGATCACACAAACGCGAGAATCACGAAAAACGGATTTATAACGCAAAAGTTATGAGCTAAACAAGTTACAAAACCTTAATTAGTAGATTAAACCTAACTCAAATTTTAATTACTGAAAACAGTAGATATTCTTGTACAGATAGATAGATCTTTTCAAAACGAATCTAACGCAACTTGAACGGACTAAATCGGACTAAAAACGTAGAAGTTATAAGCATTTAAAACTGGTGGCAAATCTGTAAATAAACTGAAATTGATTTTGAATTTAAATTGATTTAAAACGAATTTCAGATCTGGCTGGACTGCGCCTCAATTTGGATGAAACGCAGGGGCTTAGAAGCAAGTTTTCGCAGACTCAGAGCACAGTGCGTTGTGGACCGCGGGTTGAGGCCCGAAAATTGTAAGGGCTCTTTAGCAAGAACGGCATCGAAGGGGTACGGGGCTTCCTGGGGCGTCGGATCGGCAACGGACGCTCCAGATCAGATCAGGGAGAGCTGGCGGCGCTTTTCGTCGGAGCAGAAAGAGGGCGCGGCGGCGCCGTGGCCGGAAGGCGGCGGCGCGGCTCGGGATTCCGCTACAGAGCGGTAGAGACCTCGGGAAAAGATCCAATCGAAAGAGGAGCTCAAGGCGAACTCACCAGAGGGGTTTATGGCGCCGGAGAAGACTCGGGGACGGCGGATTGCTCGACTTGGCGGGTGGCGGGCTCTGCAGAGCGACGGCGAGCGATTAGAGCACCAAGACGAGGGGAAAAAAGAGGGAAAACTTCTCGGTTAGCTTCGAAAGATCAAGGGGAAACTCGAGGTGCCACTTACAAGCTCGAAAACTCGATGAATCGTCGGATTGATGGCGGCGGATCTTCGGCGGCCGCGGAGATCTAGGTGTGGGCAAGATAGAGCACGAGAGCAAGAGCTAGATGCGTGGGGAGAGGTGGCGGGTTCTTGGGGATCCATTTATGGGGTTGGCTCGGCCGATTAGGCAAGCGAGGACGTGTGCCAGGGTTGGAGTCGGTCTCGGCCGTGGAGTCCGCCATGGCCACGAGCAGATGAGGGAGCGGTGGGACGCTGACACGCGGGGGCGTGCGGTCAGCGACGGGAGAGAGCGACGCGCGCGCGCTGCAGCTGGGAAGCGGGCGGCTGGGCCGATGGTTGGGCCGCGCAGCGATGGAGGGGGAAAGGAGCGAGCGAGGCCGCGGCACTGCGTGGAAGCTGGGCCGGAGCGGCGGCCCATGCGGGCGATGGAGGAGAAAGGGAGAAGAGAAGACGGGCCAGCGGGGAAGAAGAGAAGCAGGCCGCACCGGGCTGGCTCGGGCCGAAAAGAGAAAAGGAGAGGGAGAGAAGGAAAAAATGGTTTTCCAATTTCCAAAACTGATTTCCAAGAATGAATTTGAAATCCCTTTGAATTCAAACAAGTTTTGAGCAAAAACCAATCATCACAAAAATAAGATATGCACCAGCATGTATGCTTCATCATGGTCTTTGGCCTAGGATTTATTTTAGCTTTTGCAAGTAATTTTATTAACTAGTTTCCATGCAACACATAAAATGCATAATTAAATCATATTGCCTATTTTTGAATTGATGCAAAATTTTGGGATGTTACACCTCCTTGAAGCAGCAGGCGTCACGGTGACTCCACCAATCGGAGTAGTAGGAGTCTGATGAAGAATCTAGGGAACCAGAAGGGCTAGAGGAACCAGATGATGGGGTTCCTGGTTGAGGATGAGGATGGCTTTGGCTGGTAGAGATGAATCTTATCCTAGTAAGTAAGAAGGAAATCAAAATCCAAACGGAAGGCGAACGAAAAAGTAGAACTACAAAGGGGCAAAGAAACTGATTCTCACCCACGGCGCCGGCGTTGCGGTGCTCTGCTTCCCTTTCGGCGGGACGCTTGCCGCGATCATCGCCATTCGCCATTGCTATGGAGGTTAGGGTTTTCTTCTGGATTCAATCGAGCAAAGTATATGAAGAGGCGGAGGCAAGAGTGCTTAACTGTAGGTGGAAATCGAGGCTGACGAAAGGGTTTTATTTATAAGCCGAAAAAGGAGTCGTGGCGAGTTCCACGGGGTAGTGGGGCAAGAATGCCAAGCGACGAAGTAGTGTTTTTCCCTCTCAGCTGGGCCATTATTGGACTGGGCCAGGCTCGGTTAAGTCAAATGTCGTTCGGCTCTTTGAGTCAGAGCTCGTTCGGCTATCAGAAAATGAGGACAATCAGCTACATCTTAATAGGAAAAAATATAAGGGAAAAAGGCTGATTGCTTTCTCAGACAAATAAAGGCATGGAAGTACGAAGATAGTTTTGTGGAGACAAAGTATATTACACTTGGTTTATTACAAGTTCAATGTCTATTCATTCAGAAGCTGATTAATCGCCTTTATAGCCTCGGTCCTGATTCAGCTAACATTGTCTAGCACTTTCTGGTCTTCATCTTCAGAGCTTTGGATCTTGGATAGCTTGGTTTTGATTTGCCGATCTTCTTTGAGGTCCGAAGTCATCCTTAGTGAAGCTGCTTCTATGTCCTTCGGCGAATCGGCTATATGAGCCCTGTGAGACTGAATTTTGGCATTCAGTTCGGCTAGCTAAGCTTCTAACTTGCTCTTTTCTTCCTCCATAGCTTTTAACTCGGGCTCCAGGGTTGCCAGAGAATTTCTTGCAGTTTGGATGTAAGAGTGCAAATCTTTAAGCTCCAACTTCTTTGTAGACCTATCACTCTGCAAGACAGCCCAAGATGATATGTTCTTGGTTGCCCTTCTCACCATACCGACAAAGTTATTAAGGCAGGCTGCTGACTCTAGGGGTGTCAAAAGAGCAGGGGGGATATCTTCATCAATGAGTTCAAGAATGTCTCTTATCTGATCTGCGTCCTGAACCAAATTGATGGTGTCTTTATTCAACAGAATGATCACCTCCCTCAGCCGAGCTTGATTTTCTATTGATATAGTATGTTGAGAAGTATTTTCTTCACCCTTCTCAGTGATATAATCTTCAGCAGGGAAGGAATAACTCGTGGTCGGCTCGGTGGTATTCCTCTAAAAAGGGGGGAAGAAGCATTGGCCGATTGAATGAATTTGTTAAAAATAATATAGCTTGAAACAAAATTTCACCTGCTGAGCTGACTGGTCATCAGGATGAGCTGTATCCTAGCCTGCTCGAGGACTTGATTGAATATTCAGAGAAAGAGGGCTTGGAGCATGATCAGGAGAAGGTTCTTCTACCAGCTGATTTAAAATTTCATCTGTTTCAAGCAATGACATAAGTATGAGAAGAGATGTGACAAAAGAAAAGGGGTTAGCCGAATGTGTTACCTATAGTCTCATCGGCTTCATGAATTTTTGAACCTTCAGCTTCCTGAGTTTTTGGGATTTCAGCATCATGAGTTTCTTCGGTTTCAGTAGAAATTCCAGGGGATGGTTCTACAGTTGATGAAGTGCCACCTAATTTGGGAATTTTAACCTATGGCTGCAATAGAAGCAATGGAATATGGAAGTGGTCAGATTTATTGCCGAATGAGGTTATTAACTTGACACAGAATGAGGGATTCATACCTTAGGAGATAATTTGTGGCTCTTTTGGTCCTTGGTTTCCTGGGTAAAGGGACACTCTCAAGTGCTTTTCTTTTACCCTCTCCTCTTGAAGGTGCAGTAGTTGAAGTTGCAGGAATTTTCATGAAAGTTTTCAAGTTTGGAGCATTGAAACCCAGGGCAGGATTGGGTCCAGCCAAATAATATTGGATTGCCTTGGCAGGGGGTGTAGGCTCAGAATCCTGTGTATAGCCGAATGTTAAGGTGAGGAGTGAATTCAAGAGTGGAAAATGATGAGTATAATGAAATTACCTCACTATCAGAAGCAAAATCAGGTTGCAAGTTTTGACATAGGGGGTGGACTGATACATTGAAGATATGAGTGTGCCATTCTTCCCACCAAGAAGTAAAGAAAGGATGAGCAGTATCTACTATCCCAAATGGAGATGGTTCATATGTTGGCAGCTCCCATCCTAATTCAAAGACTTTTTTGGCCACTATCCCTTCTGTGATTACTTCCTTGGGCTTTATTATTGTTGAGAAGAAAGGTCTTGGGGGTAGTTGACCACATCCTAATTGTCTGGCCACCATGTTTGGATAGTAAAATTCATAGGTGGACTGCACTAATCTTCCATGATGAAATTCGGCTGGCAGAGTGTGAGGTTTGATGAAAGAGTTGAAGATATCACTGGATACTTTGTCTACACAGCCGAATTCATAGCTAAACTTGCAAGGAAGAGTTAGATTTGCATTCTCTTTGTAAGGAAACCAAAGGACATTGTCGAAACCTTTGAAGAACAGCTTAAAGAGATGACCAATATCTATGTCAATACTGATAGATGATGCTGCTTCTCCGTAAATCTGACAGGCTTTAACCTTTGTTGTGTTGCCTTCAGCATAGTTAATTGAAGGAAAACTCAGATTAAGGAGGCTCACAGAAGCTATTTGATGCATATATAGTTGGAGCCACAACTGGACCAACCACCAGGGACCATTCACGCAGGAAATTTCTCCACCTCGGTGCATCTGGAGGGTAATCTGACGCATCATATGATAGACAGACCCCAAGAGATATTTGCCTAGTGGGATCTGAGTACCTGCAGATAAGTCTTCAGCCATCACTATATGGTTCAGGGTGGGTTCATTGGATTTTCCACAGAAGATGAATCTACATAGCCACATATTCCTGAAGGCTTTCAACTCTTTGTCAGAAATAGTGCCAGACGACTCCATATAAGTCTGGATGTATTTGGCCCATCCACATCCAGAGCTGACGGCTCTTTGATTACTTTTGTTCTTGTACTTGTAAGGATACACTGGTAGTGCCACATTCAGGCCAGTCATCATGAAAACATCAGCTAAGGTGATAGTCATCATACCATAGCCAAAGATGAAAGCATTGGTGGCGTCAGACCAAAAGTGGGAAGCTGCTATCAGAAGAGAGTCGTTTCTGGGTGTTTCTGATAAAGATAATTCCAGGCAATGGCTAATGTCTTGACTCTCCCAGTGACTGCTACTTTTTTCCAATATCCTCCGGTACCAATTTCGCCATCCAGCAATTGGGGGAAACGGCCAATTCTTGAAGGTGTTCGGCCATTGGTTCAGCGGAGTGACTCCAGATTTGAAAGGAATTATTTGGGTTTCCTTCTCAATAATCTCCTTTGGGTCGGGATTTCCCATTGGGCCAAGAAGGTAGGAGTCAGGATTAGCAGCATAGGGAATTAGAATCTGGTTCTTGTATTCCTTCGGAGAGTGGCAAAATTGGAGAAGAAAGTAAGCCGAAAGGGGGACAAAACTAGCGGGAAATTACCGAATGTGTGAGAATGAATGAGGTTTACCTCTTGGATCTCGTCCTGAGTCGCCATTAGGAATTCGAGGTGAATTCGAAGTTACGTCGGGGTTTGAATTTCTGGAGCGGCGGCTGTGGTGTCGAAAAGTGTAAACCTAGAAGAGGGAAGAAGTTTGCGGACAATTTCGAAATAAAATGACTTTTATCCCAAAATTGAGGGGGCATTGTTGACGGTCCTTAAACACATGTTTTACCGTCAACATTTGACCCTAAAGTTCACCAAAAAGGCATGAAATGTAGTCAAATAGGTTTCAAACTAACCGAATTCCACATGTCCATAGAATTTTATTTGAATGCAGGATTTGAACCAAATTTGGACATATGGACCCACCAGGAGACAAGCCCACTCAGCAGGGCCCAAATGGGCCTAAGGGGGGTGGCGCCCGCCACCCCTAGGTGGCTCCCGCCACATGGGTTGGCCAAAGTTGCAACCCCTGCCACGTCACCGATCCGTGTGACCTCCCCAGGGCCAAATCTTGGCCCTTGGTCACTAGGTCAGTGGCATCGGACGGCTCAGGAGAAAGTGGCATGGATCAAGGCTGAATGTCGGTTGCTAGGACATGCAACCGACCTCCAAACCACCTCGGACAACCACCTGGATGCCTTTGAAGCCAAGGCGGTGCATCCAACGGTGAGGGAGGTGGCGGCCGCCACCTAGGGCTGGCGCCCGCCACTAGGGTTAGCCCTAGGTCGGCTGGCTGCCCCCTATAAGTACCACCCCCCCTCACTCATTTGGACTATAAATACCCCCCTGGAGGCACCTCTTCATTTGTACCATCTCACACCAAGTACCATTCCAAGCAAAGCAAGAGAAGCAAGTGAGAGTTAGGTTAGAAGCTTAGAGAGCTTAGGCAAGTAGGTAGCTAGTAGAGCAAGGCATCTTCGCCCTCGCGGTAGCGCTGCTCAAGGGTTAGCTCAAGAGTAGAGGTGTGCGAGTGATCGGTCCTGGAGCTGGGAAGAGTCTTCCTTCATCTCCAGTTCAGGTTTTGCTCTTGTTACTCAAGCATTTACTATATTCTAGTTCATCATTTCAAGTATTACTTTATTCTACTTATCAGTATTGAGTGGTATACTTGATTGATTGCTTGAGTGCCTAGCTATCCTACAGTTCAATTCACTTAGCCATAGTAGTTAATCTCTAGTGAGCTTAGTGTTTGATCTTTGCCAATAAGTTGCTTAGTTAGTTTAGTGTTTATCTTATTAAGTCAAGTGTTTGCTCTGACGTCCGCAAGGGTGTCTCTATTCAAAGCTAGGGTAGAGATAGTTAGAATATAGTTAAGCGTGGTGCTTAGTTATAGACTTACCTTCAGATACGGCTGGACCACCGGATAGTTGTGGTAGCAAGCAGGTGGTGACAGCCCTGTGCGCCTTGAATTCCACCACGTAGTTGGCCCAGTTTAACAGTAAGGCTCGTTGTGCTAGCGTTCAACCTAAGTAAGTGGTAAAGGCTAGTACGCCTCGATACTTGACAAGATAGGAATAAAACTATACTTAACTTAGTTGCTTTATTGTCTTTTGCCTGCCTTGCTTCCTAACTATCTCGCTTCATAGTTATCTTGCTTTGTAGTTATCTAGGATTAGTTATCAGTAGTTATCTTAGTTACCTTTAGTTATCCCATTACCATCTATCTATCTAGTTATCCACCTTACCTTAGCCATCCATTTCATCCTTACCTATCCACCCATATATTCTTTCTAGCCTTTCATCTTCCCTTCTCCCCTTTTCCTTTTTCTTATTTCTTCGACTCTCATCCCCTCCTTGACTCAACTCATTCACCACCCTAGCCTTCCCTTGGGATCAAATAAATCGACACCTGGTACTCCCAGGCGAAGTGCTACTACGATAGTTCTGTGCGCTTGCAGAATCTCCTCCTGGTAGATTGTATTCTCCCTAGCTAGCTCCTACTAGTGTCGGGATTGACAACCCCGCTTGGCATTAGTAGATAGCTGCTTTTGCTCCACTCCTTTAGGTATAGTGACCGGTCTTGCTTCAAGCACTTCTGACACCATTGTCGGGGATAGACTCCATAGTCTACTCCTAGTAACAACGTTAGCAAGTGCCAGCAAGCATTCCTGGGCTGTTACCGGGGATAGTTGCCTAGCTCTATCTTTAGTGAAGCTAAAAACTACCAACAGGCATGTGTTAACACTAGATTTTCGCACGCATAAGGAGATGACAGATGGGCCAGTGTGCAGAGATGGGCGTATGAGGCATTCGGCAAGTATCCATGCGGTCGGCTAGTTTCCAAGGATTCGGCAACTGCTTATGCGGTCAGCTATTATGAGAAAAAGAGGGTTTCCGTTGAAACAACAGAAGCGAAAGCCGATTGGGCAACAAGATTGCGACAATTAAGGCAATGAAGATTCTGAAGGGAGTTGAAGGTCAAAAAATGTTGTATTTTCCTTTAATGTTTCATAGTCGTGTCCTCTTAGGACTTATATTGTGTCCAAGGTATAAATATAAGCCCTTGGCTATTGTAAAAAGGGTTCACAACCATATCAATACAAACCGGCCCCGTGCCATCTTCGAGTCCTTTGTCGTGTCGTCGAGTTCTTCGAGAGGAATCATCGATCCGTCGACCTCCGTAAGTTCCGGCAACCTTGTTATCATGTCTAGTATCATGCGGTGGATTTAGATTTGATGCAAGTAGTCTTGTTTGTTTCCAATGATCGTGCGGCGGATCTTTGTTAACGATCAAGAAATCTTTGCTTATGCTTTGCTTATGAGTAAATACCGTGCGGCAGGCGTTTACTTGATACGTTTAGCAAAAGCGAGATAGTTATCGGCTCTAATAGATTTGGCAAGATCTAGTAAATTCATTAAGTTACCATGTGTTGCATGATTTAATTAATTTTGTAACACTCTTTTGCCTAATCTAGATTGATTTTGTTCGGCCTTTCTTTACAAGTTTACTTATGTTCTAATAATTGTTGTTTTTGTGACATCTCTTGTAGATTGCATGATCATAATGGCTGAATTAATTTCTAATCTAGATTGTTACGTGTTGTGGGTTCATACATGTCAATCATGCTTGAGCTTTGATAAAACTTGGTATCGTGCGGCAGATGCAGGTTTTAGATTAGTTTGATCGTGTTTGTTTGCATGTTCCTTCTTCATCGATCCCAATTCGGCTAGTTTACCGAGCTTGGTTATACGTTGATTTAGAATTTATTCTTATTTGTTTAAGCATGTCTTTTCTTATATGTGTATTCGGCAATCAATGCTTTCACATGTTTTCTTCTATATTAGCCGAATGACTCTATAAACATGTTTGGCAGACAGCTTCTATAGTTGTATGTCGTCGAAAGTGGCTTCAGGGCCGTAAATATGGAACTGTCTGGTCTCACCCGGCATGTTCCAGTTTTATTCTCACAGTTTTATCCCTTGTTGGTTTTCAGGTCAAACCGACTGGCACATCTTCGGATTTCAAATCGTTCGGGCACCCGATTGAAGCCACGCTTTTCGGCTTGCTGTGTGTGAGGCACAGTGTGCCACATTTTGTGTCAATAGATAGTCTCCTAACTACCTGGTGATCATCTTCTCCAAGTTTGGGAACTAGGGATTTTGAGTTGAATTGGATTTGGAGAGATTTGGGAGAGAGGCGTTCAAAATCGCCCTCTCTGGTCGGTCGCGGACAGTCCGCCACCTGACCGGCGGACAGTCCGCGCATCGGGGTTGGCCTGACCAGTGGCCTGACTCCGCGTTGTTGGAGCTGACTCAGAACACCCGCGGACAGTCCGCAGTACTGAGTCGCGGACAGTCCGGGAAGCGTCTAGGGGCAGTTCAGCAACGTTGCTGTTTCGCTCTTTTGGCCGGCGGACAGTCCACCGCCTGAGCCCGGACAGTCCGCCGTTGGGCAGACAGTCCGCGGTCTGTAGCCCGAACAGTCCGCGAGTTGGCTGATTGTTGAGCTTTAGTGCGTTTGCTCTCCCGGCTTCTTCGCTTGGTTTCCGGACTTCTCGTTTGGCTCTTGAGTAGACCTAGGAACCTCTCTAGGTATCTTTGCTACTTGTTAGCATCGGTATTTGGGGATTTCTCGACGTAGCATTCAATCTACGTTCGGGACTCGGTTTTCAGGGGTCGAACTTGTACCGGTGCTCTTGGCGTTTGGCTTGCTATCGCTTTGTGGTGCCTCGTTGTGATCCTAGAGATCATCCACCCTCTTCCAAGGGTCGTGGGCATCACGGTTTCGTCGAAGCTCTTCGGGGTTGATTTGTGGGACAAAGGCCGAAGTTTCGAGAGAAAATTTTGAGCTCCCATTCACCCCCCCCCCCTCTGGTCGCCTTGCTTTTGAATTCTCGGTCCTTCAATTGGTATCGGAGCAGGTTAAGGATCTTCCACCTTAGCCGGTTCCAGATCCACCAATGGCGACATGGATCGCGGCGTGGGCAAACCGCCGTTTTTCGATGGGACGAACTATGCGTATTGGAAGATACGCATGTTGGCCTATCTGCAGAGTTTGGGTGCTTCCATCTGGTATATTTGCAACTCTGCCGATTACGTGGTCTTGGCTGCTGTTGGTAGTTCTTAGCTTCACTAAAGATAGAGCTAGGCAACTATCCCCGGTAACGGCCTAGAAATGCTTGTTGACACTAGCCAACGTCGTTACTAGGAGTAGACTATGGAATCTATTCCCGGCAATGGTGTCAGAAGTGCTTGAAGCAAGTCCAGTCACTATACCTAAAGGAGTGGAGCCAAAGCAGCTATCTACTAATGCCAAGCGGGGTTATCAATCCCGACACTAGTAGGAGCTAGCTAGAGAGATTGCAATCTACCAGGAGGAGATTCTGCAAGCGCACAGAACTATCATAGTAGCACTTCGCCTGGAAGTATCAGGTGTCGATTTATTTGATCCCAAGGGAAGGCTAGGGTGGTGTATGAGTTGAGTCGAGGAGGGGATGAGAGTCGAAGAAAAGAGAAAAGGGAAAAGGGGAGAGGGGATGAAAGGCTAGAAAGAATATATGGGTGGATAGGTAAGGATGAAGTGGATGGCTAAGGTAGGGTGGATGGATAGGTAGATAAATGGAATAGGATAACTAAGGGTAACTAAAGATAACTAACTAATAACTACTCCTAGATAACCACAGAGCAAGATAACTACGAAGCAAGATAGTTACGAAGCAAGGCAGGCAAAAGACAATAAAGCAACTAAGTTGAGTATAGTTTTATTCCTATCTTGTCAAGTATCGAGGCGTACTAGCCTTTAGCACTTACTTAGGTTGAACGCTAGCACAACGAGCCTTACTGTTAAACTGGGCCAACTACGTGGTGGAATTCAAGGCGCACAGGGCTGTCACCACCTGCTTGCTACCACAGCTATCCGGGGGTCCAGCCGTATCTGAAGGTAAGTCTATAACTAAGCACCACGCTTAATTATATTCTAACTATCTCTACCCTAGCTTTGAATAGAGACACCCTTGCGGACGTCAAAGCAAACACTTGACTTAATAAGATAAACACTAAACTAACTAAGCAACCTATTGGCAAAGATCAAACACTAAGCTCACTAGAGATTAACTACTATGGCTAAGTGAATTGAACTGTAGGATAGCTAGGCACTCAAGCAATCAATCAAGTATACCACTCAATACTGATAAGTAGAATAAAGTAATACTTGAAATGATGAACTAGAATATAGTAAGTGCTTGAGTAACAAGAGCAAAACCGGAACTGGAGATGAAGGAAGACTCTTCCCAGCTCCAGGACCGATCACTCGCACGCCTCTACTCTTGAGCTAAGCCTTGAGCAGCGCTACCGCGAGGGCGAAGATGCATTGCTCTACTAGATACCTACTTGCCTAAGCTCTCTAAGCTTCTAACCTAACTCTCACTTGCTTCTCTTGCTTTGCTTCTCTTGGAAGTGTGGGATATGAGGGATATGAATGAAGTGATGCCTCCGGGGGGTATTTATAGCCCAAATGAGTGAGGGGGGTTCTTATAGGGGGCAGCCAACCAACCTAGGGTTAGGTCAGGTGGCGAGCACCACCCCCTACTGGCGGCCGCCAGTGCCCTGGCCGTTGGATGCATCGACTTTGATCCTACGGCCTCCAGGTGGTTGTCCAAGGCGGTTTGGAGGTCGGTTGCATGTCCTAGCAACCGCCATTCAGCCTTGATCCACGCCACTTCATCCTGAGCCGTCCGATGCCACTGACCTAGTGACCAAGGGCCAGGATTTGGCCTTGGGGAGGTCACACGGATCGGTGACGTGGCAGGGAGTGGCACTTGGGCCAACCCAAGTGGCGGGCGCCACTTAGAGGTGGCGGGCGCCACCTAGGGGTGGCGGGCGCCACCCTCCTTAGGCCCATTTAGGCCCTGCTGAGTGGGCTTGGCCTCTGGTGGGTCCATATGTCCAAATTTGGTTCAAATCCTGCATTCAAATAAAATTCTATGGACATGTGGAATTTGGTTAGTTTGAAACCTATTTGACTACATTTCATGCCTTTTTAGTGGACTTTAGGGTCAAATGTTGATGGTAAAACAGGTGTTTAGGGACCATCAGCAAGCTCCCCCAAGCTAACCTGTTGCTCGTCCTCGAGCAACAATGCGGTTTAAGCATTGAGCATGAAATGGATGGCAACTTAAGATGTATGCAAGTGCATATTGTATAGTGAGAAATAACTTAGCATGTATCATAAATCATAGCAATGTGGGGCTTATAGCTTTTCACTTCAAACATGCAAGAGTGAAACAAAGTAGTAGATAGGAAACTTTTATCTTGCTTAGGTTTAACTAGGATTTTGTCTGGAGGTTTTAAGGTTTTCAAAAGATAAAAACTTGCTTAAGTCCATCAAGATTCACTCAGTCACTCAATGGTGTTTAAATCCTCACTTAGGCCAAAAAAGTAGCCTCTTCTATTTATAAAGAATGATATGTGGAGTTATAGGTAGGCTAAGAACCATGAGCAAATTGCCTGATGTTTATTGCTAAGCTAGACACTCAGATCATAAGGAGCAACAAATCATAAAAATTGATCAAGATGTGCATGTGTGGTTATGTGGAAGTGTATAGAGAGATATTTCATAATCCTTCCTAGTTAATTTCTGGGGTCTAGAGCTAATGATAATTGTCTCTCTCTCTCTCTTTTTGGATACATAGTGAGTAGACAAAAGATGTGTCCTCACATTTTCTTAGGACATAGTCCTCTTTTGAGCTACTTTGCTCACTTTTTTTTTCACAGGACATAGTCCTTTCTTGAGCTACTTTGCTCGTTTCTCTCTCTCTCTTTTAGCTCTAGATTTCCCCAGGTTATCTATAGGAAAGGATTTTTGAAATGAGTAGGGAAAGGGAGAGAAATGCTTATTCCCAGTGTAGAAATAGCATAAGGCTAGCAATGGGATGTTTGGCAGGGTATTGCATATCTCCGGTGTAGAGAATAAGCAATTTATTTGGTGGTTGCAAACTTCCAAAGTGGAAAGTAGGCAAATTATGGTGGGTGTGCGTGAATCTTGATTCAAAAGATATGATAAGCTTCTCTACTAAGATCTATGAGGTCTAACAAAGCTCAACACAAACAAAGCTCTTTGTGGTTTTGACTAATGACTAACAAATATTTGGCTGGTGGTGGGATGGGATAAAATCTAGGAGGAACTTTTAGCAAGGTTTTCATAATTTTTAAAAGAAATCCTCCAGATTAGGTCCTAATGTCACCTTAACAAGTTTAAAGAATTACTCCATTTCTTACTAACTTTATTTACTAAGCATGATTTCAGTTAAAGCATGTGCAACCCACAAAAGCTACAACTTAGATAAGACTAGTCATTCAAACCATAACAATAGCATTTGCATGACATATTTCAAATCTTATTCAGGTTTCAACTTATTTAAGCATATTTTATCAATATTATTCATGGAATGGTTATTTAGGCAAGCATGTGACATTCAAAAGATATAGAATTTAAGAACTGAATGTAAAGTGTAGGCTTGAGACATACCTTATTGGAGCGGGAGTCTCCCCCAAGCTGGCTTCTTGCTTGGTGAAAGATCTTCTTCGTCTCAGTCGGAGCTCTTGTTCTCATTTTATTAAAAGGGAAACTATCTAATGTTGTGAAAAAGGGAAACTATCCTATTTTGATATTTTATTATTCTAACTAAGTTAACATATACCTATGCATATAACTAATGATAACTGATTTTTTTTTAGTTTCATGCATGACATATGTTATTTATTCGAAAAAGGGAAAAATTGAAGGGAAAAATTAAAAGTAAAGCCATACCTTAGGTCCATGGAATTTCATCCTTATCAGGTGGATCTTCTTCCTTGGGCACTTCTTCTCTTAGTACTCCATCTGGTTCTTCTTCTTTTGGCACCTATCCTTTGTTATGTGAACTATACAACTTAGGAGGAGGTGGTTCTTTCTTTCTGCTCCACCTTGTTCTTGGGCGCCTCTTCTTGGTACGAACGGGTTTTGCTTCCTGTATGTTAGCAGCATATGCGGGACCACGGGAAAAGGAGAATATTTCCTTCTTCCCTCCTAATGTCATATGAATTTTACCACTTCCCACATATATGCAGGCATCAACAGTGTTCAAGAAGGGTCTACCTAAGATTAGAGGCACATCTTTCCTATTTCTCATATCTAGTATTATGAAATCAGCAGGAACATATGAACCTCTAATATGAACAGGTAAATCATTAACTATTCCTTCTACATAGCAAGTGGATTGATCAGCTAGCACAACATAGGCAGATGTGGATGACATGGGTGGAAAGAATGAGTTTTCATAGAAATCTTTAGATAAAATGTTCACACTCGATCCTAAATCACACATGGCATTTTTAAAGACTTCACCAAAGATTGAGCATCTAATTATGGGACTACCAGGATCACCCTTTTTAACAGTCATGGTTTGATCTTCATAATAATTAAAATATTTTATTTCAACCATATTTGCAATTTCCATGTCAGGTTTAGCAGGAATTTTGCCAGATTCAAAAGATGGTATGATAGCAGCAAGTTGAGCTAATTGGGTTTCTAACATCTTATTAAAGCTAAGTTGAATTTTCAGAGCAGATGAGAAATCTTCCAATTTAGCATTTATTTTCTCAAGAATTTTATCATTCAACATTAATTTCTTATTCAAGAAATCAGTAGTTCTACCTTGTGAGTAAACTAAATTTTTCAAGAATGAGAGACTATCAGAATTATGAAAATTAGAGCGGGGAAATGAATTGTTACCTTGAGAGTTTGCAGGCTGATTCCATCCTTGATTCTGTTGATGGAAACTGTTGTTGTTGTTGATGACGTTCAAATCTTCATGTAGCTCGGGGCAGTGGCTCCTAGAATGTCCGGTTTCTCCACAGACTTCACAAGTCATGTAGGATTCCAGAGATTGGACACTCTCTTGTTGGTTCATCTTCTCACAGCTGTCCAGCTTCTTTGCCAGCAGGTCCATCTTGGCCACGATCATGTCGGCTTCCATAAGGGAATGCATACCTCGCTTACGGGGCTGTAGTCTTTCGTCATTCCATCCTTGGTTCGACACCATCTTCTCTATGAGAGCCTTAGCATCTGCAACATTCAGAGAAAAGAATGCACCGCCGGCGGCGGCATCCAAATGGCTTCTAGAGAGTGGGGTTAGGCCATGGTAGAAGGTCTGGATCAATAGCCAGTCCTCCATACCATGGTGCGGACAAGCAGCGACATACTCTTGCAACCTCTCCCAAGCCTCGGGAATAGATTCCTCGGCTTGTTGCGTAAAGCTGGAGATTTTGTTGCGCAGAGCATTCGTCTTGCCCATCGAAAAGAATTTGGTGAGAAAAGCATTAGAACATTTGTCCCATGTGTCTATAGCGTTGCGATCGGTATAGAACCATTGCTTCGCTTTTCCTAGCAAAGAGAAAGGAAAGAGACGAAGACGGATTGCTTCTTAGGTTATCCCCTTAATGGTGAAGGTGTCGCAAATCTCCAAGAATTGTTGGAGGTGAGCATTGGCATCCTCATGAGCCTTGCCACAGAACGGGCTAGCTTGGACCATCGTGATCAGAGCCGGTTTCAACTCAAAATTGAGGTTGGCATCGATCACGTCTGGTCCTATCGCTACATTAGCGGCAGAAGGAGCAGAAAACTCACGAATGGTCTTATTGGCCATCGTGAAGATAGAACCAGATAAGAAAGAAAGAAGTTGAAGAAGATGAAGGAAAAAGATAAGAAGGACTAAGGAAATAAAGAATGGGGTAAGATGGGATTCGCTAAGCGGGAGCTTAAGCGAAAATAAATTCGACACGGACTCAACTGATACACCGATTGCCTTCCCCGGCAACGGTGCCAGAAATGCTTGTTGGTAGTTCTTAGCTTCACTAAAGATAGAGCTAGGCATCTATCCCCGGTAACGGCCTAGAAATGCTTGTTGACACTAGCCAACGTCGTTACTAGGAGTAGACTATGGAATCTATTCCCGGCAACGGTGTCATGCCAAGCGGGGTTGTCAATCCCGACACTAGTAGGAGCTTGCTAGAGAGATTGCAATCTACCAGGAGGAGATTCTGCAAGCGCACAGAACTATCGTAGTAGCACTTCGCCTGTGAGTGCCAGGTGTCGATTTATTTGATCCCAAGGGAAGGCTAGGGTGGTGTATGAGTTGAGTCAAGGAGGGGATGAGAGTCGAAGAAAAGAGAAAAGGGAAAAGGGGAGAGGAGATGAAAGGCTAGAAAGAATATATGGGTGGATAGGTAAGGATGAAGTGGATGGCTAAGGTAGGGTGGATGGATAGGTAGATAAATGGAATAGGATAACTAAGGGTAACTAAAGATAACTAACTAATAACTACTCCTAGATAACCATAGAGCAAGATAACTACGAAGCAAGATAGATACGAAGCAAGGCAGGCAAAAGATAATAAAGCAACTAAGTTGAGTATAGTTTTATTCCTATCTTGTCAAGTATCGAGGCGTACTAGCCTTTAGCACTTACTTAGGTTGAACGCTAGCACAACGAGCCTTACTGTTAAACTGGGCCAACTACGTGGTGGAATTCAAGGCGCACAGGGCTGTCACCACCTGCTTGCTACCACAGCTATCCGGGGGTCCAGCCGTATCTGAAGGTAAGTCTATAACTAAGCACCACGCTTAACTATATTCTAACTATCTCTACCCTAGCTTTGAATAGAGACACCCTTGCGGATGTCAGAGCAAACACTTGACTTAATAAGATAAACACTAAACTAACTAAGCAACCTATTGGCAAAGATCAAACACTAAGCTCACTAGAGATTAACTACTATGGCTAAGTGAATTGAACTGTAGGATAGCTAGGCACTCAAGCAATCAATCAAGTATACCACTCAATACTGATAAGTAGAATAAAGTAATACTTGAAATGATGAACTAGAATATAGTAAGTGCTTGAGTAACAAGAGCAAAACCTGAACTGGAGATGAAGGAAGACTCTTCCCAGCTCTAGGACCGATCACTCGCACGCCTCTACTCTTGAGCTAAGCCTTGAGCAGCGCTACCGCGAGGGCGAAGATGCATTGCTCTACTAGATACCTACTTGCCTAAGCTCTCTAAGCTTCTAACCTAACTCTCACTTGCTTCTCTTGCTTTGCTTCTCTTGGAAGTGTGGGATATGAGGGATATGAATGAAGTGATGCCTCCGGGGGGTATTTATAGCCCAAATGAGTGAGGGGGGTTCTTATAGAGGGCGACCAACCGACCTAGGGTTAGGTCAGGTGGCGGGCGCCACCCCCTACTGGCGGCCGCCAGTGCCCTGGACGTTGGATGCACCGACTTTGATCCTACGGCCTCCAGGTGGTTGTCCAAGGCGGTTTGGAGGTCGGTTGCATGTCCTAGCAACCGCCATTCAGCCTTGATCCACGCCACTTCATCCTGAGCCGTCCGATGCCACTGACCTAGTGACCAAGGGCCAAGATTTGGCCTTGGGGAGGTCACACGGATCGGTGACGTGGCAGGGAGTGGCACTTGGGCCAACCCAAGTGGCGGGCGCCACTTAGAGGTGGCGGGCGCCACCTAGAGGTGGCGGGCGCCACCTAGGGGTGGCGGGCGCCACCCTCCTTAGGCCCATTTGGGCCCTGCTGAGTGGGCTTGGCCTCTGGTGGGTCCATATGTCCAAATTTGGTTCAAATCCTGCATTCAAATAAAATTCTATGGACATGTGGAATTTGGTTAGTTTGAAACCTATTTGAGTACATTTCATGCCTTTTTGGTGGACTTTAGGGTCAAATGTTGATGGTAAAACAGGTGTTTAAAGACCATCAACAGCTGCTCGTGTTACTCAGCATCAGATTGATGAGCACGATGCTAATAGCCGAGCCCGTAATGCTCTTTTCTCATGCTTGAGCATGATGGAGTTTGATCACGTTTCTCACCTCGCTACGGCTCGGGAGATTTGGGCTACCCTCATGCGTTTCCATGAGGGAACCACTCAAGTCAAAACCCATCTCTATGAGTCGCACAAGCGAGAGTATGAGAACTTTCGACACATGCCTGGCGAGAGCATAGAGAGTTTATTCGCTCGCTTTCAGGTGATTGTCAACGGGATGAGGGCTAACAAGGAGTTGTTGCCTTTCGATGATCATGAGAGAGCTTTGAAGCTTTTGCACACTCTCGATCGATCGGTGTGGGACTCGAAGGTTCAGGCGATCATCGAATCACCTAACTCTGAGACCCTCACATGTGACGAGCTCTTTAGTAAGCTTAAGTCCAGTGAGATTGATGCCATGGCGAGGGCTTCTTATGAAAATCCTTCTGGCCCGTCGATGGCTTTGCTTTCTGGCTCTTCTGTAACCCCTCTCGAGGATTTGCACTTTCTTCTCTTCTTTCTGTCACAGAGGAGCAGCTGGAGTTCTTGGGGGATGACGAATTGGCTTTGCTCGCCAACCGGTTCTCGTGGTTCCACAACAACTGCATGAACCATCGCCGCGGAGGAGGACGCTCGGGATGTTTCGAGTGCGGCGACCCCAACCACTTCATCGCCAATTGCCCGAAGAAGAACAAGCAAGTCTTCGGCAAGGCGGATCATGGGCACAAGTACGACTCCGGCAAGCGCAAGGAGAAGTACGTCCCCGCGAAGCACAAGCGGAAGGGCGGCTTCAACAAGGAATACATCAAGACGAAGTACTTGGAGAAGGCCCAGGCTGAGCAGCGTGCGTTCTTCGCCACACTCAGCGATGTCGATGACTTGGATGACGACTCCGCTTCCTCAAGCGACGACGAGTCCGAGAAGAAGAAGAGGATTGAGGACAAGTTGAATGGCCTCTGCTTCTTCGCCGAGAACGAGGGCTTCTGCACCATGGCCCTCGGCAAGGGGGTCGACGGCGAGCTGGAAGACATCCCTCAAAACGACGACGACGACACCTCCCAGGTATCTCAGACCCCCCGATGAGCTTTCCGCTGAGGTCGAGAAACTTACTGCCGCTCTCCGTAGTCAAGACAAGCTGCTTAGGCGCGCTGCTAGAGAGAGGAACGAGTTTAGGCAGAAGTGGGAGGATACGGTGAAGGAACTTGAATCTGTCAAGTCCACCATTGTTGTCACCGAGGAGAAGGAGTGTGAGATGTGCTCCACACACATGACTGACCTTCTCACTTTGAGAAGTAAGTATGTTGTGTTGGTAGGAGAGGTGGATGAGCTTAAGGCTAGATCCTCGCTATTGGGTGCGTGCAAGTCCTGTGCAGGCTTGCAATCCGAGTTGGCAGAGAAGAATGCCAAGATTGTGTCTCTTGAGAAGGCCAGTTCGGGTAGCACTTGTGTGTCTAGATGCGCTTTGTGTGAGGGTTTGGAGATGGAGATTGCGAATGTGCAGCATGACAAGATGCAAACCGAGGAAGAAAACACATACCTTCGGACCATCTTGTCATGGGTGTCTAGTGGTGAGCCGCAGCTTGGGATGATGATCTCCCAGTTCAAGTGTGTTGCTGGAGGTTCAGGTATAGGCTTTGCTCGGGGTGTTGAGTGTGCTTCATCTTTTGGCAAGATTGGAGAGTCGAGTGGTCTTAACCCGAGTGAGAAGCCCAACTCCACCACTACTACCAAGATTACCAAGATTCCACCCAGAGAGCCTCTAAAGCCTAACACCAAGGATGGTGTGTTTGTTGAACCTCCAAGAGCTCCACCCAAGAAACAGTCATGGGCTCCAAAACCAAACCACCTCAAGAACAAGCTAGACACCATGCCACCCATCCAAGAGGAGCTTATGCCACAAAAGGGCAAAGTGATCCACACCCACTACCGTGAGTACCAACAACCCCCTATGAGTGCGGTGAGGTACCACTGTGAGCACTGTGGGAGAGATGGACACTTGAGTGAGTTTTGCTTTCGGCGCAAGAGAATAGCGCGCCGTGCAAAGGAGATGAACAACACGGACATGTACCATCCTTTCCATGATGTACATGTGTCGAATGTTCAGAAGCGTGCTGCTAGGCCTAGAGGTCCGAAACCTCAAGTTCCTAGGCCTAGGCCGCGAAGAGAACGTGCCCAGCGGGAGCCTGCAGTTGTGGGCTATGGACCCCGTGGCGGGGGCTTTGTAGTTGAGCGTTTTCCCCCATCGCGTTTTGAGCATCACGATGGACGCTCCTCCCTTAGCGGACCACATTTTCCTATACGTGGTGATCGCTCTTCCCGTAGGCGTGCTAGGAATGGTTTTTCTGCTAACCGTTCTTTTGAGCAGCCGGCCCAACACTGGTACTCTTCCTGCTTCACTAACCCCAGTGTTGGACCGTATGCTCACCCTATGTCTTTTTATTGATGTAGGTAAAACGATTGGAGAACGTTTGGTTGGTGGATTCCGGTTGTTCGAGGCACATGACCGGAAACGCCAAGTGGTTCTCCAGTCTTAGTTCGGTCGCTGGAAAGGAGTTTATCACCTTCGGCAGACAATAGCAAAGGTAAAGTGTTGTCTCGTGGGTCGGTGCGAGTTGATGAGCACTTTGTGTTCCGTGATGTTGCTCTTGTTTCTAACTTGCATTTTAACCTTCTTTTTGTTTCGCAACTTTTCGATGATGACTATGAGATTCGTTTTAAACCGAATCTCAGTCGGATTTTAGATCCTCAGGGCAATCTTGTATGTTTGATTTCGCCCTTTGGAAAAGTCTTTCGTGCGAATTTCTCGGAGTCATTTGGAATTTCTCGTTGTCTTTTGGCTGGACCTTCCTCCTCTGATCTTTGGAAGTGGCATAGGAGACTCGGTCACCTGAGCTTCGACTTGCTTGCAAGGCTTAGTTCACTTGGTCTAATCCGAGGATTGCCCAAGTTGTCCATGGAGAAGGATCGTGTTCGCCATTCTAGTAGACATGGGAAGTTGGTTGCCGCTCCCCACCATCCAGTGACTCAGGTCAAGACTAAGCGCCCTGGAGAGCTTTTACACATGGACCTTGTTGGTCCGGCTCGGGTGAGCTCGGTTGGGGGGAAGTGGTATGTGCTTGTTGTTGTTGATGACTTTTTGAGATATTCGTGGGTTTTCTTAATCTTGACACTTACTAACGTCGCTACCAAGAGTAGAGATAAACTCTATCCCCGGCAACGGCGACAGAAATGCTTGTTGATATAAATTAATGCACACTCTACTTTATCTGCAAGCGCACAGATAAAATCTACCGATGTAGCACTTCACTGGAGTAACCCAGTTTTAATATCGAACCCAAAGGAACGGATAGTGTTAAGTCTTAAAGTCTAACCCCTGAGTAGCTAACAAGGACGGAGAATCTAGAAGTATAGAGGGGATCATTAAGGCGGTCTAATTCCAATTTAAGTGTGATATGTTTATATTATTCTTAGTGGGGAAGTTGCCATAAAAGGTCACAAACAGAGTATGAATCTTTTATGCAAATGTATAATCCTACCGAGCCTACACACGGGTAAGTGGACTATAGAAGAATCAACAAGGCTATAAGAGTCACCCTTGCGAACAACCACTACTACCGGCGTTATAGGAGGCATATATGAGCTATCAAGTCTAAGCACCACGCTTACACTATCCAACTACTCTAACTCTAGAATGACTAGAATTAAAGTACTCAAAAGAGAGTCATAAATCTTTAAGAATAATAAGAACAATAGCTCAAACATAAATATAGACGTTGATTACCGAAACAATCGCTGAAGTTGATGATGAACTTGAATCCACAGGTACAAGATGAAGAAGTGGATCCGACAGGCCGGAGCTCCTTCTTGATCTCTTCCTCTCTCTCTCTCTCTCTTCTAGTTCTAGTATAAGACTAGGTTCTAAACCTAAACTAGAGGGGTAACTAGTCTTCTACTTGATAGCTGGCTCTTGATTACAACTAGATGAACTAGAAGAGATTCATCTAGAGGGACCTCTACTTCTAATTGAAACCCTAGTTTCTGATGTGGAGATGAATAATGAAGATGGAGATGCCTGGAGAGGGGGTTCTGGGGCTGCTTATATAGCCCTGAGGGATCAACCGCGACCGTTAGATCAAACCAACTTCAGGGACAGTGGAGATGAGTCCTAGGGTTCGGTGGAGGAAGCTTGCAGAAGACGGAAGCCAGCGGGCCCGGGGGGAGACCGGTCGGTCTCATGGTGGGACCGGTCGGTCCCACCTGGCAGGGTCCCGCGGTGCCCGACCTCCTGGTGTCCTCTGGAATCTTCTAGAAACTTCCTGACGTGGTAGTTGCGTTATATCCCGTCGGTTTCCTTCTAGGGGAAGCAATCAGCGCTGGTTTCCTGGTTTAGTCCCTGCAGAATCACAATTCACCAAAACTCGTGGAATATTGTCAATTAAAACCCTAAACCTTTGTTGGTGATTGAATTCATGCCCTTTTCATATTTATTTATCCTTTAATTTTGATAGATAACTAGTGTCAACAATTATTAGCTGAGAAAACTGAGACTTTCTCTTTTGCTCGCAAAGAGCGACCTCTACTACCACTCACGGCCCTGACCCTTCATCTTCGACTACTTGGGGGCCGTGGGATCCGCTACCTCGGGCTGTACCTTTTGTACCCGAGGAGGCACTAGCTGCTGTTGAGGGGGAGATTTCTTCAGCTCGAGAGGCGCCACGACACATTCAGCGCCAACACCCGCCTCAACAGATGATCGGCAGCATCGGCGAACGTGTCACTCGGTCGAGGTCACAACAAATCTGTCACTTTGCTCATTCTGCATTTGTTGCTGATTTTGAACCCCAAGATGTTGGACATGCTTTATCTCATCCGGATTGGGTCAATGCCATGCATGAGGAGCTTGAAAACTTTGAGAGAAATCGGGTTTGGGTTCTTGTTCCTCTTCCTTCTGAGTGTCACCCTATTGGGACAAAATGGGTTTTCAAAAACAAACAAGGAGAAGATGGCCATGTTGTGAGAAACAAGGCCAGACTTGTAGCCCAGGGGTATAGTCAGAAGGAAGGGATAGACTATGAGGAGACTTTTGCTCCTGTAGCTCGTTTGGAGGCAATTAGGAGAAGGTTATTCTGATGCCGATTTTGTTGGTTGCCGACTTGATCGCAAGTCCACTTCTGGGACTTGTCAGTTTATCGGTTCTTCTCTTGTATCATGGTCTTCTCGCAAGCAGTGTAGTGTTGCCCAGTCTACCACAGAGGCTGAGTATGTTGCTGCGGCTAGCTGCTATTCCCAGTTGCTTTGGATGATGGCCACTTTGCATGATTTTGGTCTGAGCTTTTCTCGCGTTCCTTTGCTTTGTGACAGCACGAGTGCTATTAGCGTTGCTAAGAACCCCGTGCTGCATTCAAGGACCAAACACATTGATGTGCGCTTTCATTTTCTGCGAGACCACTATGAGAAGGGTGATATCGACATTCGCCATGTCGATACTCATCATCAGTTGGCTGATATTTTCACCAAGCCTTTGGACCAATCAACTTTTTCTAGGTTGAGAGGCGAGCTTGGTGTGTGTTTCCCCTTTTAGATGGGGGAAACATTTTTGGCTCTTGTATTATAGACTGACTCTTTTTCTTTCAATTGGTTTCATCATGCATCTTTGCATTTCATCTTGCATATTTACATTCAGAGCTTCATGTATATAATCTTTAGAATGTGACTATGCTCTGCATAGTGTATGCTCTCATGCTTTATGATGATGCTTGTAGCTTATGCTCTTTCTGATCTCTGATACATGTTGTGAGCTGAGTTATTTTATGAACGGTGAACTTGCTTAAGGCACATAAAAACTTTAAATTGTTCACCATTGAGATATGCAACTAGCATGTCTAGAATGTGTTGAATTCACTTGTGCTTTTCATATATGCTAGGTTGCTATGTCTCTTGTTCTGAATCATTCACTTGCTTGGTATGTTCATATTCTGCTTTAAAATTGAACCAAGTTAAGTGAATTGGAAAGATCGAGATGGGATTGCTTGTCAACACATCACGGTATCAAGATTGTTTCTCATTGCACATTGAGTTAAACTTGAGCCGTGTAGTGTATGACTGAAACTATTGCTTTAACCTTCTGAATGCTTCTGCATAGGCTTCGCATAGTTGAAAACTATTGCTTTAACCTTCTGAGGGCTAGCTTTGCTTTGCTTGGTTGCGTCGAGCCATTGCCCATGTCTTTGGGGACCAAGTTGTCTTGCTCTTTCCACTTGACCTTCTTCTGGCTTTGGTATGCTTTTGGGTCATTTGGACGAGTTCTCTCTTCTCCTTCTTCTTCCTTCTTCTACTTCATTATGATTTGTGTTGGTAGTTGACAATGCACTCATCAAGGAGGAGATTGTGGATACATGGGTGTATGCCGAGTCTCGAGTGATGAGTGATTGTCAACTGGGATAATGCGCATGTTTTTTGGCTTGTGTTGTGCAGGTGTCGAGCATGGATACAGTGATCGAAGGCAAGGTGAAGGTCAAGTAGAGACGTGTCGTGCCGATGGACCGGGAGCAGTGAAGGGCGGACGTGAGGCTTGGAATGAGGGACTGGTGGCCTGAGGATAAGCTGTGGTGGCTGACAGCCTGGGACAGCGACAAGCGGAGACTTGCGGGACATGGTGTTGCTCGGGTCGAGGACCTGGGGACACGTGTCGGTGCACGGGGTGCACGGGCGGTGCATCCCCTCTACGGCTCGGTTTGGTGGTTGAGCCACAGAAAAACCACCGAGTGGACAGTTTCCAGGTTTGGGCCTCAAAACCTGGGCGCTGATGGTTTCCGAGTTTGGGCCACAAAACTCGGGCTGAGGACGGTTTCCAGGTTTGGGCCTCAAAACCTGGGTGCTACGGGTTTCTGAGTTTGGGCCACAAAACTCAGGCGATGGACGACTGGTTTCCCGGTTTGGGCCTCAAAACCGGGGGTTGGTCATGAAGGCTGGTTTCCCGGTTTGGGCCACACAACCGAGGGCGAAGTCTGGGAAAAGGACAAGCAGAGCGGTGGCAGCACGTGGCGGCAATCGGTGAGGTTGCGTCGAGGCAACGCTACCAGTTGTGCGGGCGTGGCCGTCGGATCACCATCATCTTCGAGTTGGTCCAGAATAGCCTTAGGGTTTAGCTTGTTCGCTCTGTAATTAGTTAGGGGTAGAGTGGGAATTAGAATTAGGATTAGTAGAGGGAGACACCCACCTCCCATCCTATCTCAGTCATTTGCTCTTTGCCTTCTAGGTTTTCCTGCTCTCCCAATCCCCTGCTGTAGCAACTGAGATCCGCAGAGAACCATATCTCTGTGTACTGGAGATTTTGAGGAAGTGAGACCGTAATCTCACTATTGTAGCATGTGGTAGCCACACGGTTGCAGATCGATGTGTTGATTCGCGTTTTGTTCGTGTTCTTCGCGTTCTTTGTTTCTCCGCGATTTTCCCGTCACTCGATCTCCCTCTCTACTGTGTCTTTTCGAAATCCATTTGAATCAACTTGTTCTTTGTAGTGAGGAGATCATTTCCACCGAAGGAATTCATCTAACTCCTCACGAACAAGTAGATCGGGTTGATTTCATTTTCGTGGCGTTTTTTTTGTTCATTCTTCTTCCCTTTCGAATTCCCGTTGATTGGATAGTTTTGAGCGGATGATTTCTTGGGGATAGTCTCTTAATTACCTCGTGATCATCTTCTCCAAGTTTGGGAACTAGGGATTTTGAGTTGAATTGGATTTGGAGAGATTTGGGAGAGAGGCGTTCAAAATCGCCCTATCTGGTCGGTCGCGGACAGTCCGCCACCTGACCGGCAAACAGTCCGCGCGTCGGGGTCGGCATGACCAGTGGCCTGACTCCGCGTTGTTGGAGCTGACTCAGAACACCCGCGGACAATCCGCAGTACTGAGTCGCGGACAGTCCGGGAAGCGTCCAGGGGCTGTTCAGCAACGTTGCTGTTTCGCTATTTTGGTCGGCGAACAGTCCGCCACCTGAGCCCGGACAGTCTGCCGCTAGGCAGACAGTCCGCGGTCTGTAGCCCGGACAGTCCGCGAGTTGGTTGATTGTTGAGCTTTAGTGCGTTTGCTCTCCCCGCTTCTTCGCTTGGTTTCCAGACTTCTCGTTTGGCTCTTGAGTAGACCAAGGAACCTCTCTAGGTATCTTTGCTACTTGTTAGCATCGGTATTCGGGGATTTCTCGATGTAGCATTCAATCTACGTTCGGGACTCAGTTTTCAGGGGTCGAACTTGTACCGGTGCTTTTGGCGTTTGGCTTGCTATCGCTTTGTGGTGCCTCGCTATGATCCTAGAGATCATCCACCCTCTTCCAAGGGTCGTGGGCATCACGGTTTTGTCGAAGCTCTTGGGGGTTGATTTGTGGGACAAAGGTCGAAGTTTCGTGAGAAATTTTTGAGCTCCCATTCACCCCCCCCCCCCCTCTGGTCGCCTTGCTTTTGCATTCTCGGTCCTTCAGTTGCTCATGTCTTTGGGGACCAAGTTGTTTTGCTCTTTCACTTGACCTTCTCCTGGCTTTGATATACTTTTGGGTCATTTGGACGAGTTCTCTACTTCTCCTTCTTCTTTCTTCTTCTACTTCATTATGATTTGTGTTGGTAGTTGACAATGCACTCATCAAGGGGGAGATTGCGGATACATGGGTGTATGCCGGATCTTGAGTGATGAGTGATTGTCAACTGGTTTGATGCGCATGTTCTTTGGCTTGTGTTGTCAGGTGTCGAGCACGAAGACAGTGATCGAAGGCAAGGTGAAGGTCAAGTAGAGACGTGTCGTGCCGATGGACCGGGAGCGGTGAAGGGCGGACATGAGGCTTGGACTGAGGGACCGGTGTCCTGTGGACCAGATGTGGTGGCTGACAGCCTGGGATAGCGACGAGCGGAGACTTGCGGGCACAGTGTTGCTCGGGTCGAGGACCTGGGGACCCCTAACTAATTACATGGGCCTCAAAACCTGGGCGCTGGCGGGTTTCTGAGTTTGGGCCACAAAACTCAGGCAATGGACGGCTGGTTTCTCGGTTTGGGCCTCAAAACCGGGGGTTGGTCGTGAAGACAGGTTTCCCGGTTTCGACCACAAAACCGGGGGCGAAGTCCGGGAAAAGGACAAGCAGAGCGGTGGCGGCACGTGGCGGCAATCGGTGAGGTTGCGTCAAGGCAACGCTACCAGTTGTGCGGGTGTGGCCGTCGGATCAGCATCTACTTCGAGTTGGTCTAGAATAACCCTAGGGTTTAGCTGGTTCGCCCTGTAATTAGTTAGGGGTAGAGTGGGAACTAGAATTAGGATAAGTAGAGGGAGACACCCACCTCCCATCCCATTTTAGTCATTTGCTATTCTTCACTTAGGGTTTTCCTGCTCTCCCAATCCCTGTTGTAGCTACTGAGATCCGCAGAGAATCATACCACTATGTTCATAAGATTTTGAGGAAGTGAGACTGTAATCTCACTGTTGTAGCGTGTGGTAGCCACACGGTTGCAAATTCGTGGTTGTGATTCGCGTTTTGGTGTTGTTCTTCGCGGGTTGATTTTCTCCACGATTTTCCCGGTGATCGATCTTTCTACTCGTTGCATCTTTTGCAAATCCGTTTGAACTGAGTTGTTCTAGATCGTGAGGCGCATCTTTCCACCAAAGGAATTCACCTCTAACCTCACGAGCTAGTAGATCGGTCGATTTTCATTTTGAATCAAGTTTTGTCTCCTTTGCCCCGAATTCTTCCAATTCACCAATTTGGAGTTAGGTTCGAGCCAGCATCTCTTTGGGATAGCTCAATAACCTCCTTGGAACTCCTCATACCAAGTCTAAGCCTTAGAGCTTTTGATTCGAAGGAGATCGGGCTGATTTCGCGGAAGAACAGCACTGATTCGGGGGCATCGGACGCCCGTGTTCGTGGCATCGGACGCTGACCCGAATAGCATCGGACGCGTCGTTGCCACGTGTCAGTTTCTGACATTTTGAAGGAGCATCGGACGCTCCCCATCAGACGCTCCGTTGACCATCGGACACGTCTGGAGGGAATGGACGCTGAAGGTTCACTATAGCTAACGTCCGATGGCAGTCCAGTAAGGTTCCAGATAGGGTCTTTTCGCATCGGACGCGTTCGGTGCTTGACCAAGCGTCCGATGCAGGGTGTTCTGCACTGTTTCGTTCGTGGTTTGTTCGTGCGATCTCGGATTTGATTTTGGGTTTTTGCGTTGGGTTTCTAGAGTCGTATAGTGTCCCGCTGTGCTTCTTGGAAGCATCCACCCTACATCTAGGGTCGTGGACTCTATCGAGCTCTAGGTTTGCTTTTGGGGTGATTCTCGGGACAGTAGCAACAAGTTTCTGAAAAGAAATTTGAAGCTCCCATTCACCCCCCCCCCCCCCCCCTCTGGTCGCTTTCTGGTAGCACCTTTCGGTCCTTCAATTGGTATCAAAGCAGGTTAAGGATCTTCTACCTTAGCCGGTTCCAGATCCACAGAAGGCGACATGGATCGCGGCGTGGGCAAACCACCGTTTTTCGATGGGACGAACTATGCGTATTGGAAAATACACGTGTCGGCCTATCTTCTGAGCATGGGTGCTTCTGTCTGGGAGATTTGCAACAAGGAAGATTGCGTGGTCTTGGCTGCTCGTGTGACTCAGCTGCAGATTGATGAGCACGATGCCAATAGCCAAGCCTGTAATGCTCTTTTCTCCTGTTTGAGCATGTCTGAGTTTGATCGTGTTTCTCATCTCCCGACGGCTCGTGAGATTTGGGCGACCCTCATGCGTTTCCATGAGGGAACCACTCAAGTCAAATCCCGTCTCTACGAGTCGCACAAGCGGGAGTATGAGAACTTTCAACACATGCCTGGCGAGAGCATAGAGAGTTTATTCGCTCGCTTTCAGGTGATTGTCAACAGGATGAGGGCTAACAAGGAGTTGTTGCCTTTCGACGATCATGAGAGGGCTCTCAAGCTTTTGCATACTCTCGATCAATCGGTGTGGGATTCTAAGGTTCAGGCGATCATCGAATCGCCTAACTATGAGACTCTCACGTGTAGGGGTGAAAACGGTTGGAAACGATTGGTAGGAGGTCAAATCATTTTTAGTTTCACATTATTTTCTCGGAAACAAAATCGGTACGATATTTTCGGAAATGAGAATGACATCGATATTCCAGTAAATTCAGAAATAAAACTATTCGACCAAAAGTACATCGATAACGGTCGAAAATTATGAAAATGATATCTAAAGTACAATAATTACATCGATCTGCACAACGTAACAATAGTCATATAGATTAATTCAGATCAGTATATGAGAGCGAAGACGTGAGGTATCCTCAAAGGGCAATGCCTTAAAGACTAGGGGCGCTCAACGGGCTTATCCAATGGGCCTCGCTTGGGGCATGGGGGTGCTGAGCGGAGATGAGATTGAGTTTCTTTGACTAAGTTCGGTAATTCTCGACGGTAGATTATTGATTAAATACGGTATTTTTCGAAAACGGTCGGAAGAGAGCTAAATCACTTTCACTTTCATTATCAGATATTTTTACCATTTTCATTTTTGTTTCATCGGTTGCCGTTACCGTTTTCGTTTAGATGAAAAAATCGGTAATTTCTCAAAAACGACTCCCGATAATCGAGATTTATCGTTTTCGTTTTCAGCCCTACTCACGTGCGACGAGCTCTTTAGTAAGCTCAAGTCCATTGAGATTGACGCCATGACGAGGGCTTCTTATGAGAATTCTTTTGGCCCATCGATGGCTTTGCTTTCTGGCTCTTCTACTAACCCCTCTGGAGGATTTGCACTTTCTTCTCTTCTTTCTGTCACAGAGGAGCAGCTGGAGTTCATGGGGGATGACGAGTTGGCTTTGCTTGCCAACCGGTTCTCGCGGTTCCACAACAACCGCATGAACCGACGCCGCGGAGGAGGACACTCTGGATGTTTCGAGTGCGGTGACCCCGACCACTTCATCGCCAACTGTCCCAAGAAGAACAAGCAAGCATTTGGGAAGGGCGATCATGGGCACAAGTACGACTCCGGCTAGCGCAAGGAGAAGTACGTCCCCGCGAAGCTCAAGCCGAAGGGCGGCTTCAACAAGGAATACATCAAGAAGAAGTACTTAGAGAAGGCCCAGGCTGAGCAGCGTACTTTCTTCGCCACGCTCAGCGACGTCGACGATTCGGATGACGACTCCGCTTCCTCAAGCGACGACGAGTCCGAGAAGAGGAAGAAGATCGAGGACAAGCTGAACGGCCTCTGCTTCTTCGTCGACAACGAAGGCTTTTGCACCATGGCCCTCGGCAAGGAGGTCGACAGCCAGCTGGAGGAGATCCCTCAGAACGACGATGACGATGACGACACCTCCCAGGTATCTCAGACCCCTAACGAGCTTTCTGCTGAGGTTGAGAAACTTACTGCCGCCCTTCTTAGTCAAGATAAGCTGCTCAGGCGTGCTGCTAGGGAGCGGAAGAAGTTTAGGCAGAAGTGGGAGGATACGGTGAAGGAGCTTGAGTCTGTCAAGTCCACCGTTGTCATAACTGAGGAGGATGAGTGTGAGATGTACTCCAAGCACATGACTGACCTTCTCACTTTGAGGGGAAAGTATGTTGCTTTGGTTGGAGAGGTGGATGAGCTTAGAGCTAGATCCTCAGTGCTTGGTGCGTGCAAGTCTTGTGCAGGCTTGCAATCCGAGTTGGCAGAGAAGAATGCCAAGATTGAGTCTCTTGAGAAGGCTAGCTCGGGTAGCACGTGTGTGTCTAGGTGCACTTTGTGTGAGGGTTTGGAGATGGAGATAGCCAATGTGAAGCATGACAAGATGCAAACCGAGGAAGAAAACACATACCTTCGGACCATCTTGTCATGGGTGTCTAGTGGTGAGCCGCAGCTTGGGACGATGATTGCCCAATTCAAGCGTGCTGCTGGAGGCCCAGGTGTAGGTTTTGCTCAGAGTGTTGAGTGTGCTTCATCTTTTGGTAAGATTGGAGAATCGAGTGGTCTTAACCCGAGTGAGAAGCCCAACTCCACCACTACTCCCAAACTTACTAAGATTCCACCCAAAGAGCCTCTCAAGCCTAGCACCAAAGATGGAGTGTATGAGGAACCTCCGAGAGCTCCACCCAAGAAACAGACATGGGCTCCAAAACCAAACCACCTCAAGAACAAGCTAGATACCATGCCACCTATCCAAGAGGAGCTCATGCCACAGAAAGGAAAAGTGATCCACACCCACTACCGTGAGTACCAACAACCCCCTATGAGAGCGGTGAGGTACCATTGTGAGCACTGTGGGAGAGATGGACACTTGAGGGAGTTTTGCTTTCGGCGCAAGAGAGAGGAGCGTCGTGCCAGGGAGATGAACAATGCGGACATGTACCATCCTTTCCATGATGTACATGTGCCAAATGTTCAGAAGAGAGCTGCGAGGCCTAGAGGTCCAATGCCTCAAGGTCCTAGGCCTCAGGGAGGTGTTGCCCGGCGGGATCCTGGCTTTGCAGGATATGGACCCTGTGGCGGTGGCTATGTTGAGCGTTCCCCTCCACCGCGTTTTGAGTATCGCGATGAACGCTCTTCCCTTAGCAGACCACGTTTTCCTGTGTGTGGTGATCGCTTTCCCCGTAGGCGTGCTAGGAATGGTTTTGCTACTAATCGTTCTTTTGAGCAGCCGGCCCAACACTGGTATTCTTCCTATTTCACTCACCCTAGTGTTGGACCATGTTCACCCTATGTCTTTCTATTAATGTAGGTAAAACGATTGGAGGACATTTGGTTGGTGGATTCCGGTTGTTCGAGGCACATGACCGAAAACGCCAAGTGGTTCTCCAGTCTTAGTCCTATTGCCGAGTTTATCACCTTCGGCGACAATAGCAAAGGTAAAGTGTTGTCTCGTGGGTCGGTGCGAGTTAATGAGCACTTTGTGTTCCATGATGTTGTTCTTGTTTCTAACTTGCATTTTAACCTTCTTTCTGTTTCGCAACTTTTCGATGATGACTATGAGATTCGTTTTAAACCGAATCTCAGTCGGATTTTAGATCCTCAGGGCAATCTTGTATGTTTGATTTCGCCCTTTGGAAAAGTCTTTCGTGCGAATTTCTCGGAGTCATTTGGAATTTCTCGTTGTCTTTTGGCTGGACCTTCCTCCTCTGATCTTTGGAAGTGGCATAGGAGACTCGGTCACCTGAGCTTCGACTTGCTTGCAAGGCTTAGTTCACTTGGTCTAATCCGAGGATTGCCCAAGTTGTCCATGGAGAAGGATCGTGTTTGCCATTCTTGTAGACATGGGAAGTTGGTTGCCGCTCCCCACCATCCAGTGACTCAGGTCATGACTAAGCGCCCTGGAGAGCTTTTACACATGGACCTTGTTGGTCCGGCTCGGGTGAGCTCGGTTGGGGGGAAGTGGTATGTGCTTGTTGTTGTTGACGATTTTTCGAGATATTCGTGGGTCTTCTTTTTGACTGAGAAGACTGAGACTTTCTCCTTTGCTCGCAATCTGATTTTGCGTCTTCAGAACGAGTTCCCTTTGAACTCGATGCGAGCTATTCGTAGTGATAATGGTTCCTAGTTTAAGAACTCGGATTTTGAGAAGTTTTGTAACTCTTTGGGATTAGAGCATCAGTTTTCTTCCCCCTACACACCGCCGCAAAATGGTGTTGTAGAGAGGAAGAATCGGACCGTTGTAGAGATGGCCAGGACGATGCTCGATGAGCATAGGACTCCTAGGCGGTATTGGGCCGAGGCTATGAACACTGCATGCTATATCTCCAATCGCATTTTTCTCCGAGCTTTCTTGAAAAAGACTTCTTATGAGTTGCGTTTTGGAAAACAACCCAAAGTGAGTTATTTTAGAGTTTTTGGTTGCCATTGTTTTATACTCAAGAAAGGCAACCTGGACAAGTTTGAGTCTCGTTCTTCTGACGGTGTATTTTTGGGTTATGGCACTCATACTCGTGCATATCGTGTACTTAACCTTGATACTAACCGAGTCATGGAGACATCCGATGTCACCTTTGACGAGACCATGGTTTGTCCTTCTTCTAGATTTGAGCGTGCAGGTGATCATGAGGTTGGCGAGCCTCTTTTTGATGACGAGGACGAGGGTGCTGAAGGGATGGATGATCCAGCACCACCTCCACCTGCTGTGCCGCAAGCATCAGCTTCAACTACGACGACTCACGGCCCCAACCCCTCTTCGTCGACTACTTGGGGGTCGTGGGATCCGCCACCTCGGGCTGTACCTTTTGTACCCGAGGAGGCGCCAGCTGCTGTTGAGGGGGAGGTTTCTTCAGTTCGGGAGGCACCACGACACATTCAGCGCCAACACTCGCCTCAACAGATGATCGGCAGCATCGACGAACGTGTTACTCGGTCAAGGTCACAACAAATCTCTCACTTTGCTCATTCTGCATTTGTTGCAGATTTTGAACCCCGAGATGTTGGACACGCTTTATCTGATCCGGATTGGGTCAATGCTATGCATGAGGAGTTAGAAAATTTTGAGAGAAATCGGGTTTGGGTTTTGGTTCCACCTCCTCCTGAGTGTCACCCTATTGGTACAAAATGGGTTTTCAAAAACAAACAAGGAGAGGATGGCCATATTGTGAGAAACAAGGCCAGACTTGTAGCCCAGGGGTATAGTCAGAAGGAGGGAATAGACTATGAGGAGACTTTTGCTCCTATAGCACGTTTGGAGGCAATTAGGATACTCTTGGCTTTTGCTGCATCCAAAGGGTTTAAACTTTTTCAAATGGATGTCAAGAGTGCCTTCGTAAACGGCTACATAGAAGAAGAGGTGTATGTGAAACAACCCCCCGGTTTTGAAAATCCCAAGTTTCCAAACCATATTTTCAAACTTCACAAAGCTTTATATGGTTTGAAACAAGCCCCTAGAGCCTAGTATGATAGGTTGAAAACCTTTTTGCTTGCTAAGGGTTTTAAAATGGGATGTGTGGATAAAACGCTTTTTCTTCTCAAGCAAGGCAATGACACTCTCTCGGTCCAGATTTACATGGATGATATCATTTTTGGTGGTTCTTCTCACGCTTTGGTTGCCAAGTTGGCAGATCTTATGAGCAGGGAGTTTGAGATGAGCATGATGGGCGAGTTGACATTCTTCCTCAGGTTGCAAATTAAGCAATCCCGAGAGGGGACGTTTGTGCACCAGGGCAAGTATACCAAGGACATCCTAAAGAAGTTCGATATGGGTGAGGCCAAGCCTCTTCCAACACCCATGTCGACCACGACGGCCCTGGATGCGGACAAGGATGGAGAAGCTGTGGAGCAGAAGGAGTACCAGAGTATGATCGGGTCGCTGCTATACCTGACGGCGACACGCCCGGACATCCAGTTCGCGGTGTGTCTTTGCGCACGATTTCAGTCGTCGCCACGCACCTCTCACTGTCAGGCGGTCAAGCGCATTATGAGATACTTATGCTTCACTCCAGAGTTTGGGATTTGGTATTCAGCTTCCTCCACCCTCTCCCTTTGCGGTTATTCTGATGCCAATTTTGCTGGTTGCCGACTTGATCGCAAGTCCACTTCTAGGACTTGTCAGTTTATTGGTTCTTCTCTTGTATCTTGGTCTTCTTGCAAGCAGTCTAGTGTCACCCAGTCTACCATAGAGGCTGAGTATGTTGCTGTGGCTAGCTGTTGTTCTCAATTGCTTTGGATGATGGCCACTTTGCGTGATTTTGGTCTGAGCTTTTCTCGCGTTCCTTTGCTTTGTGACAGCACGAGTGCTATTAGCGTTGCTAAGAACCCCGTGCTGCATTCTAAGACCAAACACATTGATGTGCACTTTCATTTCTTGAGAGACCACTATGAGAAGGGTGATATCGACCTTCGTCACGTCGATACTCATCATCAGTTGGCAGATATTTTTACCAAGCCTTTGGACCAATCAACCTTTGCTAGGTTGAGAGGCGAGCATGGTGTGTGTTTCCCCTTTTAGATGGGGGAAACATTTTGGTTATTGTATCATAGACTGACTCTTTTTCTCTTTTTGTTTTCGGTTCTGATAAGTTAGTTTTTGCATTTCATCATGCATCTTTGCACTTACTGAGCTTCATGTATATAATCTTTAGAATGTGATTATGCTCTATCTAATATGCTCTGATGCTATATGATGATGCTTGTAGCTTATGCTCTTTCTGATCACTAATACATGTTGTGAGCTGAGCTATTTTATGAATGGTGAACTTGCTTAATGAACATAAAACTTGAAATTGTTCACCATTGAGATATGCAACTAGCATGTGTAGGATGTGTTGAATTCACTTGTGCTCTTCATATATGATAGGTTGCTATGTCTCTAGTTCTGAGTCATTCACTTGCTTGGTATGTTCATATTCTGTTATAAAATTGAACCAAGTTTTTAAGTGAATTGAAAAGATCGAGATGGGATTGCTTGTCAGCACATCACGGTATCGAGACTGTTTCTCATTACACTTTGAGTTAAACTTGAGTCGTGTAGTGTAAGACCGAAACCGTCGCTTTAAGCTTCTAATTGCTTCTGCATAGGCTTAGCATGGTTGAAAAGTTAGGTAATGACAAGCTCTCAACCTCTCGCAATCACATGCTGAATTTTGAACTTGTGTAAGTTCACCGCTGCAACTCCGATTAAAATCTGAAATCACAAGTATATGTTTCATTTTGTAGCATGATGATTGGACCTTGCTAGGGGTAGTTCACCTTGTATACATGCTTAGCACTTGTTTGACTTCCTGTCTATACATGTTTAGTGCTATTTTGATGGTGAATGCTTTTTGGCTAAAACTGCTCACTTTGCTCATATGTTCATATTTCGTATTTGGTGATCAGTTTGAGCCTTTGCTGGCATATATGCTTATTATTGAGTCCTTGGAGTTATTCTTTGTAGAGCATCTTTTCGTTCTATTGACTATATTCCTGAAGCTGCTAACTTGCATTTTTGACTCATATGCATTTCGAAGGGAGAAGTTTGCCTGATAGTGCATTATCAACTAAGGGGGAGAAATTTGTCAAATCATAAGGGGGAGAGATCATAAAATCATATCCTATCCTAGTTGTGTGCACTATTGAATGGGGAGTCTTGAGTCTTTCTGTTTTTCAGTCAGTACTCTTCAGTTGGTATCGAGCTTCCTCGCTAGCGGTGTTGAGCCCGTTCTGCCTCTTCTTGAGGGCTAGCTCTATTTTGCTTGAACTTCAGTTGATTTTTCAATTGGTATCGAGCTTTCCTGCTAGCGGTGTTGAGCCTGTTCTACCTCTTCTTGAGGGCTAGCTTTTTTTTGCTTGGTTGCGTCGAGCCATTGCCCATGTCTTTGGGGACCAAGTTGTCTTGCTCTTTCCACTTGACCCTCTTCGTCTTTACTATGCTTTTGGGTCATTTGGTCGAGTTCTCTCTCCTTCTTCTTCTTTCTTCTATTCCATTGTGATTTGTGTTGGTAGTTGACAATGCACTCATCAAGGGGGAGATTGCGGATACATGGGTGTATGCCGGATCTTGAGTGATGAGTGATTGTCAACTGGTTTGATGCGCATGTTCTTTGGCTTGTGTTGTGCAGGTGTCGAGCACGAAGACAGTGATCGAAGGCAAGGTGAAGGTCAAGTAGAGACGTGTCGTGCCGATGGACCGGGAGCGGTGAAGGGCGGACGTGAGGCTTGGACTGAGGGACCGGTGGCCTGAGTCTCAGTTGTGGTGGCTGACAGCCTGGGACAGCGACGAGCGAAAACTTGTGGGGCACGGTGTTGCTCGGGTCGAGGACCTGGGGACATGTGTTGGTGGACGGGGTGCACGGGCGGTGCATCCCCTCTACGGCGTCGGTTTGGTGGTTGAGCCACAGAAAAACCACCGGTGGACGGTTTCCAGGTTTGGGCCACAAAACCTGGGTGCTGCGGGTTTGCCGAGTTTGGGCCACAAAACTCGGGCTGAGGACGGTTTCTAGGTTTGGGCCTCAAAACCTGGGCGCTGGCGGGTTTCTGAGTTTGGGCCACAAAACTCAGGCAATGGACGGCTGGTTTCCCGGTTTGGGCCTCAAAACCGGGGGTTGGTCGTGAAGACAGGTTTCCCGGTTTCGGCCACAAAACCGGGGGCGAAGTTCGGGAAAAGGACAAGCAGAGCGGTGGCGGCACGTGGCGGCAATCGGTGAGGTTGTGTCAAGGCAACGCTACCAGTTGTGCGGGCGTGGCCGTCGGATCAGCATCTACATCGAGTTGGTCCAGAATAACCCTAGGGTTTAGCTGGTTCGCTCTGTAATTAGTTAGGGGTAGAGTGGGAACTAGAATTAGGATAAGCAGAGGGAGACACCCACCTCCCATCCCATCTCAGTCATTTGCTATTCTTCACTTAGGGTTTCCCTGCTCTCCCAATCCCTGTTGTAGCTACTGAGATCCGCAGAGAATCATACCTCTGTGTTCATGAGATTTTGAGGAAGTGAGACCGTAATCTCACTGTTGTAGCGTGTGGTAGCCACACGGTTGCAAATTTGTGGTTGTGATTCGCGTTTTGGTGTTGTTCTTCACGGGTTGCTTTTCTCCACGATTTTCCCGGTGATCGATCTTTCTACTCGTTGCGTCTTTTGCAAATCCGTTTGAACTGAGTTGTTCTAGATCGTGAGGCGCATCTTTCCACCAAAGGAATTCACCTCTAACCTCATGAGCTAGTATATCTGTCGATTTTCATTTTGAATCAAGTTTTTTCTCCTTTGCCCCGAATTCTTCCAATTCACCGATTTGGAGTTAGGTTCAATCCATGATCTCTTTGGGATAGCTCACTAACCTCCTTGGAACTCCTCATTCTAAGTTTAAGCCTTAGAGCTTTTGATTCGGAGGCGATCGGGCTGATTTCGCAGAAGAACAGCACTGATTCGGGGGCATCAGACGCTCATGTTCGTGGCATCGGACGCTGACCCGAATAGCATCGGACGCGCCGTTGCCACGTGTCAGTTTCTGACATTTTGAAGGAGCATCGGACGCTCCCCATCGGACGCTCCGTTGACCATCGGACGCGTCCGGAGGGAAAGCATCGGACGCTGAAGGTTCACTGTAGCCAGCGTCTGATGGCAGTCTAGTAATGTTCCAGACAGGGTCTTTTCGCATCGGACGCGTCCGATGCAGGGTGTTCTGCACTGTTTCATCCGCGGTTTGTTCGTGCGATCTCGGATTTGATTTTGGGTTTTTGCGTTGGGTTTCTAGAGTCGTATAGTGTCCCACTGTGCTTCTTGTAAGCATCCACCCTACATCTAGGGTCGTGGACTCTATCGAGCTCTAGGTTTGCTTTTGGGGTGATTCTCGGGACAGTAGCAACAAGTTTCTGAAAAGAAATTTGAAGCTCCCATTCAACCCCCCCCCCCTCTGGTCCTTTCTGGTAGCACCTTTCGGTCCTTCAGTAATGACTTGTAAATCTGTACTACCACGTTGTATGCGCTATGGTAACAACTGAATAATGATAATGTGTTGGTTTAAGACTTTTGGACTATCATATTATGATGTATCTGCGGATTTCCCTTTGAGGAAATCGTGGGTCGTTTCAGTTGGTATCAAAGCCATACTTGCCTGTAGGACGAGACTTTAGGACCAAACACTAGAATAGAAGCCAAAATTCCTGCTTGTTGGTAGAACCATAAGTGCTAACACTTGCTTCCCCCTCTGCCTTGAGTTCTAAGCTAATTGGCCTACCCTTTTGGAATGTCGACCTATAGGAAGCAACCCTCCCCTCTTATACTGCCTACGCCAGATCGATAGTTGTGTGAGACTTGAAGGCTTTGGAGTCGCCTTAAGTCAACACCATGTTGTTGGGTATTTTAAACGCACACAGAAAAATCCGCAATCGCACGGATACCGATGTAGCTTTCACCCGAGAGTATTCTAGGGTATCAATTTCCACGGGGAACGTGAAGTGTACTAGAAGAATTAAGAATGTCCAAGAAAAGAATGGTAATGTGGTTAGAGAGATATTTTAGGGTTTTCTAAGTTGGTCTATCTAATTAAAGGCTCACTATACTTTACTTACTTCTGAGCAGCAGTATCTTTCCGATTCTCGAAAAAGACTAGGAAAAGGGTAATCGGGAGAAGGCCGCCAAAAAGCTCTACGAAACTGTAGCTACCATGCTAAGTGGTGGATTATAACAATCTACAAAGTTGTCACCCCTGTAGCTACCACAACTAACCGGAGGATTGGGCGCAAACTCAGGTAAACACTAGCCTAGACACCACGTCTACACTAATGATTACTACTCTAATTACCATGAATAACTAGAGCACTCAATACGAGCGGAGATCCAGTAAATAAAATAAACCAAGAAATGAAATTAAATAAAATACTTAGAAGTGATAAATGAAGAACCTGGAGATTACTTGAAGACGAACCAGATGCTGCACCGTTACAATGTCGAGGAAGATCCGACAGATCCGGCTCCTCCTCAGCTCTCTCCTCCTCCTCTCTCTAATCCGATCTCTAATTACAACTAGATGAACTAGACAACTAGAACTAGACGAACTAGAAATAGAAGAACTAGAACTAGATCTAATTCTAGATGAACTAGAAGAGATTCATCTAGAGGGACCTCTATTTCTAATTGAAACCCTAGTTTCTAATGTGGAGATGAATAATGAAGATGGAGATGCCTTCTGGGGGTCTGGGTCTGGTTTTATAGCCCGGAGCGTGGAACGTGAGCCCTTGGATCAAACCGACTTCATGGACGGTGGAGATGCATCCTAGGAGGCGGTGGAAGAAGGTTCCACAAGGCGGAGGCAAAACGGCCTTCGTGGCCGACCGGCCGGTCTGTGGGCCCCATCGGTCGGTCTGGCCCAGTGGGCCCCCGTGGCGGGCCGCCTCGTGGTGTCTTCTAGTGTCTTCTAGATCCTTCTTTTGCAGGTTTCGTTGCGAAATTAATATCTTTTCATCCGGGACTCCGAATATAGCAAATGATATGTCCGTTTCGATCGTCTCGACGAGCTCTTCGCAATGGTACCCACTTGAGATACTTTTATATGGTAAAAACATGGCTACAAAATAAGTGAGAGCACCAAAACTTATGGAACTTGTTAGTTTCAAACCCTACAACTATACTTTGTGATTCATTTAGTGTCATTTCATGCAATAGTTGATGATTAAATATGAGCATTAGTGAGAGTCAACAAGTTCCCCCAAGCTTAACTTTTGCTAGTCCCGAGAAAGTCAATCTCAACAATGGATCAGGAGTTGCTGTAATATCTAAACTTCCAACAAGTACACATGTATTCAAACAAAAGTTCTCATAAAGATATCATATTATTTATCACTTAGTACTTTACCTTGAATCTTGAGTAATTGAAAGATAGAACGATCAAATCAAGCACTATGTCTCTAGTTCTTTCACTTCACCTTTGTCCCAGAGTTTTATGAATTTTCAGAAAAGATTAAAAACATATGTTGTCAAATTAAACAATAGATCCAAAGAGAAAGTCAACTACACCATTGAATCGAGAAGTGCATGTGTATGGAAAATGGAGGCGAATGCTCTTTTGAATATATCACTCTCTTTTGTTTATCAGAGACACATGGCTATCAGGCTAATTCTACTAGCGGACACGTGCCTTTTTTTATATTCATTTTTTTCATTATTTTTTCTTTCGAGGTTCCGGACACTTGTCCCTTTTTATTTCCTTGGGATCTTTCTTTTTGAGGTTTCGGACACTTGTCCCTTTTTATTTCCTCGGATTTTTTTTTCTCTTTTTTTTCTTCTTTTTTTTAATAGCGACATGCTTCCAACAAACTTTTGAGAGGATTGGAACAAATAATCATAAGCATTTATGCGGAAAATGGATGGAATGTGTAAGTGATCTCAATTCAATAGCATGATAACTTCTCATAGGGTCAACAAAACTTAATTTAACTCAATGCAATTATTAGTCATTAATATTGAAAACTCTCCAGAACTCTAGTGTTGTTTAGAACAAGATAGCAGTAGCTCAGATCTATCGTCCAATTCCACCAATTCTATTCTCCTTCCCTGACGACCCCGTCACCTCGACTCAAGCAAACAGTGCCACACGTGCCCGCCGCTATCAGAATATAGGCGGCCACATTCTCCTCAAGGGATCTTAACTATTTCACCACAATCTCGCCTTTTCAAAGTCTGAATCTCGTCTTTTCAAAATCTGAATTCAAGTGGACAACCAAACGGTTCAGAGAAACGTTTCTCAACAGAACTCAGATCTAAAACATCTCTTAGAATCCAGAGCCGTACCAAACAGGTCCTAAAATTCCATCGGTCACCATATACATACATGAATAGTCATTTAAGATTTATTCAGAATAATTAAAATTTCACAATTAGACCAAGCCCATTTTATCCAACACTATTTTGCTTGCCAGATGCCGAGATGTCAAACGTACAGGGAAGTCGAGATGTCTACGGTACAGGGCAAATAATCTGTCCGGAAGATGTCTTCGGTATGCCAGCTAAACATGGCATTCACTTGAGATATATATTTCCTCCATGCCACCTTGGTAAAATAATTTCAAGTATTGTTGAACAGCTATTGCGAGGGTTTGTCACCATTACCATGGACAACCTGATGAACAAGCTTGTGCGGTAACCTCTTTGTTTCCTGAAAGATGGGCACAAAGTTACAACAGAAAAAAGGAAATGGAAAATTCACAGTATAATTGGAACTGGAAAACGTTTGATGGCTTCGTGCTTCGTTTGGTGCCAGATGGGTGAACCCTCTGTGTTCATTCCAGCTTGGCCTCAACTTAGGTTCGGTACGGTTTTATTTTGATGTTAATGAAATTTGGTTTGTCCATGGTGGGAAAAATAATTGGCACTGGGAAATACAAAAGATCATAAAGGGGGCTAAAAAATTATTTACTTTCTAGTGCTGCTATTAAAAATAAGGTCGAGAGCAAAGTGAAAGGACACTGATTCACTTTTTCCATCGACCAAATTATATTTATTTCTTGCTCCTACAGTGAAAAAACATGTGGTCTTCTGATACCACATTTTCTTAGTTTTAAGGTTTCTGTCCTGGAATATAAGGCACACACGTATTTCAAAATTCAAACTTTGTTATCTTTGACTAGCAATTAGGCTAATAATCAAAAGTTTGTATTAGAAAAGTAGTTGCAATATATTTGTATTTAGAAATACTTTCTAATGATCAAGCTTTTGTTCATACAAATTATATATTATAAGAGATATTATAGGTAAAAATATGTTCTTCAAGGCCGCACCAAGTCAAATCACGCCTTGTATTTAGGGACGGAGTGACTAAAACACGTATGGTGTTGGGATAGCTACAAACTCAAGGGAAACCATTGGCTAAGCGTTTTTTTCTTTATGATAAAGAGAGTGGTTTATTGATTACTTAGGAACATGATTACAATCATTTTAATAAACTATTCCAATCATCCACAAATGCAAGAATTTCTTTGATTTTTAGAACATACTCCCTCCGTATAAGAGAAGGAAATCGTTTTGGACAAGATTTTGGTCAAACATTGGGAATATAAATCATGAATAACTTTTAAGTTATTGGGTTTTAAAATAAAAAAGCTATATGAATAGATTTGTATTGATAAATATTTTTATAAAATATACATATATCATTTTCCAATAAATAATTTTTATAAAAACAAAGAGTCAAAGTTATACTTTGGAGACCGTGTCATTGTTCAAAACGACTTCCTTTTCCTATACGGAGGGAGTATTAAGTAGAAGTAGAAAGGAGAAAGGAAATAATCGTGACCTGCAATCAATCACTAAGACTACAGATAGTATGAAATTAATGCCTACCTTTTCTATCATGTCATAAAGGGCAGGCCCTATTAAATTTTTAAACAACAATATAAATTGTCAGGCTGTAATTAGATTAATTTAATGAGGGGAGATAAGGAGGGGTGGATTATGCTATAAATGCATACATTTGTGGATAGATGGAGCAGCAGAGATAACTTTTTCATTGAGGTATGAATGTGTACTTTTATATATAGAATGTACATGTTTAAGATTTCACATGTCAAAAAATGAGTCAGTTTGACACGAGCCTTGAATTTTAAGAAACAAGAATCTAATTTTCAAATACCAAGATTGTATTCCCTACATTCATTTTTATTAAGTTTCAACCACAAACTATTCGAATTGAATAAAAGTTTAGTGCACAGAGTTATATCATTAGATTACTACTTAATTGTGTTAATATGATATTGATTTTGTACTAACTAAAACAAAAGGTCAAATATGCTTATAAAGACTTTCTCAAATTAAGCTGCACACTACAAAAAATGATGAAGCCTAGCTTACAACGGTGGACCGGTTAGAACATTGAACTCTAAGGCCTAATTTAGAAACTCCATTCCCTCTGGGATCCCGGACTTTTCACCCAGTGGATAATCCATGGGGATGTTATTTTAGTTATCATCTTAGTTTTTGGTGGAGAGTTTTCCATCTCTAGGTTTTGCTCCCCCTTGCTTCCAAAAGAGGCTTGAAACTCCTGTCTGACCCTGGTGTGGTTCAAAGCACAGCACCTTAGAACAATGCCTGAGGGAGTCTCCCCAATGGTCAAATTTTTATAATCTGAAGTGTTAGTTTTCCATTTTTCTACAGTAAGACATCACATGTAACAAGGATAGAATAGACTCACCAACATAAAGTAGGACTGAGTAAGCACAACAATGGAAGCTTAGGTCAATTTAAGTTGTACCTAATGAATCTACTAAAGCTTGCCTCATTAGCATAGTGAAGCTTTAGCGGAGGCTCAAGTTTGAATAGTTTAATATTTGAGCTATGAGAATTTTATGGACAACCTAATTTTCATGTTAGAGTTAATTAAGTATGATTAGCACCACGACCACTACCATTTTTTCCTACATGAAAATCCATGCTTCTCTTGAAATTCATTACAACTGAACTAACATGAAACATTAAAGTTTGATAGATTCATTAGCATATGAAGATTTGGAACTCTTGTCTCTTGTAAGTTAAATGTCCACTAAATAGAAACCAGCAGCAATCCCACGTGTTCAAGGAAAGTGACCCAAAAAAAAAATGTGTTCGAGCCTTCGAGGAAAGATAAGAATCGGCAGTACTTTAGTGCAGTGAAGAGAAAAATTATGACAATTGAACATCAAAGGGTTATATAGAGCAATACGATGGGAGACCTGGAAATGCCGCATATGCAGAATAGGCTCACACCCAACCTCTGCAACTGATTTTCCAAGAGGAGTCTTAACATTAAACCTGTTAGCTTGATATACAAATAATTTGTTGTTGTTGTCAGGAAGCTGATGGCAAATTTTAAGTAGCGACCCGAGGGTATTCATCTGCATACAATTCAGTAGCACTTATCAGTAACCATATTATAATTTTACTGCACATATTGTTGATAATAGAGCATTCTAAGATCAGGATTATGGATTTCTTTGAAAGGAAAAGTATCAGCACTTGTAGCATGAATATTTGGGGATTCCAAATGAACTAACAAAAGTAGGAAAAAAGGAAGGGTGAAACATGAATTATTCAATATGCACCCAAAAGTATTTCATATTAAATACTGAAAAAACATTACAAATATTGATTTTTCTTGGTTTTCTGTGTCAGAGACTCTTTTCTATGGACAGATAGATATATTGTACTTCTACATTTGAACACATACTACAAATGATTTTTCATCTTAGCAATAAAAACTGCATGCAAAATAATATATGGTAGATGCGACCTGTTATCAAGGTAACAGCAGGTGAGGTACTGGGATTCTATTGTACAAAATATTTATGGCCGTCACGTTCCAGAGAGAGGCAACGTGGCAGTGAACAGGGTTCCTGGGATGGCAGGCGGGAATGCCTCAGAGCGTGTTCCAGTTTGGAAGAGGATTGCACCGTTGCCCCCAAGCGCCTGTTGAGCAGGTCCGGACTGTTGATGGCCATTCTGATGGTGGCAGGGCGCCGGTTGAGGAGGAGCGCCGTGGGCGGCGGCAGCAGCCCCGAAGGCGCCATCGCACTACGCATGAGGATTCCGACTCATCACCTAATGGTAATGCAGATTGTTGGAGTCTATGTGTGAGGCCCATGAGGCCCATGTAAGACCACTATATTGCTACCCTCCTAGGGTTAGCCTAACCAATCCAATCACTATCTCAAGCATGGTATCAAGCTAGTTTTTCTTTTTTCCTTCCTCTTCCTCCTCCAGCCGCCACCGCCTCTCATGCTGCCGCCGCCCGCCCACCCCTGCTTGCCGCGGCCATGGCCGGCGGCCGGCAGCCTCCCCCTCCCCCCACCTACTTCTCCTCCTTCCCTCTCCTCCCCTCCACCACCTCGACGCAGCTTGCAGCTCTCCGGCCGGCTCAGCATGGCGCCGCCGCCTTCGTCGCGGATGTGCGCGGCCCCGGCGCGGACGCGGGCGACCTAGGGACCGGGGGCACCGGCCCGCAGGGCCTCGCCGCGGCTGATCCCGACCCCGACGACACGGGCGCCAACCTCCTCGGCCATGGCGGCGCGACCGCTGGCGACCTGGGCGCGGGCGGCACGGGCACGGCCGCCCCGCTGCCCGGCGGCTAGGGTGCGGGAGGCACGGGCACGGCCGCCCCGCTGCCCCCACTGCTTCCTCCCCCTCCGCACCCTCTCCCTGCTTCCGGCAACCAGCCAGGGGAGGTCGCAGATCCCTTCGGCGTCCCCGGCAGCCCCCTTCCCCTTCCCGGCGCTCCGACCGACCAGCAGCTGCCCGCCTCCTCCTCTGCTGCTGGTCTGCTGCAGCAGCTCGCTCCCTCTGCTACCGGGCTGCAGCCAGGCGCGGCTGCTGGTCTCTACGGTGCCGTGGGCTCGGGCTGGGGTGCCCTGGCGTTGAGAGCAGGCGCCGGCGGCTCCTTCCCGGCGCCACCTCCTCCACCGCTGCTTCCTCAGCCCAACTCCGCCCTCACTAACACTCTCGTTGCTGCGCGCGTCACTGCCGCAGAAGGACAGGCGCGGGTGCGTGCCGCTGCCCTCATCTGGGAGCGTGAGCGCGACGCGGCCGACGCCCTCGCTCGTCAGCTCACCGAGGCAGAGCAGCTCCTCGCCTGCCCTAGGCTGCCCAACACCGGTGCCACATCCTCCGGGTCGCGCGCTCCACGGCCGGCTCCTGCACCGGTGCCCGATCCGGCTGATCCTCTCGTCGCTCAGCTCCCCTACCAGGCCGGGGCCGTCCAGAACATCCGGAGTCTGGTTCGCGTCGTCCTCGACTCTGAGTCGCCGTCCTACGCCCGCTAGAAGGACCTGGTCCTCCTCACCCTCCGTCGCTACGCCCTCGACGACCACGTCCTCACCACCACTCCGCCTGCGGCTCAGACCTCTGCGTGGCAGCGCCTCGACAGCATCGTCCTCTCCTGGATTCTTGGGACCATCTCCCTCGACCTGCACGACCTCGTTCGCGCCCCTCCGGATGGCACCCCCGCCACCGCCCGTCGTGCCTGGCTGGCCCTCGAGGGTCAGTTCCTGGGCAACACGAAGCTCGAGCCCTGCGTCTCGATGCGAGCTTCCGGACCTTTGTCCAGGGTGACCTCTCCGTCGGTGAGTACTGTCGCTAGATGAAGGGCATGGCCGATGCACTCGGTGACCTGGGCTGCGCCGTGGAGGACTGGTTCTTGGTCCTCAACGTCCTCTGCGGCCTCAGCGAGCGCTACGGCCACCTTCGGACCTAGATCACTCGGCAGCGGTCGTTCCCCACCTTCCTTCAGGTTCGCGACGACCTCGTCATGGAGGAGCTTACCCAGGGCATCCAGCCTGGGTCGCTCTCCGCGTCGGGGTCCTCGTCGTCTTCGACTGCTCTGGCCGCCACTCCTCCGCCGTGTCCCACCGCTCCGCCCGCGTCGTCTCTCCTTGGTCCTCCTCTCGGCCCGAGCAGGGGTGGGGGGGGCGTGGCGGTCGTCGTCGCCGCAGGGGCGGCCGGGGTGCGGGGTCCGGCCGTGGGAGCACACCGGCGCCTCCACGGGGTGCACCCTGGCCATCCTACAACCACCCATGGTCAGGGCGCATCTCCATGTGGCCCTTTCCGGCGGCCGGCGGCGAGTCTCGTCCTCCGGCGGCCATGCTCGCTTGGGGGGGGGGGGGTCCCGGGCGCTCAGTGGACTCTGGGGGCTGCTGTGGACTCCTCCCGGGGTCACGCCCGGGCTTGTCGGTTGGGACCCGACAGCCCTGGCCTGTTCCTTCAGCACCATAGTCTAACTCCACCAGTCAGCCCGGACTGGATCGGCGACTCGGGTGCCACCTACCACACCACTCTTGACCCCGGCATACTCTCCTCGGTTCACCCTCCTTCCTCTTCTCACCCTTCGTCCATCATGGTCGCAAATGGTTTGTGTCATCTTTGGGTGCTGCCGGCACTCATGGCTCCTTTCGTCTTCCTGACGTTCTTGTTGCTCCTTCCATGGTTCACAACCTTCTTTCTATCCGTCGTTTTACCACTGACAACTCTTCTGTTGAATTTGACTCTTCTGGTCTTACTGTGAAAGATTTGGCTTCCCGACACCCTCTTCTCCGATGTGACAGCGCGGGCCCCTTTACACTCTTCGGTTTCCTCCACCGTCTTCGTCGCCTCCCACTTCGTCCGCTGCTTTCGCCGTCGTTTCTTCCTCCACTACCTGGCACCGCCGGCTTGGACATCCCGGCAGCGACCTTTTGAGGCAGCTTAGTCGTAGTTCCGACATTCCATGTACTCGGGCTCACGATGAGCATTTATGTCACGCGTGCCAGCTGGGCCGCCATGTTCGCCTTCCTTTCCCGACCTCTTCTTCACATGCGACCCATATTTTTGATCTTGTACATTGCGACCTGTGGACATCTCCTGTTCTGAGTATTTCTGGTTATAAATACTATCTTGTGTTGGTGGATGATTTCTCTCACTATTCCTGGACGTTTCTCATTCGTGCGAAGTCTGACACTTTCTCCACGCTTCTTCACTTCTTTGTCTGGGTGTCCACTCAGTTCGGTCTCACCATCAAGGCTGTTCAATGTGACAACGGGCGTGAGTTCGACAACTCCACGTCTTGTGCCTTCTTCCTCTCGCACGGCATGCAGTTGCGCATGTCGTGCCCCTACACCTCCTCCTAGAACGGCAAGGCCGAGCGCATGCTTCGCACCACCAACGACACCATACACACCCTTCTCTTGCAGGCCTCCCTTCCTGCTCACTTCTGGGCTGAGGGTCTTCACACCTCCTCAACCGTTTACCTTTCGCTGCCTATCCTGCTCCCACTCCTCACCACGCCCTTTTCGGTACCCCTCCTCGCTATGACCACCTCCGCGTCTTCGGGTGTGCGTGTTACCCTAACACCACTGCCACTGCCCCCCAAAAGCTGGCTCCCCGGTCGACTCGGTGTGTCTTCCTCGAGTACTCCCCAGATCATAAAGGGTACCGTTGCTTTGACCTCTCCTCTCGTCGAGTCCTCATTTCCCGTCACGTTGTGTTCGACGAGTCCGATTTTCCCTTCTCCACCACCACCACGACTCCCACCTCCCCCCTGCCTCCCACCTCCGACCTTGGCCTCTCCTCCCTGTTTCCCACTGACGCGGTGGCCCAGCCACCTTTACTGTTTTACCCTGCAGGTCCTCCGCCGGGCTCGTGCCTCGGCCCGCCGTCCTCCGGGCCTGTACCTGACCCTGCGCCCTGCGCGGGTCCGGCCACCGCGCCCTCTGGTGCTGTGTCTGCCCCTGCGCCTTGCGCGGGTCCAACGGCTGCGCCTGACCTTGCGCCCGCTGCGGGTCCGGCGTCTTCGGCACCTCCCGCGCGCTTCGCCCAGCCGGTGCGTGTCTACCAGCGCCGTGCGCGGGCGGCCTCGCCGCCCCCGGTACGGGACCCGTCGCCGTCGTCGCCACCTCGATCGCCTTCTGTGGCCTCGTCCCTGCCGTCGACGCCTACGCCGCTGCCGCCGCCTCCACCACCGCCAGCTGCTCGAGTCAAGCCGCCCGTGTACCACCCGCCCCTTCTTCACTGCCACCCCATGGTGATGCGGCAGACGGCGGGGGTGCGGCGACACCGGGCTCTCGCCACGACGTCGGGCGAGTCGCGGGTCTCTTCGGTACCCTCTTCCGTGCGCGACGCCTTGGCCGACTCTCACTGGCGGGGTGCGATGGAAGAGGAGTACGCGGCTCTTCTAGCCAACCAGACCTAGGATCTGGTGCCCCGTCCGTCTGGCTCCAATGTCGTTATCGGCAAGTGGATCTGGACTCACAAGCACCGGGCTGATGGCACTCTTGAGCGGTACAAGGCTCGTTGGGTTCTCCGGGGTTTCACTCAGCGGCCTGGAGTTGATTATGATGAGACTTTCAGTCCAGTGGTGAAGTCAGCTACAGTCCGCACAGTTCTCTCACTGGCTCTCTCCCGCTCCTGGCCCGTGCATTAGCTAGATGTCAAGAATGCCTTTCTCCACGGGACACTTGCTGAGACGGTCTACTGCAGTCAGCCTGCGGGCTTTGTTGACTCTTCCCGCCCTGACCTAGTCTGTCGTCTCAACAAGTCACTCTACGACCTCAAGCAGGCCCCTCGGGCGTGGTACTCTCGGTTTGCTGCATTCCTGCTTACTCTGGGTTTTGTGGAGGCCAAGTCAGACACTTAGCTGTTCATCTACCACCACGGTGGGGAGACTGCCTATTTGCTGCTCTATGTTGATGACATTGTGCTCACCGCCTCCAGCCCGACACTACTGCGGCGGATCATCACCTCTCTTCAGCAGGAGTTCACGATGAAGGACCTCAGTGTGCTCCATCACTTCCTTGGAGTCACCGTTGAGCCTCGTCCCGGGGGTCTCTTTCTTCACCAGCGGCAGTACACTCTTGATATCCTGAAGCGAGCTGGGATGACCGACTGCAAGCCTTGCTCCACCCAGTTGACACTTAGGCCAAGCTGTCCGAGACCGAGGGCACCACAGTTACTGACCCTACCGCGTACAGGAGTCTTGCAGGGGCGCTTCATTACCTCACCTTCACCCGCCCGGACATCACATATGCAGTTCAGCATATTTGCCTTCATATGCATCATCCGCGCGAGCCTCACCTCACGGCCCTCAAGCGCCTCCTCCGATACCTCCGCAGCACCGTCGACTACTGTCTCCTACTCCACCGGTCTGCCTCCACCGAGCTCGTCGTCTACACCGACGCTGACTGGGCCGGGTGTCCGGACACTCACCGGTCCACCTCCGGCTATGCTGTCTTCCTCAGCGACAACCTGGTGTCCTGGTCGTCCAAGCGCTAGCCGGTGGTCTCCCGCTCCAGTGCCAAGGCGGAGTACCGCGCTGTTGCTAACGGCGTGGCTGAGGCCTCCTGGCTACGGCAGCTCCTTGGCGAGCTCCACAGTCCCCTGACCTAGAGCATGTTGGTCTACTGCGACAACCTCAGTGCGGTGTACCTCTCCACCAACCCCGTTCAGCACCAGCGGACCAAGCATGTGGAGATCGACCTCCACTTTGTCCGCGATCGGGTGGCCATCGGCGATGTTCGGGTTCTCCACGTCCCGACCACTTCCCAGTTCGTCGACATCTTCACCAAGGGCCTCCCGTCCTCGACCTTCTCCGAGTTTCGCTCCAGCCTCAACATCACTAGTGGCTAGTTGAGTCTTTGGGGGGCTCCTGTGTTGTGCTTCTTTTCGTGCTCAGTCTTGAAACTCCGTTGCGCCGGTAGTTCAGACTATGGGGGTGTTGGAGTGTATATGTGTTAGGCCCATGCAAGACCACTATATTGCTACCCTCCTAGGGTTAGCCCAACCAATCCAATCACTGTCTCAAGCACAGATGCAGGAGGCGACCTCTCCGGGTCCTCATGCCCATGATGATCCCCTCCCCCCCACACACACACCGGTCTCTACTCCGCCCTGCATCATCGACTAGTATGAGTGTGTCGGTGTTTCGGAAACGGGGGGTCCTAACACCGGCGAGTAAATTTGTGTCTGCATGGCCCTAGCTCCGGGTGGTGATGCAAGAAAAACACAAAGGATTATACTGGTTCGGGCGAAACGTCCCTACGTCCAGTGAGGTGGGAGAGGTCGTGTTATCTTGCACCGGGGTGCTCGTAGTAGGGGTACAAGCTAGTGAGAGAGGGGGAACTCCCCAAGTCTCGTGAGAACGAAGGAGGTGGAGTTGCAACTGGGACGTTGCTAGCGTGTGTGTGTGCTTGTGAGTTGCCAGTGATCGTTGCTAGCGTGTGTGTGTGCTTGTGAGTTGTCAGTGATTGCTCGATGGTTGTTCGATGCCTTGCCCCCCCCCTGAAGGCGTCTCCGGCTCCTCCTTTTATAGCCTTAAAGAGGGCACGGGGTTACAAGGAGATGTTACATTTGTGTTCTTATTTTAGTCTAAAGGTGGAGGTGGTGAGCTACTATGGCTCTACAGCATGGTCGTCGTCCTCGTCGTCGTGGCCCCACACGTCCGTCATTGTGGCGATGCATTGTCGAGTCCCTTCATCCCGTCTTTCTGGGTGAAGGGATGGTACGAGTCCCAAACCACATCTCGGCCCATACGGCGTGGGCATGCTAGAAGAGTCGTGAATGGCCCAGGATTCGCGGGTCCTTGTAGTACCTTGCGCTTGTCGCCTTGCGCCAAAGTTTCCGGTGGAAGGGTTGGACTCCGCCCGGGGCCTGGCCGCGAGGCCTCGAACGAAGCGGATAATGGGGTATTCACCCGGGGCCCGTTGCGGGGGGCTCGGGTAAGATGGAAAAGTCTGCCCGAGGCCTGAGCTCGAGGGCTCGGGCGAAGCGGAGAATGGAGCGTTCGTCGAGACCTGTCGTGGAGGGCTCGGACAGAACCGGGAAGCTGGCCTGAGGCCTCAGCACGAGGGCTCAAGCAAGGCGGAGAGCGAACTCATCCTCCGAGGCCTGAGCCCGAGGCCTCGGGGGGTGAGGAGAGCTGCGGTATTCCTTAGCCTGTGAGGCAGTTGGCACTGGGTCTTTGCATGCGCGACACTGTTGCTAGATTCGTTGGATTCGAATCTCCGCCGAGTCCTCCTTTTGAGGAGCCAGTGGTGAGCGATCAGCGCTGCATCGTGGCAGGTTGCCTGCATCACTAGTGCCCTGAGAGGACCTTTCAGAGAACGCGGCCATCAAGCCGCCGGTCCCCACGGTGAGGCGCCTCGGATTACCCGGTCCACACCGGTCTTCGTGGCGGCACGGATAAGGAGGCGGACCGAGGAGGCCCTCCGTCTTTGTTGAAGCAGGGCGTGCACGTTCGGTCATGGCACAGCCCCTGTACGGGACGGTTCCAGGCCGGGTTTGCGTGGGAAGCTGGGATGCCTTGGCGTTTTTTGCCCTGACCCCGGGTATCGGTTCACCCTTGGGCCGGGCTGACTTGCCGTCGGGCCTATCCGAGTGACGGGCCATTACCCCCGGCGGGGAACCCCTGGGTGGCCGAGCGTGGGCCGGAATCGCCCACCGGACCTGGCTTTGCTTTTGTTGGGCCGTTCGGGGTACCCCTTGTTTTGGTACCCGACAGAGTGCATCGACCAAACTGAAGCGGACTTGCTCAATGCTATGATTGTCTCCGTGTTCGGTTCATGTGTCCTTGGATGATGTTGTAGATGCTATCGCCTTCAAGTTTGATGTGGTAGATGACTCTTTCAAGGTTCGCCGCTACGATGATACAGTGTTCATTGCTCTCATGGCAGATGAGGCCACGGCGAGTAGAATGGCCACCAACAATGGGCCTACTTCTAGCTCGATCTCAGTCAGAATTCATTGTCGGCGCTGGTCAAGACAAGCTTTCGCCTCCGGAGCGGTCCTCCCCACCCTAGTTGACAATGAGCTTCGTGGGATTCCTGCACATGCTTGGGACGTGTCCACCGTGGAGAACTTACAGAATCCCTACGGCTGGCTTGAGAAGGTTCGCCCATAGACTCGCTCTCGTGAAGATTATTCAGCTTTCAAGTGTTCAACCTGGTGCTTCAATCCTGGGGACATTCCACGCTCGTGTGATTTGTTTGTTGTGGAGCCGGTGCTACTGGTCGAAGAGCAGCCTCCATCTAAGCGCGCTTTGAGGTATCCCATTGTGTTCTCTGTTGTGGGATCTTCTCAGCCCAGCTCAAGCGAAACAGTGCATCTTGACAATAAGCTTCCGCCTCTGGTGAACAAGCAAGGCACCTCTTCTTCGGTTGGCCAAAGTGCTCTGACTGCCTTCCCTCGGGGCAGCGGGGGTCCTGCAGCTTCCGGTCAGTGTGGCACGGTCGCCGTCAATGAGGCCTTGCTGGAGGAGAGGGGAAATGTAGGGTCTGCAGCCTCCGGTGTGGGTGACGAGATTGTCGCCGTTGTCGAGGCAGACAGCCCCTCGCTCATTGAAACAACACCAGATTCATTGGGAAATGATGGTATGGGGTCTGCAGTCTCCGATGTGGGTGATGAGATGTCGCCGCTGTCGAGGAAGCTAGCCCATCTCCCATGGAACCAACCGCTGAGCTACTAGGTATTTGTAGAGACCAATAGAACCGGGGGAAACACCACACACCCTAGGAGGGGGGTGACCTCTCATTATATAGGTCGTATAGGCTTGGGGTACAAGGAATACAATACAAGCACGTATGCAACACCTATTTGTTTAACACCCGCCCGCAGTCGCACAGGGAGAGTCACAGACACCAAGACTGGACCTAAAGTCAGTATACGACTGTACAGGAAGACCCTTAGTCATAATGTCAGTGAACTGATGTGATGAAGGAACGTGAACAACACGAACCTGACAAAAAGCCACCTTCTCACGGACAAAGTGAATGTCAATCTCAATATTCTTCGTTCGGCGATTATGAATTGGATTGGCGGTCATGTAAACTGCGCTAACATTGTCAAAGTAGACAAGTGTAGCCTTCATCAGAGGTATGTGAAGCTCTTGAAGAAGCTGCCACAACCAGCAACACTCAGCCACAGCATAGGCGACAACACGATATTCCACCTCAGCACTCGATCAAGACACTGTTGTTTGTCGCTTGGATAACCAGGAGACAAGAGTATCACCAAGGAAAACACAGTAGCATGAGGTGGAACGCCTGGAGTCAGGACAGCCAGCCCAATCAGCATCCGAGCAGGATGTGAGAGAGTCGATGGGACCAGTGCCAATATGGAGACCATGAGACAAGGTACCCTTCACATAGTGTAGAATGCGCTTGACAAGCACCAGATGAAACTCGCGAGGATCATGCATAAAGAGACAGACTTGCTGAACTGCATAAGCAAGATCTAGGCGAGTCAAGGTGACATAGTGCAGGGCTCCAGCCAGACTCCTGTACTTAGAAGGATCAGCAACAGGGGCACCATCTGTAGCAGATAACTTGGCCTTAGTATCAACTGGTGTCGTCGTAGAGTGGCACTCACTCAGCGCGCTGAAGAAGATCTAACGCATACTGCCGCTAAGACAGAAATAATCCATTTGAAGAACGAGTAACTGAAATTCCCAAGAAGTGATGCAAAGCCCCGAGATCTGTCATAACAAACTCAGAGTGAAGCCGGCCAATGATATCATGAAGCAAGGCAAAGGACGAAGCGGTCAACACGATGTCATCCACATATTGCAAGAGATATGCAATGTGATGACCAGCCTTGTAGACAAACAGCGAGATGTCAGAAACTGAAGAAACAAAACCCAACTGTTGAATATAGGTGGCAAACCGCTGGTACCAAGCACAAGGGGCCTAGGGCCTGCTGACAGTAGACAGTTTCGTCAAGATGTCCATGAAGAAAGGCGTTCTTTAGATCCAACTGATGAATAGGCCACCGACGAGAAGCTACAATACTCAGAACAGTTCGGATAGTACCAGGCTTGATGACCAGGCTGAAAGTCTCATCGTAATCAATGTCATGCTGCTGTGAAAAACCGCGGACAACCCAACAAGCCTTGTGACGAGCAAGCAAACTGGAATTTATGCTTGTAAATTCACTTTCCTGTCACAACATCAACCCCAAGAGGACGAGGAACAAGGCGCCCTATACCATTATCCATCAATTCCTGATACTCTTTGGTCATGGCAGCGCGCCAATTAGCATTAGCAAGTGCACTGCAATAATTAGCCGAAACAGGAGAAGCGACCGAAGAATCAGCAGACAATTTCTGATAATTGACGGGCTCAATGGAGCCAATTTGAAGATGAGGCAGTCGACGGAAAGCAGAAGGCAGTGGAGTATCACTGCGCATAGGCTGTCAAGGTGGAACCAGTGGTCGAAGTGAAGCAGCAGTAGCACCAAAACGTCGAACATGTATGGGACCGTGCACGGGACGACTGAAACGTCCTACCGGTGTTGGAGCTGGTGCAGCAATCGGCGGTGGAGTTGGTGCATCAACTAGCAGTGGAGGAGGACGACGGGAGTAGACTAGTCAAAAATGCCTGGGCGGATCAGCTGTCACATTAGGGCCGCCATGCACGCCAGCAAGGGGATTGGCAGGGCCACCCGACCCGCGAAAGTCGTCAGCAGGATGGGCGCCAACTCGGCCAGGTGATCCAAACTAGCCCGATGTCAAAGAATACGGCCCTGGCGGGGGCACGAAGCCATGCCCACCCAGACTGTCATGGCCTGATTGGGGTACAGAACCACGCCCAGTAGACGAACCGGCGGAGGGACCTGACAGGGGCACAGAGCCACACCCGCTCGGTCGGTGATCATGATAAGCAGGCGTATCACCAAACAAGGTACAGGATCCATCAAGGAGAGAATCAAGGTGCTGATGGCAACAGGAGACTTGTTTGCGAAAGGAAACACAAACTCATCAAAAACGTGTCGAGAGATGATGATCCGTCGTGTGGAGAGATCTAAGCAGTGATAGCCCTTGTGTGACGAAGGATAGCCCAAGAAAACGCAAGCTGTGGACCGTGGGGCCAGCTTGTGTAGTGAGGTAGCCTGCACGTTAGGGTAGCATAAGCAACCAAAGACACGAAGGTGGTCATAGGAAGGAGTTTTATGCAACCGAGTATATGGGATGTCATTGTAGATAGAAGACGGATGACGATTAAGCAAGTAGGTCGCAACAGTTAAAGCCTCCGCCCAATAGGAGGGCGCCATGGATGCCTGGCTGAGCAAGGTGTGCACATAGTTGTTTAAGGTGCAAAGAGCATGTTTGGCCTTACCATTGTGAGGAGAGGCATAGGGACAAGAAAGCCGAAGAACAATACCATGCGCAGTAAGAAAGTGGCGTGTGGCATTTTGTCCCATTATCTGCCTGAAAACACTTAATGGGAAGACCGAACTAAGTGCGAGCATAAGCAACAAAATCAATCATGTGCTGATGAACATCAGACTTACGTCGAAGTGGAAAAGTCCAACAAAAGTGAGTGTAGTCATCAAGCATAACAAAATAATAAGAACTACCAGAAATACTCGTAATCGGAGAGGTCCAAACATCACAATGAACTATCTCAAAAGGGGAAACAGTTTGTGGGAAGACCGAACTGAGTGCAAGCATAAGCAACAAAATCAACCATGTGCCATCACAACGAACTATCTCAAAAGGGGAAACAGTTTGTGAAACAGAAGTACTAAAGGGTAGACGCACATGTTTACCAAGCTGGCAAAAGTGGCAAGGAGAGCGATCTACTTTATTACAGGAGATAAATTTATTCTTCTATAGACAGGCTATAGTGGCTGGACCATGGTGACCGAGACGACGATGCCATAAGGTGGAGGAAGCTGCAAACAGAGCGTGGGCGGTGGACGGTGTGACTAGGGGATGGTATAGAGATCTCCCTCGCTATTGCAACGAAGAATCACGCGCCGCGTCCTGGCCGTCCTGAGGGACAGAAAAACCAGAAGCGTCAAATTCGATAGAGCCAATCGGTTTACCGATCTCCACAACGAAATTAAGGAAGACTGATCTTTTGCCATGGATTGAGAAAATTGGTAGTAAATTACCAGGATGGCAAGCTTCTCTCATGAACCTTGCTCTGCATGGGTGAGGTTCGTTCTATCTGCTATTCCCATCTATGCCCTCATTGCTATTAATGTCCCTAAATGGTTCATCCGGGCTGTAGACAAAATCTGTCGTGGTTTCCTTTGGAAAGGTCAGGAGCAAGTGAACGGTGGTAATTGCTTAGTGGCTTGGGACAAGGTGCAACACCCGCTGGACCTTGGTGGTCTCGGGATGCTCAACTTAGAGGTCAAGAGTTGGTCCATGCAAATCAGATGGTTGTGGTTCCAGAAATTTTGATAATGACTGACCTTGGAAAGGGGCTTGAAATTCGTGTGCACCCGAATGCGCTTGGTATGTTCAAGATTGCTATGGAATCTTTTGTTGGAAGCGGGGCCTCTACATTGCTTTGGAGCGAGATGGCTTCTGTGTTGTTCCTTAAATGACCTTGCTCCCTCAGTGTTAGCTGATGTTCCATCCAAGGTTCAACAGCAGAGGACAGTGGTACAGGCCCTACAAGATCTCAGCTGGCCGAGAGATATTCAGGCTGGCCTCTCTCTCATTGGCCTTTTTGAGTTTTTTCAACTTTGGGACATCATTCACGAGGTAGTCTTATCAGGATCAGCACATATGGAAGTTAGACAGGTCAGACTGCTTCTCCAAATCTGCCTATAGAGCCTTCTTCAGTGGATCAACTACCTTTGAGCCATGGCAGAGATTGCGGAAATCATGGGCGCTACCCAAGTGCAAGGTCTTCCTTTGGTTGGCCATTCGGATAGGTGTTGGACGGCGGATCGGCTTGCTAATAGAGGCCTCCCTCATCCGAGCCACTGCCCACTTTGTGACCAAGAGAAAGAAACTATCCAGCACCTCCTCAATTCGTGTGTGTTTGCACGGGAATTATGGTTCAAAATCTTATCACCCCTTGGCCTGCAAGCAGCCGTACCAAGAAGGGAAAGGTCCTTTGCGGATTGGTGGCACAAGATAATCAAGCTAGTACCGAAGGAGAAAAAGAAAGGCACAAATACAGTCATCATCCTAATAGCCTGGGTGCTATGAAAGCATAGAAACTCTTGTGTTTTTAACACAAGACCAAGCATGGCAGCTGCCCTTCATGCTTTTAACGAGGAGCGTCAGCTATGGTGCCTCGCAGGAGCCTGTGGTTTGCGTGCGCTTGATTTAGGTCAAGTTGGGGGACTAGGTTAGTCTAGTCGAGTTTGGGGATGTCAGGTCTGGTCCCACCCCTAGGTGTTTTTATCTTTGTTTTGTTTACAACCCCTCACGGCTAGGCTCGGAGTGAGGTAGTGGTGATTTGTACGGGACCATTTTTCTATCTCTTAATAAAATGATACGCAGCTCTCCTGCGTATTCGAGAAAAAAAAATATTTATGGCAACAGAAAGGTGGCACCAACCTTCATGTAGGGACACGAGGCACAACCACCATGAATGGAGCAGCCTTCGCCAGAACTCACACCAGGAACAATAGTAAGATTATCTAAATCAGTAGCCATTGAAGAACCAACATGAGCACCATTTGATGTCTTAGAAATAGCATCCGAGGAAACCGGAAACACAATTTCTACTTCAATGTTTGCTCTCTCTTGAAAAGAATACAAATCAAATAATTCCTGAACTGCAGCAACAATTGAAGTGATCATCCCTGATTCTGTTCCTAACACAAACTGAAGATGTTCATCTACATTTCTGTCCAGAGCTCCTATCAGATGATCCTTAATGAAATCCAAGATGTTCTGAGTGGATCCAACAACTCCCATTGCTCTCCGCTTTGCTTCCATTGCCAAAGAGAACATTTCTCCAGGTACCTCAAAGTGCGCTGTTAGAAATGCATCACAATATTGTTCCTTTATTTTCCCCACAACCTCATGGCCAAACATGTCATGAACCATACAGTTACCACCCTGCGTATCAGCAAACGATTGTTACAGAAGGGACAAGCAGAGAATGTAGATCAACTAAGACTGGGGCAAATTATAAAAAGAAGAAAAAGCACGATATTAAAAGATTGATGAGGACAATTCCAGCCCATTCCAAAGAATAATACAATCATATATTCAATTGCTCCAAGAGTTAATGAAGTCAAAACATTTTTGTACAGTTGAGGAACTAAGAAAACTCTTATACTTGCATATGCCAGTTCATAGTAAAACTGACACATGTTTACTGTTAGACAGCCGTGTATGGTGCACGGGCTATTTGGGCCTTTATGGTTAGTTATTGATTGACATTATATTAGGCAAGGATATCCCACGGTGGTCTTAATTCTATAAACCAAACTGGTCCTCCCTGCCTATATATGTAACCTGCCTATTGGCCTCCTAATCAATCTATCAATTCCAATTGCCATCATGGTATCAGCCGCCTAGGGTTTTTTCCACTGCCTTCCTCCGCGCACCCCCTGCGGTTGTGCACCATCTGCGCCGCGCGCTCCCTGGCTGCCCTTCCCCCCACTGCCATGCCTGGCTCTCTCCCTGCCACTCCCTCTGCTGTAGACCTCGCCGCTGCCCAAGCTGTTGCGACTGCGCGCGAGCGCCGCCACCAGCAGGCTGTTGTCCGGGCCGCCGCTCTCCGGTGCGCCTAGGAGGCCGAGCAGGAGGCCCACGGCCGCTGCCCAGGAGCGCGATGCCGACACCACCCGCGTCCGCGACGCCCTTGCCCGCACAGCTCGCAAGCGGGAAGCGGCCAAGGCCGTTGTCGAGCCTGATGTCGACGATGCCGGCTCTGTGAGCGTCATTGCCGATGGTGGCTCGGCTCCTTCACTCCGCGACACTCTCCTGGCGCATGAGGCCGCCGCCATCATCAACCTCCACGCCCAGGCTGTCGCCGTCTAGAACATTCACACTCTCATCCCTATCGTCCTCGACATGGAGAGCAACAACTACACACCCTGGCATCACCAGATGCTCCTGGTCCTTGGGAAATTCTCTCTCCAGCACCATATCCTCGTCGACACCACCGATCACACCTACCACGACCGGGAGCGTACGGACTGTGTCGTCATGATGTGGCTCCTGGGCACCGTCTCACCCGATCTCAAGGAGGTTGCTCGGGATGACCCTGCCACTACCACAGCACGCACCATCGTGGGACGTGTCGGGGCTCGCCTCCTCCTTCAACACCGTGTCACTGACTCCGCCTTAGCAACACGACTGGATCTTCGACACCGGCGCCACCTCACATATGACCTCTGACGCCGGTACACTTTCTCACACCTCTTCCCAGCGGTAAACTATTCCATCTTCCATTGTTGTCAGTAACGGTGCTTTACTTCCAGTCACCTCCACTGGCATGGCTCATCTTGGTTTTTTGTGTCTTAATGATGTCCTTGTTTCTCCAGGTCTTATTAAGAACCTAATTTCCGTGCGTCAATTTACTTCCGACAACAATTGTTTTGTTGAATTTGACCCCGCTATTTGTTCTGTTAAGGATATGCATTCTAGGAGAGTGATCACCAAGTGCAACAGCTATGGTCGTTGTACTCTCTTCGCCACCCTGACGTGTCATCCCTTCCTGCTGCACACCTCGCCACCTCTGCCTCGTCCACTATATGGCATCGTCATCTCGGTCATCCTGGATCTAAGACTCTGTCGAAACATATGGCTCGTAATAAACAAATTAGAAACTCTATATGCCATGCTTGTCAGCTTGGGCATCATGTTCGTCTTCCTTTTCCTGTGTCAGCATCGCCTCACACAGTTTTGAACTCATACACTGTGATTTATGTGATTTATGGACCTCACCAGTTCCTAGTGTTTCGGGTTTAAATATTTTGGGTCATTCTCGATGATTACTCGCATTATATGTGGACGTTCCCTCGACATTGGTGTATTGTGTCGAGATATAGATATTAAACCCAACAATCAATGTTTGGTTATAAATTAAAGACAAACAAGAACATATCCGAAACACTTCTTTCAGAAATATACAAATCAATCTAAAAAACTGGTGTTTTGTGAAGAAATCTGATCTTTGCAAATTTCAAACAATTATAGTAGAAAAAAAATGGAAGATAAATTGAGAAACAAAATATGCTTTTATAAAAAACTAAAGAAAATGAGATGGAAAGCTTAGCTCTGCAAAATTAATTTGAATTGAGATCACAGAAACCATACTTGAATAAAAATGACTGGGAGTAAACGTCCTAAGGCACAGGTGAGGAACAAAATCACACAACCTGGTAATAGTGTAGACGTGACAGTAATGAACTTATAGATTTTCTGTTGTGGTCAGGATGAATTTTTGCAATTCTTCATCTGACATTGTAGCCATTCTCTGAAATAAATCTGCTATGTTTGCACCCATATATGAATCAGGACCATACCAGACATTAAGATCTGGTATTTGGGCAAATGCCTAAAACATAGAAAGTTAAGAAAGCTTGATTACAGGATAAGTAAAATAAAAATGAAATACAAATAAAATATCCACTCAGATAATTCTCAGAACCAAAACATGTACCTGTAATATAGTTGGAACAACATTAGAAGAGGTGCAAGTTATTGTAGGAACAAGTTCATGAGCATGAGCTTTTGTTTCCAGCGAAGTATTAATGTAAATAACATGCAAGACGGATAACATCTCGAAGCTTTCCTCAAAAAATGAGTATATTCACAACTTGAAGCAGCATCTGCTAATGAACAGCCAATCGGTTCACTGGACATTCTATAAACGACAACCTGCATAAATCCACCAAGAATTAGTGTCTGCATGTTGCAGAGTTACGGAGCCAGTTTGGTTGGATGGATATCCATGGATGGGAGATGGTCATCCATGGATAGGTGGTGTTTGGTTTGATAGATTGAAATATCCGATGCCAGATACAGTGGCCAACAAAAAACTAGCAGATGAGCTCATCTAAATTTTCTAATCTCTGTCATCTGTAAATAAATTAGCGATAATTAGTATATTATATTATTATTAATTACTCCCTCCATCCTAATATATAAGGTGTAACCACTTTTTATTCAAGTCCCATAACACAAGTCGTGCTCTCTCTAGTCACGCGTACAACGAGGCAGTAGTACAACTCCTTGGTCTTTAAAACAGATGTGGTTATGCCTTATATACTAGGATGGAGGAAGTAATAATTATGATGACAAGATTAGTTTTGCTAAGTGCAAATATATTGATTACTGCATGTTTTGTGCGCCAAGTAAAGTAGTAGAAGTGCTAATCAACATATTTTTTCTTTAATTAGTGATTAACATGAGAAAAATAGTGTTAGTGCATATTTATTAGTGTAAAATTAATTGTTATTGTTGTTAAATAATAGATATAATTAGTCAACTATTGTCATTCCATCCACTCTCATCCATCAGACCAAACAGAACAATAGCTCGCCCCATCCATCAAACCAAACAGGTAGTATGGATTAGCCCATCCTAAAATCCATGGATGGCCAAACCCCATCCAACTTTGCCCTCAAACAAACACACCATTAGGGCTTGTTTGGCTACACATGGCTAGTTACTAGTTGGGCTAAAAAATAGCCCAAATTAGCTATGGTTGACTAGCTAGTTGGCTATCAACTGGTTGGAGACTTGGTTAAAAAATTCCACGTATTAGCCCTCTTGTTTGGGTGCACTACAACAATTTGAGCTAAAATTAGCTAGCTAACAATTAGCCCACGGTATCCAAACATGCCCTTAGGTTGTGGGTGATATATATCCATGTGAAAACAACAAAGAATGACATTCATGATACGCTGAAGTTGACTACTATTTTGGTCAGACTTATTTAAACATCATACAACCAAGATATCACTTATTACCTTATCTAATGCAAGTATGGCAACAGTCGGTCATTTGTTCTGCTTTGATATAGTCTGATTATGGTTAAAAATCTTCTTTTACCACAACTTTCTCTATACTTCGCATCACATCCACAGTAAGCTCAAAGTTCAGAAAGTGCTAGTCCATAAATGATATACATGCTGACACAACAGATAAATTGGATCTGACTAGGATCATTCAGGTATTCATCGGAACTGCCACACCAGGCTAGTGTATAAAAGTGGAACCTGAACTAGAAAGAGAATAAGCTCAAAAAAAGGTTCCCAAATGATGTTACTTCACTATTTCACTAAAGTAGTAACATGATATAAGTGTATATATAAACCTACTCTTGTTAGCTTGATTCTGACCATGATATAAGTGTATATATAAACCTACTCTTGTTAGCTTGATTCTGAGAGCATGCTCTTAGTGACAAATGACATGACAATTAGACTTCTGGAAACACTAATTAAAAATACCTTATTAAATCCTGCTTGGTCAAGTATTGCCCGAACATTTTCTGACATGAAGTCACACCTAGAACTGTAATATAGTCACATCCTGCTTCAGCCATTTTAACAGCACTATCTGCCATAATCAAGGAATCAGATATTTGGATGTGGGGCCACTGCTTCTTTGCAGAGTAAGTATGCCTTGCACCTCAGGATCCCATATAAAAGTGTGCAACAACCCCAATTTTTTTCTCTTTAAGGGTATTCACAAGGCCTGAAATCTTGGACTCGTCAGGAGATAAAAACATCGCCTGCAATAAAGCACTAAATTGCAGTGATGAGTTGCTTCATGCAGAAATCAATATCAATATGAAGACTTACAGTAAAAGGATACATTCAAGCAATCAAGCTAATTTAAGCTGTCATTTTTTTGTCAGATTCACAACCAAATTTACTTTTTTTATATATTAACGTCCTTTAGTGGAAACGTTGGTACATTGGTGACTAGTGAATTGGGGGGGATGTCTCAAGAAAATGATGTTGTCAAGCAAGAAATCATATCTTTGCCAGTTCCACTGAGCATCAACACTACCACTGATCTCTAGGTTCCACTAATTTGAATACTGGGAAGGATGGAGCCATCTAATAAGCTTTACAGCTCTTAAGCATCCAACATTACAATGCTGCAACTGATCCCCTGGAGACACTAGAATATTGACTTCTTGTGTGGATTATGATGACTAACTATCGTCCAGCTGCTTATTTATCATCATTCCTGTATTCATCCTACAGGCAGCTCCAATAATGGCCAATACCAACAATAATACTCCAACAATAAATCAGGTTAGAGGGTACATGACTCATATCACACAAGCCTATTTTTTGTTGGGATAGGAGTTGGAACAAGGATGAGGAGAGCTGCAATAGATGAGGATATGATGGTGTTAAAAACAGCAACAGTAACAGGACAATTGAATTAGATAGGTTAGTGGTATTTTAAAAAGTTGATTGATCAAAACGAAAAAAAAAATGCATGAGCTAATAGAAAAGATATCTTTTATGTGTGCTAACTTTAGTGGAAAAAGGGCATGGAGCCCCGTCCTGGGCAGATTCTTCACGTCGAATCTACCTAAGGAAAAGCAAAACTTCTTTAGACATTGTGTAAAAAGATAACACATCGAGTTATACTAGTAATTCCCAACTTTGTTGAGCCAAGCCACGTCTTTTCATTCATCAGACCTTCATCAGACCAATAGTGCCACGAACATTCATGTAGCAAGTCGTTCGAGACCAATAGTGCCACGAAAACTAACCAACCGGATAAAGCAGGAGGATCCGGATGTATAGGAGCTCACCTGCGCCTCGGCGTAACTGCCCTGCGCGCGGACGGCGCCGTTGCGGGCGATGACAAGCGACGGAAACGGCTTCCCGGGGTGCCTACCCTCGCGCGCCGCGATGACCGTGCGCGCCCGCTTCTGCATGCCGACAAGCACGTTGTGCCACGTGCTGCCCCGCGACCTGGCCGCCGTTATCCCCGCCCCGAGCGGCGCGAGCTCGGGATCGGCGGGGTCGATGGCGAGGACGTCCTCAGGGTTGGCCCCGTCTAGTGCGGCGACGAGGCAGGCGCAGTACCCACGCGACAGGTCAGAGTCGGAGTCCGCCGCGAACCGCATCCGCCAGCCCGTTGCCGCGTTGCAGCGAGCGACGAGAGCCACACCCGCGCGACGCAGCCCATGACGCGGTTGCCCTGGGCGCGGTCGGGCTCCGGGAGCCTCGGGAGCGCGGCCGCGAGGGAGAGGAGCCGGCGCGCGCGGTCGGCGTCAGATGGGAGTGCGCGGAACTCCTCGGCAAGCAGGCGGAGACGGAGGCGCGGGTGCGCCTTGGCGGCAGCATCATCGGAATCGGCGCGCGGGAGAGGCGGAGGCGGAGGAGGGGCACGGAAGTGGGCACAGCGAACAGAGAGGGAGCGCTGACGGGGAAGGAGGCCGCTTTGGGAAGCGTGGAGAGGAGAGAGGACGCCTCGGGGCTTCGCCGCGGCGGCGCCTGCGGCGGGGGGAAAGAATGAGGCGGCGGCGGCGGCGGCGGCGGCGGTCTCCATGTCTTTGCGGTTTTTTTTTTTTTTTTTTGCCACTAAGAAAGAGGTCCATCCATTCATCCATTCGTTAGATAAAAGCGGAGTTAAGAGGGTGTTTGGTTCCGCCGCTAGAGTTTAGAGTTCAGGTACTACTCCCTCCGTCTCTAAATAAATGTCACTGGGGAAACGTGTTTGTCACAAATACGGTTTTAGGCCCAATCTCAATGGGAGTTTCATTTGAGTTTCATTTGCATTAAATATGCTGCCACATAAGCATTTTTGATGACATGGCATAGCATTTAAGAAGAAAGAGAAGAAATGAGTTTCATCTAGATGAAACTCTCTTGGCACGAATACCAACTCTCTATGAGTTATAGAATTTAATGTCTATGAAACTTTACAATGAAACTCTCACTCTCAATGGAAGTTTCATTCAAGTTTCATTTTATTTCATATGACATGGCAGTCTTGGAAACAACAAAATGAAACTCATCATTGAGATTGGCCTCATAGTGGCATCTATTTTGAGACGGAGGGAGTAAAGTTTAGTCACTTTTAGGGCCTGTTTGGTTGGTGACCGTAACTTGCCACGCCTGATCTTCGGCAAACTGTGGCTGCCACAGAAAGTGTGGCGAGCAAAATCGAAGCCACACTTGTGGCAAAGTTTGGCACGAAATGAGTCTATGACGTGTGGGGCATGGTGCTAAGAAAGTGTGGCGTGCCATAGCTGTGGCAGTGAACCAAACGACTGCCAGAAAAACTGTGGCACGACGAATCTGTGGCGTGGCAAGGTCTGGTCACCAACCAAACAGACCCTTAGTCACTAAGTTTCAAACACCCCCACTAAAAGTCACTTTTAACACTACAACTCTAGTCACCTCCACTAAACTTTAGTGGCTAAACTCTAGGGGTGGAAACCAAACACCCCTTAAATCTGCAGCCAACAGACCTAGAATACAGGGAAATTTTGTAAAATATAATATTTTTTATTTGTAATAATTGTAAATATAGCGTGTGTGCTTGTTTTTTTGCGTCATTTTAAACGGTGTTATTGTAATTTTGCAAAGTTGGAGATATGTTATTGGTATCTCACTAAGGATGGCAATGGTTCGGTTACGGATCGGATATCCGTGGGTTTCAGGTTTAACGGGTTCAGGTTTGGGTACGATTTGTCACCCACGGTTTTCGGGTTCGGGGCCCCGAAACCTATCGAGTTCAGTTTCGGATTTGGTTTTTCACCCGTTAATATCCAATGAATATCCATTTAGAACTAGAACTCATGTTTTATAATATACTAATGATAACTTGTTTACTTAAATTATTAAATATGTTCTAAGTTGACACACGAAATTATTTACTATTTATTGTCTCTTGTTTATACATGTGAATATGTATAATATCACGTATAAATTTATAAGAAATACTTATTTCTGTTATTATGGTGTCATATGAAGCGGGTTTTGGGTATCTAATCGGATTTCAGGTATCCGCGGGTTTGGTTTTGGTTATGGATTATCAGTCGAATCGGTGTTTCAGAGCGTTTTGGGTTTTGAGTTCGGGTTTCGGGTTTGGGTGCACGGAGACTTCATCCGATACGAACCCGACCCGTTGCCTTCCTTATATCTCATTGACATGTAGGATACACATGAGTCAATAACATGTGGACCAGAATGGCGTATCCCTAAATTTGCAAAATTATAATGACAGTCTTTAAATTTTCCCTTTTGTATGTGTGTGTTTTGGCTTAGGGTATGTTTAGGACAGCTCTTCTAGCTCCAGATTCAGAAAAAATAGCTTCATTCTATAAAAAATTTGTCAAACAGTCCAGCTCCACTAAATTCAGATTTACTGAAAGATTGGATCTAGAGGCTAGATTTACGATTTTAGTAGATCTTCTCAAGGGGTGCTCTATCAAAATGAGATTCGTGGAGTTAGAAAAACTTACCCACCACTACCACTCATTACACACGTACCAGTTTGTTATTTCTTTTCTCTTCCACCCGTGGCAATTTTTCTCCTCTGAGTCGCAACCACGCCCTGGAGCTCCATCCCAGGGACATGTGCGCTGCCGGAGAGGCAGCCATGGCTAAGTCTGGACGAAAAACCCGAAACTCGCTGGCTCGATCGACTCGCTCGTTAATGGCTTGGCTCGAGCTCGACTTGTTTTATAATGAGTCAGCTTATTTTATAACGAGCCAACTCGATTTATAACGAGCCAACTCGATTTATAACGAGCCGGCTCGAGCTGGCTCGCGAGCTGCTCGTTAGCTCGTACGAGCTAATTAATTCACAAGCCCACAACTCAAATTAGCTATTGTAGAATGTCCAGGCGTCCAGCAATGTGGTGAAAATCATATTTGTTATTACGTGTTGTTCACATACAGGTAAGAAGATATAATCATATAAGGAAAATTATGTTTTTTATATGTATATATTATTCTTTGTTAGATTTATATGTACTTTGAGAAAATTGTGTTTTTTATAATTTGGCTCGGAGCCAAACGAGCCAGCTCGAGCTCTATAACGAGCCGAGCCGAGCTGCTCTTCTAGCTTATTAGTATAACAAGCCGAGTCGAGCCAGCCTGCTAACGAGCCGAGCTGGCTCGATATCCAGGCCTAGCCATGGCCACGCCACGCCCCTGCAAGCCGGTGCTCTGCTGTGCTCATACCATTCCCGTCGAAGCTCGTACTCCGCCACGCCCGTGAAGCCCCCGCGCAACCCCTCTCCATGGCGAGCCATGACTGTCCCAGGCGAGCTCAGATCTCTCTCTGCCCTCGGCTCTCCAGCGACGTGTCCACCGGCTCCTCGTGCCTCGCTCATCGTCCCCGTGCGCCATACCGGCCATGGTTGACCGCCCCCGCCTTGGGCGAGGTCGCATCTGTCCTCGCCCCGGGCTATCCAGCGAACTCCCGGATGTGCGTGCCCCAGCTCTCCACCGCCTGTAATGTCCCCACTCGCTTCTCTCCATGGCGAGCCGCCCCGCACCGCGCACTCCTCCCCAGTGAGACCGTGCATACCTCCCAGGTGAGCCGACCCAGCCACCGCACACTCGCCCGACCCTGTGCGCTCGAAGGAGGCAGAAGATTGTGATTTTTCCAAATGCTGGCAAGTGGGGCCTACATCAAGGACAAATCTGTCCATTCCGTTCAAAATGCCCTTGTGTGGATCTGGAGCGATTTGTTATCCAAACGGTTCTATGGTGGATCTCAAATCCACTAGTGGAGCTACTCTCTCGTGAATCCCAGATCCAGATTCAGTTTTCCAGAGGTGTAGCTCTCAAACAGGCTCTTAGTCGGACGTTGGCCAGCCGATAGGGCTCCTGTCGGCTGTTGGGTAGCCGACAGGGCCCTGTCGGCGATCCAGCTGTCGAATGGCTAGCTGAGGGTGGCGCGGTGGCCCCTGTCGGTCGCTGGCGACCCGATAGGACCTTTGTCGTTTGTCGAGTGGCCGACAGGGCCTGTTGACCCCGTGTGGCGCTACTCCCTCTCTCTCTCTCTCCTATCTTGTACGCGTCGCGCTTGCGCTCTCACTCCTACGCGCCACACGCCCGCCGCGCCTCGTGTGGCCTACCCGCTTCTGCGCCGCCCCGAGCATGTCGGCCCGTGCCGTGGTCGCGCTGCCCCGCGCGCGCCGGAGGAGCACGGGCTCACCGCGACCTGGTGTCGTTTGTATGTAAATTTGTTTTTATTTTTAAATTTTGTTTTTATTAGTTGTAGATTGTAGTTTTTTGTTAGATTATTTTAGGGTTAGTTCGTAGATTTAGTTGGAATTGTTAAAACTAGTTAGGTTAAATTAGATTTTATAGATTACTATATTTTTGTTAGTATAGTAGTTTTTCTAGGTTTAGATAGATTACTTAGGTTAAGTTATTTTTTAGTTGATAACTTAGAATAATTATATTAGTTAATTTGTTAGATTAATTAGATTAGTTAATTAGTTAGGTTAGTTAGATAGTTCGGTTAGATCTTTGTTTTAGATTAGTTAGGTTAGGGTTTAATTATTTGTAGTTACGGTGTATGTTCGATCTATTTTGGGTTTTGGTTATTGTATCGACAGGTTGCGATAGTTTAGGGTTAGTTATTGTAATTTTTTGTTTATTTTGTGTAATTAGAGTAGGTTCGTAAACTAAATGGAATGACTGACACATTATGTTGCGTGATTTTACCAGGAATGTCGACCGATTTAGTTCCTTTTAAAATTTACCTTAGCAATGGTAAAATTAGATATGGAGATAGCGGGTAGACCTTAGTGACTTCTAGATATTTGACACAGAACTAAATTCACAATTAAATTATGACCACAACCAAGTTTTAGCATGGTTGTTGTGGGGATATTACCTCCGTATACCCTCATGTACCTATTTTGGCCCTTCGTCAAGGACAACCCAGCTCGAAGGCCCTACGGCACGCGACCAGACTGTCATGTTGGTCAGAGACTCTCATGAAGCCTTGCACGCCAAAAAAGATCCTAGATATAGATCCAGATTCCATGCCTAAAGGAACCGATTGTAATCTGGTAGGATATGAAAACTGTAATCCTCTGCCCGACTATACAAGGCGAGCAGGGACCCCCTTGAATCATCTCACCAGATAATCCAGCCACCAAGGACGTAGGGTATTACGACGACTTGTCGGCTAAACCTCTCTAAATCGTCGTGTTTCGTCCCTGTGTTTAAGCTTGAGTAGCCATCTCGTGCACCTCCTCAAACTAATCTACTACCTCGGACATACCCCTCGGTAGACTGTCGGCCATCTTTTGTTGACAATTGGCGCGTGAAAGCCCTAGTTTGGTTTTGGTTAATTGACGAAACCTATTCGGGGTCTAATCCTATTGCTAAGCATATGTGTAGCTTATAAAAGGAATTAAGACCAAGCCAAGTGGTGCAGTTAGCAACATGGCATCCAAGGAGGATGGTGATGGCCACATGCAATTAACGTGATCAAGTGCTCTACTTAACCAATGGTGAATTGCAAGAATAAGAGAAGAGATGGAGCAAAGAGGTCCCCGAAGGCAAAGGTATAACCTATGGGCTCTTTGTTTGGTGATCAAGACGCTTAGTGAGTGTGATCACATTTATGATTACATAGCCGTACTATTAAGAGGAGATTATTCATGACTTATGCGATGTTCAAGTGCCACTAGGAGTTCTCTAACATATTGATGCATTAGACCTAGTGAGTGACTAACAAAAACCCTTGGAAAAATGCTTTGCAAAATGCTAACACACGTGCACAAGTGGTGAAACACTTTGGTGTTGGCACATGGAAGCAAGGGTATAAGTTAGAGAGCAAAAGATGCTGATTTAGGGGCATCAGACGCTGCAGGCGGCAACATCAGACGTTGGGTCGAGCGTCCGATGGCAAACCCTAACTACTGACAGAAGCTGAGGAAGCATCAGACGCTGAGGAAACACTGTTGTAGAGTCTGATGCAGGTGACGTGGCGCGAGCTAGCTTTCCAGGGAGCATCGGACGCTGGCCTGCGTCCGATGCAGAACCATCGGATGCGTCCGATGTGTTTGGGCCCTCTCTAGAACCTCTGCATGGTCATCGGACGCAGGGTTGAGCGTCCGATGCAAGGATGTTGGCGCGTCCGATGGGGCGTCAATCTGAGCTGAAATGAGCAGTGGGATCAGAGCGTCTGATGCCTGGCATCGGCGCGTTCGATGTCACTTTAACCGTAAGAAATGTGACCGTTGGGATCAGGCGGCTTGAATTCGTATCAAGGGGACACGTGGATCCATCCGGAGCATCGGATGCTGGGGCAGCGTCCGATGGCCGAGCATCGGCGCGTCCGATGGCCGAGCATCGGCGCATCCGATGCCCCGATTCTGGCCCAACAGCTAGTTCGATCTGTGTGGCCCATTTAAGTGGCTTGGCCGGCTCACTTGAGGTCTCTCTTGCTCATTTTGATCCCTAAGCATTCTTGTGAGTATAGCCAAGCCTCGCCACTCATCTCTAAAGTTGGTTTGATCAAACCAAGTGAGATTGAGTGATCTAGTGCTAAAGATTTGAAAGAGTTCATCCTAGTGGCACTAGTTCTTCGCATCGGCTTTGAGTTTCTTGTTACTCTTGGCATTTTTCGGTGCCTAGACGGCTTGTAGGCGTTTTGGTGGAGTTGGCAAGATTGGTGATTGTTCTTGGCCACCACCATTCGTGATTATGAGAGGTTTTGGAGCCTCACCTCGCCGGAGCGGCAAGAGGCATCCCTTAGTGGATTGCTCGTGTCATTGAGCTACCCTCACTAGTGGTAGATTCTTGTGGTGCTCTTTGTGAGCTTGGCTTTGGTGCCAATTAGCCACCGGTCAGCCAGTGTGGTCGACACAATGGGAGTAGCGTGCCGCAAGCCGTGAACATCAGGATAAATCTTCGTGTCCCTTGTGCTTGATTATATTGGATTATCATCTTCTCGATTGGACTTCATTCATATCTTTGTTGATTGGCTTCACAGTGGATTTCACCGGTGATTGCTTCCTCTAGGCGAACCCGAAGGCTCGGTGAAACCACCTCTATCTAGCTCATTTACTTTGTGTTTTTACTTTGAGCTATTCATTTGTGAAATTACTTTCATTTGTTGTACAACTCTCTTGCTATATACCTTGTGTAGCTAGTGTGATTAGTTCACTAGGTTAACTTGTACACATATTTATCTTTCCTACTTCAACTAGATCAATATTTGTACTAGAGCTAGTTTATTTGTTCCGCATTAGATTCTAGCTCTAAGTTGTTTGTGTGACATAGTTTTTATTAGGTAGAATTGTTGGATAGGTGGCTTGCACACACACTATTAGGCTAAGCGCAAAAAGCTTCACACCATTTGTTTTACTAATAGTGTTTGCCTAAGTGATTTTGTAAGATTTTTAATTAGGCTATTCACCCCCCTCTAGCTAATTTGGAACCTTCACAAGTGGTATCAGAGCCGTGGTCACCATTTGTTTGAGGCTTAACATGCTTCGGTGTTACAATGACTCAAATCAACTATATGGGGAAGCCACCACATTTTGACGACACCAACTTCGATTGTTGGAAAAGGAAGATGTGTAAGTGCAATCAAGCCCTAATTGTGGGTTTTGGGGATAATGACCTCATGATTGGAGAACTAATGAGATTTATGAAGATGACAAGCAGGTTAATGATAAAAAAGGATGGTGTATATGCGTTGGTGGACCCCTCACATGTATTTCATTTCATCGTTCCGGACTCAAAGTGCTATAACAAGCTTTTTCATTTGAAATTCGAGTTATAGGAATGCCGTACTATCAGAGGGAATGCAAATACATTGCTATGGCTGAATGATATGTGCTCAAACCAACCCAAGCCCATCCCTATTCTAATCAAAGACAGCTGCACTGAATTCAGATCTGTTTCTGACTGTAGGCGTGGCAGTGCCGCCCAGGCGCGGCAGTGCCGGCCGCGGCACTACCGGCTAAGGCCGGCACTGCCGTGACTTGTTGTAACCTTTGGAAGGCAGGGGATATTTACTCTATCTCCCTGCCACCCCAACGGTCACCCCACGACCCATACTCTTCTCCTACCTCCAGACAAGGCTTCTTCTCTCCCACATTGAAGGCCCCCAAGCTCTCTCTCCCAAATCTTTTGATCCCGATTGATTCCAAGTGAGTTAGAGCCCTCAAACCTTCACCAAAGAGAAGCCCTAGCTGAGATCTACTTCCTAGAGCACTTGATTTGAGCCATAGCCGGTGGATTTGATTCTATTACTCTTGAGTTCTTGGAACCCTAGCCGGCTAAGCGTCACCTTTAAGCTAGCCAACTTGTGTGGCAGCCTTCGGAGGTTTGTAATCGCTTGTTGCAGCTAGTATTACACCCCTCTCTCAAGGATTTGGTTCCCTGACTTGAGAACGAGGAAGAGTTGCACCGCTCATGACCTAAGTGGTGCAACCTCACAACGTGGAGGTAGGCAAGCCTTGGTGGCGAGCTGAACCACGGGATAAATCCACTTGTCTCTTGTGCTTACTTGCTTTCATATTCCATATTGTGAGCTTGTGATAGATTCTAGGGTTTGGCCCGATCTACTTCACTCTACATATTTAGCTTGTTAGAGTTGGTTCTTGCTGGTTCAGGAAACCTAGTGCTACATTTCCATTCATATAGAAAATAAATTTGTTGTGGCTGGATTTCGAATTGCAGTCTCAGGTTCTACCCCGATGCGGCAGTACCGGCTGAGGCCGGCAGTGCGAGCACAGAGCGGTAGTGTCGGGCTTATCTAATTAAGTTTCGAGCTATGATTTTTGACAGGCTTATTCACCCCTCCTCTAGGCCACATAGGTCCTTACAAGTGGTATCGGAGCCTGGTCTCTCAGCAGCACCTCACCGTGCGAGAGAATGGCCACCGACGGAGGAAGGGTAATCTAGTGTTGTGCAACCCACACTCGAAGTGGAAGTGCACACTGCTAGCAGCAGCGAAAGCATCTCCACAGCCAGTGCAAAGACACTTCCTTAATTGGATGTGTCGGCCGGAGAGCTCGCTAGAAGAAAGAAGAACGAAGGCTAGGAGAGAAGCAAGAGCTAAAGCAAGAGAAGAATGCCGCAGCTCTTAAGCTAAGAGGAGAAGGCTCAAAGAAAAGAAGAAAGAAAGATTAGAAGAGAAGAAAGAGCCAAGAAGAAAGAGTAGAAAAGATGAAGAAGGAAGACTACAAGCAAAGAAAAGGTGGCTTGAGTGATGACTCAAGTAGCACCGAAGATGGAGACGATGACATCTCCTACATGCCCAAGGACACAAGAAGAAGGAGGACCAAGAAGTCATATGGAGCCGTATCCTTTAACTATTCTTCTATGACTAACCATGATTCTAGGCTCTCATCAATGTGCCCGCGAGCAAGTTACCCCGTTTCGATGGGACTAACTTTGCCAAGTGGAAGCACATTATGAAGACCTATCTTATTGGTCTCCATCCAGGTATTTGGAAATAGTGCACAATGGACTTGAAGCACCGGTTGATCCAAAGAGCCCCACTCAGATGAATTCCGCACATTCATCTCAATGCCCACCCACTAGTGTGTTACTTAGTGCCTTGGATGGTGATGAGACAACAAGGTCATGGGAGTTGAGGTTGCAAAAGAGATTTGGACACTTTGCACATTGCTCATGAGGGAGTGGACAAAGTGAGGCAATCCAAATTGACTTGTGATGGCAAAGCTCATCCGGTTTTTTGTTTATTTGTGATGGTGAAGGCCCCACAAGAATGTTTGATGAAGGTTGATGGTCATTGTTCAAGATTAGAGGGCTAGGTGTAATGAAATCAATGATCACAAGGTTGTGAAGATCATGTTGGAAGCATACTCACCAAGAATGAGACCGTAGTGCATTGATTAGGACAAGAAGAAGTTTGAGCAATCCACACCTATGATGTGCTTGGGAGGTTATTACCTTTGACATGCAAAGAGAAAGGCAAATGAGAGAAGGAAGCTTGGAGAGTTGCAAGCTAGGCTAGATGGGATGAAGATCAAGGATGTGACCTTAAGGCTAGCAGCCATCAAGGCAAGCACATCAAGCAAGGCAAAGTCAAGCAAGCAAGCCTCTACAGCAAGCCCAAGCAACAAAAGAGAAAATAGAAGTTGAGGACAACTCATCTTCTCAAGTGAAAGTGGAAGTGAAGGTGAAGAATTTGAAGCAATTGGAGACATAGCTCTTTTCATGAGAAGATACCGCAAGGGCTCAAGAAGGAAGGTTACAAGTTTGTGAGAGAAGGTTTCCAAACAAGAAGAAGAGAACTTGCTACAATTGTGTAGCACCGATCACTTCATAGCACATTGTCCACATGAGAAGAAGGACAACAACTTCAACAAGGGCAAGAAAGTTGACAAAGGCAATAACAAGAAACACAACAAGAGGTACATGGGAGAAGCTCACAGTGGACATGAATGGGATTCAACCGCTCAAACCTCAAGTGAAGAAGATGAGAAGATAGCACCATAGCATTTCAAAGTCATCTCCTTCACCAAGGCTATTCAACAACTTGTCCGATGTTGATGAGGACACTCCCACACTTGTCTCATGGCCAAGAAAGAGAAGGTGAAAAAGGACTCCTAAAACCTCTTCTCCACCTAGTGACATCTCTAGTAGTGAACTTAGTGATTCCTCTAGTGATGATGATTCTAGCGATGAAGAGATAAACATGATAACTAAAAATTTAGACAAGAAATCAACTCTTTTATCACTAAGCTAAGAGGAATTAGAGAGTGTACAAGCCGAGTTAGCAATAAGTGAGGATGCCCTCATCAAACAAGAGGACCTCTATATTGCTTGCAAGGAGGCTCTTGCATTAGAGAGAAGTGAGTTGATCGTCTTGCATGAGGCCTTGGCAAAGAGCAAGATGAACATGCTTCCCTAAGAAGACTCATGCTGCACTCAAGGAAAAGTATTTGACTTGGGTAAAAAGCACGAAGAACTTGAGCTGCAATATAATCTTCTTTGGGAAAGCAACTCAACCCTCCCTAAAGCAAATGTCACTCCTATTCCCTCCACTAGTGAAGGTTGTGGAAAATGCTATAATGTTGATTTGAATGTCTATTCCACTAACCTTGTGAACATGAGCCATGAGAAAGGAGATAGCAAGATTGACAAGCATCATTGCAAATGGTTGTGTCAAGTCTAACAACAAGTGCTAATGAGAAGACTCAAGAGAAGAGCAAGCCTAAGTTCAAGAATGGTAGACGTCCTTCCATAAAGGATGGGTTGGGGCACGAAAAAGGAGCCAAGACTAATGGAAGAAGGACAATGAATGGCTATGAGTGTGTGAGGTTTGAGAAGAAGGGTCAGATTGGTACAGTTTCAGCCTGCACAAACCGCGACAGTGCCGCGCCAGAAGGCGGCAGTGCCGGCCCCCGGCAGTGCCGCCCCCAGGCCGGCAGTGCCGCGCCCCAAGAAAGGGAAGGCTACCAGTTTCCCTTCTGCTCAGTCTCACACACAGCACAAGCAGGTGCCAAACCCCAAACAAGAGTCTCAGAAGCCAAAGGAATCTATTTGGGTGACCAAGAACAAGTTTGCACATCAACCCAAGATAGAAGCCCCAAGGAAGAGCATGTCATCTTGTTACATATTAGAACACAACACAGTGGTAAAGTTATTGCAAAATATGTTGGTGATAACAAGAGGACAACCGACAAGTTTATTTGGGTTCCTAAGATACTTGTGACTAACCTGCAAGGCCCCAATGTCAATTGGGGACCTAAATCAAGGAACTAAACTTGTTTTGCAGGCATACTCCTCCGGTGGGTCAAGTTGGGTGCTTGATAGCGGATGTACAAATCATATGACCGGAGAAAGGAGTATGTTCTCATCATATCCCCAACTTCAAATGCAAGTGAAACATCATTTTCGGTGATAACTCCAAGGGGATGTGTTAGGACTTCGTAAAGTTGCCATAACACTTGAGCATCAATTACTAATGTCTTACATGTTGATTCGTTGAGTTACAACTTGTTATCCGTTTCACATTGTGGGTGTGGTTTCAATTGTCTCTTTACGGATGAGGGTGTGGAAGTCTTTAGAAGGGAGGATTCCTCTATTGTCTTTACGGGTCGTTTGGAAAGGGAAGCTTTACTTAGTTGATTCAACAAAAGTGAGCTCAACTTGAGACTTGTTTAGTGGCAAAATCTAGCATGGTTGGTTATGGCATCGCCGACTAGCTCATGTTGGGATGAGGAACTTGGCCAAACTTCAAAAAGACAACCACATCCTAGGACTAACAATGTTGATTTTGAGAAAGACAGAGTATGTGGAGCTTGCCACGCCGGAAACAAAGTAGGCGTACCTCACCCACCAAAGAGCTATGACACTACTACTCATCCATTGGAGTTGATCCACATGGATCTCTTTGGACCGGTTGCCTACCTTAGCATTGCGGTAACAAACATGGTCTTGTTATTGTTGATGACTTTTCTCGTTTCACTTGGGTATTCTTTTTGCATGACACGAGTGTAGTGCAAGAGAAGATCAGATGTTCATACGAAGAGCTCAAAGGGAATTCGGTTTTCAACATCAAGAAAGTTCGTAGTGACAATGGAACCGAATTCCGAAACACCCAAGTGGAAGTTTTTCTTGATGAGGAGGGCATCAAGCACGAATTTTCAGTTCCATACACCCCTCAACAAAATGGTGTGGTGAGAGAAGATAGAACACTCATTGACATGCAAGGACCGATGCTAGATGAGTACAAGACGTCGGACATCTTTTGGGCCGAAGCCGTCAATACCGCTTGCCATGCAATCAACCGCCTCTACCTCCACAAGAGAAGAAAGAAGACCTCCTATGAGCTGCTCACCGGTAACAGCCAAAGGTGTCTTACTTTAGAGTCTTTGGGTGCAAATGCTTCATATGAACAAGAAGCCCAAAGCCTCTAAGTTCGCATCTAAGGTTGATGAAGGTTTTCTTCTCGGTTATGGATCAAACGAGCATGCCTATCGTGTTTTCATTCACAAGGCTCCGGCAAGTTGAAATAGCGATAAACGTGACGTTTGATGAAACTAACGGCTCTCAAGTAGAGCAAGTTGATGAAGTTGTTGTAGGTAATGAGGAACCACCTTGCAAAGCAATCAAGCAATTAGCCATTGGTGATATTAGACCACAAGAACAGCAGGCTACTGATCAGGATGGTCCTCAAGTGAAGCCCCCTGCTGGGACTGGTGACTACAAGACCCCGCAGTGCCGGCCACAACCCCGGCAGTGTCGGGACCCGGCAGTGCCGGCATATAGCCAGCAGTGCGGGCACTTCTAGGATAGCAGCAGACACTCCACTTCGTGGAGTGAACCTACAACCCATCTTCGAGCAAGATGATGAAGATGCCCGAAGATGTAACAGAACCCCATAGATCATCCAAGGCTCAAGCAATATTCAACGGGATCATCCCGTTGATAACATCCTTGGGAGTCTCGAAAGGGGTAACGACACGCTCCATTTGGCAAATTTCTGTCAATATTACTCGTTTGTTTCCTCTTTGAACCTCTCAGCAAGGTAGAAGAAGCTCTTAGAGATCCAGATTGGGTGATGGCCATGCAAGAAGAGCTCAACAATTTCGAGCACAATCAAGTATGGACACTTGTGGAAAGACCAAATACCAATGTCATTGGTACCAAATGGGTCTTCCGCAACAAGCAAGATGAAGAAGGTGTGGTGACAAGAAACAAGGCAAGATTGGTAGCTCAAGGCTTCACTCAAGTAGAGGGTTTGGACTTTGAAGAAACATATGCACCGGTTGCTAGGCTTGAAGCCATTCGGATTCTTCTAGCCTATGCAGCCCATCACAACTTCAAGCTATATCAAATGGATGTGAAGAGTGCATTTCTCAATGGCCCTATACAAGAGTTGGTGTATGTTGAGCAACCACCGGGTTTTGAAGATCCCAAGTTCCCCAACCATGTCTTCAAACTCCAAAAGGCGCTCTATGGGCTTAAACAAGCACCTAGAGCATGGTATGAATGCCTTAAGGAATTCTTGCTTAAACAAAGCTTTGAAATAGGCAAAGCCGACCCTACTCTCTTCACTCATAAAGTCAATGGAGATATTTTTGTGTGCCAAACATATGTCGATGACATAATATTTGGTAGTACTAACAAATCCTTTTGTGATGAGTTTAGTAGGATCATGACTAAGAGATTTGAGATGTCTATGATGGGTGAGCTTAAGTTCTCCCTTGGTTTTCAAATCAAGCAATTGAAGGAAGGGACTTTTCTTTGCCAAACCAAGTACACCCATGATATGTTAAGGAAGTTTGACATGGTGAACGCCAAGCCTATCAAAACTCCCATGCCAACCAATGGACATCTTGATCTCAACATAGAAGGGAAAGCCGTGGACATTAAGGTATATCGCTCCATGATCGGCTCTCTACTCTACTTATGCGCATCTAGGCCCGATATTATGCTTAGTGTGTGCATGTGTGCTAGATTTCAAGCTAACCCGAAAGAGTGTCACTTAGTGGCCGTTAAGAGAATCTTGAGGTATCTAGTTCACACTCCAAACCTTGGCTTGTGGTATCCTAAGGGATCCAAGTTCGAACTACTTGGCTATTCGGATTCCGATTACGCCGGTTGTAAAGTAGATCGAAAAAGCACTTCGGGGACATGTCAATTCCTTGGACGCTCCTTAGTGTCTTGGGGTTCTAAAAAGCAAAATTGTGTAGCCCTTTCCACAGTCGAGGCCGAGTATGTTGCAGCAGGTGGATGTTGTGCGCAACTGCTTTGGATGAGGCAAACCCTTCGTGATTTCGGATGTCACTTTACCCATATCCCACTCTTGTGTGACAATGAGAGTGCCATAAAACTAGCAAACAACCTAGTGAGTCACTCAAGAACCAAACATATAGACATCCAACATCATTTCTTGAGAGGTCATGAAACCAAAGGAGATATCGCAATTCGTCATGTGAGCACCGACAAACAACTAGCCGATATCTTCACTAAGCCTCTAGATGAGTCAAGGTTTTGTGCTTTGAGGAGTGCACTAAATATCCTTGACTCTCGTAACGTAGTTTGAAACCTAGCATGCTTGATTGATCAACTAGTTTGACCTAGGCAAAACCAATTTCAAAATTTACATACATTGTGTTTCAAAACCTTTGAGAAAGAAACTTGCTTGAAATGACCATTGTTTTGAATTGATTGTTTGCCACTGGTCATAACCTGCAAGTAGTACGTGTCCACTCCAAGAATGAGATGTAGTAGCTAAGAGATAAGTCTGTCTGTAGGTAACTGTCCGGCAGTGCCGGGCCAGGCGCGGAAGTGTCGGGTCCCGGCAGTGCCGCGACAGGCGCGGTAGTGCCGCGACTTATCGATTCAGCTGGAATCGATTTGTTACCATGTGGGGCCTAGGGAAAAACTTTCTTACTCTACTCGACGGCCTCACCCTCTCTCTCTCTCCCTCATTCACCCCACCATGAAAAAGTCCCCATCTTCTTATCCTCTCGGGTGACTTGAGGGCGACCGGCGTTCACCCTCCTCAACGGGCTCCCTCCCGGCGGTTCCGGCCTGCAGCGGTGCGGATCCAAGCTCCCCTCCGTTGCAGCTCGGTCCTCCTTTCCTAAGGGCTCTCCTCTCCTTTCCTCTCCATCTCAAGGTGATATTTCAAATCCCTAACCCTAGCTTTTCCCGTTTTATAAAATGCGCCATGGCTATTGTACTTAGAGGTTGTAGAAGAGTTTGTAGATGATAGGCAGACAGTAGGAGTGATGGATGTGGTGTTCCCTGGCTCAGGTTCGGTCTACCCGCGCGGTAGTACCGGGCCCCGCCAGTGCCGCTCTCCAAGCGGCAGTGCCGGACCATGAGCAGAAACTTGATCCAAGTAACACCTTATCCATCAAAGCCTATTGCCTCACTATAATCTACCAGCCCTTATGCAGTCTTCTAATTTGTAGTTTTCGTGTTTTAGATGTCGGGCGGAAGAGGTGATGAGAGAAGGGTGAAGCAGAGGATGGATCCGCTCAGGGGAAGGAGCAAACAGCCATCTCGCCGAGGTGGCTCTAGCTCCCAAGGAGATACATCAGCACGGCAGCAGATCCGTGATGAGGCTCGCCTGCAGATGCAAGGGCGACAAATTCAGGATGATCTTTATCCCAACACTCCAGAGCATCTTGCAGAGGTCAGCCGAGCACATCTGCAGCCATACACAGAGGATGTGCAGGAGAGGGCCACGACACCAAGGAGCAGGCACCAGCAGTTCAGAGGTGCGCCCAGTGGCTTACTACACAGCAGAGTTCAGCTCGTGAAGAGCACAGCGCCAACTCAACCCATACATCTTCAGAAGGACAGGCATGACTACATGATTGAAATGACATGATTTCTATGGTTCATTCTACAATTGCAAGAAGCAAAAACAGAAAATTCTTAGTATGAAGTATGTTGATTGGGAGCACTTGGAGGCCAAGCATGATCTGATATCAACAGGGTAATAGCAACTTGCAAGGAGAGGAACATGTATGATTTGATGGGTTTCAGCTATAATTGGAATACCGAGATCATCCATCAGTTTCATGCAACGCTTCATGTTGATAATGTGGTGGAGGAGATGCATTGGATGACCGAGGGTCGTCACTACAAGGTTTCTTATGAGACCTTTGCTAGGATTCTCGGTTTGGGCAGCGGGGATAGAGAGCTTGATAGTCTGCATCAGGAGAGGACTCTGACAGATAATGAGATTGCCTTCATGTATGAGGATCCTAGGAAGGCAGACGGGTTGGTCAAGGGGCTGAAGGGCTATTACTATATGTTGAACAACCTTTTCAGGCAGATCTCAACCCCAAGAGTGGTTCTCATTCTAACCTCAATGGATATGGGAGAAACATGTTGGCTAGGATGACCCCCAGGGCGAACCACTTCTCCATCTCCAGCTTCATTTGGACAGAGCTACAGGTGGCAGCCGAGGATGCTAGGAAGGCAGTGCTCTATGCTCCCTACATCATGTTCATGATAGAGATGGTTTCCGGCTACCCTAAGTTTGCTAAGGATGGGTTGAAGAGCCATGACAGAGCGAGAAGAGAGGGCAGCAGCCTTCAATAGGCCCTCCCACTTGCAAGGATCAGCCAGTCGCCCTCCTATCAGAGGAAGAAGAAGAGAAACTGGCCAAATGGATCAAGGCCATCTTCTCTACCTGCACCTAAGCAGCCCAGACAGCTCACCAGGCACTTGTTGAGCAGCGAGCAGAGCGAGAGCGGGCGGGTTGTTCGCCGCTACCTCCACCCCGCTCTCCACCTCACTTCGACCTCTCCAGTCTTGATTCAGATGATATAGACTCCGATGATGACGAGGAGCAGGAGGAGATAGTGCCAGAGCCGTCACGTCGTTCTATACGTGCCTCGACCCGCTACACCAGTACCACCCATCGACATGGGAAGGCCGTTGTGGAGTCCGACGACGACGACGACGACGACGATGATGATGAGACCGAAGAAGTTCAGTGGGACAAGATCACTTCGGATGATGAGTGAGTGTTTGGACACTCTTCTCTTCTCTCTACTTCTCTCTTTTTGGTGACTTGTTGCCAAAGGGGGAGAATTAGGTGAAGAGAAGGGGGTACAACACTTTCTTTTTCATGTCCCCATCTTTTAGTAGTTGTGAGTTGTGAGGGAGTTTGATTCGATCAAAACTCTAATTTGTAATACTCTATGTTGCTACTTCTTAGACTTGGATGTGGACATGTACTTTTTATTATCTAGCTTGTCATATTCTGTTTAGTCTTGTTGATTATTATGCTTTGTGGCTGTGTTAATTTCTGCTGCGTTTGCTGTCTGGAAGTCTGAGCGGCAGTGCCGCTCCCAGGCCGGTGGTGCCGGGCTCCGGCAGTGCCGCGCCTAGAGCGGCAGTGCCGCTCTGGCTGACAGGAAGCAAACCACTCTGATGTGCTTAAACTGTCATTCGCATCACGTATTATTCTTGACACAGTTTAGTTGCACCCCACAAAGCTATTAGATGTGAAACTGAACCTACTCTTCATTTTTGAATATGTGAATGTTGGCCTCTAATGCCAATGAGATTTCAGATTCAGCTTCATTCACACATTTAGGGGGAGGTTTCACACCTAAGCTTCTAAATCTCAAGTATAGTACCCTTCTATTGTAAGCTTCGATTGTGTTATCATCAATCACAAAAAAGGGGAGATTGTAAGTGCAATCAAGCCCTAATTGTGGGTTTGGTGATAATGACCTCATGATTGGAGAACTAATGAGATTTATGAAGATGACAAGCAGGTTAATGATAAGAATGGATGGTGTATATGCGTTGGTGGACCCCTCACATGTTATTTCATCAGTTCCGGACTCAAAGTGCTATAACAAGCTTTTTCATTTGAATTCGAGTTATAGGAATGCCGTACTATCAAGAGGGAATGCAAATACATTGCTATGGCTGAATGATATGTGCACAAACCAAACCAAGCCATCCCTATTTCTAATCAAAGACAGCTGCACTGAATTCAGATCTGTTTCTGACTCGTAGGCGCGGTAGTGCCGCCCAGGGCGCGGTAGTGCCGGGCCGCGGCACTACCGGGCTAAGGCCGGCACTGCCGTGACTTGTTGTAACCGTTGGAAGGCAAGAGAATTTACTCCATCTCCCTGCCAACGGTCACACACCCCACGACCATAACTCTTCTCCTACCTCCAGACAAGGCTTCTTCTCCCCATTGAAGGCCCCCAAGCTCTCTCTCACCAAATCTTTGATTCCTATTGATTCCAAGTGAGTTAGAGCCTCAAACCTTCACCAAAGAGAAGCCCTAGCTGAGATCTACTTCCTAGAGCACTTGATTTGAGCCATAGTCGGTGGATTTGATTCTATTACTCTTGGGTTCTTGGAACCCTAGCCGGCTAGGCGTCGCCTTTGAGCTAGCCAACTTGTGTGGCAGCCTTGGGAGGTTTGTAATCGCTTGTGCAGCTAGTATTATCACCCCTCATCTCAAGGATTTGGTTCCTTGACTTGAGAACGAGGAAGAGTTGCACAGCTCATGACCTAAGTGGTCAACCTCAACAACGTGGAGGTAGGCAAGCCTTGGTGGCGAGCTGAACCACGGGATAAATCACTTGTCTCTTGTGCTTACTTGATTTCATATTCCATACTTGTGAGCTTGTGATAGATTCTAGGGTTTGGCCCGATCTACTTCACTCTACATATTTAGCTTGTTAGAGTTGGTTCTGCTGGTTCAGGAAACCTAGTGCTACATTTCCATTCATATAGAATCAATTTGTTGTGGCTGGATTTCGAATTGCAGTCTCAGGTTCTACCCTGTGCGGCAGTACCGGGCTGAGGCCGACAGTGCCGGGGAGCAGCAGTGCCGGGCACAGAGCGGTAGTACCGGGCTTATCTAATTAAGTTTCGAGCTATGATTTTTGACAGGCCTATTCACCTCCCCTCTAGGCCACACAGGTCCTTACAAGATGTGTGCATTCACAAGAGGCATGAATAGGAAAATATGGGAAGTAATTGAACATGACTTTGCAGTGATTGATACCGCCGATCCAACCCCAAGAGAAGAAGAGAAGCTTCAATGGAATGATGTGGCCATCAATTTGTTCTATGAAGCATTTGATACAAAATTCTTTTAGCAAATCAAGGACCTTGAAAGAGCAAGTGAAATATGGGAGAGATTGGAGGAGACATATGAGGGCACCAAGGCGGTCAAGGGTGCCAAGCTATAGATTCTCAAAGACAAGCTTGCCACTTTCAAGATGCAAGATGATGAAAGCATACCAGAGATGTTCCCACGGTGCAAGTGATTATCAATGACTTGAAGGCCTTGGGAGAAAAAGTGGAGGATAAGGACTTTTCTCACAAGTTCATGAGATGCTTACCACCAAGGTTTGATACTTTGGTGACTATCCTAGTGAGGGAAGGATTGGATACGGTAACCCCAAACCAAGTACTAGGTGATGTGGTCACACAAGACACATACCGTGTGGAACGGGATGGGGGAGCCCAAGAAGAAGAGAAGAAGAAGAAGACCATGGCTTTCAAGGCTTCATCCTCCAAGAGCAATAGCAAGGGCAAAGCGAAGAAGGAGGAAAGTGATGATGAAGCTAGCACAAGCTTTAGTGAGATGGATGATGATGAAACGACTCTATTTGTCAAGAGGTTTGGCAAGTTCATGAAGAAGAAGGGCTATGGAACAAGAAAGAGAAGAGATGCAACCAAGATCACAACTAAAAGATGCTATCGATGCAAGAGCAAGGATCACTTATTGCAGATTGTCCATATTCTAGTGATGAAGATGATGATCACAAGAAAAACAAGAAGAATGACAAGAAAGAAAGAAAAGAAAAGAAGGAGAAGAAGAAGAAAAAGAAGAAGAAAAGAAGAAAGGCGGTTCCTATGTTGTGACATGGGATAGTGATGCTTCCTCAAGTGATGATGATGATTCTAGTGATGATGAGAGGAAGTCCACTAAGAGAAGGTATGGCTAGTCTTGCTATCTCAAGCAAGCCTTCTATCTTCAACACTCCATCGACATGCTTCATGGCTAAGGCCGCTAAGGTATCATCCGATGAGAGTGAGAGTGAGAGTGAGAGTGATGATGATGAGGAGTACTCAAAGGAGGACTCATGAGCATGATACAAGATGCTCACTCTTACATTGAGACTAGAGGAAGGAGTGCAAAGAATTGCGCAAGGCTAACAGGCTCTTGAGCAATCCTTTGATGAGCTCAAGTTTACTCATGAGAGGCTATAGGAGCTCATGAGAAGCTTGATCAAGCTCACACTAGGCTTAAGAAAGCCCACTCCTCCCTCCTTGATCAAAGTAAGATTGAGGATGTTGTAGAAACATGCAATGTAGGAGTTACATGCTTATATTGATGAATCATTTTATACTCCTATTATTGTTTCTCCCACCAATGCATCATCATCATCTAGCTCAAATAAAATGAGTACTTCTACTACTTGTGATTCTTCATTAGTGGTAGAAATGAGAACCTTAAGAACAAGGTGAATGAGCTCACTCATGCTTTAGGCAATGCCTATGGTGGAGATGCCCGCTTGCTTAAGTGTGGGTAGCCAAAGGTGTCCACTCAACAAGGAGGGACTTGACTACACCCCCATGAAGGGCAAGGCGGCCTTTGCTACTCAGAAGACTCGTTTTGTGAAGAGCAATGGTCGGTATTGCCATAATGCAAGCAATCCGGGTATATAGAGCAAAATTGCTTTAGCAAGAATAAAAACAAGAACCATGCTTATGCTCCATCTATTGTTGTGACATGGGATAGTGATGCTTCCTCAAGTGATGATGATGATTCTAGTGATGATGAGAGGAAGACCACTAAGAAGAAGGCTACGGCTAGTCTTGCTATCTCAAGCAAGCCTTCTATCTTCAACACTCCATCGACATGCTTCATGGATAAGGCCGCTAAGGTATCATCCGATGAGAGTGAGAGTGAGAGTGATGATGATGAGGAGTACTCAAAGGAGGACCTCATGAGCATGCTACAAGATGCTCACTCTTACATTGAGACTAAGAGGAAGGAGTGCAAAGAATTGTGCAAGGCTAACAAGGCTCTTGAGCAATCCTTTGATGAGCTCAAGTTTACTCATGAGAGGCTAGAGGAAGCCCATGAGAAGCTTGATTAAGCTCACACTAGGCTTAAGAAAGCCCACTCCTCCCTCCTTGATCAAAGTAAGATTGAGGATGTTGTAGAAACATGCAATGTAGGAGTTACATGCTTATACTTGATGAATCATTTTATACTCCTATTATTGTTGCTCCCACCAATGCATCATCATCATCTAGCTTAACTAAAATGAGTACTTCTACTACTTGTGATTCTTCATTAGTGGTAGAAAATGAGAACCTTAAGAACAAGGTGAATGAGCTCACTCATGCTTTAGGCAATGCCTATGGTGGAGATGCCCGCTTGCTTAAGTGCTTGGGTAGCCAAAGGTGTCCACTCAACAAGGAGGGACTTGGCTACACCCCCAAGAAGGGCAAGGCGGCCTTTGCTACTCACAAGACTCGTTTTGTGAAGAGCAATGGTCGATATTGCCATAATTGCAAGCAATCCGGGTATATAGAGCAAAATTGCTTTAGCAAGAATAAAAACAAGAACCATGCTTATGCTCCATCTATTTGATTTGATTCTTGTTACATGCTTACAAAGGGCACTAATGGTGTGAAGGCTAAGTATATTGGTGCACCCATGGTTGGTCCAAAGAAGAAGGCAATTTGAGTGCCCAAGAGCTTGGTGACTAACCTTGGATGACCCAAAAAGATTTGGGTACCTAAAAAGAATTGATCTCTTTTGTAGGTAAACTATAAAGCGGGAGGAAGGCATTGAGTGCTTGATAGTGGGTGCACTCAACACATGACCGGAGATGGAAGAATGTTCAAATCAATCAACACTAGTGGCAATGATCATGCGGATGCTATCACATTTGGTGACAACAAGAAAGGCAAGGTCAAAGGCTTGGGAAAAATTGCAATATCAAATGACTTGAGCATCTCCAATGTGCTATTAGTGGAATCTCTCAACTTCAATCTCTTGTTTGTGGCACAATTGTGTGATTTGGGATTCAAATGCGTATTCGATGTTGATGATGTGGAGATAGTGAGTGTTGATGGAAGTGACTTGGTGTTCAAAGGATTTAGATATGAAAATCTCTATTTGGTAGACTTTGATGCAAGTGAAGCTCAATTGCCAACATGCTTATTCACCAAATCAAGTATGGGTTGGCTATGGCATAGGCGCTTGGGACATGTTGGAATGAAGCAACTAAAGAGGCTAGTGAAGCATGACATGGTGAGAGGGCTAAAAGATGTTCATTTTGAGAAGGAGAAGCTTTGTAGTGCATGCCAAATGGGAAAGCAAGTTGGAAATACCCATCCTAACAAAGGAATGATGAGCACTACACATGCACTTGAGTTGTTGCACATGGACTTGTTTGGACCAACTACATATGCAAGCATTGGAGGAAACAAGTATGGCTTTGTGATAGTGGATGACTATACAAGATACACATGGGTCTTCTTTCTCGTTGACAAGAGTGAAGTGTTTGGCATATTCAAAACCTTTGTCAAGATAAGCCAAAATGAGTTTGATAGAAGAATCAAGAAGATGAGAAGTGACAATGGAAGTGAGTTTAAGAACACAAGAGTTGATGAGCTTTGTGATGAGTTTGGAATCAAACATCAATTCTCAGCCAAGTATACACCTCAATCAAATGAGATAGTTGAAAGAAAGAATAGGACACTCATTGACATGTCAAGATCCATGCTTAGTGAATACAATGTGAGTGATTCTTTTTGGGCCGAAGCAATCAACACGGCATGCTATTATAGCAACCGACTCTATTGTCACCCTCTATTGAAGAAGACACCATATGAGCTCCTTAATGATAGAAAGCCCAACATTTCCTATTTCTGGGTCTTTGGGTGCAAGTGCTACATATTGAAGAAGAGCACAAGACTTGGCAAGTTTGAGAAGAAATGTGATGAAGGGTTTCTACTTGGTATACTCCACTACAAGCAAAGCATATAGAGTGTGAAACAACACAACAAGAATAGTTGAAGAAGTCCATGATGTTGAATTTGATGAAACCAATGACTCTCATGAAGAACAAGACAATCTAGATGATGTGAGAGGAACACAATTGGTGGAAGCTATGAAGAACATGGACATTGGTGATATTAGGCCAAAGCAAGTGATTGACATTGAAGATGACAAAGATCAAGTGCTCTCTCCTCCAACCATGCATGGCAATGATGTTGCAAGCTCTAGTGGTTCCCATGATCAACAAGATGCTAGTAGCTCTCAAGTTACTCATCCAAGTGTAAGTGCAAGTGTCCAACCACAACAAGTGCTCCAACCAACACATATTGTAAGAGATCATCCATTAGATCAAATTGTTGGTGACATAAGAAGAGGTGTGCAAACAAGATCAAGATTGGCTTTATTTTGTGAACAGTACTCATTTGTATCATCTATTGAGCCAACCAAGATTGAAGAAGCTTTGATGGATGTTGATTGGGTAAATGCAATGCATGAAGAATTGAATAACTTTACCTGCAATGATGTTTGGGAGTTAGTGGAAAGACCAAAGAACACAAATGTTATTAGCACAAGATGGGTCTTCCGGAATAAGCAAGATGAAGATGACATTGTTGTAAGAAACAAAGCAAGATTGGCTGCACAAGGGTACACTCAATTGGAAGACATTGACTTTGGAGAAACCTATGTGCCGATTGCTAGATTGGAAGCCATTAGAATCCTACTTGCATATGCTTGTTCTCACAACATCAAGCTCTATCAAATGGATGTCAAAAGTGCATTTCTCAATGGATTCATCAATGAGTTAGTATATGTTGAGCAACCTCCCGGATTTGAAGAAGCCCAACCATGTGTACAAGCTCAAGAAGGCATTATATGGGTTGAAGCAAGCTCCGAGAGCATGGTATGAAAGATTAAGAGATTTATTGCTAGCTAAAGGGTTCAAGATTGGGAAGGTTGACACCACTCTCTTCACCAAGAAGATTGGAAGTGACTTGTTTGTGTTGCAAATCTATGTGGATGACATTATCTTTGGATCAACCAACCAAGACTTTTGCGAAGAGTCATGGCTATAGAGTTTGAGATGTCTATGATTGGAGAGCTTAGTTACTTCCTTGGTCTACAAATCAAACAAATGAAGAAAGACACATTTGTTAGTCAAGGCAAGTACATCAAGGACATGCTCAAGAAGTTTGGGTTAGATGAAGATAAAGCAATAACCACTCAAATGGGCACAAATGGACATTTGGAGAGTGATTCTAGTGGTGACATGGTGGACCAAAAGCTATATCGGTCAATGATTGGAAGTTTACTCTATGTGACCGCATCAAGGTCGGATGTTATGTTTAGTGTGTGTATGTGTGCAAGGTTCCAAGCTTCACCAAGAGAAAGTCATTTGAAGGCAACCAAAAGAATATTGAGATATTTGAAGCACACTCCAAATGTTGGACTATGGTGTCCCAAGGGCTCTCAATTCGAATTGATTGGATACTTAGATTCCGATTATGCGGGATGCAAGGTGGATAGAAAGAGCACATTGAGCACTTGTCAATTGCTTGGAAGAACACTTGTCTCATGGTCATCAAAGAAGCAAAATAGTGTTGCACTCTCTGCCACCAAAGCCGAATACATATCCGCGGGTAGTTGTTGTGCATAATTGCTATGGATGAAAGCAACATTGCAAGATTATGGAGTCAAGTTTGGACAAGTCCCATTGCTTTGTGATAATGAGAGCGCCGTCAAAATAGCCACCAACTCGGTTCAACATTCAAGAACAAAGCACATTGACATAAGACATTACTTCATTAGAGATCATCAAGCAAAGAAAGACATATCTATTGAAAGTGTAGGCACCGATGATCAACTTGCCGATATCTTCACCAAGCCACTAGATGAGAGAAGGTTTTGCAAGTTAAGGAATGAATTGAATATCCTAGACTTCTCCAACATGAGTTGAATGCACCCCCACAATATGACATGCCTCTCCTCTGACAAAGCAAAGGTGAAATTGTTTGGCATGTGCATTCATTCTTATTAGGATTGTGCTCTAGTTCATATAGCCATCCCATTACATATTTAGGCTCATTCATGGTAAATCAAATGATTTTGGAGTATATATGGTACACTATTGCTTCTATGCTTGACTTGTTCTAGTGGTAGCATATAACTTGTTTATGAGCTTGTAACTCTAGTGTTTGATCTAGTAAGTGAGCAATAAGTGTTCAACCAACGTGAGTAAGATAACCATTGAAAGATGAGTGAAGAAGCTTACTCTAAAGCAAACCGTGTTAAATATCTTATGCTCATGTGCTAGATTAAGCCACAACTTGACTTAGTTTGATCTCCATATGTTAATTTCATGCTAAAAGTTGCCTCCTTCCATTAAAATTTGCCCCACTTTTTGTGATAATTGTTGACAAAGGGGGAGAAAGTGCTACAAAGATGAAAAGGGAAGGACAATGTGAAACTAAGATAAAAGAGAGATATGCTAAGTAGTAGTTTTAGCTTTCAAGTGGGATCGGAAGCTTGAACAATTAAAATTTGAGCATACAAATAGGGGGAGCAAGCTCATAAACATGTATGTTGCATTTGAATTGTGCATATTCATATGATCGATTGCATTGCATAAGCTATTTTATTGCAATCCATGCTTATGTGGTGAATGCTAGTAATAGGAATTGTTTGATAATATGACTTACTAGCATGTATAAGATTTCATCTAGACATACTTATGTTTCAAGTGATTCAAGAGCCTGTTTTACTATGTTGATCTCATGGGGTTCTTGAGTTTTGATGTATGTCTAGTGACAAATGGTGCTAAGGATGGTATAACATGTTCACTCTGATTGGTATCACACTTTAAAGGTCCATTCTTATGCCTTAGCATCATCATTGATAGTATTGCTCACCCACATTTCATATCCATACATATGTGCCAATTTTAGAACCAAACTCTATAGCACATATGTAGGGGGAGCTAATACTATCAATGTGGTTACTCAAATTTAAAATCACATATCTTTGTATAGGTTGTCATCAATTACCAAAAAGGGGGAGATTGAAAACCCTAGTTTGATTTTGGTTAATTGATGAAACCTATTTGGTTTAATCCTATTGCTAAGCATGTGTGTAGCTTATAAGAAAGGATTGAGACCAAGCCAAGTGGTGGAGCTAGCAACATGGCATCCTTGGAGGATGGTGATGGCCACATGCAATTGAAGTGATCAAGTGCTCTACCATTGGTGAATTGCAAGAAGAAGAGAAGAGATGGAGCAAAGAGGCCCGAAGGCAAAGGTATAACCTATAGGGCTCTTTGTTTTGGTGATCAAGACACTTAGTGAGTGTTATCATATTTAGGATACATAGCCGTACTATTAAGAGGAGATTATTCATGGCTTATGCGGTGTTCAAGTGCCACTAGGAGTTCTCTAACATATTGATGCATTAGACCTAGTGAGTGACTAACAAAAACCCTTGGAAAAATGCTTTGCAAAATGCTAACACACGTGCACAAGTTGTGAAACACTTTGGTGTTGGCACATGAAAGCAAGGGTAGAAGCTAGAGAGCAAAAGGTGCTGAGTTAGGGGCATCAGACGCTGCAGGCGGCAACATTGGACGCTGGGCCGAGCGTCCGATGGCAAACCCTAACTACTGACAGAAGTTGAGGAAGCATCGGACACTGGCAACGGACGTTGAGGAAACACTGTTGTAGAGTCCGATGCAGGTGACGTGGCGCGAGCTAGCTTTTCAGGGAGCATCGGACGCGTCCGATGTGTTTTGGCCCTCTCTGGAACCTCTCTGCATGGTCATCGGACGCAGGGGTTGAGCGTCCGATGCAAGGGTGCTGGCGCATCCGATGGCGCGTCAATCTGAGCTGAAATGAGCAGTGGCATTAGAGCGTCCGATGCCTGGCATCGGCACGTCCAATGTTACTTTAACCATGGCGCGAAGAAATGTGACCGTTGGGATCTGGCGGCTTGAATTCGTATCAGGGTGATACGTGGCTCCATCCGAACAGCGTCCGATGGTCGAGCATCGGCGTGTCCGATGCCCCCGATTCTGGCCCAATGGCTAGGCCGATTTGTGTGGCCTATTTACGTGGCTTGGTCGGCTCACTTGAGGTCTCTCTTGCTCATTTTGATCCCTAAGCATTCTTGTGAGCATAGCCAAGCCTCCCCACTCATCTCTAAAGTTTATTTGATCAAACCAAGTGAGATTGAGTGATCTAGTGCTAAAGATTTGAAAGAGTTCATCCTAGTGGCACTAGTTCTTCGCATCGGCTTTGGGTTTCTTATTACTCTTGGCATTTGTCGGTGCCTAGATGGCTTGGAGGTGTTTTGGTGGAGTTGGCAAGATTGGTGATTGTTCTTGGCCACCACCGTTCATGATTGTGAGAGGTTTTGGAGCCTCACCTCACCGGAGCAGCAAGAGGCATCCTTAGTGGATTGCTCGTGTCATTGAGCTACCTCACTAGTGGTAGATTCTTGTGGTGCTCTTTGTGAGCTTGGCTTGGTGCCAATTAATCATATTCTTGATTGGACTTCATTCATATCTTTGGTGACTGACTTCACAAGTGGATTTCACTAGTGATTGACTCTCCTCTAAGCGAACCCGAAGGCTCGGTGAAACCACCTATATCTAGCTCATTTACTTTGTGTTTTTACTTTGAGCTATTTCATTTGTGAAATTACTTTCATTTGTTGTACAACTCTCTTGCTATATACCTTGTGTAGCTAGTTGTGATTAGTTCACTAGGTTTAACTTGTACACATATTTATCTTTCCCACTTCAACTAGATCATAGTTGTACTAGAGCTAGTTTATTTGTTCCACATTAGATTCTAGCTCTAAGTTGTTTGCGTGACATAGTTTTATTAGGTAGAATTGTTGGATAGGTGGCTTGCAACACACTATTAGACTAGCGCAAAAAGCTTTGCCTTTTGTTATACTAATAGTGTTTGTCTAAGTGATTTTGTAGATTTTTAATTAGGCTATTCACCCCCTCTAGCCAATTTGGACCTTTCAGCGTGCCAGGTAGGGGGTGTGTGCTACGACATCATGGTTCACCAAGCGATCACCTTCCCGAACTCCATGATCCTCCTCGAGCCCGGCACCACCTTCTAGATCGGATCTATGATCTGGACCACCGGTGGCGCCGTCTCTGCTCTGGAGATCGTGGAATCTGCGCAGCTTCCTGCGCTCGACGTCTCGCCGTCCACCCTTCGCGCCATCGCGCAGGCGCCCCGCGCGCCAAGATTCGTCCACTGCGACGACCTGGCCGAGGCCATCGACCAGGCCAATAGGAGGATCGCCGACTGCATCGACGTCGTCGAGGCCGCTCGTCTGCAGCTCTCTGGCCATCCTTATTGCCAACAGCATCGTCGTGCGCCGTCATGATTGCCCAACATGCGACCCGCCCGTCACCTGTTGAAGGTCCTTATAGTCAATATTATACCATCAACTACTGCATGAACCATATAGCATAGTTGTAGGGTTGATTCTAACGAGTTCCATGAGTTTTGGTGATCTCCACTGTTTTGCAGGATATTGAATTTTTCACCGAATAAAACTATCTCAGATGACAGATTGGAGTACATCATTGCGTAGAGCTCGTTGCGCTGATCGAATATTATTCGCTATTTTTGGAGCAAGGAATAAAAAGATATGGATTTTGCAAATTTAAAAGGTGTGCTGACATCATCGCTGACGTCAGCACCCCAAGTCAAACGACAATGCAACCAGCAGGAGCTAGCGTCGTGGGACCCATGTGCAACAGCTGCCTCCTTGGAGCCCAACACGCGCAGGAGACACCAAATCGAGTGATGGCACGTGGCCAAGCAGGGAGACAAGCGCACGCAATCCGCATGCAGGCGGGAGCAGCGGCCCTCAGATCCCTACTTGGATGACAACACCTCGCGCGCGGGGAAGTGTAACACCCCGGTGTTTAATTAATTAAAATTAAATAGAATTTAATTAGAAAATGGACAAAATCCTAAATGGAGAAAAAATTCTAACTATGATGTTTGTTGCATTCATGCCGTTGCATAATTTTTATTGGGTGTAAAAGAATTTTATTAGACTCGAATAGGGCGAATCGATTTTATTCTATTTAGAAAAGAAATAAAAGTTTTATGAAAGTTTTATAAAATTTCAAAATCAAAATTTTATTTTTAAAACCTAGGCAAAATATTTCTAAAGTTTGCAAAAGTGATTTGATTTCAAACCGATTTAAAATTCGTATTCAAATGAATTTGCAAAGTTTAAAAGAAAAGAAAAAGGAGAAACTTTTGCAAACTGGACCTAAACCCTTTCCCTTTCCCGTTCTTGGCCTGACCGGCCCAATCGGCCCTCCCCCTCCCACCTCCCCGCGCTCCTGGGCCCAGCCCCACATTCCCTCCCTCCCGGCTAGCCTGCCAAGCCGGCCCCCCGTTTCCCTCCCCAAGCCGGCCGCGACCCAAACCGCACCGACCCCGCGCTCACCTGGTCGGCCCACTGTTGACACTCCTTAATGGATTCACTCTAAGAATAAGTCACATAAAATAATAAACTAGTGAAAGCACAAAAGAGTGTACGAGACACTACTAACTCCACTTAACGTCAAGTTGTCATCCCCAACATGAAGCTAGCAATGTAATTATATTAGGGCACTGGATTTAAGAGATAGATATTTATCCGCAAGCGCACAGATAAACATACCCGTTGTAGAGCATTTCACCCAAGCTAGTCTTAGGTATCGTTATTTATATTTTAGCCTAGAGACTAATCAATTCAAGATATGATGGTAAGGTAAAGACTTAACAGTATTTAATATGGCACACACTTGTAGTAAGACTGATAACACACTAGCTACTATGAACAAGAATTAGGTACAGAGTAAATGATATAGTAAATAATTGATAAAGGATAGCAGAGATCAGATCAATCAAGGATAAACTTAGAACAGTACTGCCTAGCAAGTGATGATTAGAATAGGTATTAATAAGGAACATTCCTAAGTTATTCTAATTATAAGTCATAGCATACAGTGATTAGTGCAATTATATATGGCAATCATTGGCTAGGTCACATCATATTTATAATCAAGAGGCAACTCCATAGCTAAAGTGTTAAACAAAGTAACCCTTAAACCATGAGTTAACTGAGCCATACTGAACACTATATTCGGGAGGTGGAATACAGAGGACTCAACAAGTCTGTCACACCCGCGATCTACCACTCTATCCAGAACATAGGACGTATTCGCAGATAAATAATATATAGGCACCATGCCTACACAGCATTCATCACCCACCCATTGTACTTTAAGATGAGCGCTATACGAACATGAGTATAAACAATAAGATGAACTATCTATGCCAAATATATAATCAAAGCAGACTATAAGTATTATAACTGAGAATATAATCATTGATGTCTTAATCATATCAATTGTATTGCTATCTAGAACATGATAATGAACAATAAGGTGAATTAGGTCATCGAGAAGAACTAAAGTACGAACTAGAACATGAAGTAGAACAAGATTATGAACTAAATAATGAACTAGACGATGAACATGAACTAGACGATGAACTAGAACATAAACAATGAAGAACAATGATGAACTAGAAGAGCAATTATGAAATAGATCCATAATGTTAATATAAGAGAGAAGATCTTGGGTTCACCGAGCCTTCTCGTGACTAGATCAGGAATCCAAGCGAAGCTTGCCTCCTCTAATCCTATTCTATCTACTAATCTAGGTGGATATAGTCCTAAAGCTTCCGATTGATCTCCTTCTGGTTGGTCTAACTCTGATGAATGAATTGCCTGAAACCCTTATTGCCTGAGAGGGGGGTCAGGGGTCTATTTATATAGCCCTGGGCGATGAATCGTGGCCCTTGGATCAAACCGACTTGAGGTACGGTCGAGATGCATCCTGGAGGTCGGTGGAAGTAGCTTGCAGAGGACGGAACCCAGCGGGCCCAGGGGGCGACCGATCGGTCACCTGGTGGGACCGGTCGGTCCCACCAGTCGGCCTCTGGTGGTGTCCTTCCTTGTGGTGTCTTCTTACGTCCCCTGGAGTCTTCTAGAAGTATCCCGACGTGGCGGTTGCGTTATCTCCCGACGGTTTCCTTCTATGGGAAGCTATTGGTGCTAATTTCCTGGTTTAGTCCCTGCAGAACCATAACTGACCAAAACTCATGGAATATTGTCAGTTGAAACTCTAAACCTTTGTTGGTGATCATATTCTTGCCCTTTTCATATTTATTTATCTCTTAATTATGATAGTTAACTACTGTCAACAATTCCCCCAAGCTTACCTTTTGCTAGTCCCTTAGCAAACACTCATGATGAATCTGGAACTGTTACTATGCCTCCACATATGTTAAAACAAAAATCTTCCTTGGTTTAGAGTTAACTATTCTGACTTTCTCATATTACCTTTAACTATGGAGCTTTTGCCTTCACCTGGGTCTTTAAACAATTGAAAGATAGAGCAATCAAGTTAAGCATTGTATCTCTAATTCTTTGATCAACCTTCATTCTGGAGTTTTTATATATTTTCAAATGAAAATCAGAGATTCCTTTGTATGACACTCTCAAATCGCTCTTTTATATTTTATAAATCCTCACTGAAGCACTTTTCCTTCCTTCTATGGATAAATATCTTGAGCTTTAAGAAGTGAAAAGCATATCTTACCAAGTCAAAGTTCAAAGTTTAGGAAGAAAGATGTCATACTCATAGATCAAGATCTTAGAAAATTTGAAATTTGTCATCTCTTGCTGGCATATTGTAATTAGAGGAACCATGAGCTATCATTCTTTTTCTCATACTTTTATCATAACTCTCTCTCTTTTTTTCTTTGAGGTAGTCGGACACTTGCCCCTTTTTATTTCCTCCTTTTATATTTTTGCATAGCCCAGGCCTCTAACACAATACTACTTCGGAAGAGTGAATCTTTTAATAAAACATTCTTGATCTCTAGAGCATGATAAATTTCTCAACCATAACTAAAAACTTAGAACAAAGCAAGTAGCCTTATCTTAAAATCATATTAATGGCTCTGGGTAGGAATTCATGTTATGTCATACAGGATCTCATCATGTGTTTTTTAATCTTTTCAAAATGTAAATCTCCAGAACTCTAGTATCTCTAGGAATTAGATAAACAACAACTCAAACCTTTTTATGTCATATCTCACAATTATCTAGGTTTTAGATCAAGCAATTGCCATCCACAGGTTTTAGGTTCAGAGTTTATTCAGAATAACTTTCTCAAGAAAATCTAAGTTTAAACACTAGGTACTAAAAAGGAATTACAGCGGGGCAATTGTTTATTATTTTTATTATGAGCAAAATTAATCTTTTATCCACCTAGATATTTATTCATTATATAATATCTTTATTTGGTTTTGTAATAGTTATTTATCTTTTTTAGGAATTTCTATATGTTTATTGACCTGATCTAACAAAATTGAACTAATAGTAATAGATAAAAAATAGTGATACTTATCGTGGTAACTGAGGGTGCTCTCCCCCAAGCTGGATCTTGACTTATTCTTTTTCTCCAGAAGTCGAGTAGACCGTTAACGATTTCTTAAGTCCTTCTCTGCTTCTCTTCCTGCTGAATTCAAAGATAGACAATACAACTAGTGGAACTTGATTAAAGGTTAGTGAATAATATTCCTCCATTTGTCTAGTTGTTTTAAAGCTCTTAAGATTATTTATGTTCTTCCTTTCCACTAAGCAGAGTTTCAGCAGTGTCTCCATAGTGTCTCTTTTTAGATTTAATGGTGAGCCTTCATGTGCCCACAATTTTTTTGTTGTTTTGAATTTATTTATGAAAAACTTGAGAGGATAGAGATACTTATGTGGATACATGGGGGTGCCTTTGAAAGCCCTAGTTTGGTTTTGGTTAATTGATGAAACCTATTTGGTCTAATCCTATTGCTAAGCATATGTGTAGCTTATAAGAGAGGATTGAGACCAAGCCAAGTGGTGGAGCTAGCAAGATGGCAACCATGGAGGAAGGTGTTGGCCATATGCACTCTAGAGATCAAGTGCTCTACCATTGTTAAAACTTAAGAAGAAGAGAAGAGATGGAGCAAAGAGACCCGAAGGCAAAGGTATAACCTATAGGGCTCTTTGTTTTAGTGATCAAGACACTTAGCGAGTGTGATCACATTTAGGATACATACCCTTACTATTAAGAGGAGATTATTCACGGCTTATGCGGTGTTCAAGTGCCACTAGGTGTTCTCTAACATATCGATGCTATAAACCTAGTGAGTGACTGACAAAACCCTTGATAAATGCTTTGCAAAATGCTAACACACGTGCACAAGTGTTGAAACACCTTGGTGTTGGCGCATGGGATCAAGGGTAGATGTTAGAAAGTGAAAGATGTTGTGTTAGGGGCATCAGACGCTGCTGGCGGCAGCATCGGACGCTGGGCCGAGCGTCCGATGGCAAACCCAAACCACTGACATTTGTTGAGTGAGCATCGGACGCTGGCAAAACACTGTTGCAGAGTCCGATGGTCATGACGTGGCGCGAGCGTGCTTTCCAGTGAGCATCGGACGCTGGGCTGCGTCCGATGTCGTTCCATCGGACGCGTCCGATGTGATTTGGAGCATTCTGGAACCTTTCTGTTGTGTCATCGGACGCAGGGGTTGAGCGTCCGGTGCTATCGTTCCGGAGCGTCCGATGAAGCGCCAAATCGAGCTGAAAAGAGTGAGCGGCATCGGAGCATCCGATGCTAGGCATCGGTGCGTCCGATGCCACTTTAACCAGCGCGCGAAGGGATATGACCGTTGGGATCTAACGGGCTGAATTCATAACAGAGGGACACGTGGTGCTCATCGGAGCATCAGACGCTGGGGGAGCGTCCGATGGCCCCGACACCGGCGCGTCCGATGCATCCGTTTCGGGCCCAATGGCTAGGCCATTTTGTGTCGCCTATTTAAGGGGCTTGGCCGGCTTTCTAGGTGTCTCTCTTGCGCATTTTGATTCCTAAGCATTCTAGTGAGCTTTGACAAGCCTCCCAACTCATCTCCCAAGTTAATTTGATCAAACCAAGTGAGATTGAGTGATCTAGTGCGTGATTTGAAAAGAGTTCAATCTAGTGGCACTAGTTCTTCGCATCGGCATTGAGTTTTCTTGTTACTCTTGGCATTTGCCGGTGCCTAGACGGCTTGGAGGTGTAGAGGTGGTTGATTGGAAAGATTGGCGATTGTTCTTGGCCACCACCGTTCGTGATTGTGAGAGGTTTTGGAGCCTCACCTCGCCGGAGCGGCAAGAGGCATCCTTAGTGGATTGCTCGTGTCATTGAGCTACCTCACTAGCGGTAGATTCTTGTGGCGCTCTTAGTGAGCTTGGCTTTGCGCCGATTAGCCACCGGGTCACCTAGTGTTGGTCGACACAACGGGGAGTAGCGTGCCGGCAAGCACGTGAACCTCGGGATAAATCTTGGTGTCCCGTGTGCTTATTGTGATTGCTTTTACATCTTGGTGATTGGTCTTCGTATTCACATCTTGGTGATTGGCATCACGAGTGGACTTCACCGGTGATTGGCTCTCTACTAGGCGATCCCGAAGGCTCGGTGAAACCACCTCTATCTAGCTCATTTACTTTATATATTTACATTGAGTTATTTCTCTTGTATAGATACTATCACTTGTCGTATACCTCTTGTTCAATTACTTGTGTAGCTAGTTGTGATTAGCTTGCTTAGTCTATCTATTGCACACACTTGTCTCATATACTTTTTGTATATCATACTTGTACTAGAGCTAGATAGCTTTATTCCGCATTTGATATTAGCTCTAGTTGATTGTGTGACATAGAAATATTAGGTAGAATTTGTGGATAGGTGGCTTGCAACACACTATTAGGCTAGCGCAAAAAGCTTCACCAATTGTTATATTAATAGTGTTTGCCTAAGTAATTTTGTAGATTTTTAATTAGGCTATTCACCCCCCTCTAGCCAATTTGGACCTTTCAAGTGGTATCGGAGCCGTGGTCACCGTTTGTTTTGAGGCTTAACATCCTCCGGTGTTAAAAATGGCTCAATCAACTATATGGGGAAGCCACCACATTTTGACGGCACCAACTTTGATTATTGGAAGAGGAAGATGTGTGCATTCACAAGAGGAATGAATAGAAAGATTTGGGAAGTGATTGAAAATGATTTTGCGGTAATTGACCCCACAAGTACCACTCCAAGAGAAGAAGAGAAGCTTCAATGGAATGATGTGGCAATCAACTTATTTTATGAAGCATTTGACACAAAGGTGTTTGAGCAAATCAAGGACCTTGAAAGAGCAAATGAAATAAGGGAAAGATTGGAAGAAACATATGAGGGCACCAAGGCTGTCAAGGGTGCCAAGCTATACATTCTCAAGGACAAGCTCGCCATGTTCAAGATGCAAGATAATGAAAGCATACCGGAGATGTTTCACCGGTTGCAAGTCATTATCAATGACTTAAAAGCCTTGGGAGAGAAGGTAGAGGACAAGGACTTTTCTCACAAGTTCTTGAGATGCTTGCCACCAAGGTTTGATACTTTGGTGACTATCTTAGTGAGGGAAGGATTGGATACGGTAACCCCAAACCAAGTACTAGGTGATGTGGTCACACAAGACACATACCGTGTGGAAAGGGATGGGGGAGCCCAAGAAGAAGAGAAGAAGAAGAAGATCGTGGCATTCAAGGCATCATCCTCCAAGGGCAAGAGCAAGGGCAAAGCAAAGGAGGAAAGTGATGATGAAGCAAGCTCAAGTGGTTGTGAGATAGATGATGAAGAAATGGCTCTATTTGTCAAGAGATTTGGCAAGTTCATGAAGAAGAGAGGCTATGGAGCAATAAAGAGAAGAGATGGAATCAAAAGCACAACTAAAAGGTGCTACAGATGCAAGAGCAAGGATCACTTCATTGCGGATTGTCCACAATCTTGTGATGAAGATGATGATGACAAGAAGAACAAGAAGAAGAAAGACAAGAAAGAAAGAAAAGAAAAGAAAGAGAAGAAGATGGGAAAGAAGAAGGGTGGATCCTATGTCGTGACATGGGATAGTGATGCTTCCTCAAGTGATAATGATGATTCTAGCGATGATGAGAGGAAGACCACCAAGAAGAAGGCTATGGCTAGTCTTGCTATCTCAAGCAAGCCTTCTATCTTCAACACTCCATCGTCATGCTTCATGGCTAAGGCCACCAAGGTATCATCCGATGAGAGTGAAAGTGAGAGTGAGAGTGATGATGATGAGGAGTACTCAAAGGAGGACCTCATGAGCATGCTACAAGATGCTCACTCTTACATTGAGACTAAGAGGAAGGAGTGCAAAGAATTGCGCAAGGCCAACAAGGCTCTTGAGCAATCCTTTGATGAGCTCAAGTCCACTCATGAGAGGCTAGAGGAAGCCCATGAGAAGCTTGATCAAGCTCACACTAGGCTTAAGGAATCCCACTCCTCTCTCCTTGATCAAAGTAAGATTGAGGATGTTGTAGAAACATGCAATGTAGGAGTTACATGTGATATACTTGATGAATCATTCTATGCTCCTATTATTGTTGCTCCCACAAATGCATCATCATCATCTAGCTCAACTAAAATGCCTACTTCTACTACATGTGATTCATCATTAGTGGTAGAAAATGAGAACCTTAAGAATAAGGTGTATGAGCTCACTCATGCTTTAGGCAATGCCTATGGTGGAGATGCCCGCTTGCTTAAGTGCTTGGGTAGCCAAAGGTGTCCACTCAACAAGGAGGGACTTGGCTATACCCCCAAGAAGGGCAAGGCCACTTTTGCTCCTCACAAGACTAGTTTTGTGAAGAGCAATGGTCGTTATTGCTATAATTGCAAGCAATCGGGGCATATAGAGCAAAATTGCTTTAACAAGAACAAGATCATGAACAATGCTCATGTTTTATCCATTAGACTTGATTCTTGTTATATGCTTACAAAGGGCACTAATGGTGTGAAGGCTAAGTACATTGGTGCACCCGTGGTTGACCGAAAGAAGAAGGCAATTTGGGTGCCCAAGAGCTTGGTAACTAACCTTGGAGGACCCAAAAAGGTTTGGGTACCTAAAAAGAATTGATCTCTTTTATAGGTGAACTATAAAGCGGGAGGAAGGCATTGGGTACTTGATAGTGGGTGTACTCAACACATGACCGGAGATGGAAGAATGTTCAAATCAATCAACACTAGTGGCAATAATCATGCGGATGCTATCACATTTGGAGACAACAAGAAAGGCAAGGTCAAAGGTTTGGGCAAGATTGCAATATCCAATGACTTGAGCATCTCCAATGTGCTATTAGTGGAATCTCTCAACTTCAACTTGTTGTCCGTAGCACAATTATGTGATTTGGGATTCAAATGCATTTTTGGGGTTGATGATGTGGAGATAGTAAGTGTTGATGGAAGTGATTTGGTGTTCAAAGAATTTAGATATGAGAACCGTTATTTGGTGGACTTTGATACAAGTGAAGCTCAATTGACAACATGCTTATTCACCAAATTAAGCATGGGTTGGCTATGGCATAGGCGCTTGGGACATGTTGGAATGAAGCAACTAAAGAGGCTAGTGAAGCATGACATGGTTAGAGGACTAAAAGATGTTCACTTTGAGAAGGACAAGCTTTGTAGTGCATGCCAAATGGGAAAGCAAGTTGGAAACACCCATCCCAACAAAGGAATGATGAGCACTACACATGCACTTGAGTTGTTGCACATGGACTTGTTTGGACCAACTACATATGCAAGTATTGGGGAAAACAAGTATGGCTTTGTGATAGTGGATGACTATACAAGATACACATGGGTCTTCTTTCTCGTTGACAAGAGTGAAGTGTTTGACATATTCAAAACCTTTGTCAAGAGAAGTCAAAATGAGTTTGATAGAAGAATCAAAAAGGTGAGAAGTGACAATGGAAGTGAATTTAGAAACACAAGAGTTGATGAGCTATGTGATGAGTTTGGAATCAAACATCAATTCTCGGCCAAGTATACACCCCAATCCAATGGGATAGTTGAAAGAAAGAATAGGACACTCATTGATATGTCAAGATCCATGCTTAGTGAGTACAATGTGAGTGATTCCTTTTGGGCCGAAGTAATCAACACGACATGCTATTATAGCAACCGGCTCTATTGTCACCCTCTATTGAAGAAGACACCATATGAGCTCCTCAATGATAGAAAGCCCAACATTGCTTACTTTCGGGTCTTTGGGTGCAAGTGTTACATATTGAAGAAGGGCACAAGACTTGGCAAGTTTGAGAAGAAATGTGATAAAGGGTTCCTACTTGGTTACTCCACTACAAGCAAAGCATATAGAGTGTGGAACGACACAACAAGAATAGTTGAAGAGGTCCATGATGTTGAGTTTGATGAAACCAATGGCTCTCATGAAGAACAAGATAATCTAGATGATGTGAGAGGAACACAATTGGTGGAAGCTATGAAGAACATGGACATTGGTGATATAAGGCCAAAGCAAGTGATTGACATTGAAGATGACAAAGATCAAGTGCTCTCTCCTCCAACCATGCATGGCAATGATGTTGCAAGCTCTAGTGGTTCTCATGATCAACAAGATGCTAGTAGCTCTCAAGTGGCTCATCCAAGTGCAAGTGCAAGTGTCCAACCACAACAAGTGCTCCAACCAACACATATTGCAAGAGATCATCCTTTGGATCAAATTGTTGGTGACATAAGAAGAGGTGTGCAAACAAGATCAAGATTGGCATCCTTTTGTGAACACTACTCATTTGTATCATCTATTGAGCCAACCAAGATTGATGAAGCTTTGATGGATGTTGATTGGGTGAATGCAATGCATGAAGAGTTGAACAACTTCACCCGCAATGATGTTTGGGAGTTAGTGGAAAGACCTAAGAACACAAATGTTATTGGTACAAGATGGGTCTTCCGAAACAAGCAAGATGAAGATGGCATTGTTATAAGGAACAAAGCAAGATTGGTAGCACAAGGTTACACTCAAATGGAAGGCATTGACTTTGGAGAAACCTATGCACCGGTTGCTAGATTGGAGGCCATTAGAATTCTACTTGCATATGCTTGTTCTCACAACATCAAGCTCTATCAAATGGATGTGAAGAGTGCTTTTCTCAATGGATTCATAAACGAGCTAGTATATGTTGAGCAACCTCCCGGATTTGAAGAATTGAAGAAGCCCAACCATGTGTACAAGCTCAAGAAGGCACTATATGGGTTGAAGCAAGCACCAAGAGCATGATATAAAAGATTGAGAGATTTCTTGTTAGCAAAAGGTTTCAAAATTGGGAAAGTTGACACCACTCTCTTCACCAAGAAGATTGGAAGTGACTTGTTTGTGTTGCAAATCTATGTGGATGACATTATCTTTGGATCAACCAACCAAGATTTTTGTGAAGAATTTGGAGAGATGATGGCTAAGGAGTTTGAGATGTCTATGATTGGAGAGCTTAGTTACTTCCTTGGTCTACAAATCAAGCAAATGAAGAAAGGCACATTTGTTAGTCAAGGCAAGTACATCAAGGACATGCTCAAGAAGTTTGGGTTAGATGAAGCTAAAGCAATAACCACTCCAATGGGCACAAATGGACATTTGGATAGTGACTCTAGTGGTGACATGGTAGATCAAAAGTTATATTGGTCAATGATAGGAAGCTTACTATATGTGACCGCATCAAGGCCGGATGTCATGTTTAGTGTATGTATGTGTGCAAGGTTCCAAGCTTCACCAAGAAAAAGTCATTTGAAGGCAACCAAAAGGATATTCAGATATTTGAAGCACACTCCAAATGTTGGACTATGGTATCCCAAGGGTTCTCAATTTGAATTGATTGGATACTCGGATTCCGATTACGCGGGATGCAAGGTGGATAGGGAGAGCACCTCGGTCACTTGTCAATTGCTTGGAAGATCACTTGTCTCATGGTCATCAAAGAAGCAAAATAGTGTTGCACTCTCTACCGCCGAAGCCGAATACATATCCGCGGGTAGTTGTTGTGCACAATTGCTGTGGATGAAAGCAACATTGCAAGATTATGGAGTCAAGTTTGGACAAGTTCCATTGCTATGTGATAATGAGAGCGACGTCAAAATAGCCACCAACCCGGTTCAACATTCAAGAACAAAGCACATTGATATAAGACATCACTTCATTAGAGACCATCAAGCCAAGAAAGATATATCTATTGAAAGTGTGGGCACCGATGATCAACTTGCCGATATCTTCACCAAGCCACTAGATGAGAGAAGGTTTTGCAAGCTAAGGAATGAATTGAATATCCTAGACTTCTCCAACATGAGTTGAATGCATCCCCACTTATGACATGCCTCTCCTCCAACAAAGCAAAGGTGAAACTGTTTGGCATGTGCATTCATTCTTATTAGGTTGTGATCTAGTTCATATAGCCATCACATTGCTTATTTAGGCTCATTCATGATAAATCAAATGAATTTAAAGTATATATGGTACCACTATTGCTTCTATGTTTGACTTGATCCAGTGGTAGCATATAACTTGTTTGTGAGCTTGTAACTCTAGTGTTTGATCTAGTAGGTGAACAATAGGTGTTTAACCAATGTGAGTAAGATAACCATTGAGAGATGTGTGAAGAAGCTTACTCTAGAGCAAACCGTGTTAAATATCCTATGTTCATGAGCTAGATTAAGCCATAACTTGACTTAGTTTGATCCCTACATATGAATTTCATGATAAAAGGATTGTCTCCTTCATTAAAATTTGCCCCACCGTTCTGATAATTGTTGACAAAGGGGGAGAAAATAATGCACCAAAAATATGTTAGTAAAAGAGGGAGACAACATGAGTGGACATGCTAAGTATCTTCAAGTGTTCAAGTGGGATCGGAGCATACAAATAGGGGGAGCAAGCTCATAAACATATATGTTGCATTTGAAATGTGCATATTCTTATGTTTGATTGCAATACATAAGCTATTTATTTCGATATGTCATGATTATGTGGTGAATGCTAGTGTTAGAATATGATTGATGATATGACTCACTAGCATGAATAGGATGATAACTAGACATACTTGTATTTTAGTGTTTTCAAGTGGTTCAAGAGCCTTATTATTATGTTGATCTCATGGGGTTCTTGAGTTTTGATGTATGTCTAGTGACAAATGATGCTAAGGATGGTATAACATGTGCACTCCGATTGGTATCACGCTTCAAAGGTCCATTCTTATGCCTTAGCATCATCATTGGTAGTATTGCTCACCCACATTTCATATCCATACATATGTGCCAAATTTAGAACCAAACTCTATAGCACATATGTAGGGGGAGCTAATACTATCAATGTGGTTACTCAAATTTAAATCACATATCTTTGTATAGGTTGTCATCAATTACCAAAAAGGGGGAGATTGAAAGCCCTAGTTTGGTTTTGGTTAATTGATGAAACCTATTTGGTCTAATCCTATTGCTAAGCATATGTGTAGCTTATAAGAGAGGATTGAGACCAAGCCAAGTGGTGGAGCTGGCAAGATGGCAACCATGGAGGAAGGTGTTGGCCATATGCACTCTAGAGATCAAGTGCTCTACCATTGGTAAAACATAAGAAGAAGAGAAGAGATGGAGCAAAGAGGCCCGAAGGCAAAGGTATAACCTATAGGGCTCTTTGTTTTAGTGATCAAGACACTTAGCGAGTGTGATCACATTTAGGATACATAGCCGTACTATTAAGAGGAGATTATTCACGGCTTATGCTGTGTTCAAGTGCCACTAGGTGTTCTCTAACATATCGATGCTATAAACCTAGTGAGTGACTGACAAAACCCTTGATAAATGCTTTGCAAAATGCTAACACACGTGCACAAGTGTTGAAACACCTTGGTGTTGGCGCATGGGATCAAGGGTAGATGTTAGAAAGTGAAATATGTTGTGTTAGGGGCATCGGACGCTGCTGGCGGCAGCAACGGACGCTGGGCCGAGCGTCCGATGGCAAACCCTAACCACTGACATTTGTTGAGTGAGCATCGGACGCTGGCAACGGACGCTGGCAAAACACAGTTACAGAGTCCGATGGTCATGACATGGCGCGAGCGTGCTTTCCAAGGAGCATCGGATGCTGGGCTGCGTCCGATGTCGTTCCATCGGACGCGTCCGATGTGATTTGGAGTGTTCTGAAACCTTTCTATTGTGTCATCGGACGCAGGGGTTGAGCGTTCGGTGCTATCGTTCCGGAGCGTCCGATGAAGCGCCAAATCGAGCTGAAAAGAGTGAGCGGCATCGAAGCGTCCGATGCTAGGCATCGGTGCGTCCGATGCCACTTTAACCAGCGCGCGAAGGGATATGACCGTTGGGATCTAACGGGCTGAATTCATAACAGAGGGACACGTGGTGCTCATCGGAGCATCGGATGCTGGGGGAGCGTCCGATGGCCCCGACACCGGCGCGTCCGATGCATCCGTTTCGGGCCCAATGGCTAGGCCGTTTTGTGTGGCCTATTTAAGGGGCTTGGCCGACTTGCTAGGTGTCTCTCTTGCACATTTTGATTCCTAAGCATTCTAGTGAGCTTTGACAAGCCTCCCAACTCATCTCCCAAGTTAATTTGATCAAACCAAGTGAGATTGAGTGATCTAGTGCGTGATTTGAAAAGAGTTCGATCTAGTGGCACTAGTTCTTCGCATCGGCATTGAGTTTTCTTGTTACTCTTGGCATTTGCCAGTGCCTAGACGGCTTGGAGGTGTAGAGGTGGTTGATTGGCAAGATTGGTGATTGTTCTTGGCCACCACCGTTCGTGATTGTGAGAGGTTTTGGAGCCTCACCTCGCCGGAGCGGCAAGTGGCATCCTTAGTGGATTGCTCGTGTCATTGAGCTACCTCACTAGCGGTAGATTCTTGTGGAGCTCTTAGTGAGCTTGGCTTTGCGCCGATTAGCCACCGGGTCACCTAGTGTTGGTCGACACAACCGGGAGTAGCGTGCCGACAAGCACGTAAACCTCGGGATAAATCTTGGTGTCCCGTGTGCTTATTGTGATTGCTTCTACATCTTGGTGATTGGTCTTCGTATTCACATCTTGGTGATTGGCATCACGAGTGGACTTCACCGGTGATTGGCTCTCTACTAGGCGATCCCGAAGGCTCGGTGAAACCACCTCTATCTAGCTCATTTACTTTATATATTTACATTGAGTTATTTCTCTTGTATAGATACTATCACTTGTCGTATACCTCTTGTTCTATTACTTGTGTAGCTAGTTGTGATTAGCTTGCTTAGTCTATCTATTGCACACACTTGTCTCATATACTTTTTGTATATCATACTTGTACTAGAGCTAGATAGCTTTATTCCGCATTTGATATTAGCTCTAGTTGATTGTGTGACATAGAAATATTAGGTAGAATTTGTGGATAGGTGGCTTGCAACACACTATTATGTTAGCGCAAAAAGCTTCGCCAATTGTTATACTAATAGTGTTTGCCTAAGTAATTTTGTAGATTTTTAATTAGGCTATTCACCCCCCCTCTAGCCAATTTGGACCTTTCATCCTTCCCCCAAGCTGAATGTTGATGTTGTTAAGACAGTGCTCAAATAGTGGATGGAGCATTCACTTGTTCGTCAGCTTTTCTTGGCCTTTTAAATCCTGTGAAACTCAAATAGACAACAAAACTTGTGGAACAGATTAAGCATTAGCGATTGGCCACTCTAGCTTTAGTTGTCTAGAATTTCAGTAAGATCTCTTTCTCAATATATTATATTATTTTTTTATGCCACCACGGTGAACATTCCTGTGGGTTTTACACCATAGAATTATTCACATGGGGCTTAAAGTTTTTCCAAATATATATATATATATATTTTATTATTTTTTTAATGATGCAAGAGAAAATGTAACAGAATGCAATGCAGAAGTAAATATGCAAATGTATATCTATTATTTTTATGCCTCCACGGAAAGTGTACTACTCTCATGGGGCTTAGAGTTTCCATATTATTATTATTATTATTATTATTATTATTATTATTATTATTATTATTATTTTTTAAAGCAAATATAATTGCTTAAGAAGTAAATATGATGCTAATAGTAAATGATCATGCTTTATCTAATTATGCAATGATGAATTTAATGCTCATGATTATGGATAACTACCGAATTACCTTCCGGCGAGGATTGGACGTTTATAGTCTATCGAACAAGACTCCTTGTATGCTCTTTATTCTTCCTTAGGTGTATCAGCGGATCCTGAGAAGGACCTTGATGATTGCACGTCAGTAGAACTTTCTTTCCTTCTCCATACTTGCTTGACTGGTGGACTTGTCTCTTTGACTTCCTCGTCCTTCGTTTCCTTTAATGGGACATCTTCACTCCTGGTAACTTCTCCTTCATAGTCAGCCCATCCATCCTTGATTTGTTGTCTCTTGTTGCGTTGGGATGTGCGGCGTCTCCTCCTTGAGTGGTTCTTCTTTTCCTGTACATTAGTGGCATAACCATTGAAGTAACAGCATACCTTCTCTCTGAAAAACTGGATGTGGATCTCTCCAGATCTCATGTAGATGATAGCGCCAGTGGTGTTGAGGAAGGGTCTTCCTAGGATGATATGAATGTCGTCTTCTTTTCCCATGTCTAGTACTAAGAAGTCGGTGGGAACATAGTGGTCTTTAATTTGGATCATCACGTCCTTTACTATTCCCTCCGAAAATCAATAAGTTTGGTCTGCCATCTGCAGCTGCACATATGTCGAATATATAGGTCTATTTTTATATAAGTGTTCATATGTTACCTTAGACATTATATTGACACTTGAGCCAATGTCCCAGAATGTCTTGTGGAATGTACTTCCTTCGATCTTGCAATCGATGGTGGGTACGCTTGGGTCATCTCTCTTAGCGAGGAATGGTGATGCAAGAAGGTGGTCATATTCTGTTTGAACAGAGTTGACCATCCATACTGTGTCTTGATGTGGTTGTGTAGCCTTGTTCTTCCTTCTTCTGTTTCTATTCTTCTTCTTCGATGATATGATGTTTGCATCTTTGTAGGGCATCTGAGGGTGGACTTTGGTAGTGAGTGTACGGCTCTTGAAGCTGAATCTCTCTTTGTTGCCTGCGATTGTGAAACAGATCTTGGCGCTGTCCGCGTAGATGATGGCTTTGGTTGAGCTTAGGAACGGGCGTCCAAGAATGATGGGTGCTCTTTCATTTCCACCTGTTTCAATGATCATAAAGTCTACACACACATACGAGCGTCCTACTCGTATACAGATGTCTTCTAGAATTCCTAATGGGTAGCACAGTGTCTGATCTGCAAGCTGCAAACACATGGTTGTATATAATAGAGGTGCACCATGTATTTGTTCATATATTACCCTTGGCATAATGTTGACGCTTGCTCCAAGGTCACAGACTGCTTCTTCAAAACTGTGAGGTCCAATATGAATTGGAATCATAGGTCTTCCTGGATCTCCTTTCTTTGGGGCAATGGAGTCATCCTTCCATTCCCTCGAAGGTCTAGGTATGAGGTGTCCTGCATCAAAGATGTCTACAAGATTTGCAGTTTCAAGTTCTTTTGGACTTCCTGGAATCTTACCGTTTTCAGTCATAGGGACTGAAGCTGCTAACTGAGATAACAGAGATTCTATCATCTTATTAAAGCTATGCTGATTCTTTATGGCAGAAGTAAAGCTATCCATTCTAGTATTAATATTTTCAAGTAGTTTATCATTGGAAGCTATCTTCTTAGACATATTATCAATAATTTTATTTTGATTAGATATCATCTCTCTCAAAGGTGGTTGATTAAAAGTATTACCTTGGTAGTTACCTGAGTAATTAGGCCTTGATTGCTGGTTCCATCCTTGAGCTTGTTGAGGACGATAGTTGGTGTTGTTGTTGATGTACTTTGCATCCTCTTGAGTCTCAGGGCAGTTGTTCCCTGAATGACCAGTGCCTCCACACTCTTCACATGTCATGCGAGATTCGTAGATTTGCTTGACGTCTTCTCTCTTGGGAGTGTGTTCATCAATCTTCTTCATAAGTAGGTCAAGTTTAGCAGACAACATGTCTACTTCCTTTAGTTGATGTATTCCTCCCCTCTTGCGTGGTTGAGAGAGTTCCTCATTCCATCCTTGGTTCGAGGCCATCTTCTCTATGAGTGTAGTTGCATTGTTTATTGTGAGTGATAAGAATGATCCTCCAGCAGCTGCATCTACATTCTCATGGGTATTTGAAGTGAGCCCGTGATAGAAGGTCTGCATGAGTAGCCAGTTCTCCATCCCGTGGTGAGGGCATTCTGATATGTAGTCTTGCAAGCGTTCCCAAGCTTCTGGGATTGATTCTTCATGTTGTTGTTGGAAAGTTGAAATCTTGGCACGGAGGGCATTCGTCTTGCCCACTGGAAAGAACTTTGCTAGAAAGGCAGTTGAACAGATCGCCCACGAGGTGTTTTTATCTTTGTTGGCGTAGAACCATTGTTTTGCTTTTCCCAAGAGCGAGAATGGGAACAAGCGAAGTAGAATGACGTCCCTTTCGACTCCTTTGATGGTGAAAGTGCTGCAAATCTCCAGAAAGTGTTGGAGATGAGCGCTTGCGTCTTCATGTGCCTTTCCGCAAAATTGATTAGCTTGCACCATGTTGATCAAAGCTGGCTTGAGTTCAAATCCGTTGTCCCCCACATTGACTGTTGGTCCAGTCCTGATGTTGGCAGTGGTTGGTGCAGAGAACTCGCGGAGTGTCCTGTCGGCCATGGTGTCCAATACTGGTGTTAAGCTTCTCCTTATCTGGCTAACTTCTGGTAGTGGTGCTGAGGGTCTCTTAAGTTTGCGTCTAGTTTTCCTTAGTAAAGCTTCGGGATCCTCAGTGTAGTTGTTCGGAAGTTGGAAACCTGTCATACATCACCCTGCATAAGATATAAAAGATAAACAAAGCCAGGGTAAGTCTGTAAAAGTAAATAATTAGTGCATTATCACATGTGTGTAAGTAAAATGATATGTTCTAGCTACCGTTTTAAATGCTGCTAATGAATGTCCTTATCAATGTTCATAAAGATTTTAATGAAAACCCTAGGTACCATCCCTAGTTGAATTGATGTGGTCCCCGGCAACGGCGCCAGAAATGCTTGTTGACACTCCTTAATGGATTCACTCTAAGAATGAGTCACATAAAATAATAAACTAGTGAAAGCACAAAAGAGTGTACAGGACACTACTAACTCCACTTAACGTCAAGTTGTCATCCCCAACATGAAGCTAGCAATGTAATTATATCAGGGCACTGGATTTAAGAGATAGATATTTATCCGCAAGCGCACAGATAAACATACCCGTTGTAGAGCATTTCACCCAAGCTAGTCTCAGGTATCGTTATTTATATTTTAGCCTAGAGACTAATCAATTCAAGATATGATGGTAAGGTAAAGACTTAACAATATTTAATATGGCACACACTTGTAGTAAGACTGATAACACACTAGCTACTATGAACAAGAATCAGGTACAGAGTAAATGATATAGTAAATAATTGATAAAGGATAGCAGAGATCAGATCAATCAAGGATAAACTTAGAACAGTACTACCTAGCAAGTGATGATTAGAACAGGTATTAATAAGGAACATTCCTAAGTTATTCTAATTATAAGTCATAGCATACAGTGATTAGTGCAATTATATATGGCAATCATTGGCTAGGTCACATCATATTTATAATCAAGAGGCAACTCCATAGCTAAAGTGTTAAACAAAGTAACCCTTAAACCATGAGTTAACTGAGCCATACTGAACACTATATTCGGGAGGTGGAATACAGAGGACTCAACAGGTCTGTCACACCCGCGATCTACCACTCTATCCAGAACATAAGACGTATTCGCAGATAAATAATGTATAGGCACCATGCCTACACAGCATTCATCACCCACCCGTTGTACTTTAAGATGAGCGCTATACGAACTTGAGTATAAACAATAAGATGAACTATCTATGCCAAATATATAATCAAAGCAGACTATAAGCATTATAACTGAGAATATAATCATTGATGTCTTAATCATATCAATTGTATTGCTATCTAGAACAAGATAATGAACAATAAGGTGAATTAGGTCATCGAGAAGAACTAAAGTACGAACTAGAACATGAACTAGAACAAGATTATGAACTAAATAATGAACTAGAACATAAACAATGAAGAAGAATGATGAACTAGAAGAGCAATTATGAAATAGATCCATAATGTTAATACAAGAGAGAAGATCTTGGGTTTACCGAGCCTTCTCGTGACTAGATCAGGAATCCAAGCGAAGCTTGCCTCCTCTAATCCTATTCTATCTACTAATCTAGGTGGATGTAGTCCTAAAGCTTCTGATTGATCTCCTTCTGGTTGGTCTAACCCTGATGAATGAATTGCCTGAAACCCTTATTGCCTGAGAGGGGGGGTCAGGGGTCTGTTTATATAGCCCTGGGCGATGAATCGTGGCCCTTGGATCAAACCGACTTGAGGTACGGTCGAGATGCATCCTGGAGGTCGGTGGAAGTAGCTTGCAGAGGACGGAACCCAGCGGGCCCAGGGGGCGACCGATCGGTCACCTGGTGGGACCGATCGGTCCCACCAGTCGGCCTCTGGTGGTGTCCTTCCTTGTGGTGTCTTCTTACGTCCCCTGGAGTCTTCTAGAAGTATCCCGACGTGGCAGTTGCGTTATCTCCCGACGGTTTCCTTCTATGGGAAGCTATTGGTGCTAATTTCCTGGTTTAGTCCCTACAGAACCATAACTCACCAAAACTCATGAAATATTGTTAGTTGAAACCCTAAACCTTTGTTGGTGATCATATTCTTGCCCTTTTCATATTTATTTATCTCTTAATTATGATAGTTAACCAGTGTCAACACCCACCCACTCCCCACTGCGCCCACCGGCCCATCCCCGCGCCTCCCTGCTCGTGCAGCGCCGTGCACCTCGCGCCTGCTCTCTCTCCCTCTGACTAGCGGGGCCCGCTGGTCAGCTCCCTCCCTAACCTCTTTCCGCCCTACACGCTGAGCTGCACAGCCTTATCCTCCGTTCTCCCCGCCCGGCTCTCATCCTCATTCCCTCCGTCACTCCCGGGGTCAGATCAGCAACAACCTCTACGCGCCGCCACTCCCTCCCGCAGGCCTACAAGAAGCTCCCTCCCTGACCCCCGCTCTCGTTTTTTCCCACCGATCACCACTGCTACCGCAGAGCGCCGCGCTGAGCTCCACACAGTCCTGCGGTTTCCCGTCCTCCTCATTTGGTTGAGGTGGTGTCACGAGCTCAACCCGCATCTACTCCGTCTCGGTCCTGGGCCACTTCCCAGCTTCGTCATCCTCGGCAGGAGATCTGAGCCGGGTGGCCGCCTTCGCCGTTGCCCTCTCCTCCCGAGTCTCTCTGACCGGGCACAAAGCCCCTAGGTGAGATCTCCGCGACCTCCTCTATCCCCCCGTACCTTTTGTTTGGTCAGATGAAGCCCCTTTGCCATTTTCGAGGTCCGTCGGCGAGCTCTGTGGCCTCACCCATGGCGTGCCGCCGTGTTCAGTGCCACTGGGCCGCTGACCCGCTCGCGCTCCTTCCCCGCACCGTCGATCCAGCGATCGACGGCTGCGATTAGATGAACCTGCTGAAATGGTATAGGCCGGGTCCATGGACCCTGGACCCGCTCCGACGCCGCCACGCTAGCGGGTGCACTGCGCACCTAGCGAGCCGCACCACTCGCATGCCGCCACATGGAGCCACCTCAGCAACCGCACCCACCGTTGGGCAACTTTGCAGGAAGCCCCTCGGCTTTTCACGAAACAAACCCGCAATCCGATAGCACTATGCATGTAGTCTGTGCAAACTTGCAAATAAACCCCCGCACTTCTAGAAAATTGAGGCGCGGTGCACCTGCAGCTGCACAACGACCTCGCGCCAACCGCACGATGCCACCTGGCAGTCTGGCACTTGCACCCGCGCAACCGACTGATCATGGCAAATTTGCGCATAGGCCCCTCTAGTTTCCCTAAACAGAGCCGCCATCCTCTTGCACTGTGCTGTGAGTCACAGATTTCTTTCGATCTAGCCCCCAGAGTTATCCAGAAATGAGGCTCGGTGCAGCCTGCTTTGTTTCTCCTTTTTATTTAATTTAAATTGCGAAATTGAAATTCTATTTATTTATAGAACTGCCACTCGGATTCAAACGCTTATAACTTTTGCATCTTACGTCCAATTTGACCCATTCAACTTGCGTTAGATTCATCTCGTTGAGCTCTATGCTTCAGAAGAGTTTACATTCCGTTTTATTACTGCTAATGTACTATTTCTTATATGCTATGTTTGGGCCATGTTTGGTGATTGATCCAGAGAGTGCGATCTACGCGGAACCCCGAAATCAAGACTGTGCCTTTGTTGATACGACCTAGCCCGAAGGCAAGTGTCCTTGAATATCTTGCTCCTGTATTTATCTTTTGGTATTAGAGTAGAGTAGATCTAGTAGATGCATGCTGTGTCTAATTTGAATCCCATGTTAAGCTTTACTAGCACTTGATTATATTTTCCTTGACACTTGGTTTGGGAGTATGGGTAGAAGTACTTGCTTAGCCCTGCAGTCATGGATGGGATGGGTGGTTTAATATTAAAACTGATTAATGATCTATGGAACATGTGGGTTGGTAATGTTGTAGTATGGTGATTAGGTATATCCGGCAGGATGGACCGTGTGGTGGTTGCCATGGACTTGGCGTACGGTTGTCGTGTGACTCGGCATTATGGTTTGGCATGGACTTGGCGTTGGTTTGGGTTTGTGGTTTGTTATCCTGCCTGGATCCCTTGGACCTGGTTCTTCGAGCAAGTAACCCGGCAAAACAGCGCAAACCATGAGGCCTATATGGCTCTGGGACTGGCTAAGTAATTAGTTTCCTCCAAGTCGAGGGTTTACACGAGGTCGGATTTGTGGCACAAGAGGAGGTTTCTGCAGTGTTGCATTTATCCACTGTTAGCGGTGAAACCTTAATGAACGTGTAAAACGGGCTTGGAGGAGGCTTAGTAACGACCTTGTAGTGAACCCTGCCAACTCACCTTGGAAGTGGGTCAAGAGGCTAGCTACCTTGGGCACAAGGGCAACATGACTCATGGGTAAAGATGTGCAAACTCTGCAGAGTATTAAAACTGATATATCAGCCGTGCTCACGGTCACGAGCGAGCTTGGACTTCTTCGAGATTAGTTGGTGGTTTGGTTCTGGTTCGTTAGGGAAGCCTTATGTGGTTATTAGTCTCATATGACATGGGTACAGAGGCTTCTTCTACGCAGGATACTGCTTGGTATGGGAGACCGCTCCCAGGCCCGGGCGTGTACCTGATGTTATTACATAAGGAAGCTTCTATGTTGTGACATATGAAACTAATACACATAGGGGGACCTTGATAACAGCCTTGTGGGTGGCCTGATGGACTTCAGGTGTGGTTTTCCTAATGGACTTCAGGTGTGGGTTGTGCTTGGTTGTCGGTGTTTATTAACCGGCAACTCGTCTCGGGGGTACTCGGATGATTGTTCGGTGGGGATCGACATATGTAGAACTCGATGGTAAACGCAGAGACAATGATTTATACTGGTTTGGTCTACCGAATAGCATCCCTACGTCCAGTTTGGGGGGAATCATATATGGCGCCCTGCGCTTATGGGTGTCTGGTTGTGTACCATGACCCCTTGTGTCTCTTGTCCTCTTGTCCTAATCTAGGGAGCTCTGCCTCTCTTTATATAGTCCAGGAGGAAAGAGTCCTAGTCGGTTACAATCTTAGGAGTCCTAGTAGAATTACAAGGTAACAATATTATTAGGATTACATACGGGGAGTCCTAGTAGGACTAGGTTTTCGCCCTTTCTTACGGAGTACCCGGGGACTCTATCCGACAAGCTCCCGAGCTCTTCATGGTTTATCGGTGAAGTCATCTTGAGACCTTGGCCTTGATCAAGTGTCATCCGAGTACCTTCTGAGAGAAACCATAAAGTGCTCTTGAAGTCTTCTAATGGTGTGCGCTTTCTGAGAAGCGCACCCATTGGGTGTAGCCCCCGAGCCTCTTGCTGTTTAGCATAAAGAGCTAGAGGGTCTTGTCTGAAATTGCTCCAATTCCTTTCAAAGAAATTTAGATGCATCATTTGAGGATATGTATCCCGCAGCCCCCGAGCCTAAAATTGACTACTCAGAGTCGATTGTAGGATCTTGTAGACATCCTCAAGGGTGCAGCCGAGTAATCTCCCGAAGAGAAGGATCACCACCTGCTTGTCACCGAGTGGTTGAAAAATTGATCTTTCATCATTGAATCTGAGCCCAGATTGTCCTTCTCTGAATGCTTAATAATCACCGAGAAGTAACATATCGCTGCCAAGTAATCATGTGAAATATCCCAGTATCTTCTATGTGATTCGAGTGCCCCGTGAACTTCCGAGTACATCATGAAAATCTGAGTGTCTCATGAAAAGTCTAAGTACCCCATGAAATTCCGAGTACCTCGTGGAAATCCATGTACCTCATAATCTTTTTGAGAGGCTGGGTCATGGACGATTGGACGATTGCAGCAGCGAGGAAATTATCCCCGTTTGTGCATACACGTTCACATGGATGTGTGTGCTGAATCAATATTCTTGAGTATTTAAAGCTGACTTGCATGACGTTGTAGCTTCAACGTAGTCTTGCTTGCTTGACATCTCACTTGACGGCTAATAGAAAAACCGTTAGAGAAATTATGTACATGCCTTGGTCCAATACGTGCATGTCTTCTACTATGGCACTGACGTTAAATCGCCTGAACCGAGCACTCGGAACCTGTAGTTGGTTTGCCGAGTAACATGCTTCTTGATCTTGCCGAGTAATATAGCTGATTGTAGTCGCTGTAGTCGCATTTTGATGACAGGAGTAGTCGACTCAGTCTTGATTGACCGTAAGATTAGTCGGATATTGAGCTAAACATAGCTTCATATAGGCTGTCTAATTGGACGTAGTAGACCAGGCGTCTCGACTGACTTTAATAGTCGTGAAGGACGAGTACGAATGCTACTCTTGGCACCTGAGAGGTGGACGTAATTGACTAGGCATCTCAGAGGGCACGTCTGCCGCTAAGGATGAGTCAGTCCGAGTGCTACTCCTGAGCACTTAGGTGGACGTAATGGACCTGGCGTCTCAAAGTAGCATAGTAGCCATAGAGGACGAGTCAGTCTGAGTGCTACTGTTAGCACTTTTGGTAAGGGACTTTATTGACAAGCATCTCAAAGGGCTCAATTGCCGCAAAGGATGAGTCAGTCTCCTTTATTTTTGCAGCGTGTGCAGAGGCGCGAACAAGTCTTGGTTGTGCGTCGAGTAATGCCGAGTAGTAGGAATAAATGGTCGGAGCCTATTGTTTGCTCTCGAAGGATGGACGTAATGACCAGGCGTCTCAATGGGTGTAATAGCCTCAATGGACGAGTCAGTCCGGGTGGACATAATTTACCATGCGTCTCAACCGATGTAATAGTCTTGAAGGACGGGTTTGTCCAAAGGCATGAGCAACTCTAGGTTGCACGCGCGAGTAGTCGGAAGTGTAGTAGTGGTATGGCTATAGATCCGGTAGAGTAGGCAGCATGTGCCGAGTAGTCGCTCATCCGAGTAATACTTGAATAGTAATCGGTGAGGGATGAATAATTGTCGAGTAGCAGGAATCAATGGCCGGAGGCTATTGTATGCTCTCGAAGATGGACGTAGTGACCAGGCGTCTCAAAGGGCGTGATAGCCTCAAAGGACGAGTCAGTCCAGGTGGACGTAGTTGACCGTGCGTCTCAACCGACTTAATAGCCGTGAAGGACGGGTTTGTCCAAAGGCATGAGCAACTCTGGGTTGCGCGCCGAGTAGTCAGAAGCGTAGTAGCGGTATGACTACAGATCGGATAGAGTAGGCAACATGTGGGGAGTAGTGCCGAGTAGCAGGAATCAATGGTCGGAGCCTATTGTATGCTGTCGAAGGATGGACATAGTGACTAGGCATCTCAAAGGGCATGGTAGCCTCAAAGGACGAGTCAGTCCGGGTGGACGTAATTGACCGTACGTTTTAACCGACTTAATAGTCATGAAGGACGGGTCTGTCCAAAGACGTGAGCAACTCTGGGTTGCGTGCCGAGTAGTCCTTCATCCGAGTAGTACTTGAATAGTAGTCGATGATGAATGAAGTGTTGAAGGAAGTATCCGCTCTGTGCTGGTGGCTCATTCGCGGCTTGTTTGCGGCTCTCACAGCTTGTCACGGCCAGATTTGACCGAGTGCTTTGGTCTTGTGTTGAGTCGGAAGTGCAAACGAGCAGTAGAGGAATCCTTCGTGCATGCATCCACACCCATGCATATGACTCCAATACAATAGCTAATCATGCTATAATTAGCATGTACAACTTTTGGTAATGTGCTTTGCATGGCTCTGTAGATGATGTTCGAGCGTCTTTATTTTCCCACGTCTTGCTTGACTACGTTGCTATACGCGAAACCTTCCAACTGCATGTTAGGCACAAACTGTGCTTGACTCGCATGATGATGGAGGTTACACACGTATGCCCCGTGTACCAACGTGGTTGCCAGAAATATTTCGATCTAGTTTTGCACTATAGGAGGTGTCCGCCTGACTCTGATGAGGGTGCTAGAGACCTGCTTGCAGTTTGGCATCTTGTGCTTTTTGTTAGCTTGCTTGCGGCTTGTCATCACCGTCCTCGGTAGATTTGCCGCATCTGCTCGAGACTCGTGGCAAGAGCAAAGGAATCTTGATCGGTTGATCCTGGACACTGGCCAGGACATCGAGTCCCATCCTGAGTATGATAATTGCGCCGATTTATCCCGTCGAGTTTTCTTGTGATGAAATTCCTCATCCAGTGTTGAGATCGTATCGTTGATCTTCAGGTCCGTCGAGCTCTTGATCGCAATTGTGCCGAAATCCCCTACCTGGCGCGCCAGCTGTCGGTGTTTATTAACCGACAACTCGTCTCGGGGGTACCCGGACGATTGTTCGGTGGGGATCGACGTATGCAGAACTCGATGGTAAACGCAGAGACAATGATTTGTACTGGTTCGGTCTGCTGAATAGCATCCCTACGTCTAGTTTGGGGAAATGATATATGGCGCCCTGCGCTTATGGGTGTCTGGTTGTGTACCATGACCCCTTGTGTCTCTTGTCCTCTTGTCCCGATCTAGGGAGCTCTTCCTCTCTTTATATAGTCTAGGAGGCAAGAGTCCTAGTCGGTTACAATCTTAGGAGTCCTAGTAGAATTACAAGGTAGCAATACTATTAGGATTACATACGGGGAGTCCTAGTTGGACTAGGTCTTCGCGCTTCCTTGCGGAGTACCCGGGGACTCTGTCCCACATTGGTGTGACTCCAAGTGTGGTTGCTTGGTGAGCTCCAAGTGTTGGTTGCTCGGTGTGACTTTGAGTGTGGTTACTTATCTCTAGAGACTATGGTTATAACCTAGTAAATAGGTGCATAGGAAATAGGATTTAATAGGATGTGCCGCTTTAGGTAGTCGTGTCAAACTAAGTCAGACTACCTTTGTTAATAGCCTCATAAGCACATATTTCCTACAGTTGCGGAGTACATTTCGATGTACTCACGCTTCCTCTTTGAACCCCCTGCTACCCCACCCAGACACTGGAGTCTACGACGAGGAGCAGAAGTAACGAGAAGACAGTGGATACGACCCTGATGACCTGTACTAGGATGACGCTACCCCAGGTCAACCTTCCTGTGGAGTGGAGTCTAGATCTTCCACGTCTTCACCAGAGATTACCTTAGAGCTAGTTCGAGAGTCTGTACTTTTCTTTTGGACCCGAGGGTCATTCTTGTAATAAAGTTCGATATTATTAATAAAGCATTATTTTGATATTTACTATGGTGTCGATATATATATGAAAATTGATCCTGATATACATATATTGTGCTCCAATTTTGTTGTTAAAATTGGGGTGTGACAGAAAGGCATGCGCGCGCCGCACGAGGTGCTTGGGCGGGAGCGCGCGGTCGGCCGGAAGGACAAGTGTCATGAGGAGATTGGCTCCCTGGCCGGTTTGTTCGTGCGGGAAGCAAAAGAGGCTGCTGGCTCGCGGTTTTGGGCCCAAGCCGGCCGGTCCAGCTGGCCAGAAATTCCTTTTCTCTCTAGTAAATGCAGACAACGCCTCGTTCAAATGGTTTAGGTCTGGTTCAGACCTTAGAGACCAGTTCTCTTCCGGTTTTCTGCGCAGAACTGTTATGGAATATTTTTCCTTGATCCCCACGAGGTTATCCATCCACCCAAGGTCGGTTTCATCCTACGGTGCACAAAACTCGGGATCCAACGGAGAGTTGTAAATGCAGTCCAAGATGAGTTCCTTGCCCCCTACTCCATCCAGGACTATATAAGAAGACCCAGGGGCGCCCCCAAGAGACATCTCCATCTTCATTATTCATCTCCACATCAGAAACTAGGGTTTCAAGTAGAATTAGAAGTCCCTCTAGATGAATCTCTTCTAGTTCATCTAGATTTAGATCTAGTTTCTCTAGTTCTAGTTCTTCTAGTTCTAGTTCTAGTTATAATTGTCTAGTTCATCTAGTTGTAATTAGAGATCTGATTAGAGAGAGAAGGAGAGAGCCGAGGAGGAGCCGAATCTGTCGGATCTTCCTCGACATTGTATTGGTGCAGCATCCGGTTCGTCTTCAAGTAATCTCTAGGTTCTTCATTTACTATTTCTTAGTATTATATTTAATTTTAGTTCTTACTTTATTTTATTTATTGGATCTTCGCTCGTATTGAGTGCTCTAGTTATGATATCTGATTAGAGTAGTAAGCGTTAGTGTAGACGTGACATCTAGACTAGGGTTTGCCTGAGTTTGCGCCCAATCCCACGGTTAGTTGTGGTAGCCCCGAGGTGACAGCTCTGTCAGGCCTTCGTAGTCCACCACGTCCGGGTTGGTGTTTTGTAGAGCTTTTTGGCAGCCTTCCCCCAACTACTTTCTTCGCAGTCTTTTTCGAGAGTTGGAAAGGTATTGCTGCTCCAAAGTAAGTAAAATATAGTGGACCTTTAATTAGATAGACCAGCTTAGAAAACCCTAAATGTCTCTCTACCCACATTACCATTCTTAGCTTGGACGTTCTTAATTCTTCTAGTACACTTCACGTTCCCCGTGGAAATTGATACCCTGGAATACTCTCGGGTGAAAGCTACATCAGTATCCGTGCGCTTGTTGATTTTTTTGTGTGCGTTTAAAAATACCCAACAAGCTTTCTAGCACCGTTGCTGGGGAACGGTAGCTGTTCTAGAATCGAGCCATGTTCGTCCGTGTTTCTTTTCATTTCTTTATCACCTTTTCCTTTTACCACCCCATCACCACATGAATTCCACTCATATCTATAAATATTCCGCTCCAAAGGGCGAATTGTTGGAGCCACCACTATCATCACATCCTATTCTTATAGATGGCTACCAATTTAGTCCCAGCTTTATAGCCATGGTTTGGGAAAATCCTTCTCTGGGTCAGAAGACAAAGATCCATACACTTACCTTAGGGAATTTGATCATTCCGTAAGGGGCGTAAATGGAATTTGGGGTGAAATTCAGGATAACTTTTGTCTTGCTTTCGTTCCTATTTTTCGAATCACTGATCTTAGAATCAAAGTTCTTACATTTAAACAAAAAGAGAAGGAGACACTAGGAGCAGCTTGGGCTAGGTTCATAAGCCTTACCAATTCTGGCCCAAATCTTTCCTTGCCTGACCATGTCCTACACTTTCACTTCTATCGTGGTCTTAACAAGGAAGCTGCTCTACATCTCGATTTAGCTTCTAGAGGATCATTCTTGGATAATCTTGTTAGTGAAGGAAGAGACATCCTAGAGAAAATCCTTGAAAACACTCCTTACACTGGCATTTTTTATGAATTCCCCGAAGAAGAAGTCGAGCCCAACCCCGACCAACACAAGGAGGAACACACAACCAAATTTGAAATTCCTTCAAATCCTTCTAATAATTTGTTTGTCACAAAACCTTCTCTAGAGAAAACACCCCACACTTTAGAAAATGATGAACCCCATCCTTTGATGTTCTTCTCTGAAATCGAGGAAGATGATATCAAAGAGCATGGAGGCTACTTCATACACACTTCTTTAAATCCATGCTCATATGAGACATCTCCTGATCCAATTGGTCTGTCTAACATTGCCACACTCGAGATTTTCAACCGCCTCACACTTTGTGTTTACAAAAACTTCAAAAGGGTGGTTGTAGATGCATATGTCTATAACAAATATTGTAGATCTCATTGTGCTCTTAAGTTGGTGTTGAAGGGGAAACCACTTCACCAAATCACATCTTTAAGGTTTCCCAAAGACAAGCTCAGTGTCCTAAAACAAGCACTTTTTAGATCAGTGTTCACCTTCTACTGCACTGCCCTTGTGTAATGAGCATAGAGATATAATTATTAAAATATTCCTTCGGGTATTCTTGTCACTAACCATTGCAGGTCTGGAGCAAAAATGTTTGAAGGAACGACAAACACAAGGTATGTCCAACCAATCACCATGCAACATTGAAACAGTCATCCAATCTTGATTTTTGCAAAATCTAAGCTTTGGGGATACACTTTGGAAGAGCATCTTTTACCATGTTGCTATGTTGGTTACCCCTACCTTTAAGACATACTCATGTGTTATACACTACTCATGCTCTCTCATCACCATTTGAGTAAATCTCTTTAATGCTTTAATGCTACCCTCAGTTGCTATAGTATATGCTTTGGTTTTGAAGTATTTTCATACACCTTTAAAATTAGGCATGGTGCTTAGTTTAAACTGTTTCCATGAATTAAAGTAAGACATGGTGTCTGGTTTGATTCTTGAGATAAAAGGTGTTCTGATTTTACCTCTAAAGGCTTTTAAATTAAGTATGGTGCTTAGGTTAAAATGCATTCCTAGATCAAACTAGATGTGTTGTCTAGGTTGATTTTTGAGCTGATAATATACTATAGTGGATGTTGGATATTTTGTTGGACTAACCCCTGCAGGAAAACTTTCAATATCAATTTGGGAAAGTCTTGAGATGAACTCACACTAATGAAGAGACTCATGAACTTCAACAACTTGCGCAAGGGAGACACAACTCACTGATCATGGAGAAATGAGATCCATAGAACAAGACAGAAAATGAGTGCCACAAAACAATACCTACAATCAAAGCACTCCATGGAAGTAGGTGAACAAGTTTGAGCTGGGCCTCTAGAAGACAAAGACCATCGTGGGGGCACTCGTCTCTGAACCCTCAGATCAAAAAGTACAAACACAAGCAGTGAGAACTTATCCTATCTTCTAATTAATGCAACACAAGAGCTAGATTGGGGGATGAGGTGGAACGACTTCAACAACAACAAGGTCAACAAATTCAACACATGAACATGTTGTTGAAGAAATTTGGGCATCCACCTACCTCACAAGCCAGCTTGGGGGAGACACAATTCCGTTGTCTAGATTTTCTTCACAATCAAGGGGAGGAATGAGAAATCCAGCTTCAAGACACTTTGACCTCCTATTCACCACTTTGATCATTACAAGCCACTAGACGCTGCCCCAGCCAAGAAGAAGAATATGATTCATCACTCATTCTTGGAAGATCGTTCTTGAAAACCTTCAATGTTGTCATCTATGTCGGACCTAGAGAAATCCATTTTTGGATCTGTTGACACGAAAATTTGACAAGGCGCCAACACACTCGACCACGGTCCTCAGAGACCGAACGAAGCAGGGTCTTGATCTCCTGGACCTTTGAAAAGCGGCGATGCCAACTCTTGGTGAGAACGACTTCAGGGCGTGCCAGCCAACTGGACCTGCAGTTGATAGGGAGAAAGAAAATGATATCAAATCGTGGAACCTGTCGGTTTGGTGCCAGACAGTTCCAAATTGTGCGGCTATGATATAGCCATTATCATAGGATTTTGACTACGAAGTCAACTCCCAAGAAAAGATTAAAAACACTAACGATATTTGGAGTAAAAACGACTATTGGGGATGCAAAGGAAATATAAGAAAAAGACCAGCCGATTAACTTAACATATGAAAGGTATGTAGATCTATGTATGCGTTAAACAACATAAAACCAATAGATCGGCTAATCATATCGGCAATTATACTTGTTAACAGTGGGGTGTCTCCATGCAGCCGTAATAACAAATAGGTCAACAAAATAACTTGAACATCAATAGTGGGGTGTACATTATTAGTGGGATGTACACCACTAACAGATCTACTAGCTTTAAACCACTTAAACGTGTACATTATGAAGAAAGCGTAACTGAATCGGCTATTTTAGCCGATACAGGGTTCATGAAGCACGAACAAGATCTATCTGTCAGAACTATGATTTAACCTACGATCAACTAAACTTACTCTAACATGCATATTAGTGGGGTTCGGAAATACAACCATAATAAGCATATTAAACCAAATCTACTTACTCTTAGATTAAACCATAATTTAGATGGATATCTCGAACGCACAACATGTAACAACCAAGAATGACAAGCTAGTCGATGAGAGTCTAGATCGGCTATTTCCTTTGATGTGATCATGGAAAAATCTTGAATAACCGATCTAGACGATGTTTAAGCTTGAGCTAGCTTATCAATCTTGATTGGGCGAGATATTATTCGAAAAATAAAATAAATTCTTAAAATCATTAACAAGATTGATAACTTAAGGAATCTATTAGACTGCCAAAGCTAATAGAGCCGAGAACTAGCCAAGATCGACTAAAGTAAGATATTGATCGAAGTCAAGATAGTCTTACAAGAGACGAACTTAAACCGATAACTAACCCTTGTCATAGCTAAACAAGAGTTTGGTCGATGCCAAATACAGCCTTATTGAACAATAACACAAGTCATTGGTGAAACTTACAAGCAAACCGGAGGTCGGTCTAGCCAATGCAACCCTGCCTGATCGAAGGTTTCGCCAAGATCTACTTTACTCCTACTTCTAAGGTTTTGGCAGGTGGCTGAAGAATTGTTTGATTGATTGATTCCTTACAAAAATCGGGTTTCTATCTATTTATAACCCGAGAGACTCCTGTTCTAACACGACTAGGATACATTATAATATAAATAAAAAATGATTCGGACTTCAACCGCAAAACTCATGTTAGTCCACTGATCCACCGAAAAACTCGCAGTTGAATTTTTCACAACGGACACACCCAATCATCTCAGTTTGTCCCAAAACTCATGTTTGATGGGTTTTTGACACTTTCATTTCTGAAGGAATGGTGCCGCAAAACTCGCACGGAATGACTGATTTATCCACTAATGCACTGAAAAACCCGTAGTTAAATTTTTCACAACGGACGCACCCAATCATGTCAGTTTGACCCCAAACTCATGTTTGGTGGGTTTTTGGCACTTTCATTTCAGAAGGAACGGTGCCGCAAAGCTCACGCGGGATAGCCGTTTTTTTCACTGATGCATCGAAAAACTCGCAGTTGAATTTTTCACAATGGATACACCGAATCATCTTAGTTTGACCCAAAACTAATGTTTGGTGGGTTTTTGTATGTTTCATTTCCAAAGGAATGGTGCCGCAAAACTCGCCCGGGATGGCCATTTTTTCCACTGATGCAACGAAAAACTCATAGTTGAATTTTTTGCAACGGACGCACCCAATCATCTCAGTTTGACCCAAAACTCATGTTTGGTGGGTTTTTGGCACTTTCAATTCCAAAGGAACGGTGCCGTAAAACTCACGCGGGATGGCTATTTTTTCCCTTGATGCACCAAAAAACTCACAGTTTAATTTTTCACAACGGACACATCCAATCATATCAGTTTGACCCAAAACTCTTGTATGGTGGGTTTTTGGCACTTCCATTTCCGAAGGAACGATGCCGCAAAACTCACGTGGGATGGCCACCCGCAGTTGAATTTTTGGCAACGGACGCACCCGATGATCTCAGTTTGACCCAAAACTCATATTTGGTGGGTTTTTGACACTTTCTTTTCCGAAGGAATGGTGCCGCAAAACTCGCGTGGGATGACCATTTTTTCCACTAATGCACCGAAAAACTCATAGTTGAATTTTTCACAACGGACACTCCAAATCATCTTAGTTTGACCCAAAACTCATGTTTGTGGGTTTTTGTATGTTTCATTTCCGAAGGAACGGTGCCACAAAACTCGCGCGGGTTGGTCATTTTATCCACTGATGCACCGAAAAACTCGCAGTTGAATTTTCACAAGGACACACCCAATCATCTCCGTTTGACCCAAAACTCATGTTTGGGGTTTTTTGGCACTTTCATTTCTGAAGGAACGGTGCCACAAACTCGCGCGGGATGGCCATTTTTTTCAGTGATGCACCAAAAAACTGGAAGTTGAATTTTTGGCAACCGATGCACCCAATGATCTCAGTTTGACCCAAAACTCATGTTTGTTGGTTTTTTGGCACATTCATTTCGGAAGTGTGGATACATGGGTGTATGCCGAGTCTCTGAGTGATGAGTGATTGTCAACGGGTTTGATCGCATGTTCTCTGGCTTGTGTTGTGCAGGTGTCGAGCACGGAGACAGTGATCGAGGGCAAGGTGAAGGTCAAGTTGAGACGTGCCGTGCCGATGGACTGGGTGCGATGAAGGATGGGCGTGCCGTGCGGCGGACGTGCCATGCCGATGGATCGAGCAGTGAAGGGCGGACGTGAGGCTTGGACTGAGGGACCGAAGTGCCTGAGGATCAGCTGTGGTGGCTGGCAGCCTGGGACAGCGACGAGCGGAGACTTGCGGGGCACGGTGTTGCTCGGGTCGAGGACCTGGGGACACGTGTCGGTGGACGGGGTGCACGGGCGGTGCATCCCCTCTACAGCTCCGGTTTGGTGGTTGAGCCAAGAAAAAACCACCGGGTGGACGGTTTCCGAGTTTGGGCCTCAAAACTCGAGTGCTCGGTTTCCAGGTTGAGCCACAAAACCTGGGCGCGGACGGTTTCCGAGTTTGGCCACAAAACTCGGGCGATGGGCCGGTTTTCGAGTTTGGGCCTCAAAACTCGGGCGTTGCAGGTTTCTGAGTTTGGGCCACAAAACTCAGGCTGGTGGGCTGGTTTCCCGGTTTGGGCCTCAAAACCGGGGGTTGCTGGAAAAGGCTGGTTTCCCGGTTTGGGCCACAAAACCGGGGGTGCAGAGCGAGGGCGGCACGTGGCGGCAATCGGAAGGTTGCGTGGAGGCAACGCGGACGACTTGTGCGGGCGTGGCCGTCGGATCTACCTACCACTTGAGTTGGTCCAGAATAACCTTAGGGTTTAGCTGGTTCGCTCTGTAATTAGAATAGAGAGGGGTAGAGTAGGAAATAGACTTAGTCTAGAATAGGATAAGTAGTCAGGGGAGACACCCTCCTCCCGGATCTCAGTCATTTGCTCTTTCGCACTTAGGGTTTCTTGCTCTCCCATCCCCTGCTGTAGCCTGCTGAGATCCGCAAAGAGACTTGACTCTGTGCACTGGTGATTTTGAGGAAAGGAGGCCGTAACCTCCTTGTCATAGCGTGTGTTTGCGCTTCGGCTGCAAGATCGTGGTTGTGATTCGCGTTTCATTGGTGTTCTTCGCGGAATCCTTTTTCTCCACGTTCTTCCCGTCGCTTGATTTCTTTGGTTGGTTCATCTTTTGCAAAACCGTTTGAACCAAGTTGTTCTAGATCATGAGGCACTTCTTTCCACCGAAGGAATTAACCTCTAACCTCACGGTCTAGGAGATCGATCGATTTTTGTTTTGGATCGTGTTTTTGCTTCCTTGTCCCGAAATTTCTTGATTCACCGATTTGGAGTTAGGTTCGAGCCATGATCTCTTAGAGATAGCTCACTAACATCCTTGTGACCCCTCAGATCGAATCCCAGGCCTAGAGCTTTTGGTTCGGAGGAAATCGGGTTGAATCATCAAAGAACCGCACAGTTTTCGGGGGCATCGGACGCTGACACGGGAGCATCGGACGCTAGGGTTCTAAGCGTCGGACGCTCCGGTGACGCGTGTCACTTTCTGAGCGGTTGTAGTGGCATCGGACGCGTCCGTTGGCCATCGGACGCGCTGGAGCCAAAGCATCGGACGCTGGTTGTTCACTGTTCACAGCGTCCGATGGTGGAACAGTAAGGTTCCCGAGAGGCAGTTTTCGCATCGGACGCATCTGGTGGTCTGGCATCGGACGCAGACAGCATCCGATGCTACTGTTTTCACACGGTTTTGTCCGCGGTTCGCTCGTTCGTTGACGGAATTGATTTCTGTCTTTTGCGTTGGCTTTTTGAGTTGTCTAGTGTCCCGCTGTGCTTCTTGGAAGCATCCACTCTACATCTAGGGTCGTGGACATTTGCAAGCTCTAGGGTTTGCTTCTGGGGTTTATTCTTGGGACAGTGGCTACTAGTTTCTGTAAGGAAAATTTGAAGCTCCCATTCACCCCCCCTCTGGTCGCTTTCTGAGTGCTTCTCGGTCCTTCAATTGGTATCGGAGCGGGTTAAGGATCTTCCACCTTAGCCGGTTCCAGATCCACAGAAGGCGACATGGATCGCGGCGTGGGCAAACCGCCGTTCTTTGATGGGACGAACTATGCGTATTGGAAGATACGCATGTCGGCCTATCTGCAGAGTTTGGGTGCTTCTATTTGAGATATTTGCAACTCTGCTGATTACGTGGTCTTGGCTGCTCGTGTCACTCAGCAACAGATCGATGAGCACGATGCCAATAGCCGAGCCCGTAATGCTCTCTTTTCTTGTTTGAGCATGGGTGAGTTTGATCGTGTTTCTCACCTCGCTACGGCTCGGGAGATCTGGGACACCCTCATGCGTTTCCATGAGGGCACCTCTCAAGTCAAAACCCGACTCTACGAGTCGTTCAAGCGTGAGTATGAGAACTTTTGACATCAGCCTGGCGAGAGCATAGAAAGTTTATTCGCTCGCTTTCAGGTGATTATCAACAGGATGAGGGCTAACAAGGAGCAGTTGCCTTTTGATGATCATGAGCGTGCTTTGAAGCTTTTGCACACTCTTGATCGATCTGTGTGGGATTCCAAGGTTCAGGCGATCATCGAATCGCCTAACTATGAGACCCTCACATGCGATGAGCTCTTTAGTAAGCTCAAGTCCAGTGAGATTGACGCCATGTCGAGGGCTTCTTATGCGAATCCTTCTGGCCCGACTATGGCTTTGGTTTCTGGCTCTTCCGCTAACCCCTCTGCTGGCTTTGCTCCTTCTTCACTCTTTTCTGTCACAGAGGACCAGCTTGAGTCATTGGGGGATGACGAGTTGGCAATGCTCGCCAACCGGTTCTCACGGTTCCACAACAACCGCATGAACCGTCGCCGCGGAGGAGGACGCTCAGGATGCTATGAGTGTGGCGACCCCGAACACTTCATCGCCAACTGCCCCAAGAAGAAGCATTCATCTAGGAAGGGCGATCATGGGCACAAGTATGACTCCGGCAAGCGCAAGGAGAAGTATGTCCCCGCGAGGCACAAGCGGAGGGGCGGCTTCGACAAGGAGTACATCAAGAAGAAGTACTTGGAGAAGGCCCAAGCTGAGCAGCGTGCGTTCTTCGCCACGCTCAGCGACGTCGACGGCTCGGATGACGACTCTGCTTGCTCAAGCGATGACGAGTCCGAGAAGAAGAAGAGGATCGAGGACAAGCTGAACGACCTCTGCTTCTTCGCCGACGACGACGGCTTTTGCACCATGGCGCTTGGTGATGAGGTCGACGGCAAGCTGGAGCACACCCCTCGGGACGACGACGACGACACCTCCCAGGTATCCCTCACCCACGATGAGCTTTCTGCTGAGGTCGAGAAGCTTACTGCCGCGCTCCTTAGTCAGGACAAGTTGCTTAGGCGTGCCGCTAGAGAGCGCAAGGAGTTTAGGCAGAAGTGGGAGGACACGGTGAGAGAGCTTGAGTTTGCCAAGTCCACCGTGGTCGTGTCGGAAGAGGTTGAGTGTGAGATGTGCACCACGCACATGACTGACCTTCTCACTTTGAGAGGTAAGTATGCTGCATTGGTAGGAGAGGTGGATGAGCTGAAGGCTAGACCTTCTCTGTTAGGTGCGTGCAAGACTTGTCCTGTCTTGCAATCTGAGTTGGCAGAGAAGAATGCCAAGATTGTGTCTCTTGAGGAGGCCAACTCAGGTAGCACTAGTGTGGCTAGGTGCGCTTTGTGTGAGGGTTTGGAGATGGAGATTGCGAATGTCAAGCATGGCAACATGCAAACCGAGGAGGAAAACACATACCTTCGGACCATCTTGTCATGGGTCTCTTGTAGTGAGCCGCAGCTCGGGATGATGATCTCCCAATTTAAGCGAGCTGCTGGAGGTTCTGGTGTAGGTCTTGCTCAGGGTGTTGATCTTTCTGCTTTTGGGAAGATTGGAGAGTCGAGTGGTCTGAATCCTAGTGAGAAGCCCAACTCCACCACTACTCCCAAACTGACCAAGCTTCCATCCAAAGAGCCGGTCAAGCCTACCACCAAGGATGGGGTGTTTGAGGAACCTCTAAGAGCTCCACCCAAGAACCAAGTGTGGCATCCCAAACCCAACCACCTAAAGAACAAGTTGGACACAATGCCACCTATCCAGGAGGAGTTGCCACAGAAGGGCAAAGTGATCCACACCCACAGCCATGAGTACCAACAACCCCCTTTGTGTGCGGTGAGGTATCATTGTGATTTCTGTGGGAGAGATGAACACTTGAGCGAGTTCTGCTTTAGGCGCAAGAGAGAGGCGCGCCGTGCTAGGGAGATGAACAACCCAGACATGTACCATCCTTTTCATGATGTACATGCGCCGAATGTTCAGAGGAGAACACCGAGACGTACTGCTTGGCCTAGAGGCGCAGTGCCTCAAGTTGCTAGGCCTAGGCCTCGTAGGAAGTGTGGATACATGGGTGTATGCCGAGTCCTGAGTGATGAGTGATTGTCAACGGGTTTGATCGCATGTTCTCTGGCTTGTGTTTGTCAGGTGTCGAGCACGGAGACAGTGATCGAGGGCAGGTGAAGGTCAAGTTGAGACGTGCCGTGCCGATGGACTGGGTGCGATAGGATGGGCGTGCCGTGCGGCGGACGTGCCATGCCGATGGATCGAGCAGTGAAGGGCGGACGTGAGCTTGGACTGAGGGACCGAAGTGCCTGAGATCAGCTGTGGTGGCTGGCAGCCTGGGACAGCGACGAGCGGAGACTTGCGGGGCACGGTGTTGCTCGGGTCGAGGACCTGGGACACGTGTCGGTGGACGGGTGCACGGGCGGTGCATCCCCTCACAGCTCCGGTTTGGTGGTTGAGCCAGAAAAAACCACCGGGTGGACGTTTTCCGAGTTTGGGCCTCAAAACTCGAGTGCTCGTTTCCAGGTTGAGCCACAAACCGGGCGCGGACGTTTTCCGAGTTTGGCCACAAAACTCGGGCGATGGGCCGGTTTTCGAGTTTGGGCCTCAAACTCGGCGTTGCAGGTTTCTGAGTTTGGGCCACAAAACTCAGGCTGGTGGGCTGGTTTCCCTTTTGGGCCTCAAACCGGGGGTGCTGGAAAGGCTGTTTTCCCGGTTTGGGCCACAAAACCGGGGTGCAGAGCGAGGGCGGCACGTGGCGGCAATCGGAAGGTTGCGTGGAGGCAACGCGGACGACTTGTGCGGGCGTGGCCGTCGGATCTACCTACCACTTGAGTTGGTCCAGAATAACCTTAGGGTTTAGCTGGTTCGCTCTGTATTAGAATAGAGAGGGGTAGAGTAGGAAATAGACTTAGTCTAGAATAGGATATAGTCAGGGGAGACACCCTCCTCCCGGATCTCAGTCTTTGCTCTTTCGCACTTAGGGTTTCTTGCTCTCCCATCCCCTGCTGTAGCTGCTGAGATCCGCAAAGACTTGACTCTGTGCACTGTTGATTTTGAGGAAAGGAGGCCGTAACCTCTTTTCATAGCGTGTGTTTGCGCTTCGCTGCAGATCGTGGTTGTGATTCGCGTTTCATTGTGTTCTTCGCGGAATCCTTTTTCTCCACGTTCTTCCCGTCGCTGATTTCTTTGGTTGGTTCATCTTTTGCAAAACCGTTTGAACAAGTTGTTCTAGATCATGAGGCACTTCTTTCCACCGAAGGAATTAACCTCTAACCTCACGTCTAGGAGATCGATCGATTTTTGTTTTGGATCGTGTTTTTGCTTCCTTGTCCCGAAATTTCTTGATTCACCGATTTGGATTTAGTTCGAGCCATGATCTCTTAGAGATACTCACTAACATCCTTGTGACCCCCTCAGATCGAATCCCAGCGCCTAGAGCTTTTGGTTCGGAGGAAATCGGGTTGAATCATCAAAGAACCCACAGTTTTCGGGGGCATCGGACGCTGACACGGGAGCATCGGACGCTAGGGTTCTAAGCGTCGGACGCCCGGTGACGCGTGTCACTTTCTGAGCGGTTTGTAGTGGCATCGGACGCGTCCGTTGGCCATCGGACGCGCTGGAGCCAAACATCGGACGCTGGTTGTTCACTGTTCACAGCGTCCGATGGTGGAACAGTAAGGTTCCAGAGGCAGTTTTCCCATCGGACGCATCTGGTGGTTCTGGCATCGGACGCGACAGCATCCGATGCTACTGTTTTCACACGTTTTGTCCGCGGTTCGCTCGTTCTTTGCGGAATTGATTTCTGTCTTTTGCGTTGGCTTTTGAGTGTCTAGTGTCCCGCTGTGCTTCTTGGAAGCATCCACTCTACATCTAGGGTCGTGGACTTTTGCAAGCTCTAGGGTTTGCTTCTGGGGTTTCCGCAAAACTCGTGCGGTAGGGCCATTTTTTCACCAATGCACCAAAGAACTCGCATTTGAATTTTTTGCCACGGACACACCCAATCATCTCCGTTTAACCCAAAACTCATGTTTGGTGGGTTTTTGGCACTTTCATTTCCAACGGAATGGTGACGCAAAACTCGCGCGGGATGGCCGTTTTCCCACGGATTCACCCAAAAACTCGCACTTGAATTTTTCGCAACGGACGCACCCAATCATCTTTGTTTGACCCGAAACTCATGTTTGGTGGGTTTTTGGCACTTTCATTTCCGACGGAACGGTGCCGCAAAACTTGCGCGGGTTGACCGTTTTTCCCACGGAGTCACAAAAAAAACCCACAGTTGAACTTTTCGCAACAGACGCACCCAATCATCTCCGTTTGACCCGAAACTCAAGTTTGGTGGGTATTTGGCACTTTTATTTCCGACGGAACAGTGCCGCAAAACTCGTGCGGCAGAGCTGCTTTTCACCAATGAACCGAAAAACTCGTAGTTGAATTTTTTGTTACGGACACACATCTCCGTTTGACCCAAAACTCATGTTTGGTGGTTTTTGGCACATTCATTTTCCAACGAAACTGTGCCGCAAAACTCGCGCGGGATGGCCGTTTTTCCCACGGATTCACCAAAAAACTCGAAGTTGAATTTTTCGCAACATAGCAACCCAATCATCTCCGTTTGACCCGAAACTCATGTTTGGTGGGTATTTGACACTTTCATTTCCGACGGAACAGTGCCGCAAAACTCGTGCGGCGGGGCCATTTTTTCACCAATGCACCGAAAAACTCGCAGTTGAATTTTTTGCAACGGACGCACCCAATCATATCCGTTTGACCCAAAACTCATGTTTGGTGGGTTTTTGGCACTTTCATTCTGACGGAACGGTGCCGCAAAACTCGGGCGGGATGGCCGTTTTTTCCACGGATTCACCAAAAAACTCGCAGTTGACTTTGTCGCAACGGACACACCCAATCATCTCTTTTGACCCGAAACTCATGTTTGGTGGGTTTTTGGTACATTCATTTCCGACCGACAGTGCCGCAAAACTCGTGCGGCAGGGCCATTTTTTCACCAGTTCACCGAAAAACTCGCAGTTGAATTTTTTGCAATGGTCGCACCCAATCATCTACGTTTGACCCAAAACTCATGTCTGGTGGGTTTTTGGCACTTTCATTTCCGACGCAACGGTGCCGAAAACCTCGCGCGGGGTGACCGTTTTTCCCATTATCAAAAAACCACAGTTGAATTTTTCGCAACGGACGCCCCAATCATCTCCGTTTGACCCGAAACTCATGTTTGGTAGGTTTTTGGCACTTTCATTTCCGACGCAACGGTGCCGAAAACCTCGCGCGGGGTGACCGTTTTTCCCACGGATTATCCAAAAAACCACAGTTGAATTTTCGCAACGGACGCACCCAATCATCTCTGTTTGACCCGAAACTCATGTTTGGTAGGTTTTTGGCACTTTCATTTCCGACGCAACGGTGCCGAAAACCTCGCGCGGGGTGACCGTTTTTCCCACGGATTATCCAAAAAAACCACAGTTGAATTTTTTGCAACAGACGCACCCAATCATCTCCGTTTGACCCGAAACTCTGTTTGGTAGGTTTTTGGCACTTTCATTTTCGACGGAACGGTGCCGCAAAACTCGCGCGGGATGGCCGTTTTTCCACGGATTCACCAAAAAACTCACAGTTGACTTTTTCGCAACGGACACACCCAATCATCTCCGTTTGACCCGAAACTCATGTTTGGTGGGTTTTTGGTACTTTCATTTCGGACAGAACAGTGCTGCAAAACTTTTGCAGCAGGGCCATTTTTTCACCAATGCACCGAAAAACTCGCAGTTGAATTTTTTGCAACGGTCGCACCCAATCATCTCCGTTTGACCCAAAACTCATGTTTGGTGGGTTTTTGGCACTTTCATTTCCGACGGAACGGCGCCGAAAGCCTCGCGCGGGTGACCGTTTTTCCCACGGATTAACCAAAAAAACCACAGTTGAATTTTTCGCAACGGACGCACCCAATCATCTCTGTTTGACCTGAAACTCATGTCTGGTGGGTATTTGACACTTTCATTTCCGACGGAACAGTGCCGCAAAACTGGTGCGGTAGGGCCATTTTTTCACCAATGCACCAAAGAACTCGCATTTGAATTTTTTAACGGACACACAACCCAATCATCTCCGTTTAACCCAAAACTCATGTTTGGTGGGTTTTTGGCACTTTCATTTCCAACGGAATGGTGCCGCAAAACTCGCGCGGGATGGCCGTTTTTCCCACGGATTCACCCAAAACTCGCACTTGAATTTTCGCAACGGACGCACCCAATCATCTTTGTTTGACCCGAAACTCATGTTTGGTGGGTTTTTGGCGCATTCATTTCCGACGGAACGGTGCCGCAAAACTTGCGCGGGGTGACCGTTTTTCCCACGGAATCACAAAAAAACCCGCAGTTGAACTTTTCGCAACAGACGCACCCAATCATCTCCGTTTGACCCGAAACTCAAGTTTGGTGGGTATTTGGCACTTTTATTTCCGACGGAACAGTGCCGCAAAACTCGTGCGGCAGAGCTGCTTTTCACCAATGAACCGAAAAACTCGTAGTTGAATTTTTTGTTACGGACACACATCTCCGTTTGACCCAAAACTCATGTTTGGTGGTTTTTGGCACATTCATTTCCAACGAAACTGTGCCGCAAAACTCGCGCGGGATGGCCGTTTTTCCCACGGATTCACCAAAAAACTCGAAGTTGAATTTTTCGCAACAACAGAGCAACCCAATCATCTCCGTTTGACCCGAAACTCATGTTTGGTGGGTATTTGACACTTTCATTTCCGACGGAACAGTGCCGCAAAACTCGTGCGGCGGGGCCATTTTTTCACCAATGCACCCGAAAAACTCGCAGTTGAATTTTTTGCAACGGACGCACCCAATCATCTCCGTTTGACCCAAAACTCATGTTTGGTGGGTTTTGGCACTTTCATTTCTGACGGAACGGTGCCTGCCGCAAAACTCGGGCGGATGGCCGTTTTTTCCACGGATTCACCAAAAAAACTCGCAGTTGACTTTGTCGCAACGGACACACCCAATCATCTCCGTTTGACCCGAAACTCATGTTTGGTGGGTTTTTGGTACTTTCATTTCCGACCGAACAGTGCCGCAAAACTCGTGCGGCAGGGCCATTTTTTCACCAGTGCACCGAAAAACTCGCAGTTGAATTTTTTGCAATGGTCGCACCCAATCATCTTCGTTTGACCCAAAACTCATGTCTGGTGGGTTTTGGCACTTTCATTTCCGACGCAACGGTGCCGAAAACCTCGCGCGGGGTGACCGTTTTTCCCACGGATTATCCAAAAAAACCACAGTTGAATTTTTCGCAACGGACGCACCCAATCATCTCCGTTTGACCCGAAACTATGTTTGGTAGGTTTTTGGCACTTTCAGTTCCGACGCAACGGTGCCGAAAACCTCGCGCGGGGTGACCGTTTTTCCCATGGATTATCCAAAAAAACCACAGTTGAATTTTTCGCAACAGACGCACCCAATCATCTCCGTTTGACCCGAAACTCGTGTTTGGTAGGTTTTTGGCACTTTCATTTTCGACGGAACGGTGCCGCAAAACTCGCGCGGGATGGCCGTTTTTCCCACGGATTCACCAAAAAACTCACAGTTGACTTTTTCGCAACGGACACACCCAATCATCTCCGTTTGACCCGAAACTCATGTTTGGTGGGTTTTTGGTACTTTCATTTCGGACAGAACAGTGCTGCAAAACTCGTGCAGCAGGGCCATTTTTTCACCAATGCACCGAAAAACTCGCAGTTGAATTTTTTGCAACGGTCGCACCCAATCATCTCCGTTTGACCCAAAACTCATGTTTGGTGGGTTTTTGGCACTTTCATTTCCGACGGAACGGCGCCGAAAGCCTCGCGCGGGGTGACCGTTTTTCCCACGGATTAACCAAAAAACCACAGTTGAATTTTTCGCAACGGACGCACCCAATCATCTCCGTTTGACCTGAAACTCATGTCTGGTGGGTATTTGACACTTTCATTTCCGACGGAACAGTGCCGCAAAACTCGTGCGGTAGGGCCATTTTTTCACCAATGCACCAAAGAACTCGCATTTGAATTTTTTGCAACGGACACACCCAATCATCTCCGTTTAACCCAAAACTCATGTTTGGTGGGTTTTTGGCACTTTCATTTCCAACGGAATAGTGCCGCAAAACTCGCGCGGGATGGCCGTTTTTCCCACGGATTCACCCAAAAACTCGCACTTGAATTTTTCGCAACGGACGCACCCAATCATCCTTGTTTGACCCGAAACTCATGTTTGGTGGGTTTTTGGCACTTTCATTTCCGACGCAACGGTGCCGAAAACCTCGCGCGGGGTGACTGTTTTTCCCACGGATTATCCAAAAAAAACCACAGTTGAATTTTTCGCAACGGACGCACCCAATCATCTCCGTTTGACCCGAAACTCATGTTTGGTAGGTTTTGGCACTTTCATTTCCGACGCAACGGTGCCCAAAACCTCGCGCGGGGTGACCGTTTTTCCCACGGATTATCCAAAAAAACGACAGTTGAATTTTTCGCAACGGACGCACGCAATCATCTCCGTTTGACCTAAAACTCATGTTTGGTGGGTATTTGACACTTTCATTTCTGACGGAACAGTGCCGCAAAACACGTGCGGTGGGGCCATTTTTTCACCAATGCACCAAAGAACTCGCATTTGAATTTTTTGCAACGGACACACCCAATCATCTCCTTCTAACCCAAAACTCATGTTTGGTGGGTTTTTGGCACTTTCATTTCCAACGGAACGGTGCCGCAAAACTCGCGCGGGATGGCCGTTTTCCCACGGATTCACCAAAAAACGCGCACTTGAATTTTTCGCAACGGACGCACCCAATCATCTCCGTTTGACCTGAAACTCAGGTTTGGTGGGTTTTTGGCACTTTCATTTCTGACGGAACGGTGCCGCAAAACCCGCGCGGGATGACCGTGTTTCCCATGAATTCACCAAAAAAACTCGCAGTCGAATTTTTCGCAACGGACGCAATCAATCATCACCGTTTGACCCGAAACTCATGTTTGGTGGGTTTTTGGCACTTTCATTTCCGACGGAACGGTGCCGCAAATTTGCGCGGGGTGACCGTTTTTCCCACGGAATCACCAAAAAAACCCGTAGTTGAACTTTTCGCAACAGACGCACCCAATCATCTCCGTTTGACCTGAAACTCAAGTTTGGTGGGTATTTGGCACTTTCATTTCCGACGAAACAGTGCCGCAAACTCGTGCGTCAGAGCTGTTTTTTCACCAATGAACCGAAAACTCGCAGTTGAATTTTTTTGCAACGGACACACCCAATCATCTTCGTTTGACCCAAAACTCATGTTTGGTGGTTTTTGGCACATTCATTTCCAACAAAACTGTGCCGCAAAACTCGCGCGGGATGGCCGTTTTTCCCACGGATTCACCAAAAAACTCGAAGTTGAATTTTTCGCAACGGACGCACCCAATCATCTCCGTTTGACCCGAAACTCATGTTTGGTGGGTATTTGACACTTTCATTTCCGACCGAACAGTGCCGCAAAACTCGTGCGGCGGGGGCCATGTTTTCACCAATGCACCGAAAAACTCGCAGTTGAATTTTTTGCAACGGACGCACCCAATCATCTCCGTTTGACCCAAAACTCACGTTTGGTGGTTTTTGGCACATTCATTTCCAACAAAACTGTGCCGCAAAACTCGCGCGGGATGGCCGTTTTTCCCACGGATTCACCAAAAAACTCGAAGTTGAATTTTCGCAACGGACGCACCCAATCATCTCCGTTTGACCCGAAACTCATGTTTGGTGGGTATTTGACACTTTCATTTCCGACCGAACAGTGCCGCAAAACTCGTGCGGCGGGGCCATGTTTTCACCAATGCACCGAAAACTCGCAGTTGAATTTTTGCAACGGACGCACCCAATCATCTCCGTTTGACCCAAAACTCATGTTTGGTGGGTTTTGGCACTTTCATTTCTGACGAACGGTGCCGCAAAACTCGCGCGGGATGACCGTTTTTTCCACGGATTCACCAAAAAAACTCGCAGTTGGATGGCCGTTTTTCCACGGATTCACCAAAAAAACTCGCAGTTGACTTTGTCGCAACGGACACACCAATCATCTCCGTTGACACGAAACTCATGTTTGGTGGGTTTTGGTACTTTCATTCTGACGGAACATTGCGCAAAACTCGTGCGGCAGGGCCGTTTTTTCACCACCAGACCGAAAAACTCGCAGTTGAATTTTTTGCAATGGTCGCACCCAATCATCTTCGTTTGACCCAAAACTCATGTCTGGTGGGTTTTTGGCACTTTCATTTCCGACGCAACGGTGCCGAAAACCTCGCGCGGTGACCGTTTTCCCACGGATTATCCAAAAAACCACACAGTTGAATTTTTCGCAACGGGCGCACGCAATCATCTCCGTTTGACCTAAAACTCATGTTTGGTGGGTATTTGACACTTTCATTTTCGACGGAACAGTGCCGCAAACTCGTGCGGCAGGGCCATTTTTTCACCAATGCACCAAAGAACTTGCATTTGAATTTTTTGCAACGGACACACCCAATCATCTCCGTTCAACCCAAAACTCATGTTTGGTTGGTTTTTTGGCACTTTCATTTCCAACGGAACGGTGCCGCAAAACTCGCGCGGGATGGCCGTTTTCCACGGATTCACAAAAAAACCCGCACTTGAATTTTTCGCAACGGACGCACCCAATCATCTCCGTTTGACCCGAAACTCAAGTTGGGTGGGTTTTTTGGCACTTTCATTTCTGACGGAAACGGTGCCGCAAACTCGCGCGGGATGACCGTGTTTCCATGAATTCACCAAAAAACCCGCAGTCGAGTTTTTCGCAACAGACGCAATCAATCATCACCGTTTAACCCGAAACTCATGTTTGGTGGGTTTTTGGCACTTTCATATCGACGGAACGGTGCCGCAAAACTTGCGCGGGGTGACCATTTTTCCCACGAAATCACCAAAAAAACCCGCAGTTGAACTTTTCGCAACAGACGCACCCAATCATCTCCGTTTGACCCGAAACTCAAGTTTGGTGGGTATTTGGCACTTTCAATTCCGACGAAACAGTGCCGCAAAACTCGTGCGGCAGAGCTGTTTTTTCACCAATGAACCGAAAAACTCGCAGTTGAATTTTTTGCAACGGACACACCCAATCATCTCCGTTTGACCCAAACCTCATGTTTGGTGGTTTTGGCACATTCATTTCCAACGAAACTGTGCCGAAAACTTGCGCGGGATGGCCGTTTTTCCCACGGATTCACCAAAAACTCAAAGTTGAATTTTTCGCAACGGACGCACCCAATCATCTCCGTTTGACCCAAAACTCATGTTGAATGGATCAAATCAAGACCTAGAGGGGGGCTGTAATAGGTGATTTTTAACAATCTGAAAACTTCACAAACTAGAAGATGTAGTTAGATAACAACCGGAGAGGCCAGTTTGTTTGGGTAGGTACTACCGGGTGTAAAACACCGGTACTACCGACACAAACAAAGGACACAACCGGGATCCTAAAAGGAACTACAAATCCAATGTATGTAAGCTGTGAATGTAATACAAGAATCTACCCCACTTCCCTAAGTATGATAGATAGCAAATCTACTCTCACCGAGCCTTGGTTACTTCCCTTGATGTAGATCGAGCCTTCCCAACCTAAGAAGAAGATAGGGATAGGAAGAACACGAAGAACACAACAACAAGTGTAATATAGAAAGTAGAGACAACAACAAGCACACGGGACACGCGATTTATCTCGAGGTTCGGCCAATCCACTAAGGAGTGCCTACGTCCTCATTGTTGAGGTGACCACAAAGGTCAGAGTCTATTTCACCTCCTCGCCTCACTCAAGCAACCACAAAGGCTACGAGAGTTTCTCTACTAGAATCTCAGGGGGTAATACAAACACTTCGGGGAGCCCTCACAAGTGAATCAATACGGGCTACCACGAAGAACACCTAACCGGCTAGAGCTCAAAGAGCTCAAGAGTAATAGACACAAATCAAGCCAGCTAGATGGAAACCAAGTGCTCAGTCGTAGATCGAAGCTTCCCACTCTCTAATCTCACTTCCCTAGCTCAAATCTTGCAAGAGAATGGATCTAGGAGCAAAGGGGGAGAGAGAGGGGAGGAGTCAATGCTTGGAGAGAGTTTGTCTCAAGTTAGGTCAGCAATAAGTGAGTGGAATGAGTGGGTGACCATGAAAAGTGAAGAGAGGAAGCATTTATACTCCCTCAGACCCGAGGCTGGTTGGTACAACCGACCACCCATGGTCGGTAGAACCGACCAGTTCACAACGGTCGCATAGATCCAGATCTGACTAAAGAGACAACTACCGACCTCAGGTCGATACCACCGCGGGCGGTAGTACCGGCCTTATGGCGGTACTACCGCCAGGCCAAATTGGCCGCCAACAGAGAGCTCCGTAGTTAGAGACTTGACCCTCGGAAACTACCGACCAGGGTCGGTACCACCGATGGTCGGTAGTACCGACATAATGGCGGTACCACCGCCAAGTCAAATGCGCGTCAGTCCAGAGAGCTCAGCAAACTTGGTTACTACCGGCCTGGCCTCGGTACCACCGATGGCGGTAGTACCGACATAATGGCGGTACCATCGCCAGGCCAAAAACGATCCATCCAGAGACTTCTGTAAAACTTGACTTGCTACCGACCAGGGTCGGTACCACCGGGGGCGGTAGTATCGACATAATGGCGGTACCACCGCCAGGTCTTTTCGAGCGCGAACAGAGAGGTCTGAGAAACCAAGCTTACTACCGACCTGGGTCGGTACCACCGAGGGCGGTAGTACCGACATAATAGCAGGTACTACCGCTAGGTCATTTTGAACCAAAACAGAGAGGGTGTTTGAGCACTGCTCGGAGAAGCCGTGGTCGGTACTACCGACCACCCATGGTCGGTACCACCGACCATATAAAAATACCCTCTATGTGTTCGTGATTGTGCGATGTCTCTCAAGTTGTCGGTGTTTTTACCCCGGGGGTTTGACACCAACGAGTAATATGATCGCGTGCTCTCTTCCTGGATGGTGATGCAAGATGGCACAAGGATTTATCCTGGTTCGGGCAAAGAAGGCCCTACGTCCAGCGGGGGGAGGAGGTTCTTGTATTACTTGCACCTAAGTGCTTGTACAGGGGCAATACAGGCTCAATGAGCGTGGACCAGAGTCCGGACTCGTATGTGTGTGTAGTGTGGACTTGTGCGACCGGGTCAGTGAAGGTCCCTGGTGTCCCTTTTTATAGAGCAAGAGGAAGCCAGGGTTACATAGGTGTGATACAGGAGTCGGGGTGTACAGTGCCCAATACGGCAGACAGTAGGAATCCCGTCTTGTCGATGCTACTGGAGCCGACGTGGGGGTTGCTGTTGAAGCGTCCTTGAAGCATGGCCTCCCTCCCGGGCGCGGACATGGAGGCGTGGCGACGTGAGGCCATGCAGCGTCCATTCCGGCACGTACATGACGTGGCTGGGTCCCCCCGAGTCTTGGGATACCTGTCCTCCAATAGCATGAAAGTAGCCGGGGCTCGAGGGGCTCAGAGCCGGCCTCGAGGTGGCGCCTACGGGGGGCTCGAGTCCCGCAGGTATGGGCAAGTCCCGGGAAACCTGATTGAGCAGCAGGTATCCGGGCCTCGAGACGTGGCTGGGACGTGCAACAGTGTAAGGTATGGCTTAACAGTGTTGTGCGTCCTCTTTTGACCATGCCTGTGGTGAAAACGAGGTTTGACCCTGACTCCGGCTCGCTGTAGCACGCATCGTGTGCCAGCGGATGTGACCAGAGTAGGTGAAAGCATTAAATGCGCTGCGTGGGGTTGGTACGGTCGTCAGAGCTGGGGAGCGGGAAGCCTCCTCTTCGTGGGGGGCTTCGAAGGGTAGTGGAGCGCTCGCCCGAGCCCTGGCGCGGAGGGCTCGGGTGAGTGGAGGTTGGGCTCCAGCTCGAGGCCTGGGGTGTAAAGAGTCTCGAGGGATAGGCTGTCGAGCTGGAGAGGCTCGAGGTCCCCACACAGGGTCCCGAGGAGCGGTGCACGGCTGTAGCGGGTTCATGACCTACGCGCCGGGGCTCGAGGGGTAGGCTACCAGGAGGCGGTCGGTTCTTTGGAAGGTTAGCCTAGCTGGGTTTATTAATTGGTGTTCTAGGTTTAACCTATTTGTTTTGTGTTGATTGGGGGTACCCCTTTTGCGGTCCCCCGACACAAGCGAACTATAGTTAGTCGATTTGAGCACTTTTCTCCACATCTAGCCAACCTACTTTGTTACCCTCTTCATAGTCCGGCTTACCTATAACTCAAGTTTAAAATTGGAATTTTAAACTACTACTTGAGCTAGGCAACTTTATGTCCAAATGTATCCATCGTGCTTTGATCATGAGATTTCAACGTTTCAAATCTTTCTTAGGACTAACACCTGCATACATGCTTTTATAAACCGGTTAGTCCCTAATTTGATTGTCATTAATTAACCAAAACCCCACATTGGGGGGCGAATGCACTTTCAAACTCCCCCTTTTTGGTATTGATGACAACCAACTTAGGCTTACAATAAGGATAGAAAGAATTGAAGCTTTTGAATTCCAAAAATTTAGTTCAAGCTCCCCCTTAGTGTATGCTTTGGATATGAATTACAGACCTTGATTAAAAAACAAGGTTGCATACACAAGAACAAGAGCTCCCCCTAAATTTTGCAATCCGTGGGGTGCCTAAGTGTGTGAGACATCATATATATCAATTTGTGATGCATAAGCAATATGACATGGTGATCCACGAAACAATGAAATAAAGTAAAGCAACAATCACCATGACAAGATCATACAGATAGAGGATGAACCATACAGGAATATAACATTAAGCACAAATGTTACCTCATCATCACATCACAAATAAAAGTAGCATACCACACTTAGTTCTCAAAGTTTAACCCTCTCTCACAGCTAGCTATTACATCAAGATAAAGCCTAACACTCCCCCTTTGGCAACAAGTACCAAAATGGGTAGGCCAAGATAAGCAAAGAGCTAGTAGTAGCCGCTGGAAGATCCACCATGAAAAGGACCCACCGAAGAGAGAGGAGTAAGCACTCTCACCAACATCACCTCCTGGATTACGACGATGAAGGGGCATCAGAGGGATCCATCGGAGGTGTAGGGTCGCGAACAACCACCACTCCCAGCTGGATCGGCATCGGGGCCAGCAAAACCCATGTACGAGCCACCACCACCACCGTGATTATGATGTGGATCCGCCAGCAAAGGACGTTACCCGCACCATAGTCAGGGTTAGAAAGGAGGAGCCTGGTACTTGTGGTGGAGGCTGAGGATAGAACTGAGGAGGCTCGAACAGCATGGAGCTTGTAAAGCCAGCCTCACCACCCACGGGGGCTGCTGCTGCTGCTGGTCATCGTATCATCATCATCATCATGGTGCTTGGGGCTGAGCATCATACTCGGCAAAAGGATCTGGATTGGGTCAGGGCGGAGAACGCGGAGGAAGACCAAGGTGCTGACGCACATCCTGATGATGCGCTCGTCGCGCTCGGCCTGTAGCACATCCACTCGAAGATCTTGCCGAGAGCGGAGCGAAGACCGCCACTCCTACGCCTCTCACGACGCGGAGGAGGAGCGGTAGCAGGAGGAACATCCCCACTAGCCGGCTCGGGGCTAGGTGCCTCGCCAGGCGCTGCTGCTGCTGGAACCTCGTCGCCTACAACGCCCTTGTCCTTGACGATCGATGTAAACTTCCAAACACTATAGTCCTTCACTGTCCGGTTGTACTCGAAAGTAGCTCCCACAACATGCTCAATGATGTGCATAAGATATGGAGCATAAGGCAGGAGCTTGTGAGGGTCATTGTACACATCTGATATCTTTTGCCAGAGAAAATGAGATATGCTAAAGCGTCCATCTGGCTGAGCAAACTGGACAAGGACCTTGGCAGCATCATCTCTCAAGTTATCTTGGTCTCCAAACTTAGGATCCAGTGTCAGGCGCATCAAATTGTTGAGCACAAAGTAGGCAGGCTTCAGGCCAGGGACCTTGAAGTTTGCCACTGCACCATCCATATAGACACCTGAACTCTGCAGCTGAGCTGTGTACATGCCCCACCATACATCTCTGACAAGCGAGGAGCATCTCTGCCTACATGGTCGAAACCCAACAACCGGGCGAAGGTGACGAAGTTGCACCGGTAGTAGACCCCGGAAGTCATCCAGTGCAGCACCTGCGCCTCCTGATCAATAAAAGGGGTTGCCCAGAATTGACAGATTATCTCCTGGTTGTAGCTGCACTCACCAGAAACAAACCCCAAGATCCTCCACTCCTCTAGCCTCTGCACTAAAGCATGAATCTCCTCTGAGTCCTTGTCTGTCAAGGAGCGGATTGACAACCGCTTATGCTCAAAGAGGGGAGGATGTCCTTTGGCACAGAAGCCCCTCCAGAGGACTGACACATAGTAATCCTACTGGAACCTCGACCAAAACCTCCGATCCACTGAATCATCTCTGATGAAGAGGTATGGGTTCTCCTCGCGCTGCCTTCTCAACAGATTCCCCTTCTTTCTGTCAGAGTAATCCATGGTGTTCTCAAGATGAGCGGGGACAGTCATGACGGCTCCAGCTTCAGGGTGCATATGAAATGCCCGGTTGATAAGCATCAACCCTGAAGTCAGAGGAGACGGCGGTCCAACGCGAGGATCGATAGAACGACCCTCACGCTCAGCACCAGCCGCCTGAGCCACACCACCCATAATGACGCTATGTAGGCGCCCGGGCGGACCAGTGACAGGGGGCGGAGGAGGCGGAGGAGCAGCATGACCACATAGCATAGACGAAGTGAGACAAAGGAGATAGAAGGATAACTTCAAAGGATTAGCAAAGACGACTATCGTAATCGGGGAGGAAAACCCCTCGCTGCGCGCGGTCGGTACTACCGACCCCAGGGGCGGTACTACCGACCGCACAGCAGCGTGCGGTTCCCTTCAATCAAACACACAAATCATCCATGAACTTGCAAACCATACATCCTAGAAGTCTACACACTAGATAGAGCAATCCTACCAAAGGAATCGACCTAGAACAAGGTACATTAAGAGATCGGGCAAGAACACCCTAGTACCTTGCTACTCGTGTAGAAGAAGGTCGAAATCCAATGAAGGAGAAACTTCAGGCTTCAAGAACACCACCAAGACGATCTCCACGCTTCAATGCACTTCCACCGAACGGATTTGGATTTGAGTGGAGGAGGAAGGAGATCGAGGGAGAAGCCGAGGACTACGACGGCTTGAGATGAGCATGGCGCTGCAAGGCACAGCGGCGGCGTATCACCTGCACCAATGCCATTGGATTCAGGGTGGTGTGGCTCATCTAAAGGCTTTGTGAAGATATCAGCTAGTTGTTTTTCGGTGCTCACATGACGTATTGCGATATCTCCTTTGGCTTCATGGTCTCTCAAGAAATGGGTGTCGGATGTCTATGTGTTTTGTGTGAGAATGGTTTACGGGATTGTTGGCTAGCTTGATAGCACTCTCATTGTCACACAAAAGTGGGATTTTGTTTTCCTCACATCCGAAGTCTTTTAGTGTTTGCTTCATCCAAAGTAGTTGAGCACAGCATGCGCCGACCGCCACATACTCGGCTTCGGCGGTGGATAGGGCAACACTATTTTGTTTCTTAGAACTCCATGACACCAAAGACCTCCCAATAAATTGGCAAGTCCCGGTAGTGCTCTTTCGGTCTACCTTGCAACCGGCATAGTCCGAATCAGAATAGCCAAGTAGATCGAAAGTGGAGCCCTTGGGATACCACAAGCCAAGATTCGGAGTGTGCACTAAGTATCGAAAGATTCTCTTAACGGCCATAATATGACATTCTTTCGGATTAGCTTGAAACCTTGCACACATGCACACACTAAGCATGATATCGGGCCTAGATGCACAAAGGTAAAGTAATGAACCGATCATAGAGCGATATACCTTTTGATCCACTGACTTACCATCCTCATTTAGATCAAGATGTCCATTGGTAGGCATGGGGGTCTTGATGGGTTTGGCCTTGTCCATCTTAAACTTCTTTAGCATGTCTCTTGTGTACTTGGTTTGACTGATGAACGTGCCATCCTTGAGTTGCTTGATTTGGAATCCAAGAAAATACTTCAACTCACCCATCATGGACATCTCGAACCTTTTAGTCATGATCCTACTAAATTCCTCACAAAAGGCCACATTAGTACTACCAAATATTATGTCATCGACATATATTTGGCACACAAAGATATCATTATCAAC